>JANAVB010043419.1:26808112-27408112 GCA_029216955.1 Iris pallida | reverse complement strand
TCATCCTCCTGCCTCGGATCCCTCCATCGCCCCCTGCCTCGCTGAGTCGCCTCCCCCCTCCCCTTCTCTTTCTGGCCTGGGCGTGCTCCTCCCTTCCCCTTCCTCGCGGCCGTCACGCTTCTGCCTCAGCTCCCTCCACCGCCTCCTGCGCCGTGGTCCCGTCCGGGTCCTGCCGCGCGCTGGCGGGGGAGGCCCGCCTTCTCGCCGGCATCCTCCTCCCCTTCTTCTTTCCCGCCGGCCTCCCCCACCGGCCCCCTCCTGGCCGGCTCCGTCGCCGGTGCCCCGTCCCCCTCGGTTATCCCCCCGTCCATCTCCTCCGGTGTCGGTGGCTCCCCGCCTCTCCACCGCCGCCCGCATCCGCCGGCTGGCCCCTCAACCGGCGGGGAGATCGGGGCTGCTCGCGCCGCCCGCTCCGGGCTCAGCGCCCCTAGGGCCCCGCGCACCCTAGGGCCCCGCGCCCCCTAGGGTCCCGCGCCCCCTTGGGTACCACGCCCACCTACCCCCCTTGGGCCACGCGTCCCCCCCTCTCGGATCGCGCGCGTGGACTCCCCCACCCGTTACGGTTTCAAAATTTGAATCTTTTCAAATATTGGACGCCAAAAAAAAAAACAGTTGGTGTTATATATATATATATATATATATATATATATATATATATATATATATATATATATATATATATATATATTACCCCCCCATCGCTCAGACCCCCCCCCTCGTGACCCTCCCTTGGGCCTGGTGCCCATACCCCCCAAACCCGTTTGCAATTTCGTAATTTCAAAACCGTGTTTTTGAAATTTCGAAACTTACTTTTGTATCTTCGAAATTTCGAAATTGCGGTTCCGTAATTTCGTACTTTCGAATTTTAACCTGTCTTTTTTCCTCTTTGTCATGCTGGGCCTGTTTTGTGTGTCTAGGCCTAGCAACAGACTGTAGCACTCCTTCGGAGCCCCCTTTTATTTCAATAAAATTGTTTCTGTTCAAATATATATATATATATATATATATATATATATATATATATATATATATATATATATATATATATATATATATATAAAACACAAATATACATATATACATTAGAGGAAAACACTAGGAATTAAATTAGAATGCCTAACTAATGAGCTACCTAGCCAAAGACATGCTCACAACTGAAAACAAAGCGAAAAACAACCTATTAGGCATTTCAACAAACACTTGGGGCTCTCCTCGGATTTCTCCAAGGATGGCACAAAAATCCCAAATAAAATGCACAAAGAGGAGGGTTAAAGCCATGCTCACCTCCCCATGGGTACCCCTAACCAATGTGGGTGATCCTATATGTGTCATGCATGAAGAAGGTGCTCAAAACTATCAAAATACAAAGGTTTTAACTATTGGGTGGTTGATTTCCCAATGTAATCTCTTATGGATGCTCTTATGTCAAGTTGGACACAATTTTCTCCTCTTTTGGACACTTTTCCATGAGCTCCTTGGTCTCCAAGTTCCTAGCCTTGTAGAATAAGGATTTGGGAAAGTTTTGGGAGAATTTGGAAGAGTTTCAATGGTAGAAATCCATGGAAATGGAAGGGGGCTTCTTCTAGGGTTTTGTGGAGGCTCTATAATAAAGAAGAAGGTGATTTAATGCAATTAATACCAGCCAACTAAGGAAGCCCTAATTCCTCCCTAAAATGTCTATTTTGCCCTCTCAAGTCATCATGAACAATCTCCTAATTAAAGGGTTAATTGTGCACTGTATGGGATTAAATTCTAGTCTAAACCAAGTCTAACATGACTAAAAAGAGGCTAGATGTGTTCATCCTAGGTTGTGGGCTCAAGTGGTCATATATAATCTAATTGGGTTCACAAGTTAAGGTTCAATTTATGGGCTAAACTAACAATGAATGAACCTTTCACAATAATAACTTAAATAAATATTCAAGTAATATACAAAATGCAAATTGACAAAAATATTCCTATTTTTGAAATATGGTAGTGACAATCTTACCCCCCTTAGAAAAATTTTATTCTCGAAATTTAAGGTTGACCGTACTCCTTCTAGGTCAAACCCCCAACAGTCAAGGTCAAAATTTCTATCTATCAACATACAAGATCATGGTCCCAATGGTCGTGATTTCATAGTCTCAACAGGATCACTACACTATCTAGCACAGCACAAATCAAAATTTATGAGGTACATTAAAGCACATAATAATATGGGAAAAGGATGGAAGAAGAACAGAAGACAAACTTGCTAACCCATCACCTGTAGCATCGGCCTCCTCGACCGTCAGTGCAAAAATCCTGCCCCGCTGGGGTATCTCTCTCTGTTGGTGCGGGGCATGATGCTGCGCCACAGGTGGCCTAGTTGAACCCCTAATTCATGATACTCCAGAACTGTCCACTTTGATACTTCACTCCATTATACTAGGGTAATATCTATAGGGTACCTATCCTACAATCTGATAACCATACACGTCTATCCAGAATTATGCTATCCAGAATCCTCGCTACGCTGGTAAGTACGGTTGCGATAATCCATAGGGTCCGCAACTAAGGTACATACTTCTAGAATTATGATATCTAAAATTTTCACATTGTCGCATACTTGGCTGCGAAAACTTTAAATTCCCATGACCCGAGAAATACATCCAAAATCATACTCCATGTCTTCCCCATGCTAGGTAATATGGCTGTGGTAAACTCTAGATTCCATAACTGAGGCAACTTAGTCATAAGATTTATCTTGGTGGAAAATCAAGTCAACAATGAACACCAAGAATCAAATTCAATAACGGACAAGAAAGAGTAAATAGAGACAAGTGGAATCGAATTTCGAGATAGTTTATAATGAGATTCTCAAGGGTCGTCCGAGGAATCTTCTCAAGAAGTCATAACTGTGATTGAGTATCCCTATATAGCCTATAACCTATATCCTAATAGCAGGCTCGTAGCAGCACTCTAAGTCAAGCACCGCTACGAAATTGTACTAGTTGCGACTCAGACCTGCATGGGCCACCACAAAAATGTGTCACGACCCGTACTCTATTTAGGGACACAAGGACGTGGGTACGTCCAGCCTATTCCACAGTGTCGGTGGTAGAACGCTGTATAGGTCATCTATAACATCTAATATCTACAATAATGAACATAAATATGTCATCTCCATACGGAGGAAATAATATAATATGTAAAGTGTATAACTCAATCATAGATCTAAGGAAGACAAGCACGATATTGAAATAGATGCTAAAGAAGATAAAACTGAATAGCAACAGGATTCATCACACAAAATCTAGAAGTCTGAGTCAAACAATACATGTCCTGAATAAATATAACAACTCAATCTCATAAACTGGAGACAAGGTCCAGTAACCCTAGCTACTAGCTAAACCTGTACTAAAGATGCATCCTCAACGAGCACCGACTCCAATGGAAACCTCCTAGCATGGTCATCATTCCTCTAAATACTCTGAAAAATATTATCTAATCAGGATTGGAGCGAAGTACATAAACTAACAGCATTTCCATTAATTTGGCAAAAAAACTATAAAGCAGTAGAAAAGAGAATGCTATATACGATAAAGAAAAATGTCTACCGCAGGAACATGCTTTTCGCGATTAAGCTTTCGCACAACGCCCCCAATGTTTAGAGTGGATTGTATTTATTATCAGTGCCGATAGTGCTGAAAAGAATACGAAAAAGAGCACTTACTGGGGTAAACTTCCTACGTTAGACAACAAGAGGAAGCGTCGATCCAGCAACAACCTTTCTAACACTAACAGAGAAGGAAAGGAAATAAGTCCTGATCATCAACATCTCCAAAGGTTCAACGTCTGTGAACCAAAAGCCGACGGAGGTGCCAAGCCCGAAGAAAAATTACTCTATCAATGATGAAGACGTGCTGGAGCTCTTCAATGTACCGATGAAGGGTGAGAAGCTTCAACTTTCTCCCCCCGAAGCGTCCCGACGAGGTAGACAAGGTAGATAACCCAAAGTACTATCATTATCATTGCTATGTCCACCAATCAACACGTGACTGCTACGTGTTGAAAAAATAAATACAAAGGTTGATTGATGCCAAAGTCCTCTCTTTCGACTACGAGGACAAAACGGTCACTGCTAACATGGTGACCCTCCAGTTTGGTAGCTTCCCAATGACGGAGGCCCAGGACGACATCAACCCGATTCCTAAGGCGACAATGGAGGTTGTTTATCTCCCACCGACCCATGACAACGCTGAAGGTCTGGTTCCAGTTACAACTCCGTGAGACAAAGTTATGTGGGTCCATCCCGATCTCGCTCCAGACATGATGAAGCCTACATCACGTCCCGCCAAGGGAAAGAATTCTAAATCATGTCGCATGGTTTCCACCACGATGGATGAAGCATTGGTTGGCACCCGCTCAGGATTTTCATACCAGCGGGATGGCAACCCGGCTCCGGAAGAAGATGCACCTCCACTTGCCACAACTGCTACACCTAATGTCTCGGAAGCAGGTCCATCCCGCCCTCCTGTGACGTACAAGCCGAAGAAGATACACTTTGACAAACCATTGAGGAAAGACTCCACAATGGGTAAGATCAAGCCCTACAACCTTGATATATTAGCATAACTTGCCAATACTTCGGCGAGGTTGTCTCCCTTTGAGCTTCCCCGTCTCTCCAAAGAGATACGATGCCTTGAGCGAGACGTTACAGCATGATGACTCCTTGCTCTGTCAGGTTTGGCAACCCGAATAAGATCCTACAGCTTGTACAAATTGCCATAGTGTGGTCGAGACAATCTCCAACATCACTTTCTCTCAGCAAGATATGTTGTTGAAGAATAACAAGCACAATAGACCCTTGTACTATATATGGTACATTGGCACCATTAAGGTAGATCGTATGCACATCGATCCGGGGTCTTATCTCAGCGTCATCTTCCGGAGCCTGCTTCAAACTCTGGGCATACCTATGCACCATATGTCTGCTTTTAGTACAACGATTAGTGGCTTCAACGCCGACAGAAGCAGGCCCTTGGGCAAGATCCGCCTGAAGTGTCAAATATGCGACTTGCAGTTAGAGGTGACATGTTATGTCATCGATGCCAATGTATCTTATAACGTCTTACTTGGACATCCCTGGATATATGAGTATATGATAGTCTCGTCCACGCTTCATCAATGCATAAAATACGTCGACAGTAATGGACGGGTCAAGACAGAGTTTGCTGATGTCGATCATTTCAAAGGGACCGAACTCTACTATGTTGATTCATATCTCTACCAGTCAGCCCATTAGGAATAGCCAATCGCTGATGTTGACGACGAGGCAGAAGCGAAGGTAACTTCAGATGAGCCCGTTAGTGTTCGTCTCAAGGGACGTGCCCACAAGACATCAGCTCCTATGGTGGTTAAACTCCTAAGAGGACTAAAGTGCCTTGCATGGCCAAGCTTCAGGAGCCACTTGTGGTCAAACTTCCACGAAGAGTCCCACGGATGCCATCAAGCGAGAATCGGCCATCTTCAGGGTCCCAAACACCCCTAGTTGTCAAACTACGATGAAAAGTTCCAAAACCTTCACTTATATCACTTGTAAATAATGAGCCAGATGAATGTATTGTGGCTGATATTGATGTATCGTCACTGGACGATATAATCTCCAGTGACCAAGTTCCTTATTTTATCAATAAAGGGTTATCTTTAAATTATCCTGATGTTGTACAATGGAATTTATTTATACTTTAGATAACGCTTTAGGATCACTACAAACACAGATAGCGCCATCTAATATAATAAACCAGATCCTCCCGTCTTGAGAAACTTGCTTCGTGGTTCCAGCCAAAAAAAAGATGAGAAGCCTATTATCCTTGACCGAGTGGAACGTCACCAAAAACTTACCCTTGCTGAACCAGAGACTGATAATGGCAAGACGAAAATTTTTTGTTACACTGCTCAAGACAAACACCTCTTCCAAAAGATGAGTTACGACTTGAACAATGGTAAAGGCTTAAACTATGGCAAAGGTTGACGTTTGTAACGTCTTCTCATTCCAAAAGGGAAGCCTCAAGATTATTACATTCACACTCACCGTGGATTAGGCTATGTAACGCCCCCAACAACCCCAGAGAGTTCAGAAGCCGAAGTCGACGTACATTCTCACTCATCAGAATCCTCTACTTGGGACTCTGAAACTAGCATCGACCAAGTCTTTAGGAAGGTACTATCTGTCAATATGACCTCCGCATATCCTCCAACAGAGGACGAAGACCAAACGCTAGAATTCTTCGCAGAGGAACCTTGGACTCAACATCTAGGGTCTCAGTGGGAGTTACGTTTCAAACAATGGGAATCCCCTACCGAAGACGAGGTCGTACAAATCGACTTATGAGATGAATCTTTGCCTAAACATATCTTCATCAGCAAAAGTCTATCCGGAGGATATCCCGAATCCTTGGTACAGCTTATCTAATATTACATTGATATTTTTTCCTGGAGCTATAAAGATATATCGAGGTTAGATCCGTAAGTCACAATGCACAAGCTCAACATCCCGCTAGATGCCAAGCCTGTCAAACAACAACAACATCACTTTCGTCCTGATGTCATTGATGCCATTGAAACTGAGGTGAGTAAACTCATCACCAGTGGTTGCATTCGCAAAGAGCAACACCCAGATTGGGTGACCAATATTTTTTCTATCACTAAAAAGAATAGGAAGATTCTGGTCTGCATAGACTTCAGAGATCTCAACTCGGCTTGTCCGAAAGATGAATTTTCCCTCCCGATCACCGATTTATGATTGATAATACCTGTGACTTTGAACGTATGTCCTTCATGGATGAATTTTTAAGCTACAACCAGATCAAAATGTTCCCCGATGACGAGAAGTACATGTTGTTCCGAACTCCAATGGAAACCTACTGTTATACAGTAAAGCCTTTCGGTTTAAGGAACATCGAGGCAACATATTAACGGGTTATGAGTACCATATTCCGTAAACACCTCCGAAAAATAATAAAATGTTATATTTATGACATCACTGTTAGAAGCCGAAACAAAGGCGACCATCTAAAGGATCTGAAGACTGTGTTCGATTTGATGCAGGCACATAAGCTAAAGATGAACCCGACCAAGTCTTTTCTGGAAGTTTTCAGCGGTAAGTTCTTGGACTTTATTGCAATAGCGAAGGGTATTCATATTGACCCTGAAAATACCAAGGCTATCCTTAACATGGCTCCACCAAAGAATCTTAGATACTTTGTGGCCCGTAAGGACGTTTGGTGTATATCCGAAAATTTATAGCAAATCTTTTCGGACGATGCCAATCCTTCACTAAACTAATGAAGAAGGGAGTCTCCTATGTCTGGACTAAGGAATGCCAGCAAGCATTCGACGATATTTAAAAGTCTCATGAATCCTCCTATTTTGGTAGCCCCAGTCATGGGAAGGCCCTTCTTGCTTTACGTCCATGCAATGGACCATTACCTCGGTACCCTACTCGCTCAGAAAAATGATATAGGCCATGAACAGGCCATCTACTATCTCAGTAGAACGATGATTGGCGTCGAATACCGGTACAATCCCGTTAAAAAAGAATGCATGGCTCTGGTGTTTTTCATACACAACTTGCCATTATGTGGAAAGGCAGACAATCCACGTTGTCTCTAGGGTCAACCCCCTCAAAGTTTTTATGAATAAGCCGGGAGCGCTAAACTCACGGCTAGCTACATGGACAATCATGCTATCGTCGTACAACATGGTGTTTGTCCCACAGAAGGCAATTAAGTGCCAAGCACTAGCTGATTTCTTGGCAGAACATCCTGTGCCGAAAACCTCAAAACTATATGATGACATCCCATATGAGGTCTTGGAATCCAACTCTGTCATAGATGAAGTCATCTGGCGAATGTTATTCGACGACGCTTTAAGAACAGGATCCAAGGGCAAAATTATTACAAAAGTGGGGATGGTCCTCGTTAGTCCCGAGGGTATGGTCGTTCACTACATACTTCCTCGTAGAACCATGTACCGACAACGTAGCCGAATACAATGCCCTCATCATCAGACTCCAACTCGCCAAACAGCTGGGGGTTGACTACCTAGAGGCCTACGATGACTCGAAGTTGATCGTAAATCAAGTTCGAGGACAGTACGAAGTCTGACACGAAGATCTGCTTCCTTACTATCAGGCG
Organism: Iris pallida; assembly: GCA_029216955.1. Lineage (NCBI taxonomy): Eukaryota > Viridiplantae > Streptophyta > Magnoliopsida > Asparagales > Iridaceae > Iris > Iris pallida. The sequence goes on along the minus strand of JANAVB010043419.1, from coordinate 27,399,950 downwards.
ACAGTCAACATAATTTTGACATTCATCAGGTTCTTTATAAAACGTATAGCTTGATTATGAAACCTATAGGCCGGCGCTCTCGCTGGCCTCGCCGCTTCCTTAGCAGCTCCTGTTGGGACCCAACAATTCATCACAGTGATTGGCCGAGAATTGGTGTACCCAAAGAACAACTTATGCATGTGTTTGAACTACTTTAGGCAGACATATACTAATATCAATGTCAGTGATTGGCAATTTCCTTTCATAGACTATGCAGTCAACGAAATCTTTTCCGATGACCCGAAGGTACTGAAGTACATGTAGGCAACTCTAGAGGGGGTGAATAGAGTACTTGTGACAATAATGAATAATTAAAAAATTACTTCTATTCAATCCCAACTAATAAATAATTAATCAGAGTATAATTGCGAAATTTAAATAGAGATCAGAAAGAATACGCATACACAACAATTTTTAACCTGGTTTCCCTCATGGAGGACTAGTCCAGGCCTGAGAAATCTAGCTCAGGATTAAAATTCACTATTTGTGAAATAGCTTTACAACCACGTGCCTTTACATAGAAGAGCACGCCAACTTCTTGAAAAGATCGCTGAGGCAAAACTTAGAATTTTCCAAGTGACTTCTTCAAGACTCTTGCACAAAACTTCTAATTAACTCGCACTGAGCACCTTGTAGGCTTGGAAAGTTTTGTGGCTAGTAGATGAGAAGAGTATGGCTCTTTGGGATGTATAGGCTATAAGAGAGAAGAGATGAGAAGATTGGATGATTTGAAATGGGAGGAAAGGGTGCCTATATATACTAGTCCTGGGAGGCAGAGTTCGGCCAAAACTCGGTCCAAAATTCAAAAATTATGGCCGTTGGACAACTTGCAATGAGTAATCCCTAAAAATTATCTCCTGGAAATTAGGAGACAGAGTTCAGCCAGAACTTTGTGTGGGGGCAGAGTTCGGCCCGAACTCTGCCTCCTAGGAGACAAAATGCTCAATGGGCTAAATGGGCTTTAGCAGTTTGCTTTTTGTTTGAGGGGATTTTTGGTTATATAGTCTATGGTTGAGGTACTCAGTGCGACTCAACGTACAATAACCTAGACTTAAATAAAATATAAAAATATAGACTTTCGATGACAAGTTCCAGCAGTATTCGTCGAGCAGTCGTCGATGATGATTGTCTGACTTGATATGAGTTACTCGTCTGATTTGTAGCTTTGATGACGATTTATGTGTCGAGTTGGATCATGTTAAATATCGATTTGTTAATTATCAAGATTAGGTTGACTGCAATCCAATTTGGGTCAATAATCTCCTCTATTTTGATAATTGACAAAATTATGATATTTGCATGTCGCGACATTCATACCTGGACACATATATTGCTCCCCCGTAGATGGACAATTCGGCTCCCCCGTAAATAGAGAAGTCCTGATACAAGTACTAGTCCAAACAACTTAGCACAAGTGTAGCACAATATAGCACAAGTATTTATCCAAAAATGGTTAAGCAAATATCACATATATCTCCCCCTTTGACAATTAGGAAAATAAAATAGAAGCTCCCCCATAAAAATATAACCAAGGTGAAAATATGCAATCACACAACAAAGCTTAAGTCCAACGTAAGAGATAACTAGTAAACAATCCAAATAAAAGCAATAAAGTCATAAAGTAGTACAAAACAAAGAGTTTTCAACTACATAACCACTGAATAAAAATAACAAAGTGCATAAACAAAAGACATCCTAAGCATCAGCAGCATCATAGAATGGACCACGGCCACGGAAAGGTCCAGCAGAGTCGGATGGGTCGCTGGTAGAGCGACGAGGATCAACAAACACTGCATCTGGATCTAAATACCTTCTGACCCAGGTGTCGTCGATATGGTAACCTTCGCGAGAAGGGTCCCGTACCATAGGATAAGACACCGTAGGATGAGTAGCCAGGGAGTACTGGATATCATTCAGGGTATTGCTGATAGCTGACATCTGTAAGGTGGTGCGATAGTCCATCTGAGTCTAGCGATCGTCCTCCAAGCGAAAATGATTACGCGATATGGTCTGAATAGACTCGAGAGTAGCAGGTGGCTCGGGCGCAGGTTGGTCAAGAGCAGGTGGATAAGCCTGAGCATCAAACTCGAAATGCTCGGACTCAGCAGGAGACTCAACAGCTGCTAGAAGCTGCCTTGCCTTAGGCAGATAGGCAGGCAAATATAGGGCGTAGACCAATGATCGAGATTTCTTCCGTGCACTAATCATCCAGTCCATCATAGTGCACGAAAAGTTAAAAGGGACATGGAAGTGGAGATGATAAATTGTAGAGATCTCAACATAAGATACTTTATCGGTCGATCCAGCTTTGGACAAGATCATGGAGAAAATGATACGATGAAGTTTATAGAAATATGGGTTAAAAAATTTAGCCAGTAGCTTGCGTGGATGAGTTTTGGGAGTACACAAATCATCCTTGAACTCTCAAGGAAAGATCCATCGGGAAATTGAAACTTGCGTGCATCGACAAGTTTCTCCCAAGAATTGGGTTCCGGGATCTCGAAATATGCCGCAAGCGCAAAATCATCAAAAGTAATGTCGATACCGACAACACGAGAATAGATTCGTGTGTCGTCAAAGGTTAGATTACAGTAAAACATTTGGATAGCATTCAAATAGATAAGAGATGATGTAGAAACTAACTCATCTAGACAAAGATCATGGAACAATGAGTCATATCTTAAAAATATTGTAAAGTTGATAGGATGACCCGCATACACACTCCTTGAACGAAAGTCATTAAACCATTCATTAGAAGCCTCCAATGATACAAAAATTTGTTCATTGAATGTGTTGGGGTCATGAGGTGGTGGTGGATTAAAAAGTGGATGTATTGGAGGAGCAAGAGGATGAGGAGGATTGGAGGATGAAGCACTTTCACTCCTTCTTCTCTTGCCTCTTCCAAAAAATCTAGGAGCCATGGAGAATTTAAAATAATTGATAAGGAAAATAGAGAGGAATGTGAAGTTATACCTCACAAAGTTGAGAAAAGATGGAAGAGATCTCCCCAAAAGCTTGAAATCTTGAGTTTGGGAAGAAAGAGAGCCCTAAAAGTTGAGTTTCTAGGGTTAGGGTTTGAAAATTTTGTATTTGAAGGAAGGTGGAAGAAGAATAAAGTGAAGAGAGAGGGTTGTTGCTCGGGTTTAAGGAGTTTAGGAGCAGCCAAGCGGGTTAAATCTGGACCGTCGGATCAAATCAATGGGTGGCTGAGCATCAGGGAAGGTTCTGTGACCAGGGACACAGAGTTCGGCCCAAACTCTGTATGGGGCAGAGTTTGGCCCGAACTCTGCCTCCATAGGTGCATAATACAGGAAAATTAAAAAATGGCTAAGTGTTGGTACAAAAAATAAAATTTGAAAGTTTGAAAAGTGGCAAATGTTTGATGAAAAAGAATGGAATTTAGAAAATTTGAATTAACTATGTTGTAAATGAAATTAAACCATATAATAAACAAGGATTTATGACAATGACCATTACGATGAAACTGCCATGGGGTAGCTGTAGGGGCCGGATCCCAGCTAGCGGTAGTCTGAAGACTAGTGCACCGTATCGCTTAGGCTTTTATGCCTTGTTGTCAGAAGGACTCTTTCGGCTTGTACCCATAGCAAAGTCACTATAAAGATATATGTCATAATCGTTATTTACGTAGGCCAATTTATTTAATAACTGTTTCATCCAAAATTCCTAATTCAAAACAAAAAAAATTGAAGCGCTCTTCGGCCAGTGGTTTGGTAAAGAAGTCTGCTAGCTGATGTTCAGTGTCTATGAATTCTAAATTAATCATATTTTATTGTTGATGATCACGCAAAAAGTGATGTCTAATCTCTGTGTTTAGTACGTGAGTGAAAAATAGGGTTCTTGGTCTGATTAATGACACTAGTGTTATCGCAGAAAATAGGTATGTGCTTGAAACATAAGTTGTAGTCTTCAAGGGTTTGCCGCATCTACAGAATCTGTGCATAACAACGACCAGCTGCGATGTATTCAGCTTTTGTTGTGGATAGTACGACCGAGTTCTGCTTCTTGCTAAACCATGAGACTAGCGCCTTTCCTAGCAAATGACACGTGCCGCTGGTACTCTTACGTTCGACTTTGCATCCCGCAAAATCAGCATCGGAATATCCGATTAAATCGAAGAAAGTGGTTTTGGGATACTACAAGCCTATCGTAATAGTTCCTTTAAGGTATCTAAAGATGCGTTTAACTGCGGTCATGTGTGATTCCTTAGGATTGGCTTGGTATCTAGCACATAAGCAAATACTGAATATAATGTCGGGGCGACTAACAGTTAAATATAATAAACTACCAATCATACCTCGATACTTACGTTGATCGATCGGTTTGCCGCTTTTGTCAGGTTCTAACTTTGTGGTAGTAGCCATAGGGGTGCTGATAGGTTTGATGCTGTCAAGTTCAAACTTCTTCAGCATATCCTTGACATATTTCGATTGACTGATGAAGACGCCTTGTGAGAGTTGTTTAATTTGCAATCCAAGGAAGTAGTTGAGCTCCCCCATCATGCTCATCTCGAACTCATCCTGCATACACTTGGCAAATTCTTTACATAGACCCTCATTAGTAGACCCAAAAATAATGTCATCAACATATATTTGAACTAAAAGAATTGTGTCATCAAGAGATTTTATAAACAGTGTAGTGTCCACTTTCCCTTTTAAAAAAATCTTTATCTAGTAAGAAAGTACTCAGACGATCGTACCAAGGTCGAGGAGCTTGTTTGAGGCCATAGAGATCCTTTCTAAGTTTAAAAACATGGTCAGAAAATTTGTGATTTTCGAAATCAGGTGGTTGTTTGACAAAAACTTCTTCCTTGATAAAATCGTTTAGAAAAGCACTTTTCACATCCATTTGAAAATTTTTAAAGTTTTAAAAATTTGCAAATGCACAAATCAACCGAATGCATTCTAGTCGGGCAACAGGAGCATACGTCTCATCATAATCGATGCCATCCTCTTGATTGTATCCTTGGGCTACGAGACGAGCTTTGTTGCGAGTGACTGAACCGTCCTCGTTTACTTTGTTACGAAAAACCCATTTAATGCCAATTATTGAGTGGCCAGTTGGTTTAGGAACAAGTTCCCAAACTTGGCTTCTCTTAAATTGGTTGAGTTCTTCTTGTATTACGAAAATCTAAAATTCATCATTAAAAGCTTCTAAATTGTTTTTCGGTTTTATTTGATAAATGAATGCAGTACTAGCTATAGTGTCTCTTACAGAGGATCGAGTAGTTATCCCTTTTGATATTTTACCTATTACCAGGTCCTTTGGATGAGAAAGAGTAAATTGGAACTTCTTTGGTAATTCCTTTGGAGAGCTGTTTCAGACGTTGCATTTATTGATGTCGAAGTAGATGGTTCATCATCGTCGTTGGGAATAACAACTGTACTATTGTCCTCATCAAAAGTTACATTAGTAGACTCTTCAACAGTCATGGAGCGCTTATTGAACACTCTATATCCATTACTCTTGGCCACATAGCCTAGAAGAATACCTTCGTCAGCTTTGGCATCAAATTTGCCTAAGTTGTCTTTGGTATTCAGGATAAAACAGCGACAACCGAACACTCTAAAATAAGAAACATTAGGAGTCCTACCAAACTAAAGCTCATAGGGTATCTTCTTCGAAATGGGTCGAATCAACACCCTATTTAAAATATGGCATGCTGTGGTGACAGCTTCTGCCCAAAAATATTTCGGAAGAGAGAATTGATTTAGCATGACTCTAGCTATATCGCCAAGAGTTCTATTCTTCCGCTCTACAACACCATTTTGTTGAGGAGTTCTAGGACATGAAAATTTATGACTAAAACCATTTGAATTATAAAAAATTTTAAAATTAGAATTTTCGAATTCACCACCATGATCACTTCGGATACGAGTAATCATGTAGCCTTTTTCGGTTTGGGCCTTTTAGCAAAAATTTTGAAAACAGAAATTGTATCACTTTTGTTTGTAAGAAAGAAAACCCATGTAAATCTTGAGAAATCATCTACAATAACAAAAGCGTAAAGTTTTTCGCCAAGACTGGCTACTCTACTAGGACCAAATAAGTCCATATGAAGTAATTACAAAGGTCGGGTAGTACTTACAGTGTTTATGGATTTAAATAAAGATTTGTTAGCCTTATTCTTTTCACATTCGGCACATACCGTATCTTTCTTGAATGTGATATCCGGCAGTCCTCTGACTAGCTTCTTGGTGGATAGTCTGGATATAGTATCCATATTAGCATGACCAAGACGCTGATGCCATAGGAGCTTTTCGTCTTTGTGAGCGTAAAGGCATCTTCCTGCACTGTTAGTATCACTAGATAGATAGAAAATATAAATGGTATCTTCCCTTATCCCCTAAAAAGCAATGTCTCCAGATGATCGATCATAGATAAAGCATTTAGTTTTCTCGAAGTTAATATCATAACCGTGATCAGCAAGATGACTAATGCTGAGCAAGTTATGCTTTAACTCAATCACTAAACTGACATCGTTAATGACGGAAGAGGGAGGATAACCAATTGTACCATTACCTATGATGTAGCCTTTAAGATTATTACCGAAGGAAACGTATCCTTCCTTTTTCATCGATAGTGTTGCGAATAGATTTACATTTCCAGTCATATGGCGCGAGCACCCACTATCGAGAATCTACTTGCTTCTAGTTTAGAAGGGAAGTTCCACCTACACCACGAGTAGATGTGACCTTTGGTACCCATATTCTTTTGCGTCCTGACAGGTTAGACTTTGGTACCCATACATATATATTTCTATCAAGTAATCTCCTAATCATATATTGTGGAGAAATGTGTCCATGTAGGTTACAATATGTACATCTAGCATGCATGTTTATACTAGGAGCATGTTGATAGTGGTGTCTATAAGTAGGGTGATGATAGCTACGTGCAGCAGTAGAGTGAGTATGGTGATTGTGTGCAGTAGCAGGGTAATTATAATAATCATAGTGACTGTGTGCAATAGCAGGGTAACTATAATGATTATAGTGACTATGTGTAGCAGCATGATGATCATAATGATTACGTGTATGTGTCTTACGTGCTGCATGTGAATATGTGTACATGAAAGCATGATTTTGTTTAGCATGTGGATGAGTGTTCTTGTGGTGACGTGTCTTTTTGTGTTGAGTTGGTACGTATTTATACGTGTTATGACTATGAGACTGAACTTGCGGTTGAATAACCTGCTTGTCCAGTTTAATTTCTAATTTCTTAGAGATAACATTCAACTCATCACATTTAGCAGTAGGACCGTGTATTCTACCTATAGCAATTTTGAACTTGTTTTTCTCTTCAGCAAGTTCTTTGTTTAATGCCGTGATCTCAAGTGTTTGTTTCTCAATGATTGATTCGGCATCGTGTAAGCTTAATTTAAGCTTGGATACCTCTTTAGTATTTTTCGTGGGTGTAGTGTTTCTAACATCTTCTAGTAAACATGAAAGTCTATGGATCTCGATTTCGTAGTCCTTGACTTTATCCTTTATATGTTTATATTTATTGATTACCTTTTTGTGCTCATCAAGTAGATCACCAAACGCATCACCAAGTTCATTAAAAGAGAAATCATCAAAAGAATCTTTTATCTTTTCTGAAGTCGCCATTGGACATACGTTAGCCGTGTTTTGTGGAGAGTCTTCTTCCTCGCCTAAATCACTAGCCTCGCTTTCATGCCAGATGCTAGTATTGGCATACTTCCTTGTGGTTGGCTTTTTGTACGGCTTCTCATATCTGCTTCCCTTCTTTGCTAAGGGACAATCTTTCTTGACATGTCCTGTCTTTTTGCATCCAAAGCAGGTGGGTTCTTCCTCATCGTCTCTTTGCTCTCTCTTCTTTTTGTTGAAGCGTAGAAACTTTTTGAAGTTTTGAACTAAGAGAGCTTGATCGTCACCTTCAGAGTCGTCATCATCGGTGTCTTCTGAGCTGGTTCTTCGGCGATGAGCTCTCAATGTAATCTCCTTCTCTTTTGGAGCTATTTTTTCGAAGTCTTTTAGATCGAGCTCATGCGTCATCAACTTGCCCATCAACGTTTCTAGTGACATTGCCGTGAGATCATTTCCTTCGAATATCGTCGTGACTTTGGGGTTCCAAACCTTTGGCAATCCTCATAGCACCTTGTGTATCTTCTCATGGTTGGAATAATCTTTTCCAAGAGAAGATAGCGGGTTGACAATGTCGAGGAATCTGGTGAACATTTGAGTGATCGTCTCATTAGGCTTCATTTTGAAAGCCTCGTACTCCTGTGTCAGACGGCTGACTTTTGATTCTTTGACTTGCATGGTCCCTTCATAAGTCACCTCCAAAAGCTTCCATACTTCATGCGAGGTGGTGCATGTTGAGACTCTGTTGAATTTAGTCATGTCTATGGCACAAAAAAGAGCATTAATATCCCTAGCGTATAGGCTTGCCTGTTTCTTTTCCTGATCAGTATACTTGTCGTGGGGTTGCTCAACGAGACTTCGCTCGACAGTTATTCTGGGAGGTTTCTTTTAGCCATCAGTGACTACAGTCCACAGGTCAAAGTCTAGAGACTTAAGATAAAAACTCATTCTAGTCTTCCAATATGTGTAGTTGGTCCCATCAAATAGAGGTGGCCTATTTATGGATTGACCCTCACCATAGGTGGTAGAGATGGATTGTGTGGTTGTCATGGATCAACTCTAGGATGTAAATTCTGTATCAAGAGAACATGGCTCTGATACCAATTGAAGTACGTGTAGGCAACTCTAGAGAGGGGAGGTAAATAGAGTACTTGTGACAATAATGAATAATTAAAAAAATACTTCTATTCAATCCCAACTAATAAATAATTAATCAAAATATAATTACAGAATTTAAATAGAGATAAGAAAGCATACGCAGACATAACAATTTTTAACCTGGTTTCCCTCGTGGAGGACTAGTCCAGGCCTGAGAACTCTAACTCAGTATTGAAATCTACTATTTATGAAATATCTTTACAACCACGTGCCTTTACACCGAAGAGCACGCCAACTTCTTGAAAAGATCACTGAGGCGAAACTTAGAATTTTTTAAGTGACTTCTTCAAGACTCTTTCACAAAACTTCTAATTGACTCGCACTGAGCACCTTGTAGGCTTGGAAAGTTTTGTGGCTAGTAGATGAGAAGAGTATAGCTCTTTGGGATGTATAGGCTATAAGAGAGAAAAGATGAGAAGATTGGATGATTTAAAATGGAAGGAAAGGGTACCTATATATACTAGTCCTGGGAGGCAGAGTTCGGCCAGAATTCTGTCCAAAATTCAAAAATTATGGCCGTTGGACAACTTGCAATGAGCAATCCCTAAAAATTAGCTCCTGGAAATTAGGAGACAGAGTTCAGCCCGAACTCTGTGTGGGGGCAGAGTTCGGCCCGAACTCTGCCTCATAGGAGACAGAATGCTCAATGGGCTAAATGGGCTTTAGCAGTTTGGCTTTTTATTTGAGGGGCTTTTTGGTTATCTAGTCTACGGTTGAGGTAATCAGTACGACTTAACGTACAATAACCTAGACTTAAATAAAATATAAAAATACAGACTTCTGATGACAAGTTCCAGCAGTATTCGTCGAGCAGTCGTCGATGATGATTGTCTGACTTGATATGAGTTACTCGTCTGATTTGTAGCTTTGATGACGATTTATGTGTCGAGTTGGATCATGTCAAATATTGATTTGTTAATTATCAAGATTAGGTTGACTGCAATCCAGTTTGAGTCAACAGGTACCACTTCTATTAGGAGACGCTCTCTCCGATTCTATTATGATACAGTCACTAAAATGTTGTATCTTCGTTCCTATAACGGACTCCTCCTTCGATGTCTATCAGATGCCGAAGTAAAGGAAGCCCTCCGGGAGGCACATAATGGCACTTGCAGGGCTCACCAACCCAGTCCTAAGCTGTACGATCGACTACAACTTATGGGCTACTATTGGCCCACAATAATGGCAGATACTGTTAAGTACGCCTAGAAGAGTAGAGCATGTCAGCTACATGCTGACTTCATCCACTAGCCCTCTGAATTCCTATTCCCTACGGTTGCGACTTGGCCATTCGAAGCATGGGACATTAATATCATCGGACCAATCATCCATTCGTCCTCTAAAGGGCATCGGTTCATTCTCGCCATCACCAACTACTTTTTTAAATGGACGGAGGCGATACCGATAGTGGAGGTAAAAACCTCCAACGTGATTAGCTTTGTTAAGCACCACGTTATCTACCGCTTTGGGGTACCTCGAAGGATCATTCATGACAACGATGCTCATTTTATGAGCCACGTCTTCCATCGATTTTGTAATAAAAATCGAGTACAAAACGTAGCTTCCACAGCCTACAATCCAGCAAAAAATGGGTTGGTAGAAGCATTCAACAAGATGATTGTTAAGCTACTTAAGAAGGTCGTGTCATTCAACAAACGTGACTGGAATGAGAAGTTGGCGAATGTCTCTGGGCCTATCGCATGACGGCTCGGACTCCAACTGCCAATACACCATTCTCTTTGATTTACGGGAGCGAGGCAGTCCTTCCCCTGGAGATCCAGATTCCTTCTCTACGAGTGGCCATCACCAACCAGTTGACGGAGGAAGATAACCAACATCGTCGATTACGGGAGTTGGAAGCGTTGGACGAAAAGTGTCTCCTAGCTCAATAACGCATTGAGCTATACCAAGCCCGAATTTCTGGGGCCTTCAACAAAAAGGTCAAGGAAAAGCCATTTCAAATAGTTAACCTCTTGTTATCGGTAAGAAGATCGATGGTCATGACTTGCAAGACAGCCGAAAAGTTCCAGCCTAAGTAGGAGGGCCCCTTTGTAGTGGAGTCTGTGTATTCTAACGGCGCCTACCGACTCGCATAGCCTAATGGAGATTTTCTAATGATGTCGATCAATGGCAAGTTCTTAAAAAAGTACGATGTCTAGTTCTAGCATGTACTTCTTTACCCCCAGCAGGGCCTAGTAAAAAGGTAGGGTTTTTCTTTGATGCATTCTCTCTTCCCAGCGGAGCCGACTAAAAATAAGCATGAGAAATGGCCTAGCTGCTCCTAAAATGACTGACTCGGCTATCTTTTCATAGCAAGGGTCATAAAATTATACCCGTGAACTATATAGCCATCAATTTCTCCATCAAAAGTTCAGCAAATGTGCCCTTGGGCCCAGTTGCTCCAAGGCACTTCCACATAAAATTTCCCAGTAGAAAATGATCACGTTTCTTCCACCCTTGAATCGTTCTCTACATCCCCACAAAATTATGTCTTACTACGTTCGTATAACCTTTGAGTAAGACACTTCTAAACCCAATGTTTACCACGTCCATACTACCTCTAAGTAAGCCTTCTTACCTAGCAAGCCCCTGTGTCGTTAAAATCCCTACAAAAAAATGTCCATGTCTATGTCACCTCTGAATTACTTTTATATACCCCACAGAGCCATATCTTTATACGTTCGCATAATCTCTGAGAAAGATAACTCCACCACAATTCAATATTTACCATATCCATATTATCTCCGAGTAAACATTCTTACCATTTGGCTTCTTACCACCACGTCAATAATACCTCTGATGGTGTTTGTCATTTTCAACTTATCGTCTATGCCTAAATCTAGGTACGATAAAGATGTTAGGTCCTCAAAATATTTCCAGCAGAGCTACTACCCCTATCACATCAATATAACCTCTGATAGGATTCTCATCATCAGAAAGTTCATAACAAAAAAGAAATGCACAACAAAATAAGAAGGGAAAAATGGAAGTTAAGGCTGTCGACGCACAAGATCGTTGACACGACGCCTTAAGAAGGCGACTTTCGGCCTGACAGATTCTTTGGCTCGCTGTTCAGCCACTTGACGTCTTGCGGCATCTACTTTAAATTAGTATATTCCCCGACAGGCTTCTTCCAACTTAGCCTGATGGGTGCTCACATCCTCCGCAGCTTGGGCGTAGCTCTATGACTGTCGTTGAAGGGCTATATGTTCGTTTGCCACCTTTTTCATCTCGTCCTGCGCACCAAATTTAGGCGCGTCTACGTGTCAATCCATGCTTCTTTTGTCACGACCCGCACCCTAGAATAAGGGCACGAGACGTGGGTACGTCCAGCCTACGCCGTAGTGTCGGCGGTAGTACGCTGTCCTAGGTCACAACATCTAACAATTGAAGGTAATAACAGTTATACTCCCCGAATGGGGGTGACATAACAGAAATATAACTCAACCACAACTAAGGTAGAACAAGTAAGATAGATAGATAATGAAAGATAACAATATCCAGAACAGAGAATCACAGAGATACAATCCAGAACTAAGTGTCTAAAATAATACATCTCAGAATATCTCAAAGTCTAGTACAATAATCCCAAAAAGTAAGACAATCCTAAACTAATGGAGTGTCGTCTACAGCTAATGGATCCTGCTGCTGGTCCAAATCTGGGCACTCATCTAGTGTGGCACCGTAGTAAGTAGGGCAGAACGCCTCAGCCTCATCCTCTGTAATATTTCAACAGGTCCAGTCAGGACAGGAACGAGCACATATCTCTCAACAGTTCATATCAGGTTAGGAGTATAAATCATTGCAATATAGTAAAATACAGGAAGTGCTGAATGGAAGTACAAGTAAAACAGGAGATATTTGTAACTGGAAATAGATACATGATAGTAAAGACTGTAAGTGACTACGTGATTTTGAGTACAATATGGTTATGTAAATGGCTTAGGGGCACATGAATACAAATAAGGAGGCACATTTATACAGCTACTTGGGATAGTGTTCACATAACCAATTCTACTCACCTCGCCCCAATCAGTACACAAGGATCCATTCAAGTTACGTTATAAGCACATGAATACAACTAAGATACGTGAACTCATGTAATGAGTAGTACATGAGGCACGTGAAAGCACATGAGAACATGTAAAAACGTGAACTAGAACGAGTACAAGGAGTACCTGATGCACATGATAAGTACATGAACATGAAATATCTGATGCACCCGTAGAGGGATAACATCTCAGGAAGGGATCCATATAGTACAAATCCGTGAAGATACGTGTCAGCATCATGTAGAGTAATCTAGAACATGAATATATCCAGACAGGTATGAAAAGATCAGAGAATGTACTCGCCTGCTATCTGAAAGTCCGAGATGAAAGTACTGTCCGAGGAGTGGTGTCTGGCTCCTATTTAGAACAGTACGAGTCACAACAAGTCCAGAATGATAATACAATGCAATTTAATGCATTCTACATGAAACTAGGTCAATCTAGACCAAAGTCAACTCTTGGTCAACTCTGGTCAACCCTAGAAGTCAAACTAGGTCAACCAAGTATAATCTAGGTCAAACTAGTCTAATCTAGGTCTGACAGACCATTCTAGGTTTACTATGACTAAACTAGGCAATACCATGCCAAGTCATGCCTATCACATAACCAATATCATAATACACTATCACTCAATACCTCATGATACATCCTATTACCCAATATATATAGCCTATCTCATACACATATACATTTCACACATTATATATATATAACTAATATATATATAGGAACTAATATATCACAAGCATATATATTATACATATACACATTCATATATAGGAATCCTATATATATAACAACTCAAAATATAACATATATTCATATGAAAAGAGAGGGAACAACACTAGTGTATGTGTGTGTGTGTATACTGTCCAAAAGAAACTGGAAAAACAGGAACTAAATCCCAGGTTTGGAAAGCAGTTAACAAAGAGTGTGATACATATATGTGAAACAAACAATCCACAACCCAATACAGTTGACAGTCCAATAAAGCTCAGATTTTTCATTGAAACAAAAAAAAACAGTTTAATACTAGCACTAATCAGTCCCCTCACTTAATCTTAGTAAATCATTTAACAGTTAATAAGAATCAATCAAGAACAATAACAGTAAAACCAAAAGAACAGTCCACAGGAAAATCTCAGTTTTTGAGACCAAAACCCCATCAATACACCCCAAATTCCACATACTATTAGATAACACATAGGTGGACCTTAAGAACATGTAATTAACTGTGTTAAGAAGGTTTAAAATGATGACAAAACTCAAATTACAAAAACTGGAAAATTCAGAAAGACTGATACATGGGTTTTTCAGGAAAATAGGGAAAATGACAATTGAACAGTAAAATTCAAATAAAATCAATTACAGAGGTTGGTAACTTACAAACACATCGTGTACATGCTGTGTGAGGTGTTTGTGTCCACAAAAGTGGACACAAACGTGTCCAGTTAATTAAATACACAAAACAGTGAACTGTGCACACAGAGAAACCAATCGTCGTACACGTGTTCGTGTCGATCGTGTGCACGACACACAGCGACACGACTCACGAGATATGGTCCAGATGTTCACCTAGACTAGGGCTAGTGATAGGACAGCCTGAAACGTGTCCAAGTCGTGGGTACATGACACGAGACACGCGTGTCAGTGCCCAAAATGACAGCCGACTGTGCAGTACACAAATCGGTGCACGCGTTCGTGCTTGTCCGACACGACACGTGGGGCTCTAAAAATTGGGGAGCCCCGTGTCAGTGTCAGCCCCTAGCTACACGTCAAATTTGGCGTGTCGAGGAGCCGTGTCCATGCCGCAATCACGCCCGAGAAGCAGGGCACGCACAGTGCCTGTGCACGCGCGCGCGCGACCACGTGTTCGCGTGTCCGTGTGGACTCGACATGACACTAAGACATCACAAAACTACAGAAATGCATAAGCGACACATAGATCTAATTTCCTATTCAAAAACAATTCCAAAATCACACGAAATGCCCATTGGGGCATTTCAACAAACACGTGCCAAGTGACACTGATACGTGTCCAGAATGGACACGAAACGACACGAAAAATTGGGAAACCCTATTCCTATAGTTAGGCTAAGGTTAGGGCATTCCTAAAATGATTTTTGACAGAATTTAAGGGCATTAAATAAGATTATACCTATAGGTGTTCAAACTCCCAAAAAGCTCCAAAGAGAAGGATCTCTCAAACCACCAAAAACTCTCCAAATTGTTTTCTCCCTGTCAAAAATTATTACCAACAGTAAGAACACAGGATTTAGAGCCTATTGCAATTTATTTGAAGGAATTTGGAGAAGAAATGGATTTTCTAAGGATTTACAAAGTTGGGGACTCACCTCTTCCAAATGGCAAGTTTCCTAAAGAGGCAACCCTAGTTTTAAGAGCATATAAATAGGGAAGGGTCTGACCAAAGAAGCTATTCAGAATTTCTAGGGTTAGGGCTTGGTTCAATGGGTGTGGGCTATGGGCCATTAAGCCTATTAGTCATAAAATGACTTGTGACTTCACAAGCCATTTCCATATCAAACTAACTCCTAATTTCACCAAATTAATCCCAATAAGTTCACCCTCATGAACTTAAGTCAACCTAGGTTCTCAAATCCTAATCTCTTAGTCAAGATCCAGGTTAGCCACTAGGTTAGTCTACAAGGTCAACTTAAGTCAAAGTCTCTATAGGGTCAAAATCAATTCTACTAAAAATCACCAAAAATTACTAAAAATCATATTAAATATATTAAACCCAAATAATTAATAATAATTCCAATTAATTTACAAATTTTTAAAAATGACCAAAATACCCTCAAGCTAGAAAAGTGGTAGTGACAAATCTACCCTCCTTAAAATAATTTCGTCCTCGAAATTAAAGGCGAAACTAAACTGCTGAGAAGGATAGAAAAGTATACCTCAAGGTCCAAAAAGATAGGGGTACCGCTCGCGCATCTCATCCTCCCGCTCCCAGGTAGACTCTCCTGGAGAATGATGCCTCCATGCGACGTGTACCAAGGGTATCACCTGGTTCCTCAATACCTTCTCTCGGAGATCCAGAATCTCCACAGGCTGCTCTGGATAACTGAGAGTAGGTCCAACCTCTATCTCCGAGTGATCGAGCACATGGCTAGGGTCAGCCACGTACCATCTCAGCTGTGACACGTGAAATACGTTATGAACTCCCACTAGTGCAGGTGGCAAGTCTAGCCTGTATGCCACGTTACCGACTCTTCCGCTGATAACGAAAGGGCCGATGAAGCGCGGGCTAAGCTTTCCACCTCCACCAAAATGTATCATACCACGAGTCGGAGATATCCGCAGGAAAACCATGTTTCCAACCTAATCACAAGCAAGGTCTCAAGTTACTAAAAATCAAACACGATCAATCAACAAAACAAACAAAAATACAACCTACTTCTAATCCTAGCTCTTAATCTGTACCTCAAACTCCAGCGGCCTCCGGTGGCTATCGGCCCAGTGCCGATGTCTGTCCTGCGCCACGCGAAGTCTGTCCCTGATGAGCTTTACCTTCTCGGCTGCGTCAATAACCATCTCTGGTCCCAGTAAAGCTCGCTCTCCAATATCATCCCAAGATAAGGGTGTACGACACCTACGCCCGTACAGAGCCTCAAACGGTGACATCTCAATGCTGGCCTGAAAACTGTTGTTGTAAGCAAACTCTACCAAATGTAGGTGATCCTCCCAGGAACCTCCAAAATCCAGGACGCACGTCCGCAACATATCCTCAAGGGTCTGAATAGTCCTCTCTGACTGTCCGTCTGTCTGGGGGTAGTATGCGGTACTAAACTTGAGCTGAGTGCCCAAGCTAGTCTGCAGACTCCTCCAAAAAAGGAAAGTAAAGCGGCTATCCCGATCTGAGACTATGCTGATGGGAACTCCGTGAATCCTGACTATCTGTCTCATATACAACTCTGCGAGCCTCTCTGTAGACGTACCCACCTTGAATGGCAAGAAGTGGGCCGATTTGGTCAACCTGTCAACGATGACCCAAATTGCGTCTTTCCCTCCTGGTGTATGGGGCAACCCTGATACAAAATCCATGGTAATGTGCTCCCACTTCCACTCTGGAATGGGCAGCGGCTGGAATAAACCCCCGGGCCTCTGTCTCTCTGCCTTGACCTGCTGACAGATCAAGCATCTGGCTACAAAGTTGGACACCTCCCTCTTCATCTCGTACCACCAGACATGCTCTCGCAGATCCCTGTACATCTTGTTGGCACCAGGATGTATAGAGTACTGCGATCTGTGAGCCTCCTGCATAACCTGCTCTCTGAGCTCCCCACTAGGTACACATAACCTGGCACCGTGCCTCAGAGCACCATCCTCTGCAAGTGAGAACTCAGCATCCTCCACTCCCATACTGATCCGCTCTAGGATATACCGCAGAGCCACATCATCAAACTGTGTCGCCTTGATCCTGTCCATCAAGTCCGACTGTATCTGAAGGCCCCATAACTGTATCTGCACTCCGGGTACAATCACCTCTATCCCAAGGCTCTCTAAATCTGCAAGCAGGTGTCGATCCATAGTCAAACACATGGCTGTTGGATACCTACTCAAGGCATCGGCAACCACGTTGGCCTTCCCCGGGTGATACTGGAGTGCGATATCAAAGTCCTTCATCAACTCAAGCCACCTACGCTGCCTCATGTTCAACTCCTTCTGAGTGAACACATACTTCAAGCTCTTGTGGTCTGTGAAAATCTCCACCCTCTCGCCGTACAGATAGTGCTTCCATAACTTCAAAGAAAAAATCACCGCCGCCAGCTCCAGGTCATGGGTAGGATAGTTCTTCTCATGGGGACGTAATTGCCTGGAAGCATAGGCAATCACCTTCCCATGCTGCTGCAAGACGCAACCCAGCCCCTTTCCTGAAGCATCACTATAAATAGTGAATCTACCTGATCCCGAAGGCAATGTCAGAATCGGAGCTGTCGTAAGCCGCTTCTTCAACTCATCAAAAGCTGCCTGACACTCCTCTGACCAAACAAACTCAGTATCCTTCCGGGTCAACCGTGTCAACGGCTCTGCAACCCGGGAGAAATCTTGCACAAATCTCCTATAGTATCCTGCCAGCCCCAGGAAACTCCTGATCTCTGCCACTGAAGTCGGCGCCTTCCAAGCCTCAACTGCTACAATCTTCTTGGGGTCAACTGAGATACCATCTCCAGTCACTACGTGCCCCAAGAAGTCCACCCGGTCCAAGAAAAACTCATACTTGGAGAGTTTTCCATAAAGCTGCTCCCGCCTGAGAGTCTCTAGCACTATCCGCAGATGCTCCTCGTGCTCCTCCTCTGTCTTGGAATATACCAAGATATCATCAATGAACACCACCACGAACTTGTCCAAGTACTGGTGGAACACCTTATTCATTAGATTCATAAACACTGCTGGTGTATTGGTTAGCCCAAACGGCATAACCAAAAACTCAAACTGCCCGTACCGCGTCCTGAAAGCGGTCTTGGGGATATCCTCCTTCCTCACCTTCACCTGGTGATAACCCGACCTCAAATCAATCTTGGAGAACACCCGAGCTCCGCTCAACTGATCAAACAGATCATCGATCTGCGGCAGTGGGTATCTGTTCTTGATTGTCAGGTTGTTAAGTGCCCTGTAGTCGATACACATACGTATCGACCCATCCTTCTTGGGTACGAAAAGTACCGGTGCACCCCAAGGTAAAGAACTCGAGCGAATGAAGCCCTTGTCCTGCAGCTCATCCACCTGCTTTTTCAGCTCCACTAACTCGCTGTTGTTCACTCGATAGACATGCTGAGAGATCGATTCCGCGCCGGGAACCAAGTCTATCGAGAACTCTACATCTCTGTCCGGTGGAAGCCCTGGCAACTCCTCTGGAAATACGTCCATAAACTCTGCGATCAAGGGATGCGGAGCCACCTGCTCCTCGACTGACGCTCCACAGAAGACTCTGCCGTCCTGCTCTGCCTGCCGTCGGGTGTACTCAAACTCTGGCTCTCCTGGTGCCTCGAATAAAACTCTACCCCCACGGCAATCAATGCGGGCGTGGTGTCTACTCAGCCAGTCCATACCTAATACAATGTCGTAGTTCGGTAATGGCATGACTAGTAGACTCACCCCCAACTCTCGGCCTCCCAAAATGACACTCCGCCCTCTGCAAACATCACTCACGAGGATGACCCCACCCCCGGTCGTGATCTTGCAGGTCCTAGGCAATGGTTCAGAAATCAAACTGTGTCTAATAGCATACGATACAGACACAAAGCTGTAGGAAGCCCCGGAATCAAACAATGCGAATGCTGGAAGGGAGTCGAAAAGAACCGAACCTGCTATCAGCTCTCCGATAACCTCAGCATCCTCAGCTGCCATGGCGAAAGCTCGCCCCTGCTGTCCACCCCGTGCCTGCTGCTGGTACTGCTGGGTCGGCAGGGCTGGTCCCCTCTGCTGGCCTGCGGGAGCCTTGGCTCCACCTTCCTACTGTCCTCGCCCAAAAGCCCCTGGGCAGTCCCTCAACTGGTGATCTCTAGCACCACAAAGTAGGCACTTGTCTAGCTTCTTCCTGCACTCATGGATCATGTGCCCTGGCTTCTTGCAGAAGGCATAAATGACTACCGGACGAGGTACCTGCTGCCCTCTCTGCTGCTGATGCTGCTGCACTGGCCTCTGCTGCTGATGCTGCTGCTGATACTGCTGCACTGGCCTCTGCTGCTGCTGCTGCTGGAAGTGAGGCCTCTTGGCCTGTCCCTGACTGCTACTGCCTGACTGAAAGTCTCGACCTCTCTTCTGCCTCAGTCCCAGGTCGTCCTCTGCCGCCATGGCCCCAGAATAAATCTCAGCAAATGTAGCGTTCCGGTCCCTCTTAGTAAGCGACCGAATCTCTCTAATCAGACCTCGGCAAAACTTCCTCGCCTTCGTCTTCTCCGTCAAGTCATCAATGAACCGGGCCAGTCGGCAGAACTCCCCGGCATACTCTGCCACCGTCTGGTTCCCCTGAACCAGAGCCTCAAACTGCGCCTCGATCCCACCCAAGGCTACATCGGGAAAGAACTGCTTCTTGAACAGCTTCTTGAACTGGGCCCAAGTCTGGCCCTCCACTCCAACTCTAGGATCAGCCTGATACCATGCTCGGGCCAAATCCTGCATCTGGCTGCCTGCCGCCTCGATCTGGAGTCGAGCTGGTATCTCTGCTAGTCAAAAAATCTCCTCAATGTGCTCAACCCAGTCATCTGCAATGTGAATGCCCTCAGTGCCGAAGAACTCCCGAGGGTGCATCTTCTGGAAGTCCTGTATATCCTTATCCCTCCGACGGGGCTGCTGCTGAGTCCCCTGAGCTGTGATCATCTCCACTGTGGTGCGAACCAGCTGGTGCGCCTCATCGATCCCCTGCCGGAAATCGGCAGTCTGCCTCGTCTGCTGCTGCTGGTGAGACTCAAGAATCCTCTCCACGAAGGAGAAGAGATGGGCAGCATCTACCATCCCCGCAGGCGGAGGCTGCTGAGTGGGAAGGATCTCTGGAATCACAACTGGCCTCCCGACTGCTGGAGGTGCTCCTCCAAAAGTGGCAGAAACTTCTACTCCTGAGGGCTGTACTGGCCCTGTGGCACCGGGAGCTGGATGCTGGACATGAGAGGTGGCAGACCCCTCTCCAGCCTCTCCCGTCACGGGGCGATGCGAACGCGTCTCAACCATCCTGGAGACACAGATCAAACAAGAAGCAATTACTGAGAATGAGTCGAAATAATCAAAGGAGGACAGTTTAAAATTCTAAGGAAGATAATAAGCAGCAAAATAGATATACGGAATCTGATAAGGAGTTTTCCTAGTGTGATTGAGTACCTTCAAACATATGCTAATTTCTACTGCAGGCTGCAGCGATATTCTAGTTCGAATACCACTACACTTATATCCTAGACCTGCATGGGCCACCACTAAAAATGTGTCACAACCCGTACCCTAGAGTAAGGGCACGAGACGTGGGTACGTCCAGCCTACGCCGCAGTGTCGGCGGTAGAACGCTGTCCTAGGTCACAACATCTAACAATTGAAGGTAATAACAGTTATACTCCCCGAATGGGGGTGACATAACAGAAATATAACTCAACCACAGCTAAGGTAGAACAGGTAAGATAGATAGATAATGAAAGATAACAATATCCGGAACAGAGAATCACAGAGATACAATCCAGAACTAAGTGTCTAAAATAATACATCTAAAAATATCTCAAAGTCTAGTACAATAATCCCAAAAAGTAAGACAATCCTAAACTAATGGAGTGTCATCTACAGCTAATGGATCCTGCTGTTGGTCCAAATCTGGGCACTCATCTAGTGTGGCACCGTAGTAAGTAGGGCAGAACGCCTCAGCCTCATCCTCTGTAATATTTCAACAGGTCCAGTCAGGACAGGAACGAGCACATATCTCTCAACAGTTCATATCAGGTTAGGAGTATAAATCATTGCAATAGAGTAAAATACAGGAAGTGCTGAATGGAAGTACAAGTAAAACAGAAGATATTTGTAACTGGAAATAGATACATGATAGTAAAGACTGTAAGTGACTACGGGATTTAGAGTACAATATGGTTATGTAAACGGCTTAGGGGCACATGAATACAAATAAGGAGGCACATTTATACAGCTACTTGGGATAGTGTTCACATAACCAATTCTACTCACCCCGCCCTAATCAGTACACAAGGATCCATTCAAGTTACGTTATAAGCACATGAATACAACTAAGATACGTGAACTCATGTAATGAGTAGTACATGAGGCACGTGAAAGCACATGAGAACATGTAAAAATATGAACTAGTACGAGTACAAGGAGTACCTGATGCACATGATAAAGTACATGAACATGAAATACCCGATGCACCCGTAGAGGGATAACATCTCAGAAAGGGATCCATATAGTACTAATCCGTGAAGATACGTGTCAGCATCATGTAGAGTAATCTAGAGCATGAATATATCCAGACAGGTATGAAAAGATCAGAGAATGTACTCGCCTGCTATCTGAAAGTTCAAGATAAAAGTACTGTCCGAGGAGTGGTGTCTGGCTCCTATTTAGAACAGTACGAGTCACAACAAGTCCAGAATGATAATACAATGCAATTTAATGCATTCTACATGAAACTAGGTCAATCTAGACCAAAGTCAACTCTTGGTCAACTCTGGTCAACCCTAGAAGTCAAACTAGGTCAACCAAGTCTAATCTAGGTCAAACTAGTCTAATCTAGGTCTGACAGACCATTCTAGGTTTACTATGACTAAACTAGGCAATACCATGCCAAGTCATGCCTATCACATAACCAATATCATAATACACTATCACTCAATACCTCATGATACATCCTATTACCCAATATATATATAGCCTATCTCATACACATATACATTTCACACATTATATATATATAACTAATATATATATAGGAACTAATATATCACAAGCATATATATTATATATATACACATTCATATATAGGAATCCTATATATATAACAACTCAAAATATAACATATATTCATATGAAAAGAGAGGGAACAACACTAGTGTATGTGTGTGTGTGTGTGTGTGTATACTATCCAAAAG
This sequence comes from Iris pallida, assembly GCA_029216955.1. Lineage (NCBI taxonomy): Eukaryota > Viridiplantae > Streptophyta > Magnoliopsida > Asparagales > Iridaceae > Iris > Iris pallida. The sequence continues at coordinate 27,377,477 of JANAVB010043419.1, read as the reverse complement.
AAACTGGAAAAACAGGAACTAAATCCCAGGTTTGGAAAGCAGTTAACAAAGAGTGTGATACATATATGTGAAACAAACAATCCACAACCCAATACAGTTGACAGTCCAATAAAGCTCAGATTTTTTAATGAAACCAAAAAAAAAAGTTTAATACTAGCACTAATCAGTCCCCTCACTTAATCTCAGTAAATCATTTAACAGTTAATAAGAATCAATCAAGAACAATAACAGTAAAACCAAAAGAACAGTCCACAGGAAAATCTCAGTTTTTGAGACCAAAACCCCATCAATACACCCCAAATTCCACATACTATTAGATAACACATATATGGACCTATTAGGGGTTTAAGAACATGTAATTAACTGTGTTAAAAAGGTTTAAAATGATGACAAAACTCAAATTGCAAAAACTGGAAAATTCAGAAAGACTGATACATGGGTTTTCAGGAAAATAGGGAAAATGACAATTGAACAGTGAAATTCGAATAAAATCAATTACAGAGGTTGGTAACTTACAAACACATCGTGTACATACTGTGTGAGGTGTTTGTGTCCACAAAAGTGGACACAAACGTGTCCAGTTAATTAAATACACAAAATAGTGAACTGTGCACACAGAGAAACCAATCGTCGTACACGTGTTCGTGTCGATCGTGTGCACGACACACAGCGACACGACTCACGAGATATGGTTCATATGTTCACCTAGACTAGGGCTAGTGATAGGACAGCCTGAAACGTGTCCAAGTCGTGGGTACATGACACGAGACACGCGTGTCAGTGCCCAAAATGACAGCCGACTGTGTAGTGCACAAATCGGTGCACGCGTTCGTGCGTGTCCGACACGACACGTGGGGCTCTGAAAATTGGGGAGCCCCGTGTCAGTGTCAGTCCCTAGCTACACGTCAAATTTGGCGTGTCGAGGAGCCGTGTCCGTGCCGCAATCACGCCCGAGCAGCAGTGCACGCATAGTGCCTGTGCACGCGTACGCGCGACCACGTGTTCACGTGTCCGTGTGGACTCGACACGACACTAAGACACCACAAAACTACAGAAACGCATAAGCGACACATAGATCTAATTTCCTATTCAAAAACAATTCCAAAATCACACGAAATGCCCATTGGGGCATTTCAACAAACACGTGCCAAGTGACACTGATACTTGTCCAGAATGGATACGAAACGACACAAAAATTGGGAAACCCTATTCTTATAGTTAGGCTAGGGTTAGGGCATTCCTAAAATGATTTTTGACAGAATTTAAGGGCATTAAATAAGATTATACCTATAGGTGTTCAAACTCCCAAAAAAGCTCCAAAGAGAAGGATCTCTCAAACCACCAAAAACTCTCCAAATTGTTTTCTTCCTGTCAAAAATTATTACCAACAGTAAGAACACAGGATTTAGAGCCTATTACAATTTATTTGAAGGAATTTGGAGAAGAAATAGATTTTCTAAGGATTTACAAAGTTGGGGACTCACCTCTTCCAAATAGCAAGTTTCCTAAAGAGGCAACCCTAGTTTTAAGAGCATATAAATAGGGAAGGGGCTGACCAAAGAAGCTATTCAAAATTTCTAGGGTTAGGGCTTGGTTCAATGGGTGTGGGCTATGGGCCATTAAGCCTATTAGTCATAAAATGACTTGTGACTTCACAAGCCATTTTCATATCAAACTAACTCCTAATTTCACCAAATTAATCCCAATGAGTTCACCCTCATGAACTTAAGTCAACCTAGGTTCTCAAATCCTAATCTCTTAGTCAAGACCCAGGTTAGCCACTAGGTTAGTCTACAAGGTCAACTTAAGTCAAAGTCTCTATAGGGTCAAAATCAATTCTACTAAAAATCACCAAAAATCACTAAAAATCATATTAAATATATTAAACCCAAATAATTAATAATAATTCCAATTAATTTACAAATTTTCAAAAATGACCAAAATGACCAAAATATCCTCAAGCTAGAAAAGTGGTAGTGACATCTTTGGTTCAAAGTATTCCAAACTTATCCAAGTTTGAAAACTTTGAAGGGGTCTTGTAGAAGCATAAAAAAATTACAAGTGCACTACCGGCAACTAGGCAGAGAGCTAAGAAGCACAACCCTATAGAGGAGGGGATTACAAATTTTGTGCACACTAAATTGGTGCAGTCAAACAACAAGACTCATGTGCTTAAGAAGTACTACACCGTATTTAAAAAGGCACATAAAAAGATCTTTTTCATTGGTATTCATGATTACAATACGATGGAAACTACAAATTTTTATTGATATTCATGATTACACAGAAAAGATCTATCTATCTACATAACTGGGCCTCTATTAATTCTTTAAGAAAATGCAGGTCTCTCTTCGGCCATATGCTGGTAGCGTGCGCAACCTTAACCTTATCTTCGGCCATGTGGATTAGCCGCTGACAGCCTGCACAGCTCCCCTGCCAGGTGAACTAGGCGCTGATTAAACATGGTTTGGAATGGTCAATCCAAACCTTGTATTCAACATCTTGGCACTCAATATCGTCTCGGAGTAGAATGCAGCTAGCATGTCACTCCTCTACTTGTAATCATTGAAGAACTTCCCAGTCTTCTGATAAAGTTTTTCATCAAGTTGGCCACTTCCTTGAAAAGAGAAGTCTACGATCCTAGCCCACAACTGACACAAGTGTTGTCAGGCTCGCAAAAGAGGATCATAGTCATCGGAGTGCAGCGAAGTCTCCGACATAAAATATGGAAGAGACATTAACGAATGAGTTCTTCCTCAAAAATACTCCTATTTATTGGCCATGTACGGTCAAACCCATGCTCTAAGTGGCAGCCAGACAAAGGCCCCAAATTAATGGGATGAACCTTGTATTCATGGCAATGAATCTGCCACATTTAATTTTTGGCTAAGTCCCAATCAAAAGTCATCATTCTTTGAGCCCTACCCAGTGGCAAAATTTTGGAAGTTTTGACCCAAGAGACTCAAAAGCATATCCCATAAAAGTGTAGTCTACTGGAGCACAAAGCACAGTCTCCTAGAACACAGAGCCCCAAAAGGTGCAACCTCTAAAAGCGCAGCCTCCTGGAGCCTTTCCTCAAAAAACACTACGGCCAAAGGCGCAGTCTCACGAGCATATAACCCAAGTTATTACGTTAACATTTATGGCACGCTGACACATATGTCATACATCAACTATCAGTTGTCAGTGGCCATATGTCAAATGTCAGCTGACAAATACCCGCTGTCAATTCGACCAAAAGCACGGTCTTCAAGGCACTCAGAAGCGCAATCATTTGGGTGCTCTAAGAGCACAGCTCTCGTGATATACATAAAGTACAATACATGCCTATGGATGCCACGTGGCCAGTAATGGTACAGTACCTCTCAGGCATAAATAAAATTTATTCTATTTTAGCAAAATGAGACCCTTAAGCAATGTACACGTGCCACATGTCATTGACTCAGTCATGCTTATGAATAGGTGCCAACCATCCAAGATCTCTCAACAAACAAATCTCAACAACTGTCAAGTGTAAGATCATCCGCAGTCCAACAGTGTAGTTATAATAGATTCAATTTCATCTTCATGTGCGCAGCGCTCCTGCGTGCCAAAATGCATCGCATATGTGCGGATGGGTGGTTCATTCCACCAGTCTATAAATAGAAGGAGCCTTCCTTCATTTTGGATCTTCAATTCATCTCCTGCCTAGATTATCCAGAGGGAGACATCTAGAGAATCAGAGCAATTTCTTCACGTTGTCAGATCGTTAACGGAATAAATGAGCCACTACAGTATTCGATCTCCATCGTCACACTTTTTTAAAATTATTTGTACTTGGATCTTCTATTTAGGAGTTCTTTTATACTTTTTTGTTCGAATCAATGCAATGTTTTCCAACTTTTGTCCATGTCGAACAAGTCCATGTTCCTCGGCTACTAACCGAAGGAACATATCAAAAGCAAGTCAATTTACAGGCGGCCAATCATGACACATCGGTCCTTTGTAAGGCCATCGTGTGGAACATATAACACATAGCACATAGTAATCGAATATCGCCATCCATAAATTGAGGATGTTAAACCATATTCGTGGCGGCCAGCCTGCACGCCATGTCTGAGAGGTGGCTAGTATAACACGACCTCAGGATTTCGTTCCATCTCCATGCTTCTATTAATTTAAGTTGCTTAGTTTAACCCTATGTTGGCCTTGGAGTCATATGTCGTGGTCACATGATTATTTCCTCAGATGTCATACATTAGTACGGGTACCCTAAGTATAAATCCACATCATCTCTTAGAGTCCCAAATCTGGATCCATCCTTAGTATAATGCGTCAATCAAACAGTCATCATACTACGCCAATATTACTTACTAATTACCAAGACCTTGCTGGGAACATGAATGTACTGACGTATAACACATATGATCGCATTGTAAAATCCCTAATTTTTAGAATTTATTTTTAATTATTTTAATTTAATTATATGATTATTTTAATATTAAACTATATTTTAAGTCAATAAAACTATAGTAGCACTTTACCATAGCTTTGATTTTTGAAGCACAACAAATATCGATTTCTCAAATCCAATTCTACATCTGAATTCTAGATACGTTCACCTTCAGTTTGATGTATCATGTATCATCCAATTTTTTTTTCCAACATTCTTTTGACTCTGTACAACTTCGAGTCAACTTAGGCCATTTTGATCATTTACCATGATTATAGACCCAACTTCCAACATGAGTTTGGGACTCGACATAGATTAAAACGGTTTGCTCAATATATAGTTTTACCCATTTTGAGCCTACGACGCACATGTCTGTGGTGTGCCATCCAATCAAGTTTTCATGTACTATTTATTTGCAAGTGGCACATGAGACCCATTAGTTGACTTTCCAGGTTCAATTTGACTAGAAAATCTATTCGGCCCCTAACCTAGCAGCCCCACTTGTTAGAGCCTATCTAAGGTTGCCAAAAATTAATTATATATATATTTAATTAATTTTTAGTGATTAAATTACAGCCATGTGCAATATATTTTATATCTTTGACTTGGTCAAACAACACACCCAATAAGGAAATCCATTACCATATTAATCTTTTGGAGGGTCAAATCCTAACCAATTTAGTCCAAACTAAAGCCCAACTCTTCCTAATATATATACCAACAAAAAACTAACATCACCTCTCCTCTTATTGCTGCCAATACCCCACAAAACCTCACCCCGAAGTCCAATCCTGAAATTTGCTCGCCGACAGCGCCTTGTGGTGTAACGATAATTTTGACCCCCTCCTGACCTCTCGGATGCTCCATAAATATTTTTTATGAAGCTAACGTGACCCTCTACAATCCTATTAACCCTCCATACATTCACAATTCATTCTAATACACCAAAATAGCCCTACAACTCAACCGAAGTTCAGGATCCAATTCTGAATTTATTACAACAGGTATGCTATTTTCATCTAGTGTTTTGTATACTTCCTGACCTCATCTTTTCGTGAAACGAAAGCTAATAAAAATATCTATGTGTCTATTTTCATGTCCAATTGACCATCCACACAGTTCCAAGCAATTTTTCCGTGGCATCAATTCTATGACAAGGTGTCCAGAGCTGACCAGATCTGTTGCAAGTGGCTTTTTGCTTAAGTCTGTTCAATTTTAATCTTTCTACTAATTTTTATCAGAAACTAGACATCAAGAGCTTTCCAATGTTTCTACTCAACCCAACCCATTATTTTTTTCCTTCCCTTTTTCTAATAACCCAAGCCAAGCATATTGGCCACTGGTTAGCCCACCTTAGCATAGGGCTGGTGTAGTGCCCCGTTTACTCATATGGCATCACGTCCTAGCGAGGATGGTCAATTCGGCATAATCGATGCGAGGATGAACTATTCGTCAAGTCGGGACGTGACTGTCGGGTCGGGCGGCGACCCATACCCATTAACATGTACCCAATTTCTAATTATTATTGTCTTATTGAACGCAGCGACCGGGTAGAGCGGCAACCAAACCCAAGAACCCGACCCGACCCGTTAGAATTCAAACCCAACATTCAAGGGCTAATGTTCTCCTTCTCGAAGAAGCGTTATGCATATAGTACTTTGCTATAGTGCAGGCTGTTATTCCCGGGGCTTGACCAAAGATGGAAAAACTGATGCAATCGAGATCTGAGAGTCACACAAAAATTTTGTAGTGATCAAACTCAAGATCTACGATGATACAAAAAGCCAAATAGTCAGATTATAATATGAAGGAGGGAAATAGAGAAGAGAAGATATCTCGTTCTTCCTTGCAAACGTGTTACAATTGGGACAGAATGAGTTACAATAATCTAGAGAAAGATGAGATGAAGAAAAGTTGCTGGGGTGTCAAAACACCGTTGCTCAAAGCAAGATTTGCCCCACACGAATTGCTTCCAGGAACCAGCAAGTTAAAGAACTTGTGGAACGCTCGAAGTCACCTCTGTTCTGACTCCTCGGATGGACTTACAATGGCACAGCAGCTCCGTCTCTCTCTCTCTCCTTTTTGACATATAAAATTCGTAGTTGTCCACAAAGGAGGCCAGAAGAGAGTATATATAGGGTGGAAACCCTAGCCACCTCTTCAGTTATGGAAAGATTGAATCAAATCCCACAAAGATAGCAACAAAATTAATTCAAATCCCACAAAGATAGCAACAAAATTAATTCAAATCCCATAAAAAGTGGATCTGAGTTAATCGCATTGAATCAGTCTTTCCATAACAGACTTGTAGCCTGCACAGTCAGCAGTGCCCTCCATGCGGTAGCAGCAGCAGCAGCAGCCTGGCCGCATGAGCCGCATGGCCTCATGGCCGCAAGTGCCGTATGGACCGCATGGACCGCATGAGCCGCATAGACCGCATAAGCTGCATGAGCCGCATGAGACCGCATGAGGCCGCATGTGGCCGCATATGAGCCGTATGTCGCATAAGACCGTATGGCCGTATATGAGCCGCATGACTGCTGACGTGCTAAGTACAAAATGTGCCAACAAAATGCCACATTACGCCTCATGAGCCCATGAGCCCGAGCCCGAGTCCGAGTCCGAGTCCGAGTTCGAGTCGCTAAGCCCCTTTGGGGCTTAGCTCTAAATGAAATTAATTCAAGAGAATGACTAAAGCATTAATGCTTAATCCTTGGAGCCTTATTCTTACCTCCTAGTAAAATCACCCACATGGTTCCCTCCTTAGGGTCACCACCCCATGTGCATCTCTCTACAATACAACCAAGTATATATATTGAGATAACTCATGGTGCATTTCCGATGTGGGACTAAACTTTTATAAGGTATGTTGAGAGCAAGCTCTCTCCATGTAAAGAAAGCACCAACAATCCCCCACATATCACAACATATATATATGTGTCCAGGGTTGAGCGTTTCCCACAGTAACTGTCTATTTACATTAGGATAGATGTCGCTGACGACTTAAATCTTCCCGCATGGTTTAAATAACAATATGATGCAAGAATGGACTACGCCTTGAATTCTGCACCACAATTGTAATTCTTTCCACTCACAAAGTATAGTTACGTGTGCTTTTGGTTGCACATTAAAGGTCCTGTGCCAGCCTGGTTTCAGTGTATAATTTTGGGCGTCTACAAGTTTACCCTCAAGAGACGGCCTGATCTCTTTCCATACACTATAGGTGAGTTCTTTATTAAAGAGACATGGCATGAAGCCTTGCGCTTCCTTGCGGTGCTACGCCGCTATGACATGGCCTAAAGCCGAGGCATTACCCCTACCTAGGAACCTCATCGTAGTGTCATACTACTATAGCATGAGGGAAGAATTACAATTGTGGTGCAAGCCATGTCATTACCATGAAGCCTAAGGCTTCCTTGCGGTATTACGTCGCAATGACATGGCTTGCAAGGCCGAGGCTTTACCCCTACCTGGGTACCTCATCGTGGTGTCGTGCCACTATAACATGGGGTCATCCTCTCCTTTGTAGTACTGTCTACAACTCTTTAATTACGTTATACAACATTAGGCTACCTGCCTATTTGCGGTGCTACGCTGCGATGGCTTGGTTTACAAAGCCGAGGCATTACCCCAGACCTGGGAACCTCATGGTGGAGTCAGCCCACTGTAGCATGGAGTTTCACTCCTTGTAGTGCTGCTCTACCGTGCTTCCTGTAAAGCACACCAGGCATTCACTATGCCTGAGAACTCATTAAGGCGTTTAAGCCAACCTTCCACAGGATCTATTTTTTTTGCAGAAAATACATAGTAGACAACAGTGGTTATAGGTTCGTATCCCTTTCATGTTCCATAGAACAAGTATCCACTGTTACCTGATAGTTTTCCAGTCAGTGATCCTCCTTTGAACCAAAAGTTAGATGCCTAGTAGATTTTTCTTTGAACTAATAGCATAAAACTTTATGGTAGGATTACAAAGACACACTATCAGAATGCCTTCAAGCCCATTTTATAAGTTGTGTCATCGATCAACTGGCGCTTGAGGCCCTTTGTGAACGGATCTGCCAGGTTCTTCTGACTTCGAACATCAATCACTGCAATTACACATCTTTTGATAAGATCGTGTATTGTCCTGTATTTCAACCATACAGTCCTTTTCTTTCCGTTGAAGAGGTTATTTGATGCCACCGCCGCAGTCGTCTGGTTGTCACAGTATATCGGTATCGTCGGTATCTAAGCCCCAACCACTGGAAGATCATACATGAGCTTTCGAAGCCATTCTGCTTCATCTGCTGCAGTTTCTAGTGCATAGAATTCAGATTCCATGGAGGAACGAGAGAGTATAGTCTGCTTCTTCGACTTCTACGATATAGCAGCTCCACCCAAGGAAAAGACATATCCTCCTGTGGATCTCTCGCTTTCCACCTATGAACACCAGCTAGCATCACTGAAGCCTTCCACTACTGTCGGATATTCGTTTTAGTGCAGTGCATATGTATGAGTCTTCTTGAGATATCTTATCACCCGCTTCACAGCTTTCCAGTGCTCATTCCCTGGGTTGCTTATGAACCGACTCAACATTTCCATGGCGAAAGCTATGTCAGGCCTTTTGGCAGTGGTTGCGTACATCAAACTTCCGATAATGCTAGAATACTCTGCCTGACGCTTTTCCTTGAGTTAGGCTTTAGCTTCTGATCACCCATGTATGGCGTATCGATCCCTGGAAGATCCTTATACCCATAGCGTGTGAGCATCTTCTCAATGTAGTGAGATTATGACAGCGCTACTCCAGTGTCTGTCCGGATAATCTTTATGTCCAAGATGGCATCTGCATCCCCCAACTCCTTCATACTGAACTTGGTTCAGAGGAACTTCTTTGTCTCCGTGACACAGCCTATATCCATCCCTAGGATTAGCATGTCGTCCACGTACAGACAAACGATGACTCTTCTTTCATCAGCGAACTTTGTGTAAACATATTTGTCTGTCTCGCTGACTCTGTAGCCGTTTGCCCTAATAACTTTGTCAAACTTCTTATGCCACATCTTGGGAGCTTGCTTCAAACCATATAATGATTTCACCAACTTGCAGACTTTTTCTTCAAGACCTTTGACGATAAATCCCTCTGGCTGTTGTATGTAAATCTCTTCGGTCAGCTCCCCATTCAGAAATGTTGTCTTTACATCCATCTGATGTATCACCAACTTATGTATAGCTGCTAGAGCGATTAACATTCTGATGGTGGTCATCCGAGCTACTGGAGCGTACGTGTCAAAGTAGTCTATCCCTGTTTCTGAGAAAATTCCTTGGCTACCAGCCTGGCCTTGAACTTGTCAATAGTTTCATCTGCCTTCATCTTCTTCTTGAAGATCCATTTACATCCGATGGGCTTTTCTCCTTCAGGTAGATCTACCAACACCCATGTGTTATTGGAGGTGATAGAGTCAAACTCGTTATTCACTGTCTCCTTCCAGAAGATAGCATCTCTGGTCTTCATCGCCTCATCATAGGTAAGCGGATCTGCTTCCACATGATAGGTGACAAAGTCATCTCCGAAGTCTTTAGGTCTCCTCGCTCGCTTTGCTGATGGCTCTGCGAGTTCTATTATAAGAGTTGTTTCATCAACAACAGCTTCTTCTTGGACTACTGGTCCATATGAGATTTTAGTCTCATTTGTACCTACATTATTTTTCGGAATGTTCGAAAGAATAATATTTTTGTCTTTTGCAAACTTGTTCTCAAAGTATTCAGCATTGCGAGATTCGGTGATATGATTTGACTCAATATCAAGAAATCTTCGAGCATCACTCTTCTCGGCATACTCCAAGAAGATCGCCTTCATAGTCCTTGTCCCCAGCTTCTGAATCTTCAGATCTGGAAGCTTCACATACGCCAGACACCCCCACACTCAAATGACATTCAAGTTTGGTCTGACTTTGAACCAGAGTTCATGAGGAGTTATATTCGAAGTTGCATATGGTACTCTATTCAGAATGAAAGTGGCCGTTAATGCAGCTTCTCCCCAGTAGCATTTTGGAAGACCTGCAGTAAGCAGCATTGAATTCATCATTTCTGTTAATGTTTGGTTCTTCCTCTCTACTACTCCGTTGGATTGAGGAGAATATAGAGCAGTAGTCTCGCATATGTTTCCATGTTCTTTGCAGAACGATGCAAAGTCATGAGACCTGTACTCCCCTCCTCGATCACTTCTCAACCTCTTGAGTTGTTGTCCAGTCTGCCGTTCAGCTTCGGTCCTGAACTCTCTGAACTTCTCGAAAGCTTCGTCTTTAGTCTTGAGCAAGTAGACGAACGCGTATTTTGAGAAGTCGTCGATGAAGATTATGAAATACTTCATCCCAACCTTCGTGGATAAATGTTTGAAGTCACAGATATCGGAGTGTACCAACTCTAGAAGATCTTTGCTTCGATTGACCCAATGAAAGAATTTCCTTGTGATCTTCGTCTGAGCACACACTTCACACTTCTCCACCTTACCCCCACATTTGGAGATAAGTCCTAGACTAAACATTTTGTTAATTTTTTTATAATAAATATGTCCTAGTCTATTATGCCACAACTCAAGAGAATAATCAGAAAATACAACTGCATTAATGTCATTAAACTGGTTGACAAGCTGAATTTTAAATATTCCTTCGGTTTGATAAGCCTTTCCGAATTATGTTTCTTTCTTGGACATCACCATCTGACCAGCATTGATGTCCATCCTCAAGCCTGCGTTGCAGAGCAGGCTTCCAGAGATCGGGTTCTTGGCAATCATCGGAACCTGCTTCACACCTTGAAGCGTCAGAGTATTCCCAGAAGAGAGTTTCAGCTCCACAGTCCCGATCCCCAGAACTTTAGCTTGGGCCTAGTTTGCCATGACAATATTCTCAGATATCGGCTGGTACGTGATGAACCATTCCTTGCCAGAACAGACATGGCAAGTTGCACCAGTGTCTATCCACCAGTCAGAGTCAACCCCTACAGTTGTGACCTATGTGATCATAGCAACAATGTTAGAAACCAATGAAACCTTACTAGGCTCACCTTTCTCTGATTGTTTAGGCTTGGATCTGCATTCACTCTTGTAGTGGCCTTTCTTGCCATAATTGAAACAAGTCACGTGGGACTTGGACTTCTGTTGCTTGAATGAAGGACCCTTCACTTTTAGATTAGTGAAGTCCTTCTTCTTATGATGAGAAGTCGTATGCTTTCCCTTGGGATCTCTCGTCTGCACTAGATTGGCCTTAGCCAACTGTTTGGACAGAGTGTCCATCTTCTGTTGGAAACGCATCTCGTCCTCAACATGGATCTCTTGAAGTAGATCTCCCAAGCTAATGTCTAGCTTCTTTCTGAGCATCCTTGTATAGAAGGTACTCCATCCAGCAGGAAGTTTTGAGGCGATCCCTCCAACGACAAACTTGTCGGGAAGGGGCATCTCTTCGTCTTCCAGTTTCTGACGTAGCTTCAGAAATTCTTTCACCTGTGGCAACATGGACTTCTCGTCCTCAAAGAGCAATTTGTGATATTTTTTAACCACAAATATCTTGCTCATGTTTCTGTCTTCTTCATACAGTTTTTCCACAGACTCCCATATGTCTCTGGCAAATTCCTTCTTCGAGTAGGATTCTGCCAGAGAATCCTCCATAGCATTCAGGATGAGAAGCCTGCAGATGCTATTTTTTTTCTCCATTTGGCCTGGAATTTGGTAGCCGCATTGATTGCGGCAGTAGACCCAGTGTCTGGAACAGAAGGTTCTTCCTCCAACAGTACATGATCAACATCTTTGAGTTGAAGAGTTAGATAAATCTTCCTCTTCCAGACTTGATAATGCTCTCCATCGAACTTTTCCAACTTGCAGTAGTCCGATTGGACGAGCGAAGCATTAATGTTTTCCATCTACAAGGATCTTGCTTTAAGATTGTTATTCCCGGGGCTTGACCAAAGATGAAAAAACTGACACAATCGAGATCTGAGAGTCACACAAAAACTTTGCAGTGATCAAACTCAAAATCTACGATGATACAAAAAGCTAAATAGCCAGATTATAATATGAAGGAGGGAAATAGAGAAGAGAAGATCTCTCATTCTTCCTTGCAAACGTGTTGCAATTGGGACAGAACGAGTTACAATAATCTAGAGAAAGATGAGATGAAGAAAAGTTGTTGGGGTATCAAAACACCGTTGCTCAAAACAAGATTCGCCCCACACGAATTGCTTTCAGGAACCACCAAGTTAAAGAACTTGTGGAACGCTCAAAGTCACCTCTGTTCTGACTCCTCGGATGGACTTACAATGGCGGCAGCAGCTCCCTCTCTCTCTCTCCTTTTTGACTTATAAAATTCGTAGTTGTCCACAAAGGAGGCCAGAAGAGAGTATATATAGAGATAAGGTGGAAACCCTAGCCGCCTCTTCAGTTATGGAAAGATTGAATCAAATCCCACAAAGATAACAACGAAATTAATTCAAATCTCACAAAGATAGCAACGAAATTAATTCAAATCCCACAAAAAGTGGATCTGAATTAATCATAATGAATCAGTCTTTCCATAACTGACTTATAGCCTGTACAGTCAGCGGAGCCCTCTATGCGGTAGCAGCAGCAGCAACCTAGCCGCATGAGCCTCATGGCCGCAAGTGTCGCATGAGCCGCATGGACCGCATGAGCCGCATGCGCCACATGAGCCGCATGAGTCGCATGCCGCATAAGACTGCATGGCCGCATATGAGCCGCATGACTACTGACGTGCTAAGTGCGCCTCATGACCGCAAGTGCCGCATGGACCGCATGAGGCCGCATGGACCGCATGAGCCGCATGAGCCGTATGAGCCGCATGTCGCATAAGACCGCATGGCCGCATATGAGCCGCATGACTGCTGACGTACTAAGTGTGCCAACAAAATGCCACATTACACCTCATGAGCCCGAGCCCGAGTCCGAGTCCGAGTCGCTAAGCCCCTTTGGGGCTTAGCTCCAAATGGAATTAATCCAAGAGAATGACAAAAGCATTAATGCTTAATCCTTGGAGCCTTATTCTTACCTCCTAGCAAAATCACCCACATGGTTCCCTCCTTAGGGTCACTACCCCATGTGCATCTCTCAACAACACAACCAAGTATATATGTTGAGATAACTCATGGTGCATTTCCGATGTGGAACTAAACTTTTAAAAGGCATGTTGAGAGCAAGCTCTCTCCATGTAAAGAAAGCACCAACACAGGCATGCCTCATCTGGATGGAAGACAGTCGACTGGAGCCAGCTAGCCCTAATCCTTTCTCTATATATATTCGTATCCACTTCCTCTCCCACCGAGAACCCTAGCCACCCTCTCCAAGCTTGCACCAGTTTCAACCTCTCCTATCGTCGTCGTCGACAACGGGACAGTGCTGACAAGTGGAGACCATCGCTGCCATTTCCTCTGGGGTCGACTTTGCAGTGAGACGATCTCCGGTCGAGCGACCTTAGTTATGACTCGTTGTCCCCTGCCAACGGACCCTCGACTTTGTCAGCCCGACAAGGCAGTAGAGAGCTTGCCGGGGCGGCTTCCTCCAACACGCGGCGACCTCCACTAGGCCAGCTCCTTTCCGATGGCAGTGTCGAGTGCCCCAGAGCGCGATGAGGTCGCACGACGAGGAATATCACCGAGCTTCCTCCTCCCGGTGCGTACAACTCATCGGGTCGATGGCATTTCACTGGTGTTCGAACTACCAGTCAAACCCTTCCTTTCTCCTCATCACGCAGCTTCCAAGTTACATGCTTGAGTTTATGTTTAAACTCCATGTTTCATTTATTGTGGAGGTGGTTGTCGGTTAGGGATAGTATGTAAGTGAGTTAAACATTGGGTACATGAATAAAAATAGTAAGGAAGGCATGCATGGAGCAAATGTTCAAATGATATGTAAAGAAGGGGTATCTTCATTAAGTTTCATACAGAAGGATGAGTATGGAGGAAGAGCCAGGTTGGCCTTGTACATGTGTTCTTATTATTTAGGGTTGTTATATATAAAGAAATGAAAGGAATGACTGATACATGTGTAGGTTGAGATGATAATAATACTATTATTATGTGGCATTCCTCCTCGTTTTATGACAGTAGTAGTTATGGCTTTAGATAGGATAGCATTCATGCCTGGGTTTTTTTTTCTTGGACTACTAGGACACACATAGCCATGCTAAAAAAATGTGACTAGGTGATAATGGAAATTATTAAATGGGATTTTGCATGATAGAGGAATCAAGTTACAGATATGGATCCTTCCTCCTTATATATATACACAAAGTAGAAGTGGATATCAAATGAATATGGGTGGTCATGTCTAAATGGTTATGAATAGGAAAATGCGACCTACCTAACTAAAATGTATGGAAATGACCATCATATTAATGTAGACAATAGAGGATGGAAATTATTGAGTTACCAGATGAGTGATTCCCTTACAAGGGTTGAGTTAGAAATCTATTTAATAGGCAGAGCCATATGCTTCCTTTTATAGAAATAAAGTGTATATGTTCTTGTTGGGGATCTTATATGGAGTAATAGCATTACCTTATGCATAACCCCATGAACATCAAAGCCTCTAGGCATAAAGAGAAATAGGTAGACTTGTTTAATCCCCTATACCTAAATCCAAGTTTGTTTAACAACTTTATAGACTAGATTTATGAATGTTTAATTAATTATAAATTATTCTCTAGGTCCTTTTATACTTCAGACTCTACAGACTTGGGCGTTGGACCAATTTTTTCTCTCCAGCATTATAAGCCAGACAAATATACCTTGCCTTTTGATTTACATTATTTACATGCTAGTACATTTTTATCGGTCATTCACTCAGGATATACCATTACATGCTTCACCTGCTCTTTATCTTTCTTGCATGATTACACCTGCTTCCTGTTCAGTTATTACATTATTTTACCCGCTGACATACTAGGCATGATACACGGATTCGTATTGCATGGCATATAGGTGACGCATACATGATCATTGATATTACTTATAGATAGATTTACCTGTATATATGATAGACTGGAGTTATCTATTAGAGTCAGACTGGACGTGTCATGGATGCGACACGAATAGTAGCATTGGGTGGGGAGGACAACTATTAGATGCTTGGGCTACTACGCACACAATGTCTTCATATACACAGAGAGACTCTATTTTTGGAGCTACGACCCTGCATCCCGGGAGACTCCATACCGGAGCTATGGATTTTATATTTTGGAAAGACCACGTATCGAAAGTTGCCCTTATTTGCATATCACACAGACTAGCTAGTTTTTGCCTAGTATTAGTGTCACTTGATCACCCGTTTATTATCTTGGTCACATGTCTAGTATCTGGATCACATGTTACTACCTTCATATGATATTTATTGTACTCCATATCGGCATGTATATTATGTATCTTGCTACATCCCGCTGAGGACCTGGTTTCCTTCCAGGTTGGCTGAGTAGGTTTGTAGAGCTCCTTGCTGGATTGTTACTGGTACTTATTTTATTTTAGGTGTTCACTCTTTTGGAGTTATATGATTCACTTACTGTTATTTGTATTCTTCTTAGTAGCCTAGTATTTATAGACTCATATTATTCTTTTCGAGTCTATTTGGACAAGTATGATTATTGGGTTGCTGACTAGTATTCATATTTTCCTTCTTATATTTTTATTATATGGATTGAGATATAGAGTTTATGTAGTGATAGTTACACCATTTTCGAATATCTTATATGTATTATAATCGGACTAGAGTCTGTTTGAATACGTAGCTGGCCATGCCACGTGGCTCGGTCCCGCGTATTTTGGGACTAGGGCGTGACACCTTTACTCCTACATTAGTACTCCATGTCTTATAAAAAATTCCAACACAAATGAATGTGTTAACTTTTTTATTAATGCATTGCAAACCATTTGACCCTTTTGATTTGTCTTAGATATTCATAATATTCATCCTTGAACTTATATCTCTGTTCTTTAGAATTGGTTTTACAAACGATAATTTAAAAAGAATATTTTCATTAAACACGTATTTATGATGTTTCTAACTCCTTGATATTGTGTAAAATCCATTCGAAGTTTATAATCCATATCCGACATTGTCAGAGAGTCTAGTCTAAACTTTGGTTTATAGATTGGATGAGGTATTGTAGAATTAGTTACTTGAATTCCTTGAACATCCTATTCTTCTTCATTTCCTTTATCAGAGGTTATAGTAGTACTAGATTTCCTAAAACTAGAACTATATATTTTGGCCATTTATGGTGTGAAGCGTACATCAATTTCACCTTCATTGGTTTGGACTATTTGATCTATATCAGTGTCCATTATGGGCCTTGGTGGTATTTCTAAATTGTTCTGAAAATTTAATTTCATCCAATTTGATCATTTTATTTGTAGCTATTGTTGATGTCAACAAATTTGTTTCTATCAAAGTAATTTTTCTTTGTTTGGTTATGTAGCTCGCTTTGAGGGCCAAGGTAGTTAGTACCTTAAAATGGATCCTATATATTATTGTTGTAGTTTCTAATCCAGATAGAAAATTATAACAAAATATTTTAAATTTAATGTTATTGTTATTCTAATAGATTGGTATCTGCCATTGATATACTAAGAATAGAATATACATTAAAATAAATTGATCCATGACGTAGGTTAGTTGGCATAACTCCTATGAGAGATTTGCTCCAGTCTAGACATCATGCATCTCTTAGAGATGTCATTAAAGAATCATTCAACTTTGTAAAGTTAAAGGTTTTAAAGCTATTTGAATTAGATACATAATTATATTTTTTCTGTAAGGATCTATATTCTCTCCAGAGAATAATTTTACAATATGTTCACTATCATTTACTTGAATTGTTCGTTCCATTGTCCTGATTACAGTGGCCGTCCTAAAATCTAAATATCTATTTCATAAATTTTCCTAGGAGGAACCTTTGGAATTGTCCACTTATTCAATTCCTTTATCTTAGAGGGGTATTTGTGCATTTGCACATTCATAACATATGTGCTCTTATTAATAGCCTTCTTATTTGCTCATATTGATAACGCAGAACTCGTATTTATGAGAGGAACTACTTGACTTATTTTGCTACATTAATAATCAATTTGTAATTTGCTGCTACAATAATTGCTAGAGTGGCTTTGCTGATAGTAAATATCCAGTACGGCTGTCAACAATTTACGATAAAACAAGACTAGCACGGTCACTTATAACCTACGCGACTTAGATACCGTTCCACTAGACCTAAGACACACCATGTCAACTAATCTTAGCTATCATAGCATTACTACTGACTACAAAATTATTATAGAATTTTACTATTAGCAAAATATAGTAACAATTAATATATAGAAGTAAGCTACATACTAAATGGAGTAGTAAGTACCTTACTCACAAGCCAACATGGCTCTGATACCAAATTAATAAGATTGTAAAGGAATAAAGAAATCAGGAAACACGCTCAACTAGATTTTACTTATGATAGTAGAGTTTGCAAGAGCTCACAAACACACCAGAAGAACACTCAAAGAAATCACTAAAAAGAAAGTGTAAATAGGAATACAATATTTTCAGAGCCTATTTAATAAAATATTATTATTATTATTAAATATATAATTTAATATGTTATTATAATATATTACAATAATATATTATAATAATATACTATTATTATATACTATTATAGTAATATATGATAATGTACAATATTTTAGTATATAATATTATATTAAAACCATAAATATATAAGTTATATTATTATTAAATACTATCGGGGTCGACGGGGGAGCGGATGGTGGAAATTGACGTGAGGAGGAGGAGGAGGAAGAGAGGTGGAATGATGGAACCTCGATCATTTGGCCTAGTAATGGAGGAGATCGTGCTATATTGGACATGATTATAGGCAATTACATAGTAAATTCTAGGATTTGGATTAGATATTTGACAAATAATAATAATAATAACAATACAATGATATTATAATATAATAAAAATAATTTTATAATATTATTATTTGTAGGTTTTGGTCTGATTTTAGATGAACAAGGAATAATTACAAAAGTAAATTCATTATAATTATATTCATGTCCTTACTATCTAATTTCAAATATATTATTATAATATATTATAAATATATTATTAAGATAACATATTGTAATATACTTTTATAAATTTTATTATAAAGTTTAATCAATATTAATAAAAAATGTCCATACAGAGAAAAGTGATCAATATATTACAATATACAATAATTAATATAAAATAGTCTAACAACATAATAATATATAGTATTATTATAATATATTTTTGTAATAATATATTAATAGAAAAATATATAATATGTTAGTATAAATTTTATTATGATAATAATATATCATATATATTGTAATATATTTTTATAAAAATATATAAATTTTATTACAATTTTATAATATAAATTATAAGAATATATAATATATAAGAATATATTATGATATATATTTTACATATTTATATAATAATATAAAATATAAAATATAAAATAATATAAATATATATTATATATTATTATGAAGTTTATTATAATAATATATAATATATTGTTAAATATATTATGATAATACATCATATAATACGTCTTATAATATACTATTAAATATATTATAATAATACATTTTTAGAACATATATTATAATTTTTATCATATTATAATATATTATCATAATATAATAATATATTTTTTATAATAATGTAGTCAATGAACACATGCGGGAGATGATAGATATTTTTATTTGAACAATGTAACTTCTCCAGAATGAATCAGATCCTATCATTTTATTTTGATTATCTTAGAAAATTCACACAAAAATTAGAAAATAATTTATTTTTTGAGGACAATGAAATTATTTTCTTATCTTGACACGATGGTTTGATAACAATAATTTATAGCAAGCGATGTTGTGATCTTTGGCCATCAACTGGGAACTCGTACGCAATGTTCTATCTTATGATTTATATTTGTAAAAATTTGGCTAGGATCTTCTTAATTCCATTTTTCATCTAAATAAAATTTATGAGAATGATATCTTCTTGATGTAATTAAGTTGGTTACGCGAGATAAAGGAAAAAAAAGGTCTTATTTGTGAGATAGAAATCACAAGCATGATCGAACAAGAGGAACTTGGATGATCTGAAAACCATTTCTCTTATTATGTATTATTATTTGCTTATACTAAAATTCGATAGAAATTTGAGGAATAATTATATTATATAAATTATAATAATATAATATTCTAAAAATAATAAATATTATTATACTAATATTGTAATAATATTAAATATAATAATAATAATAATAATAATAATAATAATAATAATATTAATATTAATATTAATATTAATATTAATATTAATATTAATATTAATATTAATATTAATATTAATATTATTATTATTATTATTATTATTATTATTATTATTATTATTATTATTATTTTTATAGGTTCATATCTGATTTCAGATTAGAAAGGAATGATTACAAAAGCAAATTGATTCTTGTTACATTCATGCCCTTACTAGCTAATATTAGATATATTATTATACTATATTATGATAATATATTATTAAATATATTATTAGGATAATATATTGTAGTATATTTTTATATAGTTATGTTAAAGTTTAATTAATATTAACTAATTGTGTCCATGGAGTGAAAAGTGAGAAATATATTATAACAATAAATATATTATAATATAGTATTGTTGTAATATATAATTTTTATTATATATTATTGTAAAATGTAATATATATTATAATAATATATAATACATATATAATAATCTAAAAACATAATAATATATAATATTATTATAATATTTTTTATAATAATATATTATTAGAGAGATATATCATAGATATTATGATATATTAGTATAATATATTATTATGATAATAATATTTCATGTATAATATAATATATTACTATAATAATATATGAATATTATTACAAAAATTGTAATATATATTATAATACTATATATCGTAAAGTTTAATATAATAACATATAATATATTGTTAAATATGTTATGATAATACATTATTATAATACTTTTTATAATATATCAATAATACATTATTCTAATATATATTATAATAATTTTATTTTATTGTAATATATTATTATCATAATATAATAATATATTTTTATAATAATGTAGTTAATGAACATGTTGGAGATGACCGATATTTTTATTTGAACAATGTAACTTCTCCAGAATGAATCAGATCCTATCATTTTTATTTTTATTACCTTAGAAAATTCACACAAAAAAAGAAAATAATTTATTTTTGAGAAGAATGAAATTATTTTCTTATTTTGACACGATGGTTTAATAATAATAATAATTTATACAAAGCGATATTCTGATCCATGGCCATCAGCTGGGAATTTTCACCCAATGTTCTATCTTATGATTTATATTTGTAAACAATTCGGCTAGGATCTTCTTGATCCCATCTTTTATCTAAATAAAACTTACGAACAATGATATCTTCTTGATGTAATTAACTTGGTTATGCGAGATAAAAGATAAAAAAAAAATAACTTACTTGCTTGTGAGCTGGAAATTGCAAACATAATCGAACAAGAGGAACTTGGATTATCTGAAAGTCATTTCTCTTATTATGTATTATTATTTGCTTTTACTGAACGCAGATAGAAATTTGAGGAATAATAATATATAATAGTATAATAGTATAATATTAAAAATATAAAATATTATTATACTGATATTAGAATAATATTGTAATATAATAATAAAAAATAATTATAATAATTATAATAATAATAATTATTATTATTATTACTATTTCTAATTTTTATTTTTATATTTATTTTTATTTATTATTATTTATAGGTTTAGATCTGATTTCAGATTAACAAGGAATGATGACAAAAGCAAATTCGTTTTAATTACATTCATGCCTTTAATATTTAATATTAAATATATTATTAGGATAATATACTATAATATATCTTTATAAAGTTATTTTAAAGTTTAACTAATATTATTTAATTGTGCCCATGGAGTAAAAAGTTATAAATATATTATAATAATATATAGTAATTATTATATATTATTATAAAATGTAATATATATTGTAATAATATATAATACATGTATAGTAATCTAAAACATAATAGTATATATTATTATTATAATATCTTTTAGAATAATATATTATTAGAAAACTATACCATAGATATTATGATATATTAGTATAATATATTAATATGATAATAATATATCCTATATAATAAAATATAATATATTATTATAATAATATATTAATATTGTTATAAAAATTATAATATATATGATAATACTATATATTATATATTATCATAAAGTTTATTATAATAATATATAATATATTGTTAAATATATTTTGATTATATAATATTATAATATATTATTTAATATATTATAATAATACAGTATAATATATTGTATTAATAATATAATAATATATTATTATTATAATATAGTTCATGAACATGCATGAGGTGATCGACATGACAAGGCCGCTCAAGATGACATGGGGAATGGATTGTCATGCCCTGATTTCGAATAATTGATAGTCGTCCTCCGGACGTGATGTCGTGCGAGCCTAAGTCACACTTGCACAAGACAATTTTATAAGATTATCTGAAACATAACAACAAAGAGAGTACGCAGAGAAATTGAACAATACATTAGATAAAGAAGAAAACTTTATTTCATTGATAATGAACATCATTTATAAGACTCTATTACAATAGTTACTGCGTATGCTTACAACTTGACTTCATTCACAAAATAATGGCTGATAAGATAGTCGTTCCATACATTACATTCCCTTTATACAACTAAAATATTCAAAACACCTGCTCTAGAGGGAAGTCGAGCCATTTTTCTTCAACTAGTGCAGAGTCTTAAAAATATAAGGAGTCGCCTTCGCACATTAGCAAGGCTTCAAAATGTTCCAAGCGTCGTCTTCGGTTTCTTGACACACTTTCTTGATTCACAACACCTGTGGAGAGCGGAGATCAGTACAGTGTCGTGTACTGGTGGGTGGCTAATTCAATTCTATGCTCTCATTTGTTCAAGAAGATTTATATGAAACATGTAATACAATTTGTGATCTTTCTAACCATCCTAATGGATTTCATGTGAGAATTATATAAGGCATAACATATGGAAAACTACATTATCTTTTATGTAAGACATAGTCTTTGCACCTAAACAAACCAAAATATACAATCCGTGTCAACAAATATCAAAAGATAAGGCAGTGTATAGGAAATTATTGGTCATGGACTTCATCTACAATATGGTCTAACATATTATATTAGTTATATAGTTAAAAAAAAAGGAATTGCTACAACATTTTGCGCATATAGCCTTGTGAAAATTATAACAAGAGTTGAAAAAGATTAACCTAATTATATTGGCTACAAAGTTAAAAAAAATGTTACAAAAGCAGCAGATCTATTGTTCCCAAAATTTATGTACCAAACATGTCATCTTTTGAGCATATCTATTGTTTTCAAAAATTATGTACCAAACATGCCATTTTTCTACATCTAAAAAAACCACAATTTTATACAGGGTTAAATTGACTCCGTTATGTTTCATAAGTATTACTGTATTACATAGACTATCCCATATTTTAAAAATAATTACATTGACCATCCCTCTTTTTTACAAATTTATTAACCATAACAGAAAATAAAAACCATAAGAGATGTCCGTGTAATTAGTTGTTTTAGTTTTAAAGTATGAGTGATCTGTATAATAACAAGTATAAAACATAGAATAATTAATAAAATTAACTCTTTTATAAAAGAGGGAACGTATTTGATATTAGAGGCACGCGTGGAGTCTTGTCAAAACAATAGTAAAGAGATTTGAAAAGTTGTTACAACCAAGACAAAAATAGTAATTCTAAAGACTACTCGGTTGTACAATAAAGAGAATTGATAGCTTTCTATAATTTACTTTTAGAATAAGAAAATTACCAATTTTTTCTCCTCCTAAAGTAGAAATATCTCCTCCTCCTACTACTCCTCTTTCACTCATCTCCAATGGTTGCCACTCTCAGTAGCTCCCATATCCTTCTCTTTCCATCCCCTCTCTCCTCCTCCTCTCCTTTCCAACAAACCCCACTCTGCCACTTCCTCCTCTGCGAGACTCATCTCACAGTATCGGTATTTACATACTGATACGTACTTTTATACTATATTACGTATTTTATTAGTTTTCGGAACATGTTAAATTTTTCTCAACTTATAGATTTTTTTTCCTTGACCGGCATATCGCCAGTGTACCATTGTATGCCGACGGCATGCATGTCACTCTCGTTTTCTGTTATACGTATTTTCAGTGTATGTATATGGAATTCTGGCCTTTGTCAAGTGACTCGTGTTTTAATTTATCTTTCTTAGCCTTGCTTTGGTTTAATTTTGACTTGGTTTAATTTGGTTTGGTTCGACTTGGTTTGGCTTAGTTTGGTTTACTTGGTTTGAGATGAGAGGGTTTTGTATAAAACCCAAACTTCTCTCTCCTCCATTATTTCATTATCTTCATCTTCTTTCTTTTCATTTTTTCCTCCAACCTAAGGCAAGTACATCTTGCCAAATGTTAGACAAATATTATTTTGTTTGTTCTAAACTCTTCCTTACATGATTATAAGCCTCTTTAGTACTTAGCATTTTTGATTTTGGTGGATAATTTCTTATAGATCTAAGTTTACTCAAATCTTAGTTTTCTTGGTTTTTGATCAATCAAACTTCATTATTTTCAAGTTTTGATTGTTCCATGTTGTAGAGAATTTTGTTTTACCCAATTTAGACCTTTGAAAATCCGAATTTCGACTTGTTTTGAACAAGTTAGGCCAGTTTTAGTTCATGGGTTCCATGAACTCATGCTCTCAGCCTGGAGAAGAACAATGTTGGGCGCATAGCTCTTTTTATGCGCTCACATTAGCATTTCCTTTGGGCTCATAGCCCTATATATGCGCCCAAAGCACCTTACTTCCTTCAGCTTTGGCGCATGGCCATTTACATGTGCCCATGGCTCTTCAGCTTGGGCGCATAGCCCTATATATGCGCCCAAGGCACCCTGCTTTCTTCAGCTCGGGCGCATAGCTCTGGATATGCGCCCAAAGCTTTTTTCCCTGCCTGGGCGCATAGTCTCTGATATGTGTCTGAGGCATTATGTTTCGTTCTGCTTGGGCACATAGCTCCTGGTATGCGCCTACTTAGCCATGGAAGATAGTCTCCTTGCTTCCCTTCTAGTACACCCTATCTCCAGCAGGTGGGCGCATGCACTCTTGGGCGCATGCCCTTCCATAGTACATGCACCCTGGGCGCATGCTCCCTTCGGGCGCATGCTTCCTTGGGCGCATGCCTGTTTATGGGCGCATGATGCTTTGTGCGTATGCTGTCCTGGCGTATGCTGCCCTTGGACGCATGTTGTCCCTGACCCCTTCTGGCCCTGGGTGCCCTTGTGCGCCTAGTGCCATTTTGACCTTGTCACCCTTCTCGGCCATGGTGCCACTTCGGCCTGTATTGGCTGGCCCTAGCACGAATGACTGTTTTGACTGTTTGCCTATTTGAGCTATTCAGCTGTTAGTCTTGAAAAACACTCGGAGGCGAAGCTTGTAGACATTTGTCTTGGCTTCAGAATTTTTTTCAGTTCACCCTATTAGAGTTCGTATGCGGCTGTTAATTTAAATCTTTGTTTTGATCTTCTGGCATATTTTCTGTACTTGGCCGAATATGATATTTTCTTTAACGAAAATGAATTTCCTTAACATGATTAGATGATTTTGTACAGTTAGAGAATGATTGTACACCCTTGTTACACTTGATACTAGCACATATTTAATATTTGATCTATGCCAAGTAGTTACTTTTATTTATTTCCTCTTCTATGCCATGATACCCCTTTTTGGACAAGTTCTTACTTACATGCTATATTTGTTGCCATTTCTCTTCCTTGCTTAGCATAACTGTGGCCCGTCGGGGTGCACTCATGATTTATTTCTTTTCTTTGCTTTACATGATATTAACCCGTTGTGGTGCACTTATATCACACGTTACTTCTCTGCTTATACTAGGTAGTGACCTATCGTGGTGCACTCTTGAATATGTCTTTTCTTTGCTTTACATGATAGTGACCCGTTGTGGTGCACTTATGTCATACGTTACTTCTTTGCTTATATGATAGTGATCCGTTGTGGTGCACTCTTGAACATGTCTTTTCTTGCTTACATGATAGTGGCCCGTGGAGGCGCACTCTTGACAAGTACTCTTTACATGACAAGTAAACCTAAACATGACATGCTTAATCAAGATGCTGTTGCGACGGCTATTTTCTCTTGCTAATGTAACTCTTTTAGACACCGTGGTTAAATTCTTTGTGTATGCATGCACATGCTACATGTCTCATCTTGTATCATGTCTAGGATATGGATTCTTGATTACCACGGTCAGAGATTCATACTGAATCTGACTAGAAAAACAACTAGATTGATCAAGTAGCTCATAAAGAGATTTCTCAGTCACATGCAATCCCGTTATCTGGGCACTTTAATTGGACTTGTAGCCTGACGAGTAGGGCGCATTTCCAGCACGTTGTCATGTGTTGCACCCCCAAGTCACCTAATACAACTTTTTCAACCTGCGGAAGGCTAACTCGGATAGTCTGCAGGGCTTGTGACTGATGGAACATTTCATTGCATCTTGTAGTAACTAGGATTGTGATAACCCTAGTTAGTTAAAGTATCAAGCCGTACTCATTGCTTGGCCGTGATTGATGGATATAGTCCAGTTTAGTTTTGTCTAGGCAGTGTCCGTATGTTTATTTCAGTACATTATTGTTTATGCGTTACTTTTTTCGATGAATGATCGGAGGCTAAGTTCTGTTCAGGAGAAGGGTTACAACCCCGGTCCTTGTTTGGTTTACGGGTTGTAACTTGGCTTCCAGAATAGCTCCTAAGTCATCTTATCATTTGTCGTCTAATTCATTACTCGTATGTTCTACATGAACTTATGCTAAACATTGATTGGAGATTAAGTTCTGTTCAGAAAAAAGGTTACAACCCCAGTCCTTATTTGGTTTACGGGTTGTAACTTGACTTCTGGGATAGTTCCTAAGTCATCCTATCATTGTCGTTCTATATGGTTCTCACATGCTCACATGTTCAGTTATCTCACAAGCTTTACGTAATCCCTATGCTAAGTCAACATGCTCTCATGACCCGGCTGGCTCATATGCTTACATGATCAATTGATTTTACATATTCTCAAGCTTCCATTTACTTAACATGACTACATTGTACATTATGTCACATATTAATTACTTTACGTCACATGATGCTTTACTTATTGTCTTTTTTATTCTCGAGATAAGTGCATTAGTAGTGCACGAGTCTCGATTTATATCTACTTATTTGTATCTCTAACCATTGCTACATTAGCTATTGCTGGTTTTAGTCCATAGTTTGACTTCCTTTGTGGTACTTGCTATTTGGGGTCTGACCCCACTGGTTTTGTTTGGCCAGATCTGATAGAGGAGCCCAAGGGATCTTCCACACCATCTACTCGACGGTGACCATCCGAAGCACCAGAGTACCTGAGTGGATTTCTTATCATTCTCCCACTTGATATGTACATTATTCTTTTGTGGAGTTTAGCCTCCGAGCACGTGTTTAGCTCGTGTTTTTGGATATTGACATTTAGCCTACGGGCCAAAACATGATGTGCGTATTCTAGACTATAGCTAGAGCTTATCATATATGACTATTATTCTTACTAGTTCTCTATTTTGGTATGACTAGCTTCATGATCATCCCTGTATAAATGGTTTGGGATGCTTTACTATTGTATGTCCGATGATCATACTCCTTGTACTTTATATAATTGCCTGTGATTGAGATACCTAGGAATGCTTAACCTAGGATCGACTGTTGGCTTGTAGAAGTAACCCCATATCTTGACAGCTTATACGTGATTTCAGAGTACGGGCATACTTTGTATCACGTAGCTGGCCTTGTCCGTCCCTACCTGCCAGTATTCCGGTTCTGGGACGTGACATCCTCCACAAAACCTAGGGTTAGGATTTCCAAATCGACCATAGAGAGAAAAGTGAGAAATATATTATAATGATAAATATATTACAATATATAATAATTATTATATATTATTGTAAATATAGTATATATTATAATAATAGATAATATATGTAATAGTCTAACAACATAATAATATATAGTATTATTATAATATATTTTTGTAATAATATATTATTAAAAAAAATATAATATATAATATAATATACTAATATAAATATTATTATGATAATAATATATCATATATATTATAATATATTTTTATAAAAAAATATAAATTTTATTACTAATTTTATAATATAAATTTTAATAATATATAATATATAAGAATATATTATGATATATATTTAATATATTATAATAATATAAAAAATATATATTATATATTATTATAAATTTTATTATAATAATATATAATATATTGTTAAATATATTATGATAATATAATATTATAATACTTTTTATAATATATTATTAAATATATTATAATAATAATAATATTATATATATATTATAATAATTTCATTATATAATAATATATTATTATCATAATAAAATAGTAAAATTTTATAATAATGTAATTCATGAACATGCGAGATATGACCGATATTTTTATTTGAACAATGTAACTTCCCCAGAATGAATCAGATCCTATCATATTTATTTTGATTATCATAGAAAATTCACACAAAAATGAGAAAATAATTTATTTTTTTAGAAGATTGAAATTATTTTATTATCTTGACATGATGGTTTGATAACAATAATTTATAGATGATCCTTGGACGGAACTCGCATGCAATGTTCTACCTTATTATTTATATTAATTTGTAGATAATTTGACTAGGATCTTTTTGATCCTATCTTTTATTTAAAGAAAACTTAATGAATAATGATATCTTCTTGATCTAATTAACTTGGTTACGCGAGATAAAGGAGAAAAAAGATCTTACTTGCTTGTGCGGTGGAAATCGCATGCATGATCGAACAAGAGGAATGTCATGTCCCAGTACCGAAATACGGGGACGGACATAGGCCAGCTACACCGTATAAGGTACAAAGACGTCATACGGGGATCGTGGCTGTCAATCTTGTTGGGTATCCTAACATGCAATCAATCTTTGGCCTAAAATCCGATCTCATATCCACAGGCAATAACAATGAAATAATAAGCAAGAGAGAGAATCATATAGAAAGTAGGAAATACTCATATGATTAGCAGAAAATCTACAGTACATGATAATAATGTAGACGAGTATACCTTCCCACAGTTCCTACAAGGTTTGGAACTGAAGCACATCCTCCAAGTCAAGTCTGGAAGATCCATAGAGTCAGTCACTAGCAATCTGAAAACAATCCAGGGTTGGTCAGGCCAACCGCAGCAAGTAGCAGAAAGAAAGGCTCAAGGACGGGCGAAGAAAAGCTAGCAGGATAAAATATATGACAAGAAAATCATATATGAACAGCAAAAGAGGATAAGAATCATCCGGTACCAACGCACGATAACAATCAACTACTAATGCAGATAAATAACCAACAATCATCACAGTCACCCTAACATCCACAAATACCTGCATTGCCAACTGGAACCCGTAATCTGTCATCGGAACAGTAATCCACCCCTACATCAAACAAGAATAAGGGAATGAATTATTGCACCGGGACAGCGTTACGTACCAACCAGCTTAGCAAGCAGCAAGCCATACAATTTAGGTGAATAGGCGTCCACTCAAATGCCTACGGCTTTCTATGTAGAGGTTGGGTTACCCCAACAATGCAACATATATAGGAATCATCAGATCGTGCCGTATCTAGCAGGGCTAGAGGGGCCAAATGATGTATAGCACATAGGTAACGATCCTTCGAAAGGCCACCGTGCGAAACAGATCAATCATATAACACATAATACATATAGTAGTTGGATACTGCCATCCGAAATGTGAACTGTAGTAATATCCATGGGGGCCAGGCCGACGTGTAAGGAAGGGGCCTGGGGCGGCCGGTAATGCACGATCTCGATATTCCGTTCCCTTCCAATGCTTATACCATTTAAGTTGCCTAATTTAGCTTTACATTTACCTGGAATCACAAGCCGTGGTCACATGATCATCCTCCTAGATGATGTGTCTCTACACAAGAATACTAAGTACGAATCCACATCGGCTCACAAAGTCCCAGATGGTGATTCATTCTTAGTGCAATGCAACAAGCAAGCAATCAATCCTAACCACGAGAAGACTACAGGCCAACTACCATATCCGTACTAGAAGTTGAATGCACTGCAATATAACACGTAGAATCATGTAGCACCTCAGTACACGCATAGAATAACACCTCAATGCACACATAGAATGGTACCAGCACGGGTACAAGCATTCAAGTCAGGAACATGGTTAATCAGTCAATCACGTGGAGTCCTCTGCCCATATCGTGGCATGGATACCAGGTCAGATGTACGGTCAGTATCTCTACTATAGTAGCATCTAAGGTACACATATGAGCCTACAGCTCTAATCGTCAAGTCAGTCTACCCACCAAAATTAATCCAATAAGTTACTCCCTTCTACGATGGAATAAATATCATATCGGAAAATACGATCACTAGGTACTAAGCTAGTCATTATGAATAATGCTAGGCCCTCCGTCTCACAAGAATTCTCTGAACCAATGATAACCAGCTATCAGTAAACAAGTCTCTCAACTACCGGAATATATCCATCGTACCACCTAAACATGGTTAGGCATCTATATCACAAAAGGGACATGTCCTGTACAGGCTATGCTACCCAACTATACTAGATCACCAAGGTCTACAAATGAAGAGAGATACCACATTTGGGCACACTATCTCAAGATCCAGGAATCCACATAATTCAACCAGAATCACTATCTCAAGATCATACCTACCCTCATAGTCAATCCTTGAATATATCCAAGATCACAATCCTGACACATAGATCAACGATCAGCGCTATCAGGCTAAACTGGAATACCATCTAGAAAGAATGGTCAGGAGACAAGGGTCTAATAATTAATGTCATCGAAAAAATGATAAGGATTGCATGAACCACTCTGGAGTAGATCCACAACCATTAAACCAAACAAGGACCAGGGTTGCAGACCATCTTCCGAATGGAATTGCGTTCCTCACGCTATCCGACGGACAAGACAGGTCAAGGGCTACGCGACTAATCTAGTCATGAGTCTACCTAGCATGAACTGGGATCAGATATACTATACTATGATAAAAGTGCACGAGTCTGGTTCAGCAAATGAAAGGAACGATTCTGCCCAACTAGATTAGTCTGAACGATAGCTCCCTGCGAATTGGTTCAACCGACCGAGAACTCTAGAAAAATTTGGCAAAGTCTCATCTGTATTCTGAACAATAGCTTCCTGCAAATTGGGGCTAAATCCACTCGACACAATCCGTCGCAGAATCGCGAATCGAGAATACTAAATCTTGGCCTCCAGTAGCACTACGATGCGTACTGGTGTCACCCTCATTTTTCCGTATTTCCTGTATTTCGTAATTGCACTCGTAATCTGGATTTTGGCATGTATTTTTATTTTTCTCAATTGGTAGAATTTCGGTATTTTTCGTATTTTGGGGTTTTGGCCTGGCTCGATTTTATTGGAGTGGTTTGGTTTGGTTTATGAGTATTGGATCACTTTAGCCTATCCTCCACCCTCAATATACCACAACCCACCCTCATAAAACTCTACCTACTTTTCTCTCTCCTCATTATTTCCATTTATTTCTTCTTCTTCCTTCCTCTACACAACACCATCACCTATAGGCAAGTGCACCTTGCCACCACATGAGAACCACTTTTTATTTGTTCATTAGCTAGATTAGGCCATGGAGATCAACATTAGAACTTGACATTTTGTGATTTGGAGTTTCCATTGTTCTAGATCTAGGTTTTTACTATTTTCGGATTTGCATAATTTTGATCTATTTAACTTGGATTTTAGTTTGTTTTGATGCTTTCATGTGGAAGAGAATTCAATTTTACTCAAGTTAGAGCTTTAAAAATCTAAATTTCGTTTTGATTTGATCAAGTTATGAAGTTTTGAACTTTGGAGTTCTTGGAGTCTTCTTCTCGGCCTGGAGAAGAAGACAGCAGCCTACGCTCTTTAGCGCAGTACTGGATTGTGCATCCCCCTCGGCCAGCACTCTTTAGCGCAGCGCCGACCGCACAGCTTGCCCCTTAGCGAACTGCGCTCAACCCGAGTGCGCATGGATTCATGCGCAGTCTGCTCATGCGCAGTCTGCTCCTACGCAGTCCACTTCTGCGCAATCCATCCATGCACAGTCCGTCCCTGCGCAATCTGACCCTGCGCCATCCATTCCTGCGCAACCTGATCCAGCACAATCCATCTGCTGCGTAGCTCACCCCTGCGCAGTTGGCCCCTGGCGCACTTGACTCCTGCGCAACCCGACCCCAGGGACCCTTGCGCAATCTGTCCAATTATGGAGATTTGGTTTTATTTTCCTTAAGCTTGGCTCTTCTATAGTCCTGTATATTGATATTTTATTAGATATTTCATGCCCATTTTATATCCTTACGCCTTTTGTCATGAACTTGATTTTACTTAATATGTTTGGAATGACTATTGTACATGGCTGGATATGACAAGGAACTAGCGTAACACGACAGTGACCCGTAGTGGTGCACTCCTGACATGACCAACCTGACTTGATAGTGGCCCGTGGCGGCGCACTCCTGACTTGACTTGACTTGACTTGATGACTTAACTTGACCTGCCTTGACACCGTGGGTAGTTCTTTCTTGCTTCCTTGTTAAATCCACTTGTCCAGTCTTGCATCATGTCTAGGATGGGACTCCTGAGTACCACGGTCAAGAGTACCTACTAAAATGGATTAAGGCTAATAACTAGAATAATTCAGTAGTCATGAGAGATTTCTCCAGTTACAGGCAATCCCGTTATCCCGGCCGCAATTGTTTGGACTTGTAGCCTGCCGTCGAGTAGGGCACATTTCCAGCTCACCGTCGTGTGGGGCACATAATTATTGATAACTGTTTAATGAATTCAAATCGCCTGGATAACCTGGATTAGCTGCAGGGCTTGTGGCTGGAGGAACATCTCATTGCATCTTGTTAGTAATTAGGTTTGTGATAACCTTAGTTAGTTAAAGTAGCAAGCCGTAATTTATTGCTTGGACGTGATTGATTGGATGGAGTCTAGTCCCGCTTGTCCTGTCTTGATCCGGTACAAGGTTATGACATGACATGCTTCTCGTGCTTTAATCTTAATTCTATATCATGAATAATTGCATACCTTGATTTCTTATATTCACCTTGCCGATAAATGGTGGGAAACCAAGTTCCGTTCAGACGAAGGGTTACAACCCCGATCCTTGTTTAGTTTACGGGTTGTAACCTGGCCATCCGAATAGTCCCATGGTTATCTCATCGTATATCATCCCGTCATGCTTTTCCATATGTCATGTCTTTCAGTGATTCTATGCAAGATTGTCTTTATAACTACCCATCATGCTTTTCTTTAATTACTGTCTTTTATTATGTAATTATATTATTGTGCTGATTACTGGTTTTTGTTCTTATTTCGTGGCCTCCTTTGTGGCACTTGCTCTTTCTGGGGTCTGACCCAGCTGGTTTTGTATGGCCAGATACCAGAGCAGCTCCAGAGGATCTACCTGTCTTCCAGCCCGATGGTGAACACTAGACGGAACCCGGGCAATGAGTGAGTTTTTCTATTTTGTTTCGCTCACTCTATTGTAAAAATTATTCTTTTGAGGCGTTTAGCCGACGAGCACCTGTTAGCTCGATGCACTTTTACTTATTGTCTGCCTACGGGCTGTATCATGATTGGCAACTCGAGGTTGATCATGTATGACTTAACTCTTGCTAGTCCTTACATTTTGTACGACTAGCTTCATGATCATCTGGATATGTAATGTTTGGGACGCCTTACAATTGTATATTTGGTGATCTGATATATTGTGATTATTATTAGTTGGTTGAGATTGAGACAATAGGATAATTTATGACCCTAAGAGACTGATAGCTTGTAGATAAACCCTCACATATCTAGACAGCCGTGACCGTATGGTGAGATGGATTCCATTTCATTATACGTAGCTGGCTATGTCCGCCCCCGCTCTCCAGTATTCTGGTTCTGGGGCGTGACAACTGGGCACCAACCCTAACCGAGAACACTAAGTCTCGACCTCCTGCAGTACTACGATGCGTACTGGGTGCCAAACCAACACTATCAACAACAAGATTGCCTTGCAAGGCGCATAACAACATATGTCCACAATCATATCCAATCCACAAGCATAGTCACATAAATAGTTAGCCAAAGCCGTTACCCGACCGCGAGTCAGACACGAGGCATATGGAGACAATCTATATAAGTGAGTCGTGCTCGTGCCATCGGAGGTGTAGATGACCTGTCCGAGTTATCCGATACGGCTTGACCCAGTATCGAACTAACATATCCTAAGTTATCATGGCAGTTCTACTACTATGCTACACTACTCATAGTTATACATTTATAATTATAATTTTAAAAATGAATTAAATACAATTAAATCCAGGAGGAGGGCAAGATTCGTCAATAAGCAAGGGATACTTGTCTAGAGGGCTCAGCTAGGTAAGCAAGTCTTCGGCGTCCTGGATCCAAGATAGCACGTCCATCGGGGGTCCTCAGAACACACACAAACAATCATTAGCATTAAATAATAAATTAATAGAACAGTCACAAAAGATGGTAGAAGGATATACCGCGTAGGTCCCGCAAGTAGTGTAGGGATCTGGCACTAAAATCAAGGCACGCAGATCGATACGAACACGTAAATCGAGACGTGCATATACATTAAGACATGCACGAGAATTGAGATGATACGAATATCGAGAGAAATAGAAACGTGCACGTAAATCAAGACGTACACATAGATCAAGATATCAAAAATATCAGGATGGTGTACGAATCAATACGACATACAAATCGAGAAGGTATGAGATTCAAGGAAGCACACAAATCAATGTGGCATACGGATCGACGTATGTACGCAAATTAATGCTACACAGATAACGAGGTAGGCACAAAGGCCGAAACACAAAAATCGAGATGATACGTAAATCGAGATGATACGGTGCCCAAGGCAGCACGGGACTTGTCACGCCCCAGAACCAGAATACCGAAGAGCGGGGGAGTGACTCAGCCAGCTACGTATTACGGGTAGATAAATACCGTATAATACGATCAATGATGTCTAAAAGACGAGGGGGTACATACTACGTGAAAGTCTCACTAGGGTTACTTGACATCTATTGTCTCAATCATTCAAACAAGAAGCAATAATAGAGAACATGTAAGATAAAGCAGTAAGGCGTCCCAAATGCTTAGTCAAAATATTCTTGAGATCTGGCTGTAAACAACATAGCCAGATGGTATAGCAAGGTATACACAATCGTTATCAGCTGTAGTCTGACTTAGTCACAATTATGTAAAAGTAAGTACAAGGCAATCCGACTAACATGTCGATGCCAAGTGACAAAATGTAAAGTAAGTAGCAAAATGAGCAGGGAAGTAAAAAACCCACTCGTGTCCTCCTGCGATCATCCCTCTAGTATTGACCATCTTGGAGGTAGAGGTAAGCTGAGTCCTCGGGAACTGGCTCTAAATCTGGCCATGCAAAACCAGAGAGGTTAGACCTTTAGTAGCAAGTACCACAAGGAAGCACGATATGAGAACTAAAACCAGTGATAAGAGTTAAGAATATAATAATAAGTCTTCGCTTGCTACTGGGATTCACACAACATCACGACACTTCAAACCAACTTTTCAACCAAACAAGGACAGAAGTTGACCCGTCATGTCCTGACATTCTGATCATCTCAGTAGTTAATAGAGTAGGTACAGTACACAACAAATCAATTTAAACGGTCATACAACTGCTACGGCTTGCTACTGTAAGTTCCAAGTTGTCTTGAAAATATGTAATAAGGATTTCTCAGTTCTTACTATGCACAAGTAAGGCTAGTCTACCCAATAATCAATTGCGCCAATCATGAATTAGACGAGTCCCAGCGGGACGCCCGTCATCAGTATACAGTAAATAAATATAAGCAGATACCGCTCCCTGCCTGTGTGGCAGATTTGCAGTATCTGTAGGAACCAGCCGGCATGTCGGGGCACTAATTGTCCCAAGAATGGTTGCCATATAAAAACTCGGAAATCCATTCTCTTCATGCAATCGTTATTTTATTTAACTTAGTAGTCCCTATGTTAATTGAAATCTTATGTCGTGGATCATGGTCATTCAGAATGAGTACTTTCGTACAGAGTACGATATGCATAACTCTACAACGATGCCCGTGCGGTTAGGTTGTAGGTCTTACATAGCGTAATACAACAATCAAACCTAGCCACGGAATAATCATGCCTTGACTGTAAAGTACACATGCCGCTTTTGTAGAAAATCAGTTGAAGCCAGCACGTGTCCATATGCCAATATTCGGGATCGGCTAGTCGATTGCAATAGTTCGTGGTTAATATGAACGTGTTCCATTCAATTTCAATAAGATGAAGCCAGCCTCTTAGTTCCAACTAGGAACGCATGATCAATCATTTAGTCAAGGTAACAATCAATATCAATTCGACATAAGGCATGAAAGTCAATCTAGCATTTAGCATGGTTGAGTCTATAACTCTCAGGGTTAAGTTCCAGTCATTATGGGCATCCATAAACCAATCGAGGCACAGGGCACATTCCACACAACAATATGTATTAAAATATTAACATATCACGATTTATCGAGTTCATGCAAAAAGGCGTAAGGATAAATAAGAGATGCCATGTACGCCCAAGGAGTACGCTCAATGAAGTACGCGTAAAGGAACTTTACGCGTGAGGAAAGTTTACGCATGAAAGAATAAGCTACGCGTAAAGGAGCACGCACCAATAAAGGAACAAAGTTGCGCGTAAAAACTCGTCTTACGCTAAGCCAGAAGAGTACGCGTAAATAATAAAGTTACGCATAAAACTTGTATGTATAAAGAGTCCAAGTTTACGCATGAATCTTGTATGCATAAAGAATAATCGTTACGCGTAAAACAATGTACGCGTAAAGAATAACGTTACGCGTAAAACATGTACGCGTAAAGAATATTGTTACGCGTAAAACAATGTACGCGTAAAGAATAATGTTACGCGTAAAACATGTATACGCAAAGAATAACGTTACGCTTAAAACATGTACGTGTAAAGAATACACCAAGCCAAAGTAGACTTGCGTAAACCGAATTCATGCTGACACGAATGAACGTGGACGTAGAGCTTGATATTATGCGGGCACGTATAAACGTGTGCATAGAGCCTGATATTATGCGGGTACGTATAAACGTATGTGTAGAGCCTGATATTACGCAAACACGTATAAACGTGTACGTAGAGCCTGATATTATGCGAGCATGTATAAACGTGTGCGTAGAGCCCGATATTATACGGACACGTATAAACGTGTACGTAGAGAACCTCCGAAACTCCAATTCCATGAACTTCAATCTGAGCCAAAAATGAGAGTTCCACGGATTGAAAGGGGTTATAACATAAATCTCACAATCTGGAATGAACGAAACTTAAAAATAAGGAAGTTTGATAGATCAAAACCCACAAATTCCGAAAATGGCAATTTCTAGATCTACTAAAAATGAAACTTCAAAATACAAAATGCCAAGTTCTAAACTATCTTAGGATCACGAGAGGAAGATAAATGAACCATAAAAATATGGGTTCTCATGTGGAGCAAGATGTACTTGCCTAAGCTCTTGGTAGGTGGAGAGAGTTATGAGGAAGAAGAAGAGTAAATGAAAAAGAGAAGTAATAAAGAGAGAGAAAGGGTTGGGCTTTAAATGGAATGATGGTAGGTAGGGGGTTGGTCGGGTTTATGGTGAACCACCAAAATCCGAAAATAAACCAACCCAAGTCGAACCCAAGAGCAAAGCAAAATCAGAAAATAAAATATAGAAAAATAATTAGCGTGAAATTAAAGAATTATCTATAAACAAATGCAGGATAAATATTAAATAAATGCATTCAAGCCGTACATGTATTAAAATACGCATTCTGGAAACGGAGAGTGATATCTCTACCCTCCTTAGAAAAATTCTGTCCTAGGAATTTTAAATCCAAGCAGGATAGAAACATCAGAGCTAGATTAATCCAAGTACAAGCAATTTTAGCGAGCAAGCAGTCATGTTACAATATTAACTAGCAAGTAATATATCTATATTTATCAATCGACGACATCAAGCAATTTCTACTGTCACGACCAGCACCCACTGTGAGGGTACGAGAACGTAACGACGCCCAGCCTACGCCGCAGTGTCGGCGGTAGAACGTTATCCTAGGTTACTATCTAATCAACAACTCACGCAATTATATAATGTACTTATCAAATCTCAACTCCGAACGGAGGACAAGTATAAATATAATGAAATCTCAATCACAGTCTAAGCACGATAAGAAAACTCAGAAGTTTATAACTAAAGACTAAACAACAACATTTATAAACTACTAAATAATAATATCTCAAACAAACTCAAATACAAACTCGTATCTCAAGTTATTACAATTCAAGTTTTAAAACATAAAAACTAAACCAAGTCTACTAGATAGTCTCCCGATCACTCCTGAGTGTCGGGGCAAAAGGTAGCTAAGCCATCTCCTGCTCCAAGGCAAGTAGGGCAAATGTCCTCAGGGCAATCATCTGTAATATTTGTAACAGGTCCAGTCAGGACAGGAACGAGTACACTTCATCAGGAATCCCAAGTAAATGACAGAGAACTATAAAGCAGTTATAGACAGTTATATTGATGAATCATGGCAGTTTTATACAGGTAATGATATAGAGAACAGTTAAGGTACAAGAAAAGGAAAGTAATTAAACAAGAAGAGAAACATGGCAATGAAGACTGTAATTATAATCTAGCTGAACTAGAGTAGCATGATATAAGTCCAGACAGTATAATAAGAGTCATGTGTGAGTCCAGACAATGTAATCTAATACCAGGTGATTCCAGCACGAGATGAGTCCGGTATAAGGTGAGTCCAATCAGTGATCAAAGGTTCCAGGGTGAGTCCAGCCTATACTCTAACAGTGTGTTTTAAAATATCGGAATCGACATGTGAACGGTTGTAGGTAATACGGCACACCGCACACTCGGCCAAGTGTGGGATGGCTATCATTCCAGTATAATTCTAAGGGAGTGGTTCCAGTATTTGGGTATGTTTACATGCCTATTCCAATATTTCCCCGCCCAGCAAGTACAAGTGAATCCATAACCCGACACGAAAATAGGTATAAGTCCAGCCAGTACACGAATGATTCCAGTAAATGATTCCAGGGTGGTTCCAGTAGGTGGTTCCAGAAATAGAGGCCAGACACAAATAAGTGAGTGTCGCATGAAATAGATCCAGTAATATTAAATAGTATTTATAATATAGAATCAAATAGAACTAGCTACAACTGAAGTACAGTAAACGACAAGTAAATGGAAGAACTATCAGAGAATGTACTCGTCTGCTACTCTGAAAAGAGTAGTATAATATCAGATGTCTGCACCGGAGTCACAATGTCCTAAACAGAGTAATATGGGTTATAATATGTTTAAAATAAGATAAATGAAGTTTATGATGCAATCTACGTGATTTCTAGGTCAATCTAAGTCTAAGTCAACTCTAAGTCAAATCTGGTCAACTGTCTAGGTCAAGCTAGGTCTAAGTCAAACTTGGTCAACTCTGGGTCAACCCAAGTCAACTACACTAGTCAAACTAGGTCAATTGGTCACATCTAGTCTCAATGTTGATTTTTTGGTCAACTCTAGTCAATCCTGAACTACTGGGTCAAACCTTGGTTAACACTCTAGTCTATCAAGTCTCACTAGGCCTAACCCAAACCTATACTAGCAATCTAGCACAAGTACAAGCCAAACTAGGCTATCAAGCCAACCACACACCTACACTGGCATTTAAGCCATAAACATAGGCTATGAGCCATAGGCTATAGGCCTAGGCTAAAACACATATAGTCTATTCTCACATATCTCACACATTAAAATTATATCTAATTTATATAAATACCACACTCATACACATATAGGCTACATTATGCATATAGGCAAAATATATATATTAACATATAGTGATAAAGAGAGGATACATGTGTATGTGTATGGGGGTATATGTGAGGGTGATATAGTGTTAACATGGATATTAATGGTGCTAACCTGTGTGTGGGTATGGGTGTATGGTACATGGCAGTTCAACAAATAGGTGTGGACAAGTATAGGCTAGTGTGTCAAGTGTGTGTGTTTGAATGTGATACCATTTTTTGTCAATGGGGCAATGTGTGTGTGTGTAGAGTACATGTGAGGGTATCCATGTGAAATAGGTTAGTGTGTATCATGGAATGTGTGGTACATGAATGTGAAATAGGAATAGTGTTATGTCAATATGTAACAGGTATTCAAGGGTGGCTAATTTCAGGAAATAGTTCCCAGATTTGTGTGAGTGTGGGTGTAGGACATGTGAATCATGTGTGAATTTAGGAAACAGTTAACCTATAACCAGTGGTACAATATGACAGTCCTGTGTGTGCTCTCAGGATTCATAATTGTGTGTGTGTGTGTGTGTGTGTGCACTTGACAGTCAAGTATAATAGGAAAATTGAGTGTTAACAGTAAAGGGTTTTTATCAAACCAAATCATGAATCAATCCTTGACAGTAAGCTAATACATGTGAGTCTCAGGTATACAGTTTAGGTAGGGAGTGTACATGTAACAAGTGTGGTATCTAGAAATCTGTAGGGTGATATACTAAATATCAGGAACACAGTGTGACCCATAAGCTCCACTATAGGGAATTGAAATCAGTTAGATATGTAATAATAACAGGGCATGTTCCCAGGAATACCAAACTCAATGACAGTTCACATAATCAGTCTACAGTCCTAAACCTAATTCGGAAACCCAATTTCCCTGCTACCCTCAAACCAAATCATGCAACCACATTAACAGTAAACTAATATACATGTATATGAACTAATATGGTGATTTAATCATGGAAAAAATGGGTTGAAAACTCATTTAAATTTCAAGAGTTCAAACAGTCTAAACAGTGCATTGACAGTGGGTTAATCTCAGGAATTAATATGTTAACAAGGAAGGGTGTTGTAGTGTCTACAGGAATGAAATCAGTGTACAAAAATCTCAGCTGAGTGTTAGCTATTCTTAGTAAACTGGTGCAATGTAGGTGAACTCGGGAAAATCAGAGCTCAAGAACCCTGAGAACAAAACCAGTTCTCAATAACAGTTCAACATTCAATCCCAAACCAATTCTAAAAATCCAATTCTCAAACACAAAGCTTAAACCATCAATTCAGTAATCTAATACACATGTATATGGATTAATCTAGTGATTTAGGTTATTACAATCAGTTTAAATTATACTAGAATTCAGGAATTAGTGCTCAACACAAATGTACTCAGGAA
The DNA here is from genome assembly GCA_029216955.1 of Iris pallida. NCBI lineage: Eukaryota > Viridiplantae > Streptophyta > Magnoliopsida > Asparagales > Iridaceae > Iris > Iris pallida. The sequence goes on along the minus strand of JANAVB010043419.1, from coordinate 27,336,336 downwards.
TTATATGATGTTCAAAGTGACAGTTCATAGACCTAACCTATTTCGAAATCCAATTTTCTTACACCAAATCAGAATCAAACATTGCTGTAAACTATTACATATATGTAGATGAAGTAATATGTCAATTTAAATCAGAGAAAAATGGTTTAAAAACTCATTTAAATCAAAAATTCGAAAACAGTGCACAGTGTATCAGTGAATGGGGAGAATTGAAAATCGACATCTAAAATCATGTTAATAATACGAATTAATGGTTGGTAATTAACCCCCCACCTGTGCCCGTGTCCCAAGTGTCTTGTCGTGTCACCCTAGAGCCGAATACGGCGTGTCCAGGTCTCAAAACACGCACACATGCGGTGCACAGACTGCGTCGTGCACGCGTGCACGTGTGTCCTGTGCACGACACAGGCCACGTGGTGACACGTGGCCGTGCACACGTATACGCCTAGGATAGGGGAATGTGTCCTAGTGTCTGTCATGTGTCCATGTGAGGCGTGTCGCATGTACGAGACACATATCGGACGCGTGTTTTGTGCACATACAGTCTCAGTGTACGACCCGTGCGGCCTCGTTTTCGTGTCCGACATGAAACGAGGTATCGTGAAACTTGGGGAGTGACTTGTCAGTCACTGCCCCAACCTCCACACCAAGTTTTGTGTGTCGAAACGCTGTGTCCAGTGAGAAACAGGACACGGGTAGCAGGACAGCGCACACGCGTGTCGTACAGCGTGTCCGCACCCTATTTCGACACGAAATCGACACGAAAATCACATCAGTCTTCACAAAAGTTAGTATACATATTTAGATCTACAAATTCATATAATTAGTTTTACAAAAATTAAAAATAAAATCCTAAGAGGCATTCTATCAAACACCTATACATACACTACGATACGTGTCCGATACGGACACCAAACGGACACGAAATTGACCCAAACTTCAGGGACAGCTAGGGAAATCCTAGATCTAGCCCTAAATGCAAAGAAAACAAAATATTAATACAATTTGAGGAGTTTTACCTATAGGTGCAAATAGCATAATAAAGCTCTAAATGGGGAATTCCTCCTTGATAGCTAATGCTCCCAAATTGTCCCAAGGCTGGGATTACTCTTCATACACAGGAAATAGAAGGGTATTAGGCTCTAATGCAAGAAACTAGAGTAGAAAAGGATTTAAAATGGAGAATCTATGGAATGGGGAAGAATAGATAAACCTTTCTTTTTCCTATGTGCTCTTTTAATACAAAAGAGGCAAGAACTAATTAGGAGATTATTTATAGGGAAGGGAATGACCTAGTGGCTGGTCATAAAGGAAAGAATTAGGGTTAGGGTTTTACTAATGGGCTATGGGCCAAGTTGTACTAGCTAACTAGCTCAAGTCCTTAGCCTTTGGTCCAATGCAAAAAATCCTCCTATTCTCTTCATGAAACTTAGCCAACTTAAGTCAACCAAGACCAACTTGAGTTAGATTAGGGTCCATACCATGTTAACTAAGTCACCAAAGTCAAGGTCAAAAATCTAGGATAGTCTCTTAAGTCACAGCTAGTCAAAAGTCAAATTAACAATCACCAATGTAATAATTCATAAAATAATTCAAGGAGGCCAAATGACCAAAATACCCTCATACTCAAAAGTAGAAATAAATTATCCTAATGACATGGTCAGGCTCTAGGTCAGACAGTCTCTCAGGTTACACTAGCAAGGCATCAAAATCACAAGCCATGACTTAAAACAGCTTTAAATTGATTAAAAATCACCAAAATCATAATGTGAGTTAAATACAAATAAATAATAATTATAAATATAAAATTTCAAAAATACCCTTATTCCAAAAACTGGGTGTTACATCTACTCATAGGGTGATAAGCATGAGAAATCAAGATAATTAAGGTACACGAAAAGAGATACACCTTGTGAGTCAAATAGGTACGGATACCGTGATCGGATATCATCCTCACGTTCCCACGTTGACTCTCCTAAGGAGTGATGACCCCAAGCAACACGGACAAGGCTAATTGTTCGGTTCTTGAGTATCTTCTCCTTTCGGTCCAAAATGGACACCGGCTGTTCCTCGTAAGACAGGTTGGTACCAACAACCAGCTCATAATGATCGAAGGTATGGCTCGGGTCCGATACATACCTATGCAACTGAGATACATAAAACACATCATGCACCTCTCGTAACGAAGGTGGAAGGGATAAACGATAAGCAATATCGCCTACCCTATCGAGGATAGCAAATGGGCCTACGTATCGTGGACTCAACTTCCCGCGAACGCCAAATCTAATGACCCCACGAGTAGGTGAGATCCACAAGAACACGTGGTCCCCAACAAAAAATTCTAGCGACCTACGATGCTGGTCTGCCCAATGACGATGTCGATCTTGTGCAACTCGAAGTCGCTCCCTAATCCCCTTAACTACTTCAACCGTCTAAACAATCATCTCTGGGCCTAACATCTTTCTCTCTCCGATATCGTCCCATGCCAGTGGCGACCTACACTTCTTACCATATAGTACTTCGAATGGCGCCATCTGGATGCTGGCTTGATAACTGTTGTTGTATGAAAATTCGACTAAGTGCAGGTGACTCTCCCAAGATCCTCCAAAATCTATAGTGCAAGCTCGTAACTTATCTTCTAAAGTCTGAATTGTTCTTTCTGATTGCCCGTCTGTCTGTGGATGGTACGCCGTACTAAATCAGAACTTGGTACCCAGGCTATGATTAAACTCTTCCAAAAATATGATGTAAAATGGGTATCTCTATCTGATACAATACTAACAGAGATCCCATGTTGCTTGATTATCTGCTGCATATACAATTTTGCCAACTTTTCTGTAGATTGCCCTACTCTAAAAGAAAAAAAATGTGCCACCTTCGTAAGCCGATCCACTATCACCCAAATAGCATCCTTACCACTTGCTGATCTCGGTAAACCGATCACAAAGTCCATGGTGATATGTTCCCACTTCCATTCCGGGATATGAAGTGGTTGTAATAATCCAGCTGGCCTCTGTTGTTCTGCCTTCACTTGCTGACATATTAAGCAACGAAAAACGAATCTAGCTATCTTCCGCTTTATTCCATTCCACCAGAAGTGCTGCTTGATATCTTTGTATATTTTGGTCCCTCCGGGGTGTATAGAATACTGAGAACTATGGACTTCTGCCATAACCTCCTGCCTGATATCCCCACTTGGCACACATAGACGTAATCCAAATCTAAATGTACCATCTTCATGAATTTTTATCTCCTTTCTGAGTCCTGACTCACATTATGTCCTAACCTTCTGAATCCTTGGGTCATGTGCCTGAGCTACCTTGATCATGTCTACTAAGTCGGATTGAACTCGTAGACTTACCAGTATTCCTATATCACTAGGAAGTATAACCTCGATACCCATCTCTTAAAGATCTTTTAAAATATATTTTTGTGATGTCAACATAAATGCATCGCCTCTCCTGCTGAGAGCGTCTGCTACCACATTAGCCTTGCCTGGATGATACTGAAGCTCTACGTCGTAATCCTTGATCAATTCTAACCATCTTCTTTGCCTCATGTTCAGTTCCTTCTGAGTAAAGATGTACTTCAGACTCTTATGGTCTGTGTACATGTCAACTCGATCACCGTACAAGTAATGCCTCCATAGCTTCAAAGTAAATACTACTGCTGCCAACTCCAAGTCATGAGTCAGATAATTCTTCTCGTGGTCTCGAAGTTGCCTGGATGCATACGCTATCACCTTTCCATGTTGCATTAGGACACATCTGAGTCCCTTTCCTGACGCATCACAATATACAGTAAAACCTTCGAGTCCAACTGGTAATGTAAGAATAGGTATCGTGATCAACTTCTGCTTGAAATTCTCAAATGATGCCTGGCACTCTGCCGACCAAATAAATGGCACATCCTTCTGTGTTAAGCGGGTCATGGGTGATGAGAGTCTTGCAAAGTCTGATACGAACCTTCTGTAATATCCTGCCAATCCCAAGAAACTACGCACATCTGCTACGGTCTTAGGTATTGGCCAACTCTCTACTGCTTCTACCTTCTTATGATCCACTGCTACTCCATCCCCTGATATGATGTACCCCAAGAATGAAATATGATCCGTCTAAAATTCACACTTGCTGAGCTTGGCGTACAACTGGTTCTCTCTCAGAACCTGCAACACTTTTCTGAGGTGATCTTCATGCTCTTCTTCACTAGCTAAGTATACGAAAATGTCATCGAGAAACACAACGATAAATTGATCTAAGTACGACATAGAGATGCGGTTCATCAAATCCATAAATATTGCTGGAGCATTGGTCAAACCAAACGGCATTACTAAGAATTCGTAATGCCCGTACTTGGACCTGAATGTCGTCTTGGAAATGTCTTTTTTCCGAACTCTCACTTGATGATACCCTGATCGAAGATCTATCTTGGAGAAAACCCTTGCTCTACTCAATTGATCAAACAAGTCGTCGATCCTTGGTAGTGGGTACTTGTTCTTTACTGTTGCCGCGTTGAGCTTTCTGTAGTTAATGCACAATCTTGATGACCCATCCTTCTTTTCTACAAGTACCACTGGTGCTGCCCATGGTGATTCGCTAGCCCGAATGAACTTCTTCTCCTTCAATTACTCTATGTGCTGATACACCTTGGCCTGCTCTGAATCCGCCATTCTGTAAACTCGATCTGATATCGGTTTAGTTCTAGGTGCCAATTCTATACTGAACTCAATATCCCTAACCGGTGGTAGACCTGGAAGTTCTTCGAAAAATACATCTAGAAACTCTTCAACTATCTTCAAAACTTGAACTTCTTCCATTGCCGTCACTACTCATTCTTCTTATTGAGTTGCCACTGATCTGACTAAGGTGAACCGCTTCATACCTGGGATATTAAAAGATACACTCCCTTTACGACAATCTATTATCGCATGACTGTCTTTCAGTTAGTTCATGCCTAAGATAACGTTAAAATTTTCAACAGGAAATTCTATCAACCTTGCGGGTAAAGAACGCCCGCAAACTATAACTCTACATGCTAGAATAACTCTACTAACTCCTATGAGCCCATTACCAGTGAGTATATTCAACCTCCCTGGCAATGCCTCGAATTCCATTCCTAGTTGTGTCATAAATTGTGCAGATATAAAGGAGTGGGATGCTTCCGAATCAAACAATGCTACTGCGGGATATGAGGTAACGAGAATTTTACCTGCCACAACATCTTTCGATGCCAATGCCTCTTCCAAGGACAGATTGAATGCCTGCCCTCGGCCTTCTTGTTGGTTTCTATGCTGTGGCCTAGCCTGGTGTTGCTGCTGCCCCCAGCCTTGGTGATGGTAGGGTGGTCTTTGTTGTTGCTGCTGCTGCATCGGTAGTCCTTGTTGTCGAAATATCTGAGCCTGTGACATGAACGGGCGTTGTGCCAGCGGCCTCACTGCTGCCGTTGGTCCTTGATACTGGCCTGCCCCTGGTACTGACAGCGTAGAAAATTGTTGCACTGGTCCTCCTGACCTCGAATTCATAGGACAGGTGGAAACCCGATGATCTGGACTTCCATATATCAAACACTGTCCATTCAATGCCCGACACACCTCTAGTGTGCCCTGCCTTCCCACAATAGGCACAGCCCACTGGAGGTTGCTGGTTCTTCTTCTGCTGCTGCTGCTATCTTGGTGGTGTTGGCCCTCGCATCGCCATATCGTGAATGTGAATGCCAGGGGATAGTGCTGTTATTCGGGGCGCTACTCTCCCTCCTCCTTCAATCTGATTGTGAGATCTCTTCTGACCTCCAGTCCTTGCTGTGATCCTCTGGATGGTGATCTCATGCCTTCGGGTTGCCGTCAACACCTCATCGAAAGTCTGGTAGTTATGTCCCTCTATCAATTGCAATAGTTCTAGATGGAATCCTTGCTGAAATCTCATAGCCCTCTGGCTCTCCGTTGCTACCATCTTTGGGGCAAACCTACTCAGTCTGCAGAACTCTGCTGCATAAGCATCTACTGTCTTGCCAGCCTGCTTGAGGTTGATAAACTTCTGTTGTAGCTCGAACTGTGTCACAACTCCATAGTACTTCGTCTTGAATCTCGCAGTAAAATTGTCCCAAGTAAAATTGTCCCAAGTAAAATTGAATCTAGACAGCTGAGTGTGCATGTGTTGCTGAGCCAACATCTGATGTTGTTGAGTAGCCATCATCCCTCTTATGATTTTCAAAAGGGTTGGTGTGTCTACTGCCATAGGGGTAGGTGGAACTGTTGGTGGTGTTGGAACCTCCGGATACTGCGGTCCAGTTGTTGGTTCCACTATCACCTCTTCTTGGATGTTCTCTTGAGGTAGTACTGGCCTTCATTGCTGACCAGCATGGTCATGTTGTTCATGTTGCCCTTGTTGTTGTTGTCCAGCTCTGACAGATGCGGACGAGGTGCTCCTAAGAAAAGGGACAAGAGAACAATCAAACGATCGGACAGAAAAGATCAATAAAGTCAAAGGATACCGAAATGTCAAGCTCGAGTCGAGAGTAACGAATCATGAGATCAAGGAAAAACATATGTGATTGAGAAATCCTATAAATTAAAACACCCCACAAGTCTGAAATCAGACCTGCATGGGCCACCACTATAACCTTGTCACGCCCCAGAACCAGAATACCGGAGAACGGGGGAGTGACTCAGCCAGCTACGTATTACAGGTAGATGAATGTCGTATAATACGATTAATACTGTCTAAAAGGCGAGGGGTGCATACTACATGAAAGTCTCACTAGGGTTGCTTAACATCTATTGTCTCAATCATTCAAACAAAAAGCAATAATAGAGAACATGTAAGATAAAGCAGTAAGGCGTCCCAAACGCTTAGTCAAAATGTTCTTGAGATCTGGCTGTACACAACATAGCCAGATGGTATAACAAGGTATACACAATCGTTATCAGCTGCAATCTGACTTAGTTATAATTATGTAAAAGTAAGTACAAGACAATCCGCCTAGCATGTCGATGCCAAGTGGAAAAATATAAAGTAGCAAAACGAGCAGAGAAGTAAAGAACCCACTCGTGTCCTCCTGCGATCATCCCTCTAGTATTGACCATCTTGGAGGTAGAAGTAAGCTGAGTCATCGGGAACTGGCTCTAAATCTGGCCATACAAAACCAGAGAGGTTAGACCTCTAATAGCAAGTACCATAAGAAAGTACGATATGAGAACTAAAATCAGTGATAAGAGTTAAGAATATAATAATAAGTCTCCGCTTGCTACTGGGATTCACACAACATCACGACACTTTAAACCAACTTCCCAACCAAACAAGGACAGAAGTTGACCCGTCATGTCTGACATTCTGATCATCTCAGTAGTTAATAGAGTAGGTACAGTACACAACAAATCAATTTAAACGGTCATACAACTACTACGGCTTGCTACTGTAAGTTCCAAGTTGTCTTGGAAATATGCAATAAGGATTCCTCAGTTCTTACTATGCACAAGCAGGGCTAGTCTACCCAATAATCAATTGCGCCAATCATGAATTAGACGAGTTCCAGCGGGACGCCCGTCATCAGTATACAGCAAATAAATATAAGCAGATACCGCTCCCAGCCCATGTGGCAGATTTGTAGTATCTGTGGGAACCAGTCGGCATGTCGGGACACTAATTGTCCCAAGGATGGCTGACATGTAAGAACTCGGAAATTCATTTTCTCCATGCAATCGTTACTTTATTTAACTTAGTAGTCCCTATATTAATTGAAATCCCATGCCGTGGATCATGGTCATTCAGAATGAGTACTTTCGTACAGAGTACGATATGCATAACTCTACAACGATGCCCGTGCGGTTATGTTATAGGACTTACATAGCGTTATGCAACAATCAAACCTAGCCACGAAATAATCATGCCTTAACTGTAAAGTACACATGCCGCTTTTGTAAAAAATCAGTTGAAGCCTGCACGTGTCCATATGCCAATGTTCGGGATCGGCTAGTCGATTGCAATAGTTCATGGTTAATATGAACGTGTCTCATTCAATTTCAATAAGACGACTAGCCAACCTCTTAGTTCCAACTATGAATGCATGATCAATCATTTAGTCAAGGTAACAATCAATATCAATTCGCGATAAGGCATGAAAGTCAATCTAGCATTTAGCATGGTCGAGTCTATAACTCTCAGGGTTAAGTTCCAGTCATTCTGGGCATCCATAAACCAATTGAGGCACAAGGCACATTCCACACAACAATATGTATTAAAATATTAACATATCACAATTTTTCGAGTTCATGCAAAAAGGCGTAAAGATAAATAAGAGATGTCATGTACGCCTAAGGAGTACACTCAATGATATACGCATAAAGGAACTTAATGCGTGAGGGAAGTTTACGCATGAAAGAATAAGCTACGCGTAAAGGAGCATGCTCCAATAAAGGAACAAAGTTGTGCGTAAAAACTCGTCACGCTAAGCCAGAAGAGTACGCGTAAATAATAAAGTTATGCGTAAAACTTGTATGCGTAAAGAGTCCAAGTTTACGCATGAATCTTGTATGCGTAAAGAATAATCGTTATGCGTAAAACAATGTACGCGTAAAGAATAACGTTACGCGTAAAACATGTACGCGTAAAGAATATCGTTACGCGTAAAATAATGTACGCGTAAAGAATAACGTTACGCGTAAAACATATACGCGTAAAGAATAACGTTACACGTAAAACATGTACGCCTAAAGAATACACCAAGCCAGAGTAGACTTGCGTAAACCGAATTCACGCTGACACGAATGAACGTGGGCGCAGAGCTTGATATTACGCGGGCACGTATAAACGTATGCGTAGAGCCTAATATTATGCGGGCACGTATAAACGTGTGCGTAGAGCCTGATATTATGCGAGCACGTATAAACGTGTGCGTAGAGCCTGATATTATGCGGGCACGTATAAACGTGTGCGTAGAGAACCTCCGGAACTCCAATTCCATGAACTTCAATCTGAGCCAAAAATGGGAGTTCCACGGATCGAAAAGGGTTATAACACAAATCTCACAATCTGGAATGAACGAAACTTGAAAATAAGGAAGTTTGATAGATCAAAACCCACAAAATCCGAAAATGGCAATTTCTAGATCTACAAAAAGAAAACTTCAAAATAAAAAATGCCAAGTTCTAAACTATCTTAGGATCACGAGAGGAAGATAAATGAACCATAAAAATATAGGTTCTCATGTGGAGCAAGATGTACTTGCCTAAGCTCTTAATAGGTGGAGAGAGATATGAGGAAGAAGAAGAGTAAATGAAAAAGAGAAGTAATAAAGAGAGAGAAAGGGTTGGGCTTTAAATGGAATGATGGTAGGTAGGGGGTTGGTCGAGTTCATAGTGAACCACCCAAATCCGAAAATAAACCAACCCAAGCCGAACCCAAGAGCAAAGCATAAGCAGAAAATAAAATACAGAAAAATAATTAGCATAAAATTAAAGAATTAACTATAAACAAATGCATGATAAATATTAAATAAATATATTCAAGCCATACACGTATTAAAATATGCATTCTGGGAACGAAGAGTGACAGGGCTTAAGGCTTCCCGCTGTCCAAGGTTGCACGTGAATCGGGATAGCACCAAAATCGAGGAGACACGCACACCAAGGTGCACGTATCTCGAGAGGAATGAGAAACAGAGCAGCGCACTAACCGAGGGTGTGCTGTTCAAGATAGCACACTGTATGAGACAGTGCGCTGCTCGAGACAGTACACATCCTGAGTCGTGTAACATGAGGGGGAGAGAGGAAGGCAGAGGAGCTGTCGGGCACGGCCAGGTCGGGTCAGCCCACTGGCGGCACTCGACCTCTGGTAGGGGAGAGAGAAGGAGGGGGTGGTGGAGGCGACGACGGCGATGATGATGGTGGCGGTGCTGGAAGTGGTGATGGAGACGATGGCACTGGCGATGGCGGGAGTAATGGTGGTGATGGAGATGGCGACGATGGTAATGGTCGATGGTAGCGTTGGCGATGGAGCAGGCGGGTCGATCGACAACGAAAGAGGGGGGAATGAGGTCGAGAGTGAGAGAAGAAGGAGCTCGGGGGAAGGGGCCACTGTCTAAAGAGGGGAAAGAGTGAGGAAGAGAGAGGGTGAGCTAAGGGGGGGAGAAGAGTGAGCGAAAGAGAGGAGAGAAAGAGAGAGAGTGTGTGTGTGTCGAAAGGGTGGTTCTCCAACGGAAAGAGAGAGGGAAAGTGGGGAGGGACTGTGAGTGAGAGAGGGAGAGGGTTAGGTTAGGGTTTGGGGTTAGGTAAAGGAGTAATAATAATAATAACAATAATAATATTAATAATGAAGATAATAACAATAATAATAATAATAGAAACAATTTAGTAAAAGCTATCCATATTATCCCTAATAATAATAATAATATAATACTAATAACGATACAATAGAAGTAAAAATCAATTGTCAGGCCTAAACAACTAAGGCCAATCCAAGTCCAGAAAAATAACTAAAATTTAAACAAATACAAAATTTTAAAATTACCAAAACATCAAGTACGGTCATATACCTATTTTCAAAATATGGATGTGACAAGGAACTTGGATGATGTGAAAGTCATTTCTCTCATTATGTATTATTATTTGCTTCTACTGAACTTAGATAGAGATTTGAGAAATAATAATATTATATAAAAGTGCAATAACATTGTAATATAGTAATAATAATAATAATAATAACAATAATCATAATCATAATAATAACAACAATAATAATAATAATAATTATAATTATAATAATTATTATTATTATTATTATTATTATTATTATTATTATTATTAGTTCAGATCTGAATTTACAAAAGCAAATTCATTCTAATTACATTCATGACCTTACTAGCTAATATTAGATATATTATTATAATATATTATGAAAATATATTATTAGGATAATATATTGTAATATATTTTTATAAAGTTATTCTAAACTATAATTAATGTTAATTAATTGTGCCCATGGAGTGAAAAGTGAGAAATATATTATAACAATAAATATATTATAATATAGTATTGTTATAATATATAAATTTTATTATATATTATTGTAAAATATAATATATATTATAATAATATATAATACATATATAATAATCTAAAAACATAATAATATATAGTATTATTATAATGTTTTATAATAATATATTATTATAAAAATATATCATAGATATCATGATATATTAGTATAATATATTATTAAGATAATATTATATCATATATAATATAAATATTACTATATCAATATAAGAATATTATTATCAAAATTATAATATATATTATAATACTATATATTATCATAATTTTTATTTTAATAATATATAATATATTGTTAAATATATATATGATAATATATTATTATAATTTTTTATAATATATTATTCAATATAATACATTACTCTAATATATGTTATAGTTATTTTTTATATTATAATATATTAGTATCATAATATAATAATATATTTTTATAATAATGTAGTTGATGAACATGTGGGAGATGACCGATTTTTTTTTGAACAATGTAACTTCTCCATAATGAATTAGATCCTTATTTTTATTATCTTAGAAAATTCACACAAAAAATGAGAAAATAATTTATTCTTTGGAGAAGAATCAAATTATTTTCTTATCTTGACACGATGGTTTGTGTCACTCTCGTTTTTCGTTATATGTATTTTTTTAGTATGCGTGTACGAATTTATGACATTTGTCAGGAGACCCGTATTTGACATGTCTTTCTTAGCCTTGTTTTAACCTTGACTTGGTCTGGTTCACCTTGGTTCAAATTGGCTTGGCTTTGCTTGGTTTGGTTTGGTTTGGGTTGAGATGAGAGGGTTAATATATATACCAAACTCCTCACTATCTCTCTCCTCCATTAATTTTATTTACTTTTCTTCTTCATTTACTCTTCCCACCTACCAAGCCCTAGGCAAGTGCAGCTTACTTCATGATGGATCTTAAAGTTTATTGTTCTATTGTCTTTCTTGTCTGATTCTAAGCCCTCTTTAGAACTTGGATTTTTTTTGGTTTTGATGTTAACATGTTTGTAGATCTAAATTTGTAGTTTCTTAGTTTTTTTGTTTTGATCTCTTAAACTTTGTTATTTCTGAAATCTAACGGTTCCATGTTATGAGAAATTTTATTCTACCCAATTTTGGCTTTTAAACTACTTGATTTCAACTTATTTTGAAGAAGTTATGGCATATTTGTGTTTATGGTTTCTTGCGCATCTTCGGTGCAGCTGGGACGAAGACCAGTGCCGCGCGGTCGCACGCCGTGTATCCACGTCCCGCGTACCGTGCATCCGCGTCCTGCGTGCCGTAAATTCGTACCACGTACGCCGTGGACAATTATTTTCGCACGTACTGCACGTTTTGTGCGCCGCGATTCTTTCGTCATATGCATGTGCATCATGCAATCGTACGCTGCGAATTTGGCGTGCCGAGCGCCTGCGTGATTCGTTCATCGTATACCCGTACGCCGTGCTCTCGGGCTCTGTGTATCGTGGATCCGTGCGCTGCGCCCCTGCGTGATTCGTTCACCGCCCACCTGCGCGTCGTGCTCTCGTACCCTGCGCGTCGTGTATCCGTGTGCGGCACATTTTGTGCGCCGCATGCCAGCACGATTCGTTCGTCATGCGCCTACGTACCGTACTCTTGTGCCCCGTACACTGTACATTTCGCACACCGCACGCCTGTACGATTTGTTTGTCAGGCACCTGCACGCCGTGCTCTCGGGTCCCGCATGCCGTGGCCAGTTTTGTCCGCACGCGGGCGAAAATGACTGTTTTTGTCTATTTAAGCTGTTTTGTGGCGAGAATATTGTAAAACTCAAAGAATTAAAGTTATAGATATTCGTTTTGGCTTCAAGAATCTTCATGTCTCACCTTAACTGGAGTTCATATGCGTCTAATAGTTTAAATCACCCATGGATGTCATTGATTTTCTTTATATGTTTTCTGTACTTGGCCTAAATTGTGACGATCCGACTTGATGAACTTGAACTTGAACATGAGAACATGATTCCATCTTGATAAATCTTGATAGTGGCCCATCAAGGCACACTCTTGATAAGTACTCTTGACATAACAAGTAAACCTGACATGACATGTATAATCTTGATCGTTGTTGCGACAACCAATCTTGACTTGCTAAGTGTAACTCTTGTCTTGACTCCATAGTTGATTTTCTTGATTGTGCCTGTACAAGCTACCTGTCTCGTCTTGCATCATGTCTAGGACATGGATTCCTGGTTACCACGGTCAGGGATTCATAATGAATCTGACTAGATTAATGACTAGATTGATCAAGTAGTTCATATAGAGAGATTTTTCAGTTACAGGCAATCCTGTTATCCCGGCCACACCTGTGGACTTGTAGCCTGCCGTCGAGTAGGGCGCATTTCCAGCACATTGTTATGTGTTGCACTCTAAGTCACCTAATAATTTTCTTAATTTTTGATAAACTCTTGTAACCCTACCTGGATAACCTGGATAGTCTGCAGGGCTTGTAACTGCAAGAACACCTCAACTGCATCTTTTTAGTATCCAGGCCTGTGATAACCCTAGTTAGCTAATGATAGTAAGCCGTAGGACTTGATTGGTCGTGCCTGAATGATTGTCTCATGATTAACTTGGGAATTATATTCCACCTCATGTTTTCTTAATCCAAGCTAGTATATTCTTTAAAGCATGTCTTTTATGTTATTTAACTGTACTCTTTTATCAGTTTTTCTATTCTTTATATGCTAGTTTTAGTTCCTAAGTAGAGCCTCTCTTGTGGCACTTGCTCTTTCTGGGTTCTGACCCAGCTAGTTTTGTGTAGTCAGATTTCAGAGTAGCACCCGAGGATCTACCTGCATTCCAGCTAGATGGTGATCACTAGAAGTAATCGTGGCAACAAGTGGATTTCTTATTTTGCTCTCCCACTCTATAGTAAATTATTCTTTTGAGACGTTTAGCCGCCAAGCATGTGTTAGCTCGTATTGCAACTTAATTTCTGTCTGCCTAAGGGCTATTACATGATTGGCAAATCCTAGGGTTGATCATGTATGACTTAACTCTTGCTAGTCTTCGTATTTTGTATGACTATTTTTAGGATCATCTGAATATGTAATATTTGGGACGCCTTACTTTGTATGTCTGATGATCTAACATCTTGTAACATTTATTTGCTTGCTTGAGATTGAGACACTAGGGTTATTCTTGACCATAAAAGACTGTTGGTTTGTAGATAAATCCTCATGCATCTAGACAGCCGTGATCGTATTGGGAGGTGGCTTGCACTTCAACGTACGTAGCTGGCTGTGTCTGTCCCCCGCTTTCCAGTATTCTGGTTCTGGGGCGTGATAGTTTGATAACAATAATTTATAAAAAGCGATGTTCTACTTGGCCATCAGCTGGGAACTCGCACTCAATATTCTATCTTACGATTTATATTTGTAAACAATTCGACTAGGATCTTCTTGATCCCATCTTTTATTTAAAGAAAACTTACGAACAATGATATCTTCTTGATGTAATTATCTTTCTCATTTTAATATCTTCTTGATGTAATTAACTTGGTACGCTTTTTAAAAGCATATTTCTTATTTTAATATAGTATTTTGTTTATTTTAAAGATTTTTGGAGTTCAAGATATTTTTTATATCGAATAATTTATACATGATATATGAAAGGGAGAATTTTTTTTTACAAAAGAATAATAATTGTTTAGTTACTTTAGAAGATAATTTAGTTTTTACTTTTTTAGAATTATTATTGTGATGATAAAACTTCCAAGATTATACTTAGTAAATATTTTATGAATAGCTAATGTTTCCTCCATATTATATAAAATGGTAGCTTTTACAAAATATTTTACTTAAGTATTTTGAAATAAATTCTGAGATTTTAGAAAAAATTTATAAATTATTTTTAGAATTTATTAGAGTAGGAATACTTAGAAAGATATATAAATAGATATGTAAAAAAGAAGGAAAGTAACAGGACCTTCTCGCGAAAATATCGCAAGAATCCCAACTTCATAAACTCGCGACCCCAGCATTCCTAACCCGACCCAATGTTGCTGCTCTCCATATATTCATAAATAAACAAACGCCCAACCTTATTCGAAAACCCTAACTTACCACTTCTCCACATCCCATCTCCGACCTTGCCAATCACTGCGTGCGGCCCCACGACGCCGGAGCACCACCGACGGGTGACTGTAGCCAGCCAGAGCCGTGAGCAACATGAGGAAGCAGCAACAGTTCGCAGCAACCCCTGTGTAAGTAGCAATGTTCTCCACCATTTTTCTTCGCACACACTTAACCAATCTTGGTTCTATCATACCTTATATGTAGCCATTACAACGCTCTTTAACTCCTTTCAAATAGTTTAATTTGTAACCCAATAGATTCTCAGGAAAATCGTAGCTAAGTAGCCAAAAAAATGTTCAAAAAACAGAGTAGAAGACACGTCCCAAGCCCTGTTTTTGAAGACTATTTTCGAGTCAAATACTAGGATTTTCGTAAACTAAAAGAAGACAGTCCTAGACAACCTATAGGGCTTCGAAACTCTTTTTGCAGAAGTCGATTTCGATGACTGAGCATCGAGAAATCGATCTCCAAAAATTGGGAAAAATAGTTATTCAAAACACAAAATTTCAATAAAATTTACCGATACGGCGTGCGCCCCAACAAATGGTCACAACCCATAAGCATCAAAAGGCACGTATGGATGTTGTCGACGTATGGGAACTGACAGAACTTGATTTCATTGTGCGTGCGTGACAAAATCAATATGTATCCGTCAAGATATCCCGTATCGGCCACTTTACAAACTATTTCATAACTTCATGTACAATCGTCGGTCCGAGATAAAACTTAATGCAACAGAAACGTATCATTTTTTTGGTCCTGTATGCCAAGTTTGGTCCGATTCTGAGAAGATCGACCGGAACGCCTTATTGGCGGGCCCGTAACCCGATCCAACGGGCAAAATTGTGCACGGCCAGCCGGAATCCAACTTTGGACATACAGTTGGATTTGTCTCCTCAAACGGGACATATAGATAAGTAGTTTGACGACTTTAGAGACCATAGATGTCACGTTCTGCTCCCGTAGGAGCGATCGTACTCGCTAAGGCGTGGTGCCGCACGAGCCTAGATTGCGCTCGTGTAAGGCAGTTTCATAACGGCCGATTACAGCGGCTGCGACGGGGTCATCGCATAGAAGTCTCAAGCAGAAATATTGAACATGCAGTAGAAATTTAGAGGCAAAACATAAGTTATCCAAAAGTGCTCTTTATTGATATTGAACAATAAGATTACAATTGGGGCGCAAGATCATGATTACAATTCTCTCAAGCTCACTTTTCTCTTATTTTACAAGTCACTCTGCTCTCTCTCATCTCTCGATACCATGCTTGAGCCAGTGGATGCTTCGAAAGGCAATGTCCATACATTATGTCCCGTATAAGCCTTGACTTCACGCGGCCGCACGCTTCGAATCGCCAAGGAACTCTGTGCCTCGACGCATCCAAGCGAGCTCCGTGCTACGAGCTTCTACCTGTGCCTGTACATAAAAACTGTATAGGTGTCAGTACTCAACTATACTGGTGGAGTGAGCTCCTCGCCCACCCATACAAAATCGACACGTTCATTTACTTTGTGCAGCTTAATCCCTTTTTGATAGTCTTTCTAGTCTTGTCTTAGGATTAATTTTTGAACAGAGACGTCTTGGACTATACTCGACAACGCAACGACGGAGTCGTGCTATACTCTATTCGTGACTTCCATATATTCGAGGCAGTACCTCACCGAGTAGCAACTTATGCAAACTCGGCCGTGCCAAGACTTTTACTTGTTATATGTGCCTCTAGACCATTCTCGTGCCAACGACGTCAAAGGGGACGACTCGTGCTGGTCGTGCCAATAGACATAATCGTGCCTTAAGATCGAGGCCATGCCTCCCAAGATCAACCAGACTTAACCAACTTGTCTTACGGCCCTTCCTGACTTAACTCGAGACGACGCCACATCCATGCCGAAGTACGTGTCTTTGCTATAGCCAAATCTTAGGCTCCAGAGTGGTATTGCAACCATGCACACCCTAACCCATGCCGATTCAAGGTTAGCGCTTTCAATAAGCATGACTTGTTAACCCAATTCGTAACCTGCTAGTACTCGACGCAATCCAAAGGCATACATGCAGATAGCGGCTATTATGCCAACACATCTATATGAGTGGTCACTAGCAATATCAAGTTATCCTGGATTTTTGCATACGGTGACCATTCGCGTGGCAAGGTACGAGCTCCCATCGAATGACCCGTAGCATATATTGTAACGGTTTACTTTAATCGAGTCATACCATCGATGAAGGCCGTACAATATCTGTAATTTCTCCTAGGCCGACACGAACCCAATGCCCCGGGATCGCTCGAGGAATTTACCCTTGTACACAAGTTGTCCAATGACCATGCAAGACTCAACTCGATCTATCAAGTCCTTCCTTAACCATGACCATGCTTTCCAGCTTTTTATCGAGAGTCCCAAGTAGCAGGACCGATCTCGACGACAACCAGTCACATGGACTTTCTTATCGAGACTCCCAAGTAGCGGGATCGATCTCGTACACTTTCTTATCGAGACTTATCGAGACTCCCAAATAGCGGGACCGATCTCGTTACTTCCTTATCGAGACTCCCAAGTAGCAGGACCGGTCTCGTCTGCTTCCCTATCGAGACTTATCGAGACTCCCAAGTAGCGGGACCGATCTCGCGTGCTTTCTTTATCTGTAGCATGTTTTTCTAAACCAACCATGGCTCGTGCCTTAGACAGACCTTGTTCTCTAGGCGATGCTATCTCTCCAGTCACATACTTATATGACGAGCCTTGTTCTCGTGGGACTAAGTGACTTGGCAACCACAGAAAACAGGGGACAGTGCTTGCTATGACTTCGATAGCCCAACACAACTCTCGTCCAACTTATTCGGGCAACGACTTGACTAGCGAAGGCTATGCCAAGCCTTAGACGATGGGACCGTGCATGCTTATCAAGCATATACGCAGGCGACGCCTATGACTTAGGCTAACTCCAGCATTGTGGCAACTTACGCCAACTTCCTTCTCCCAAGCCACGGGATGAAGGATCGAGTGTCATTTTGAAAGTACGATAAGCCGACTTCTAAGCAGATCGTCGGACCTTTTCCATGTTCTAATACATTTCGACCCGTCGGAATTATTCCCTTAGCTATGTGGATGCATCTCTTTTATTATCAAGCCTAACTTGTTTAAGTTGAAAACATGCAATTTATTATGTGAAGGCAAAGATGAGGCAAGTTCATCAAAACTATCCCACCTGAGCAAGGAGTCACCTCAATCGAGTGAGTCTTCGAGCAGCCGTTGCAAGTCTAAGTTCAAACATCGTCGGCGTTTCGATTCCTTCGATTGACTGAGCGGGACGGGACGCTATAATAGATATTGGCACGCATTTTGGTGCAAAATGGTCCAACGACGGACATCGTTTTGACCAAAATTATAATTTTGTTCATGTGTCCAGAATTGGACTTTTGGGTAGGCATTTTATGACATATCTTTTACACCAAGAACGTTCTTGATGTTTGTTTCAGCATCCGGAGCCATTCGCGGATTGTGACTTTCTTTTGCTAACGATTGTGATTATTGGAATTGCCATTCCCGTACCACCTGGCAAGATACCTTGCCACCATACTCTGTGATTTACTTTTACCTTATTTTTTAGTTATTTATATTCAACATTATTTATCTGTTGCCTATATCATTGTGTGTCCAAGTCACACTTGGGTGCAAGCGACTATATCGGTCGTTTTACTTGCTTTTGTTCTATTTTTACATTAACTTAGCCTAGTGACCACCCATTGATGATGAGGTATTTGTATATATCATACGGCCTTGACACATACTTTATCACGTATTGTGAGTCACATGTAGGATACGTACTCGCGTAGTCGGCTGGCTACCGATACGTCTGGGGCATACGACGGATAGGAGTAACTGCCAATATAATTGCATGCTAGTAGACTTGGCAGTTACTAGAGGTTCATATGAGTCATGGATATGACGATACTAGGCATTTGGGTGGAGAGAACAATACCTGACGTATGGACTTCTATTACACATTCCCTTGTAACCCGGAAGCTCCGCTGGAGATACGGGTAGGATTATCCACTCAGGTTGGCCACTGACGTTCTTGAACTTTATGCGCTTGGTCACTGGTGCCCAAAGTTGGGGCTTCGCTTCAGTCAAAAAAGCCTTCTTTTTGGCTACCTTGATGCTGTAATTATGGAGGGCTTCATTGAAAGTCTTTTTCTGAGCGAGATACTCAGCTGATAAAGCGTCATACTCCTCTTGGATGAGACTTTCAGTGGTTTCACTTGACAGCTTTAAATATTCTTTGATCGGCTGTTCAAGTCCCTCCACGATTTTCTCCAATGCTGCTGCTCTTGTTGCATCATTAAACATGGCGACGTTTCTGATAGTAAGAGCAATCGTCGCCTTCAGACTTTCATAACTGAGGCCCTTATTCAGGACCATTTTTATTAAAGCCGCTAGAGTCTTATAAAAAGTATCAGTATGAATCTCAACTAAGAGATTCATTTCTGTGCCCGAGAAGGGACTATACCGGATCCTATTCTCAACTAGGGCACATACGTCGAAGGATTGTGTCTCAACTGCATGTTCACAGTAGAACGGTTAGGAACCCTATTGCATGCACTTTTCTTTTTACATATTATATATCACAGTTTATATGGCATATTGTTTTCTTGTATCGTGTTACGTCCCTCTGAGGACCTGGTGATCTCTCCAAGCATAGACGACTTTCCGCAGGAGTACGGTTCGGTATTGGATCTTTCCTACATCGATGATGAGGCATCTTCCGCTAATATCTAGCTTATATTATTCATTGAGACTCATAAGTGGACATCTTATTATTTTCTTTATATTTATTTGAGGAGGTTGTTTCACTTAACAAAATGCCTAAAAATTGGCTTTTGAAAGAAAACTAGAAAAAAGTACATAAAGTACAAATGTTCTGGGAAGTATTGCTATGGAAGTCTGATCTCAGAGCGATCACTTTGTTCCTTGGACCATATGATGATGATGAAGAAAACTGTGTGAAGAAGACGAACAATCGGAAGAACTAAGTCACCGGAAAGGTATCGAACAACGACACTGATGGCACAGTCGAATGCTTTCTTGCTTTGCTTCACCCTGTTCTTGAGAAAAAGTTGAAGAAATGGCTTCTGGAAATGTCACTCTGAAAATATGAGTTTTTTCAGAATCTCCTCTCATGTATCTCTATTGATCTCTTGATGATGTCTATGTGAAAATTAGTCTATTTATAGACTTGACCCTTTGTGCGTAAAAAGCAACAAAATTGGGTCTCTACGCGAGTAACTGTCACCCACGATGTAAATCATCCTCTACGCTCGATGACACGTGTCCCATGTAGAGTTTTGATCTGTACGCATGGTGACACGTGTCCCACTATTTCAACAAAATGGGGAGAGCAAGTACACACGTTCCTCGATAAGTGTGGCATGAAAGCCACGTAAGCAAACCACGTTCTCATGTAGTCAGGAAAGCTCGGGCGTAAAAATGACCCAAAACATACTCCCTGTGTAAAGTAGCAAACTGGCGTAAAATAGCCCAAAATAAGCTTCCAGCGTAAAGTGGCTAAAAAATAGCCTTGAGCGTAAAGTTAGCTCAAATAAACTTTACGCACACAATAGACTTGAGCGTAAAAGCTCGAATTAGCTATCGTGCGTAAAAGAAGCTGTTTTCTGGGCGTAAAGTTAGCCCATCTGCACACTAAACGACAGTATTGGATTTAGTGTAAATCTAATCCTCTCGGCTTCTGTGTAATCCTGCTGTCAGAAAATCATTCTGTCAGATCAAATCACTCGCATTAAATGCGGACTAACAGTCTGTCCCCGGCGTAAAAGTGGAGGATAACTCTCGCGTAAAAGCTTCTCGCGTAGAGAATAGCATGCGTAGAGAGTGGCTCACGTAGAGTCTGAGTTTGACGTAATTTGAATTGCGTAAAGCTCTCAACTTCTTTGACTTGGTCTTTGAAGTACTTTTTACGCTCCTACAAGACCCCCTTCAAAGTTTTTAAATTATTTTCAAAATTTGAAATACTTTGAACAAAAGCGTAAAATTCAGGATTTTCAACAGTCAGCGTAGAATTCGGGATATCCAACGGTCATCCGCGTAAAAGTTGGGATATCCAACAGTCAGCGTAAAAATTGGGAATTTGAACCGATTCAAAATTCTCTATAAATAGGGCTGTTCGAATAGAGATAGAACTTTACTTTGTCTTTCGTAATCTCGATCTCTCTTTGCTCCTTTTCTCGTCCTTCTCTCTCACTTTAAATCGATGGCCCCCAAGAAGACCGCCGCCGGCAGCAAGGGCAAAAAGCCCATCGTCGATTCATCATCGGCCGACCGCGCGAAAACTCCTGTCCCATCATCAACGACGCCTCAACAGAGCAACCCCGCCGTGGCTCCGGCAATGAAGGGTAAAGCACTGAACTTCGGCCGCAAGTTCGTCGGAGAAGAAAACCCGAGTCACTTCATGCCCACGTTATGCGTGTCAGCATAGAAACTGAGATAACTAAATACGCCCACGTTATACGTGTCAGCGTAAAATTAAGAAAACGTCTATACGTGCCAGCGTAAATTTAAGAATACGCTCACATCAACACGTGCCAGCGTAAAAAATTAAGATACGCTTATGTCAACACATGCCAGCGTAAAGATTAAAATACGCTCATGTCAACACATGCCAGCGTAAAAATTAAAATACGCTCATGTTAACACATGCCAGCGTAAAAATTAAAATACGCTCATGTCAACACGTGCCAGCGTAAAAATTAAAATACGCTCACGTTAACGCGCGCCAGCGTAAAATTAAATTATGCTCATGCCAACACATGCTAGCATAAAATTCATAATACGCTCACATCAACATGTGCCAGCGTAAAATTCATAAGTAAAAAAGAATTTGTGTAAAACAAAGAATTTTTACAAAAAGTTTTTATCAACTTTAATAAGCATAAAATTTGCATAGTCAGAGTCTTCTATCTTTATGCAAAAAAATTTAAATTAGATTTTCACTAACTTGATTTTTCTTTTTCTTTTAGCAGTGGATTTGCAAATTCACCCACTTGCAGAAATATTTGACATCGCTGGATAGTCAACAATTTGCAAAGCCAGCTTTCCTATTCGGGGATGCGATAGACTTCAAATCGCAAATACACCCCAAGAAGGAGTCTTGGGTGTTGATGTTTGGAGATAGAGCCATGTACCTCCCTGACATGGATATAGATTATCCTTTGTCTGCTTTTATCCATGCCACCCATCCCCGAAAGACGCTATGGAACCTGACTCCCAGCAGTCATGATAGACCAGGAAGGATCATTTTCAAGAGAGAGAGAGCAAATAACATGGGCTACTACACCAGTACTCCCAGTGGTGGTGGTGTTCCCTTTTCCGGTCTCTTTCACTCCGAATGAGGATTCCGCTCTAATTCAACCAGTGCAGACCCAAATGTTCATAAATAAGTTCATAAGGGCTGCAGTATTATATCCACAAGCCAACCCCAGCTACCAGGGTGGCTAACTCCATTTAACCAGAACTGGATTCAAATCAGTATTTGGGTTATGAGGAACTTCCAGACGGAGCTAAAAGACATCGACCTGTATGAAGCAATGGCCTCCACCAGCCAGGGTATACCACCGAACAGCAATTTGTTCATGGCTCTGATAGAGATATATATCAGTTCTACAAGAACTTTTACGACTCCGAAAGGTGAAATGGATCTCGAACTCTACGAGATACAATTCATCTCCAAGCTGCCAATGGGAGAAGCCCCATATGAAGAATATGTTCCCTCCAACAGGGAGCTAGTAGAGATAAGGGAGAAAAATCCTCAACTGGTTGAGGTATATGAAGAGTTGATGTGCCACTACATGATTTGCACTACTATGTATGAGAGTGGATCTCATTTGGCGTACATCAACAAGTGGATAACATATCTCTTTTATCACAAGGATAAGATATCCAAAGATGATAAAGAAAGATTTCAAGAGAACAAAGCTCCATCCATCAACACTGGCTCAACAATCCCTGCTAATAAAGTACGGATATGATGATTGGCTATAAATTCCCGAACAAATATTTGTCCACCAAGACTGGGGAGTACTCTGTAGGAACTGAAGCCTTGAGTTTCCTCAGATATGGCAGCCAAAAGATCTCCAAGAAAGCCTTGCTGGCAGGCTTTCTTTCTTTGTGGTTGAGAAGATGGGTTGTACCGGGAACCGGTACAGTTGATAGGATCCACCGAAATGTGCTATGGCCAGCGGTGCGTTTGGTGTTTAAAGCCAGAATTAACCTGCTGTCGGCAAAGGTGTGCCGCATCAACGCAGGTTTGAGAACTTTTGGTGAGGAATTAATTAATAATGCTCCTCACCGGAATGTATTCCCTAGGGTAGAAATGCCCTATACTTACCATATGGGCTGGTTATTGCATCACAATTGCAATTTGTTACCGCCAGGCCCTGGAGTTGATACAGAAGTCTTCCTCCAGAAGTTTAGCAAAGCCACATGGACTGCCACGACAGTAGCAGATACCAGAGCAGTATTGAACTATTCTTATGGTTGGAACTTTTTCTGTACGCGGCCACCAGTTCCAGCCGACTGCTTCGGCGTTCAATTTGAAGATGAAGTTGAAGGAAGGACTTTATTGTCAACTCCAGTTTTCAGATGGCTACAATGCATCAAACCTTCCCATCTGATGTACAGAAATGAAGACGGCTGCGCGTTTGAACCGTATCTGCCAAGCCGATTCTCTCGCCAATTCGGATATGACCGACTTTATGTTGGCAATCCTTCTACCAGTTTCTGTCATTATGGGAAACTGATTGATGGTACAAGGGGCTGGAGATATTTTAGCATTGCCTGCACCGGTGCCAAATTTCGAATATCGACTGCTATCAGCACCACCGAGCTACGTATACTTCATACGTATGCTCATTTTTATGCTTCTATCTGTTCCTTTGCCTATGGCTACAACCTGAGAGGTAGTCTAAGATGGCCCAAGGAGGGAAATCTTGAAGAGCCAGTCAAGGTACCATCAGACGTACCTGACGAAACTGTTGTTCCAGATGCATATCTGGAAGTAATCCTAATGGAAATGGGGGAGAAAGCTGTAGAGCCTATCATTATTGGCAAAACCCGCAAACGGAAATAAGGTGCAGCTGCAACTCTTCTAGAGAAGACCCCAGAAAAGAAGAAGAAGGTTACCACTAAAGGGCCTTCTAGATCAAGAGCCATTACCCCAGAGAGTGACACCTAGGTGGATGAGCCACAACATGTTGCATCTTTTTCAGTTCACCCTGGACAAGGGTCCTCGGCCTCCCAACCAGCAGCGTCAATGGAAGCGGTGACGGTCCTATCACCGGGACGTCTCAGCTCAGCATTTCACTTGACTTTGCCACAAAAGGCACAAGTTGTTGAGGATGTTGCTCCAGTACATACCGTTGATCAAGAGCCCATCCCATCCGATGAACCAGCTATTAATTTTGACGATGAGGATTGGGATGGAGATTATGACGCGTACCTAGAACGTCCTACACCTACTCCAGGTAAATATAATTTATACAAAATCCATACAAAATTATGATTTTTATATATTAACTTATTTTGTTTAATTTTTGTAGGTGTTATTATTACATCAAAGCCCGTGGCTCCTCTTCCTCCTCAAGAAGACATTTATGAAGAAAATGCAGAATCTGAGGAAGAGGAGTCTTCTTCCGAAGAAGAAGATGTTCAAGAAGAATATCCTCAATCTATGGAGGTACAGCAAGAGCCCGAAGTGCAGGCTCAGCCAGAATTGTCCCTTCCTGCTGAGGGCAAGAATAAAGAACAAACTGTAATAGAACATATTGTAGATGATAAAGAGGCTACTGAGGAAAGAGTAGACTTCAATGAAGAATCAGTTGTAAAAGGACTCATTACAACTGACATACTTAAAGAACCTGTAGAGCCGATTGCTGAAGAAGGTGATGAAGGCATAATCAAATCATCAATTGAAGCTGGGGATATTGAAATAGCATCCTCTGCTATTGCTACTACTTTAGAAAAGGTTCTTGAAGAGACAATACCCGAACCAGAATCAGCTGCCATAACTACCATTCCACCCGTACCAATCATCGCCACATAAACTCACGTAGTTTCGACTCCAGAACCGGCTGGAGTAACAAATGCTGAAGATACTGTCCATGAAGCTCCTGGGGATTAGTTGGCAATATTAGCAATGACAACAATAGCCTCATCTCAGTCTGCTACTAAGGCAACAACATCTGTGCCTAGTCTTCAGAGAAGAGATCTGGTAGACATCGTCGTAACTCCAAGCTCAAGTATAGAAATGAATCTCTTAGTTGAGATTCATACTGATACTTTTTATAAGACTCTGGCGGCTTTAATAAAAATGGTCCTGAATAAGGGCCTCAGTTATGAAAGTCTGAAGGCGATCATTGCTCTTACTATCAGAAACGTCGCCATGTTTAATGATGCAACAAGAGCAACAGCATTGGAGAAAATCGTGGAGGGACTTGAACAGCCGATCAAAGAATATTTAAAGCTGTCAAGTGAAACCACTGAAAGTCTCATCCAAGAGGAGTATGATGCTTTATCAGCTGAGTATCTCGCTCGGAAAAAGACTTTCAGTGAAGCCCTCCATAATTACAGCATCAAGGTAGCCAAAAAGAAGGCTTTTTTGACTGAAGCGAAGCCCCAACTGGAGATTCAGAGAGAGGCCTATGAAGCTTCGAATATAAGAATTTATCAACAGACTGATAGAATTCGCGAAGTCGAGGCTGAGCTGGCTCGCTTAAAGGCGAAGAGGGAACAGACGATCGCAGCTTGGGACCAGCAGCTAACTCAGAGCTCAATTTTGGAGGAACAAGTCTTTGGAGCAGTGGCTACCATCAAAACCCTTGACGATGCCAAGGACAAGATGATAGTCTCTTTTGCTAGACTTTCTTACATCTGTACTCCTGAAGCTCGACGTTCCGTAGCTACTAAGAATGTATTGAGCTCCCGTGAAAAACGTCTAGCGGAGCTACAAAAGCTTCTTGAAGATGTCTCTGCTCCGCCTTAGGCGAATAAAGAATTTTTGTAATCTTCAATTTTTTTCATTCTGTAATATTTACAAAAATGAATAAAATATTTGGTTTGGGATCCTATTATTTATTTTGAAATTAAACAATAGGTACGAGATAGAATAATACTCATCAGAGGTAATATGGACATGACAAGTTTTCTAAACTCAATAAACTATATCTATCTAGAGGTAATATGGATATGATAGATAATGAATCTCGTTTTCTGTTTAGAGTATACGACGATACTATCAGATGTAATATGAATATGACAGATCGTAACAACTCAAAGAAAAATAGATTAATACCTATTCAGAGGTCAAATGGACATGATAGATAGAAGAAGAAATAGACTTAATATTTATTCAGAGGTCGTATTAACATGATAAATAATAAATCTATCTAATAAGACAGAAGATCAAAAATTCTCTTTTAGGAGACAAGTAATCAGCTTAACCAAACATTGGTAGCTGGGGAATAAAGAAGAAATTTAAACATAATATTTCTTCAAGAATTTGCCATTGATCGGCATCATAAGCAAATCTCCATTAGGTTTAGACAACCAATACGCACCATTGGAGAATACTGACTCGATTACATAAGGACCTTCCCATTTTGCTTGGAATTTCCCTTTGCTCTTATGAGTCATCACCATCGGTCTTCGAACAGCTAGAACTAGCTCACCGACTTTAAATATCCTCTCTTTAACTTTACGATTGAAAGTTCGAGATATGCGGGCTTGATATAGCTCAATGTGCTGTTGCGCTTGAAGACACTTTTCGTCCAATCCTTCAAGTTCTTGAAGTCTCAACCGATCATTATTCTCTGTAGTTAGCTCATTAGCAATGGCTATTCTAAGAGATGGAATTTGGATTTCCAGCGGAAGTACAGCCTCACATCCATAAACCAGTAAAAATGGTATAAAAACTAGTAGGAGTTCGGACTGTTGTTCGATAAGCCCATAAACATTCTCCAAGTTTCTCGTTTCAATCACGTTTATTAGAAGAGACAAACTTTTTGAGAAGTTTAATGATTGTCTTGTTGAAAGCTTCGGCCAAACCATTAGCAGCTGGATTATAGGCCGTAAAAGCCAGATTTTGGATCTGATTCTTGTCACAGAATCGATAAAATGCCTGACTAGCAAATTGTGGTCCATTGTCATGAATTATCCGTCGGGAAATCCTAAAATGATAAATAATATGGTGTTTAATTAAACTAACCACATTTGATGTTTTTACTTCAACAAAAGGAATCGCTTCCGCCCATTTAGAGAAATAATCGGTTATAGCCAATATAAATCGATGCCCTTTAACAGAGGGAGGATTAATCGGACCGATAATATCCATGTCCCAGGCTTCGAAGGGCCAGGAAGCTGCTGTAGGATGTAGGAACTCAGATGGTTGGTCAAAAAAATCAGCATAAATCTGACAGGCTTTATACCTTTTGGCATAATCCACAGCATCCGCTATCATGGAAGGCCAATAATACCCCATTCTTCGAATGCGGTCCTGTAATTTCGGTCCTGGTTGATGAGAACCACAAACCCCATCATGAGCTTCACGGAGTGTTTGCTTAGCTTCACTCTCAGAGAGACAATGTAGTAAAAATCCGTCATAAGAACGACAATATAACATATGTATGGAAGAATCATAGTAGAATCGAAATAATTGTCTCTTGATTGATGCAGCTTCTTTTGGATCTTCAGGTAAAAACCCATGAACCACATAATCAATGAATAGACTTCTCCAATCTCTTTGTTGAGAACTTGATTCTGTAGTATAACTATGCTCGATATGCAAGTTATTCTTGACACAGAATAAGTTTCGATCCAACAAAGTTATGGTATTTTGTCTTCTAATTGGAACAGCTAAGTCTGCGGCTAAGCTAGCAAGAGCATCAGCTTCCAAATTTTGAGAACGTGGTACGAACTCGATGAAAAATCCTTTAAATGAAGGGACCAATTCGATTACCACTTGATGATAAGGAATGAGGTCAGGATTTCTGACTTCATATGTCCCTCTGACCTGATTAACAATCAGTTGAGAATCTCTATAAGCTTCCAGGAACTCGATGTCCAATTGTTTTGCTATTTGGAGACCAATTAGCAAAGCATTTTATTCTGCCACATTGTTGGAGCATGGATCATTAAGAGAATAAGCACGGTATATGACCATTTTGTCGGAAGAGACTAGGACAATGCCTACTCCGGAGACGATATTGCCTTTAGGTCCAATACGCGATACTCCATCAAAATATAGTTGCCAAATATCATCCTTCAAAGTCATGTTGCAATCCACAACTTCATTTGGAATGTCCTCATATAGTTTAGAAGTTTCAGGTATAGGGTGAGCTGCTAAAAAATCAGCTAATGCTTGACCCTTTACTGACTTTTGAGGTACATAGACCATGTCATAAGGAGTGAGCAACATCGCTCAAGTGGCTAATATGGAATTAAGAATGCTCGATTTTCTCATCAATACCCGAATAGGATTTATTCTGGAGATGACATGAATAGTCTGTCCTGACACATAATGTCGTGTCTTTTGAATAGCAAAAACTAAGGCCAGACATTCTTTTTTCCACAGGAGTATATCTGTGTTCAGCTCCGACCATCATTCGGCTAAGATAATAAATTGCCTGTTCATGACCTTTGTCGCTTTTCTGTACAAGAAGAGCACCAAGTGAATGATCCAAGGCTCGAACATATAGCAAAAATGGTCTTCCTACTACTGGAGGTACCAGAACTGGTGGATTTGTAAAGTATTGTTTGATGTCATTGAAGGCTTTCTGGCATGCTTCATCTCAGACAAACGATACACCTTTCTTTAATAAACGGGAGAATGGTTGACATCTCCCAGAAAGATTGGATATAAATCTCCTGATATAAGCAATAAGACCTTGGAAACCATGAAGTTCTTTTAGATTACGTGGAGGACGCATTTCAAGAATCACTTTGAATTTGTCAGGATCAACATGGATACCCTGAGAAGTGATGACAAATCCCAAAAACTTGCCAATGGAAACCCCTAAGAAAGACTTAGTAGGATTCATCTTCAGTTGATGTTGGCGCATCAACTCAAATACCATCTTCAAGTCTTGAATGTGATCATCTTTTGATCGACTCTTGACAGCAATATCATCTACATAACATTTAACTATTTTCCGTAGATGTTCTTGAAAGATGTTGCTCATGGATCGTTGATACGTAGCACCGGCATTTTTAGTCCAAACGGCATAACCATATAGCAGTAGACTCCCAGGGGTGTACGAAAAGCAGTATGCTTTTCATCTTCTGGATGCATCTTAATTTGATTGTATCCTGAAAATTCGTCCATGAAAGACATGCGTTCAAAACCACATGTATTGTCTATCATGACATCGGTAATCGGAAGTAGAAATTCGTCCTTTGGACAAGCTACATTAT
Source organism: Iris pallida (assembly GCA_029216955.1). Classification (NCBI taxonomy): domain Eukaryota; kingdom Viridiplantae; phylum Streptophyta; class Magnoliopsida; order Asparagales; family Iridaceae; genus Iris; species Iris pallida. Next base: position 27,306,714 of record JANAVB010043419.1, on the reverse strand, counting down.
GATCCCGAAAATCTATGCAAACTTGGACTTTTCCATTCTTCTTCATAACAGAAATAATATTGGCCACCCAATCTGGATGTTGTTCATCACGAACAAAGCCACATGTGATCAGCCTTTTGACTTCTGCTTCAATTGTGTCTATCATATCTGATCGAAAACATCGCTGTTGTTTCACAGGCTTGGCATTAGAAAGAATATTGAGTTTATGAGTAGCTACTTTGGGATCTAGACCCGACATATCCTCATAAATCTATACAAAGATATTGATATATTCTTTAATCAGTTGTATCAACTCTTCCTTTTCATCTTCGGAGAGATTTTTACTGATGAATATCGGCTTGGATGTAGTTCCGTCTACGACATCAATCTGGACAATTTTATCCTCTGTAGGTGGCTGTCGTTGTTCAAAACGAAGCTCCCATTAAGTGTCTATTTGTTGTGCCCAAGGGTCATTCTCAAATGGTTCTGATTCACCATCAGTATGAACCATGTTAACTGAAAATATACACTCAGATTCATCATAATTGTCTCCCTCAGAATACGAAGATTGTAAGAAACTGGAAGAATATTCTTCTTCCATATCTTCCTTGTACATGTGAGGTATATCCTGTAGGCCTCAAAAATGAAGTCACGCTGAGTTGATCAGAACAAGTCACGCAGAGTGATCCAAGAAGCAGCACAAAAGATACGCTAAGTTCTGCCTGGCCATTTCCTTTAGAAGTCACGCAGAGACAGCTCAGCCATACGTCAGAATCATAATGACTGACAACACAACAGTCGAGAAACGTCTCCTCGTATGCCACGTATGCACAGAACTCGAGAGATCACAGCCGTCTTTTGCGTAATTTTCGAAATCTTCCTTAGCAAGACTCACTCTTCACCAAGTTGGCGTGACTTTGGGTCTTGTCTCCATTAAATACGGCTGACAATATAATCAATGTCAGAGATTTTGTGTCAGACGAAGCGTGCCAAATCAAGACAGCTGGCGGTTTGCGTAGATTCTGAACCTTCTCCTTCCTCAAAATATTGCGTGACTTTTGAGTTATTCTTCTCAAAACCTGCGTGAATTCTGAAGTATTCTTCTTCAAAGCTTGCGTGGATTTTGCCTTCAACGAGTCTGCGTCAACGAATCTGCGTAGATTTTTGCCTTCAGCAAGTCAGCGTGGATTTCATTTCAACTGGAGTACGTGGCAGCCATGCCACCGATCTCTCTCTCTCGCGTGCCCAGTAACTTGCACACGACCCATACACTGATGCTATGTGTCCAACAGTTACGGGCCACGTCTAGTAACTACTCACTAACCCTGCGTGTATTTAGAGTCTGCGTGACTTTTCAAGTGCACCAGTGGTGAGGTAGTTATCTTTTCAGTTACTGTTTTGACTCTATAAATAGAGTTCTTTTTCTCATTCATTGTACAGAGACATTGATATCTACTGTCAAAATTTTGAGAGCTTTTCTTCTTCGCATAGTCCAAGGGATAAAGCGATCGTCTTCTAGATCGGATTCCTACAGTTGTAATTTTCCCAGAAACACAACAAATAAAGAGAATTTCTTTATGGAAAACAAATTGGCAACTCTGCTGGGGAAAACCATCTCCTCTTCTGAGATGGTAACAACTCAATGCGACACTTCGTCAATCGGCTCGACGAAGAAGGTCATGACGATCAAATTCGATCAACTCGCCTATGAAGAAATGCAGCGGGCTAAGGGTGGCAAGCCCACTCCAGCCTCCATCATCACTGCCAAGTCGAAGGGACACTCTGTCTATGTCCCTAAGAATCAGTTGGCAGTCAATGGTGAAGTCTCTGCCACAGTGTCTACTCCTAACACTGGCAAGAACTCCACTGCAAGCACGCACACTCTTGTGCGCTCGAAGATGACAGTAACTAAAAGTCACGCTGACAGTACTGGCTCCTTAGCCGAATCTGTTCCAGTGTACAAATTTAACTCTAAAAGTCACGCTGACAGTACTGGCTTCTTAGCCAAATCTGTTCCAGTGTGCAAATTCAATTCTAAAAGTCACGCTGATAGTACTGGCTGCTTAGCCAAATCTATTCCAGTGTGCAATCCCACATTCAAAAGTCACGCTGACAGTACTGGCTCCTTAGCCGAATCTGTTCTAGCGTGTAATTCTAAAATCAAAAGTCACGCTAACAGTACTGATTCTTTAGCCAAGTCTGTTTCAGCGTGTATTTCATCAGAGAAGAATAGCTCCTTAGTTATCTCTTCTTCTTCACCGAGTTCTACTAGAACTGGGGGTGGTCTTCCACACAAAGTCCCTTCGAAAAGGAATAACTCTTTAGTTGTTTCTTCTGCTCCTGTAGTTTTTACTTCAGGAACAGCTTTGGCTGATACTTTTGTTAGTCAAAGGAAAGGAGATGGTCTTTTGACTACTCTTCCTTCTGGACATTCTATGTCTCAAAACTTGAATGAGTCTAAGAAGAAACATTCCTTAATGTCTTCTTCTTTGATTTCTTCAAATTGGGCACATAATCTGTCCATTAAAGAGGGTCTATTACCAACTCCTAATCAAAGGAGTGGTTCAACTCTTCCTTCTCTGGAAATATCCAGATCAATGGAAGGCAAACTCCATGTTTCCAAAACCAATGTGTTACCTTCCATTGATTTAAGAACAAAACTCAGCACTTCTGGTGTTAAGAAACCATACCAATTGGATATGAAGATAAAAGATCCAGATACAGAGTATGCAAGAAATTATGTGGCTCACATTAATCACTCTTTGTATAATCAAGAGCCATCAAGACCCAAGAACAGGAAGTATACTCCTCAATCTTCACAAACAGATTTACGGGAATATCTTCAACAGAAGAGAAAGAGTAATTCTATATCAAAGGAACATGCTGAATGTGACTTCTATCCAAGAGTCATAATTCAGTGCAGATGTCAATCAACAGTTCAAAACCATGGTGATCATCAATGTGACTTCCAGCCAAGAGTCACAATGCAATGCAGATGTCAAAATAAACGACAGTCTGTCTTCAATAGGATTCAGTATGAACCTATGCCTGATGAAGATGAGCCTTTGTTTGCCTCTGTCAACATGACTTCTCGGGACACCGGAGGTAGAGTTGATAGTCCAGATGGAGTATATAGAAACACCAGAGCAAGAGTCCTGGCTTCTAGTCAAAGAAATTTGATCCCTGAAATTGATTCTGAATTTCTTAGAGAATCTAACTTCCCACCTCTTCCTACTGGGGGTAATTCTCCTGTAGTTGACTTTGATGCACGAAGCAATGATTCAGAGCATACAACATCTACTAGTTCATCAATAATCCCTCATACAGTTACGACTTACATGGTTGATGGGAATACTGATGAACCTTCTTCTTCCTTGACTCCTCAAGATCAAAGAATTGCTTCTTTGGAACAGCAAATGAAGTCTATGACTGACACAATGAAGTCGATGTATGAACTCATGACAGCTCAGTTACAAAATCGACAGACTGTATCCGATGCCATACCAGTTGATACTGATATAAGTCCAGTACAAGTTCCGCCAACAGTACAATCCAATACTCCTGGACCAGCTCAACCAAATCCTAGTCTCTCTGGAGCTGGGGGTAGTGCTTACAATGTTGTTCCTCCTCCCAACTATTCTCTACAAGCCACAACTCCACAATCTTCGGGAGTTGTCTCTGAAGAATTGAAGAATCTCAAAACTCAATTCGAGGCATTCAAACAGAAGGATGGTTTACAAAGGTTAGGCATCAAGCAGCCTTATCCGATAGAATGAAAGCAAGTATCATATCCTCCTAAATACAAACCTCCTACTATCTCATTCTATGATGGAACCACTTCTCCAAGTCAGTTTATTAATCACTTTGAAGTGATGACTGATCAACTGCAACCAAGTGATGCCCTCCTTACTCGGGTATTTATTGGATGTCTCAAGGGAACGGCTTATGAATGGTATAGGAGTCTCCTAGATGGGAGTATTACCTCATTTGCTGGTTTCAAACAGATGTTTCTTGAAAGGTTCTATGAAGGGCTTAATGACATGACTATGTCTGCTCTTATTAGAATCAAGCAGAAAAATAATGAATCTACAGAGGAATACATTGAACGGTTTTGAAGAGAAGCTCTGAAGATGCCTCTTGGAACTCCTGATGCTGTCACCATTGACACGTGCAAATCAAACTTGTTGCCAATCATCAGTATGTGGACAGGGTCTACTCAATTTCAAGATTGGCCTTCCTTCATAGTCAGTGCCAAAGCTGCAGAAATCAGTGCTGAAACCTTCAAAGGTTTAGGAGTGCAGATGACTCCTAAAGAAACAGGACAAGGTGCTAACAATAAAAATAATGCTCGCAAGGGAAAAGAAACTCTTGAAGTTAATCTTCAGAGCAAAGATGCATCAAATGTTCAAACTCCTGCCTCTACAACTCAACAATCAAGAACACCTCGCCCCAAAGAAGAATATTCTTTTGACGACGACGATGTCCTTGGTATCTTTGAATGTCTGCTAAAAGGTAATAAGATACAATTACCTGAGATCAAGAAACCTGATGAAGCTGGTAAGACAGATCATCCCAAATACTGTCCATATCACAGAATGCTGGGTCATACAATTCGTACATGTTATGTACTGAAAGGAAAGATCCAAGAAATGATTAAATCTGGAGCTATCTCTCTTACTCCAAAAGAGAAGACCGTCACCTCCAACGTCGTCTCTATGCAATTTGGAGATTTCCCTCCTCAACTCCTTGAAAGTGGGATTGTTCCTATTTCCAAGGCAACTCTTGACATAGTGAATCTTCCTCCTCCACAGTCTGAAGGATTAGTGCCAATCACTTTGGAAACAGGGGAAATCATGTAGATCCATCCTGATCTAGTGGCAGATTTTGAATCGCCTTCTCCTCAAAAGATTTCTTCTCAAAAATCTAAGAAGGCTGAAAAGATCAAGTCATGTCATATGACTTCTCTTGGGTCTACCTATGACACAGAGCCAAAAGACAAAGAAGAAGCACTTGTTAGTGCTACTCGAACGGGGAAACCTTACCTAAAGGATTATTCTAAAAATCCTGAAGATCCTACTGATATCCCTTCAGATGCTAAAGATGCTCCTAATATTCCTCCTGAAGAAGAATCATCCATTGAACCTGTTCCTCCCAAGCCTACGGCTCTGGAGAAAGGCAAATAACAGGCTCGGTTTGATAAGCCAATCAAGAAGTCTTCTCCTCTTGGACTTCAGAAGCCTTACAACTTCGACATTTTGGCTCAACTTGCTAATACTCCAGCTAGAATGTCCCTCTTTGAACTTCTACGTCTTTCTAAAGAAACTCGGGAGACGTTAAGTGAAGCACTTCTACAAGCTGACTCTTATCTTGCACAATTGAAAAAGCCAGATGCGGAACCTGCCACTTGCTTACATTGTAACAGTGTACTGGAGATTATCCCAAATATCACCTTTACACAAGATGACATGCTACTGGAGGATAATCGACATGACCGACCTCTCTACTACACTGGTTATATTGATACGATGAAGATAAATCGTATCCTTATTGACCCAGGGTCTGCTATAAGCATAATGCCAAAGAGTTTGTTGGATGAACTAAAAATCCCTCTTCACAAGCTCTCCAAGACGGTTACTACTATCTTAGGATTCAATCAAAGCCGAAGTGAGCCTTTGGGAAAGATTCATCTGAAGCTTCAGATAGGCGATTTCAGATCTAAAGTCACTTTCTATGTGATCGAGATCGCGGGATCCTATAATCTTCTTCTGGGGAGGCCCTTTCTTCATGAAAATAATGTGGTGCCCTCTACTCTTCATCAATGTTTTAAATACATTGATAGCAATAGAAGAGTACAAAAAGAAGTTGCTGATATAAATCCCTTCCATGGGGTTGAAGCTTATTTCAACGATTTTCGAATGTACAAAGAAGAGTATACAAGGATCATACAAGCTATGGAGAAAGAAGATGCACAAAGTGAGACTTTAATAATCCCTGTTAAAAGTCGAACTACTCAGCAACAATCTCCTAAATCCTCTGGAGAAGATTCTTTCATCATTCCAGTGAGTGGACGGATCTCTCCGTTACCTCAGTCATCTACTCAAAATACACTGATCATTCCTGTCAGTGGACGTACTACAGTTCCTGTATCTTCACAAGATACTCTGCTAATTCCAGTTGGAGGGCGGATTATTCTTCCATCTCAAACTTCAAGGGAGCTCACCTCTTCTGAGCCATTTGTTATCGATCTTAATCGAAACAAAGCTTCTTCTTCTTCTCCCCCTTTAGTCATTGACTTGGCTAAAATCTCTAAGGCTCAGCCTTCTCCCAATGTAAATATTGCTGCTTTTTCATTTAATAAAAAGTCTCCACCTTTGCAGTACGTTGATGTGTGTAATTATGTTCATAGTTATTTACATCTGTTAGATGACTTGAACACAATAACCATAGGAGTTGTACAGACTGTTCATACAGATGTATCTCTAGAACCTGTACAATCTTCATACTTTCTAGTTCCCAGCAGAAAGCCAGGAGACATTCCAATATTCTTCTACAAAGGGACTCAAAATCCTTCTGATCTTGAAGATGATGACAAAAATGATGATACTGGAAGATTATAACTACGTCGTTATAGTCAGCAATCTAGAGACATCATCAAAAATATGGGCTATGACTTCAGGACTGGCCTCAATAATGGAAAAGGAAGAAAAATACTTGTCCGGATTCCTCCTTTGAAATATGGAAGGACGAAATGCGGATTGGGTTATACTGCTCCTACTCCTTTCATCAATATTATCCATGAAGATCCCGAGTCTGACGAAGATAAGAGATCTGATTCTTCTTGTACCACTTCTTGGGATTCCGATACGAGTATCGGTGACTTCTATTGCAACCTTCTGTCTTCCAACATGGTTTCCATTGACTATTCTGAAGAAAGTGATGAAGACGAAGAAGAGTTTGAAATCTCACCTGAATCAGAACAGTGGGCCCAAAGATTAGATAATCAATGGGAGTTCCGTTTCGAGCAAAAAGAACCTCCGACTGAAGATAAACTTGTTCAAATAGATGTTGGTGAAGAGGGATCTCCCAAACCAATATTCATCAGTGAAAGTCTTTCAGAAACTGATAAGAAAGACATGATCAAACTCATTCGTGAATACATTGATGTCTTTGCTTGGAGTTATGAAGATATGCCAGGGCTTGATCCTCAAATTGCAACTCACAAGCTCAATATCTTGCCGAATGCTAAACCGGTCAAACAACAACAGCGACGATTTCGTCCTGACATCATGGATGTAATTAAAGCTGAAGTCAATAAACTCATTACCTCTGGGTTTATTAGAGAGGAACAACATCCCGATTGGGTGGCTAATATTGTTCCTGTTCTTAAAAAGACTGGCAAGATCAGAGTATGCATAGACTTTCGCGATCTCAATACGGCATGTCCTAAAGACGAATTCCCTCTACCAATCACTGATGTTATGGTTGATAATACATGTGGATTTGAACGAATGTCATTCATGGACGGGTATTCTGGGTACAATCAGATCAAAATGTTCCCAGAAGACGAGAAGCATACTTCTTTCAGAACGCCGATTGGTACATACTGTTATACAGTTATGCCATTCGGTCTCAAGAATGCAGGAGCAACTTATCAACGAGCTATGAGCACTATATTCCGTGAACATTTGCGGAAAACAGTCGAATGCTATGTTGATGATATTGCAGTCAAAAGTCGACAAAAGGAGGATCATATCCAAGATTTGAAGACTATATTTGATCTAATGCGTAAGCATCAATTAAAGATGAACCCTACTAAGTCCTTCTTAGGCGTCTCTAGTGGTAAATTTCTCGGCTTCGTCATTACCTCTAAAGGTATACACGTGGATCCCGAGAAGATCAAAGCCATCCAAGAGATGCGTCCTCCACGCACCTTAAAAGAGCTACGAGGATTTCAAGGAAGAATCGCTTATATCAGGAGATTCATTTCTAATTTATCAGGACGCTGCAGACCATTCAACAAACTTATAAAGAAAGGTGTCTCTTTTGTCTGGAATGATGAATGTCAGAAAGCATTCGATGATATAAAACAATATCTGATGAGCCCTCCAGTATTGGTACCTCCCGTCTCAGGAATACCGTTCCTCCTCTATACTCGAGCAATGAGTCATTCATTGGGTGCATTACTCGCTCAAAAGAATCAAAATGGCCATGAACAAGCCATTTATTATCTCAGCCGCACTATGACTGGAGCTGAACCTCGATATTCACCGGTTGAAAAAGAATGTCTAGCCTTGATGTTTGCTGTCCAAAAGACACGTCATTATATCATTGGCCAGACTATTCATGTCATCTCCAGGATCAATCCTATACGGATCATGATGAAGAAACCCAGTGTTTTGAATTCTCGATTGGCTAACTGGGGAATCCTACTTGCTCAGTATGACATGCACTATATTCCTCAGAAATCAGTCAAAGGACAAGCTTTAGCTGATTTTCTGGCTGCTCACTCAATTCCAGAAAATTCAAAACTCTATGATGAAATACCAGATGAAGTCCTAGATTCAAATCAAATTGCTAAAGAAGATCCTAATTGGCGTCTATTCTTTGATGGAGCATCAAGAATTGGTCCTAATGGCGATATTGTCGCTGGAGTTGGAATTGTTCTTGTATCGCCAGAAGGTCTTGCCATCCAAAGAGCTTATTCTCTCGATCAGCCGTGTTCAAACAATGTAGCTGAGTACAACGCATTACTTATTGGTCTTCAACTCGCTAAACATCTGAATATTCAACATTTGGAGGCGTATGGAGACTCTAAACTTATTGTCAATCAGATCAGGGGTACTTATGAAGTTCGCCATCAAGATCTGGTTCCTTATCATAAAATAGCTATATCTATGGCTTCTTCGTTTGAAGAATTCTTCATTGAACATGTTAGGCGAGCATGTAACACAGAAGCTGATGCCCTTGCTAATCTTGCAGCGGTGCTGGCTATCCCAATCAGACGGCAACAATTGATTGTTGTTCGTAATCGAGAATTATTTCATCTTGAAAATAATCTGACTCTAGGACTTCCAGTTGACATTGAAGAATCAACATCTCATGACGTCAACACAACAAGAGGATTTGGATTCAGTCATAAATCGATGTCATCTTCATCTGATTCCAGCATGGAATTCATCTTCAGTAACTCGACTGAGAATCAGAATACGGATAAAGATTGGAGACTTCCTTTCTTAGATCTCGTATTATATGATATTCTTCCGGATGATCCGAGTGAGGCAGCATCTATCAGACGACGATCACTCAGATTCTATTACAATCATACAACAAAGACCTTATATCGTCGAGCTTATGATGGTTTACTCCTTCGATGTGTTGCCGGTGACGAGGCTCAACAAATCATTCGTGAAGCACATGATGGAATTTGTGGAGCACATCAGCCAGGACCAAAACTTCAAGACCGTATTCGACGTATGGGTTATTATTGGCCCACCATGGTATCTTATGCTATCGAATACGCAAAGAAGTGTAAAGCTTGTCAAATTCATACGGATTTTATTCATCAACCCTCGGAATTTCTACATCCGACGGCAGCATCATGGCCCTTCGAAGCTTGGGGCATGGACATTGTCGGCCCGATCAATCCACCGTCATCTAAAGGTTATCGGTTCATTCTTGCAATAACCGATTATTTCTCCAAATGGGCCGAAGCCATTCCATTATCTGAAGTCAAGACTTCCAATGTTATCAGCTTTATCAAACACTATGTCATCTATAGATTTGGTGTCCCTCGGCGCATTATTCATGATAATGGACCACAATTCGTCAGTCAGAAATTTACTCGATTCTGTGACGATCATCGGATCAATAATGTGGCTTCTACCGCATATAATCCAGCAGCTAACGGATTGGCAGAAGCTTTCAACAAGACTATCATCAAACTCCTAAAGAAGTTTGTCTCCACTAACAAACGTAATTGGAGTGACAAGCTCGGGGAATATTTGTGGGCTTATCGCACTACAGTTCGTAATGCTACCAAATGTACACCTTTCTCTCTGGTGTATGGTTGTGAAGCTGTTCTTCCATTAGAGATTCAAATTCCTTCTTTAAGGATAGCAATCGCTAATGAACTTACCTCAGAAAATAATGATCGTCTTAGACTTCAAGAATTGGAGGCTCTGGATGAAAAGCGGTTATCTGCTCAACAGAATATTGAATTCTATCAAGCTAGAATTTCAAGGGCTTTTAACAAGAAAGTCAGAATTCGAACATTTTATAAAGGAGAACTTGTGCTTACTGTCAGACGCCCGATGACTATGACACACATGAGTAAGGGCAAGTTTGATGCAAAATGGGAAGGTCCATTCATTGTCAATAAGATCTTTTCTAATGGGGCTTATCAACTCACTACTCTAGATGGTAAAGCCACTATGATGCCCATCAACGGCAAATTCTTGAAGAAGTACTACGTCTAATATTTCTATCAAGATTGTCCTCCCATCATTCTCCAGCTGTTTTATTGTTCTTTCCGAAGAATCATTCTGATATCTATTATCCCCAGTGGAGATAGGTATTCTACTTTGTATCGTTTTCTCAACAAATTTGATATCCAGAAAATTATGTCTATATTACCTCTGAATTTTCTATCTCAATATCATATTTATGAAAATGATATTTAGTCTTTCTGATTTCCGAGTCAAAAGATCAATGAATAAAGGCAAAAATATAAAGTGGGAAGATGAGTTTGTGTAGAGTTCATCCATCTATTTAAAGGGTCAAGTGCAGGTCTATTCTTGGAAAAGATCCGCATAAATAGCGCTCGTAAATTATGGAATGAGTGTCACGTATACTTCGGGAGACAGTGCAACATTGGAAACAGTCAAAGTGTGCTAATTAATATTCTTCATTAAAAGGCACGCAGATCAAACACAAAAGTTGTACTTCATTCTTTAAACAGACACTGATGGCCTTACAAAAAGATAAAACAGAAAAGTGCAACAAAAGCGTAGAAAGTTACGCTCTATTTTCCAGAGCGGCTAAGTTTGATGCCTAACTCCTCTACGCTCTTAACTCCCAGGCGATGCAACAGAGTCTCGAGCATTTCACGCTTCTCCATAAGGCTCCGCCCATCAGAAGAAGACGAGCCATCCAATCCAAAGTAGCTCAAGAGATTCTTGGCTAACTGCGTGGAGTCGTCCTTGAGCTCGATGACGACAGGTTCGGGTTCTTTGCCCCCAAAAGTGGGGTCACCATGGGAACAAAAGCCCAACTTGCGTGCTTCCTCTTCGGCTGCTTCCTTTGGGGTCATATTTTCGAGAGATGAATGTCAAAACTGGGAATCTCTTCCTGTTTATATAACAGATCTCGTCGACAGTTCATATTCCACCATAAATTGGACGCAATCAGTCTCGAAGAACGAAGAGTCATTATAACATTTAATAAGTTCATTTGGATGTTTTCAAAGAACTTCGAAGTCTTTTCGACTTCCGAAAAATTTTGGAGTCATCTCAGCGTGACTTTAACTCATTTCATCATCTCTATTTCAAAGTATTTCGAAAATATTTTATCATTTTTTGAAAACTTTGAAGGGGGTTTTGTAGGCCTCAAAAATGAAGTCACGCTGAGTTGATCAGAACAAGTCACGCAGAGTGATCCAAGAAGCAGCACAAAAGATACGCTAAGTTCTGCCTGGCCATTTCCTTTAGAAGTCACGCAGAGACAGCTCAGCCATACGTCAGAATCATAATGACTGACAACACAACAGTCGAGAAACGTCTCCTCGTATGCCACGTATGCACAGAACTCGAGAGATCACAGCCGTCTTTTGCGTGATTTTCGAAATCTTCCTTAGCAAGACTCACTCTTCACCAAGTTGGCATGACTTTGGGTCTTGTCTCCATTAAATGCGGCTGACAATATAATCAATGTCAGAGATTTTGTGTCAGACGAAGCGTGCCAAATCAAGACAGCTGGCGGTTTGCGTGGATTCTGAACCTTCTCCTTCCTCAAAACATTGCGTGACTTTTGAGTTATTCTTCTCAAAACCTGCGTGAATTCTGAAGTATTCTTCTTCAAAGCTTGCGTGGATTTTGCCTTCAACGAGTCTGCGTCAATGAATCTGCGTGGATTTTTGCCTTCAGCAAGTCAGCGTGGATTTCATTTCAACTGGAGTACGTGGCAGCCATGCCACCGATCTCTCTCTCTCGCGTGCCCAGTAACTTGCACACGACCCATGCACTGATGCCATGTGCCCAACAGTTACGGGCCATATCCAGTAACTACTCACTAACCCTGCGTGTATTTAGAGTCTGCGTGACTTTTCAAGTGCACCAGTGGTGAGGTAGTTATCTTTTCAGTTACTGTTTTGACTCTATAAATAGAGTTCTTTTTCTCATTCATTGTACAGAGACATTGATATCTACTGTCAAAATTTTGGGAGCTTTATCGTCTTCTAGATCGGATTCCTACAGTTATAATTTTCCCAGAAACACAACAAATAAAGAGAATTTCTTTATGTAATTTTCCCAGATTCATCATAATTGTCTCCCTCAGAATACGAAGATTGTAAGAAACTGGAAGAATATTCTTCTTCCATATCTTCCTTGTATATGTGAGGTATATCCGATTCGATGAATTGGATTTCTTCCGAATCTGAAGATTGTGAAGAACTAGAAGAAAATTCTTCTTGTATATCCTCGTTAAACATGTGGGATGGATCGTATCCCAACCCATGATGAGTTTCTGGTAAAACGGATCACCCCATAACGGTAATTGTCTACCCTTGCCTTGATTGAGACCTTGCATAGTCTTCAAATCATATTCCATATTCTGGATAATCTTAAGAGATTGTTGACTATATTTGTCAATTCGGATTCTTTCTTTATCTGTATCTCTAAGATCATCTGTCTGAATAACATGGATATTTTTAGCCAGACCAAACACAATTTGGTGCTTATTTTTCTTATCAGACGGAATCACGAAATAAGATTCTTCGTGACGTCTATAAATTACACAAGCTTGTGATGTAGCGGCTACAGGAAGAAAATAGGGAGAAGATGTTAGGAACCTTTGAGCATAAGGTCCAACATCGACATAAGGAGGAAAGGAATTTTCCTTGTGGTCAATGTATAAGGTTTCTTCTGTATTTATGTCATTTTTATGATGACTTTGATCATCAGAAGATAAAGTCATTCTTTCAATGAATTTGACAGCCATATACTCCAAAAGGAAATCTTTATTGATATTAGAAAGTACAGAATGATCAATATTTACATCATTTACAAATTGGCTACTACGCTTCGGATTGATCATTAACGGACCATCATCCGTCTTTTGCATAGACTTGCCAAGATTGATGATCAGTGGAGGTTCTGGATTATTCGTACGAGAAGTACGTCCTTTGACCTTGATCATAAGGGGTTGAACTTGGCTCTTGACTGGAATCTTTACAGCTTCCTCAGATGAAGCCTGAGTTCTTCCTTTAACCTTGATCACCAAAGGTTAATCATTGACAGATTGGGGTTGGATTCAGCATTTGACTTTAATCTTCAAAGGTTGCTCTTCCGAAGGATCTTCATTGACAGATTGATCTTCGGCAGGTGATCGATCTTCGACCATTTACGATATCTCCTTCACATGCTCCTGCTTGTAGAGTATTGAATCAGAGAAATATGCTTTAACACCCCTAAAGGGATTGATATCTGCAAATTCGGTCTTCATAACCCCTTGAGCATCCATGTACTTGAAGCATTGGTGGAGATTTGAAGGCACAATATTATGCTCATGTATCCACGGTCTTCCAAGGAGGATGTTGTAAGATACATCTGAGTTGATAACATAAAATATCGTCATAGTTCAAAGATCACCAATTTGAATCTTCAGACGAATCTTCCCCAGTAGTTTACTCTTTCTAGAGTTGAAACCAACTATTGTAGTACTAGTGTAAGTCAAATCACTAGTAGGGATCCTCAAAGGTCGTAGCATACTTTGAAGAATTATGCTAATTGAAGACCCAGGATCGATATAAATCCTATCAATTTTAGTGGATTCAATATACCCTGTATAACACAGAGGTCTGTCATGCTTATTATGCTTTAGCAGCATATCTTCTTGTATGAAGGTAATGTTCCATCACACTATGACACTGTGGGCACGATACCGGTATATTATCAGGACTCTTGAGTTGAGCTAAGCATGAATCAGCTTGTAGCAAAGCTTCACTCAGAGTTTTATGGCTTTTTTTGGAAAGGCGAAGCAGCTCGAAGATAGAGAGTCTAGCCGGAGTATTAGCTAACTGGGCTAGAATATCGAACTTGTAGGGTTTCATCACCACCCCTTGATTTGTAGCAGATTTCAATTGGACGTCAAAACGTACTGCTTTCTGTTTTTCCTTCTCAACCACAGATGGTTTAGCAGGAACAGGAGATGATTGAGTCAGAACTGTCGCAGCAACGTCTTCCGCTTCTTTAGAAGATCCCTCATAATCTTTGTGGTACTCTTTCCCAGATCTCGCACCAGCAAAGATTTATTCTTCAGACTCGAGAGAATGAAGTACCATATTGCAGGATTTAGTCTTCTTTCTTTTAGTCTTTTTCTTGTAAGGATTTTTATGAGGAACCTCGAAACCTAATCCAACAGTAGATTTTTGACTTTGAAGTTGTAAAGGAAGTCGCATTCCTTTATCATAATTCAAGCCTTCCGTCTTTTGAAAGTCATAGCCCATCTTTTTCATGAGATGGACTGATTGCTGACTATACAAATGAGTGGATAGCGGACTTTCAATAGATGGTTTAACAGAGAAAGAAGAAGCAGAGATCTCTGTAACCACAGGAGAAGAAGAAGGCATAGAGACTTCTGTAGAAGAAGGAATAGAAACCTCTGTAGCCATAAGAGAAGGAGGAATACTCGAGATTAAAGAAAAAATCCCTGTAGGAGCTTTCTCATAAGCAGCAAAGACCTGTTGTACCCTATATAAGGGGACACTATTCATCGCTAACCATTGCCGATGAGTAAGCTTGAGTTTGGTAGGAGGAGCCAAACTTGGAGGGCATATATTCAAACCCCTCAGTCTATCCTCCAAAGGAATGCCACCCCATAAATGATCCAAATCATCGTGGTCTGGGGTTAAAATATGAGAAATCATGTTGCAGGTTTTGACTTTTTTACCTTTCTTGGATTTCGAAGTTTTACCTTCATCCTCCATTTCAGGCACTAAATCAAGATGTACCCACATGATTTCACCATTTTTAGTGTAAGAGGCAAAAGTCCTTTATTTTGCTCTCTGGCAGGCGGGATATTCACAATCTTCATCGTCGCCTTTGGAATTGGGACAATTCCATCTGGGACTTGCTGTGGAGGAAAACCTCCAAATTGAAGAAAAATCATATTGGTTGTGACCGTATTCTCATCGTTGGTTAAAGCGATGGCATTGGCATTTATCAGCTCTTGGATTTTCTTCTTCAAGACATAGCAAGCCTTGGTAGGATGATTGATGTATCTGTAAAAGATACAATACTTGGGATTGTCGGTCAGATTCACCTCATTAGGCCTTTTAGGCTCTGGAATCTGGAGTTTGCCACTCTTTACCAGACATTGGAATATCCCTGGGATATCACTATCATCGAAAGAGTATTCTTCTTTTGGCTTAGAAGACTCCTGATTATTCGGCATCGTTTTGGGATTTGAAAGGTTAACCACTAAGGTTTCCTTCTCTTTCCCATTACGATTGCCGAAATTATTACCTGAGGAGTTTTTTTTCCCTTTGTCTTCGGAAGCGAAGATCATCCCGTGTTCACGAGCCAACCTACCAATGGTCTCGGCTGAAACTGCTGCTATGATAAACGAGGCCCAATCTGTGAATTGGAAACCCGTGAAGACAGCAATAGATGGTCGCAGATTCATTTTGTACGTATCGATCAGTGCTAAATCTGGCATGCCTGGAGGCATTTTTAAAGTAGCCTGTCGGCAGCGTTCTATAAACGTCCGAATATCTTCTTTCTCCTTTTGCTTGATTTCTATTATGGAGGACATATTTATGTCCATTCCTCCCTCATAGAAATGGAAGAGAAATATTGCTTTAAATTCGTCAAAAGACGAAATGCAATTGTCGGGTAGATTACGATACCAGTTGTAAGCTGAACCCGTCAAACACCCGATGAAAACTCGGATAAGAAGAGCATCATTCTTCTGCAAATGTACAGTCATAATATCGAAGTAATTGATATATTGACTAGGAGATGCCTTTCCATCAAATAACACCATGGATTGTGGTTTAAACTTTGGGGGAAAGGGCACATCATTCCAATGAGGAGGATAAGGTTGCTTAATCCCTAACCTCTGGATCTAATCCTTGTGCTTCAAAACTTTAAACTGTGCTTTTAGCTTTCGTACTGCTTGAATAGCTTCACTAGTTTGAGAAAGCACATTTGATTGAATAGTTGTTGGATGTACCGTAACCCCCACCGGAGGTGGTACATCTTCTGCAATTATAGGATCTGGAGATACAGAATTTTGATTGATAGCAAGCTCCTGACTAAGATTATTCAAGGGTATATCAACCCCTTGACTATCTTGAGTTTGTGCTGCTACCTGTACTGGAGTTATCACTGCTGATTGAGTATTTTGTTGAGTCATTATTATTTGATACATACTTTGCATCATAGCAAGCATGTCCTTCAGCGACTGCTCAACTGCAGAGAGACATTGTTCCGTATTAGCAGTTGACGTCTCCGGTTCATCTCCAATAGCATAAGATTCCACCTCCCTTGAACATACAGAAGGATTAGTATAGAGGTATGAATCAACGCTATCAGTTTTAGACTCCAAAGACTGAGTACCCCCAGCCTCTGAATCAGAAGTCTGTAACTGTCTTTGACTTCTCAATCGAGTATTCTGATATACTCCTTCGAAACTATCAAGAAGTCGATTGAATTGTTGTTGACCAGGAGTTTGGGATGAATTGTGTCTTGGACGTCGTCCTCTATTGGTATGAGATGCCATATTAACTGAGGCATATGACAACTCCTGTTCTTGATCATCAATTGATTGCTGAGGCACATTGTAGCCTAACCGATCAAAAACTGACCGTTTAGAAGCTGAACAGCAACACTTGATTACAATCTGGTGACACTCACAATGGTGATCTTCTTTGGGGAGTGTCACAGGAGATTTTTTGTCTTTACGCTTTTGTACAAGCAACTCACGTAAATCAGAAGGAGTAGAGGGAGTAGTCTTCTTTATTATATTTAGGACAGAAAATTGTTTTGTCCCTTGTGTATAAAGAAGATTACTGGCTGCATTAGCAGAACCAAACTGGGCATTTTTACGTGCCTGGAGTTGCGTGTGTAAATCCTGAGATTTTTGTGCACATAGGACTCCATCAGCATTACGCGTAATTTGCAGGTTTGGTACCTTGCGTAGAGCAGTGTAAAAAGGTTATTGGTGGACAATCGAAGTTTTACCAACAATAGAATTCATGTTTTTACGCTGTATGCGTGTAGGTAAATTCATTTCAGATGCAGAGGTATCATTATGAATTTTATCTTCTCTGTCACCGATAGGAGATTTACCTTTATACGTAGAGCGTAAAATATGAGTATCTGCCACGTCACAGACGAGAGATTTTTCTTTACGCATGGAGCGTAAAGCTTGTGTGTCTACCACGTCACAGACGGAAGACTAATTTTTACACGTGGAGCGTAAAGTTTGGGTGTCTACCACGTCACAGACGGGAGACAGGTTTTTACACAGAGAGCGTAAAGTTTGATTTTTACGCACATAGCGTAAAACCTGATTTTTACGCACAGAACGTAAAACTTGATAGTCTGCCATATCACAGGCGGGAGACTAGTTTTTACGCCCATAGTGCATCACTGAAGTAGAGATTGCCTCGTCACCGACGGGAGTCTCTACGACATGAGTAGGAATGATGCCTTTGCCTTCAGAGACAACAGGGAGATCCGAGGATGGTTTGGACTTAGGAATCCAAACTTTTTGCGCCTTCTGCGATTTCTGAACATTGGAGCAGCGAGTACTACCCCCAGTTCGGAGCATTTCTTCGTAGGCAGTCTGGTCGAAGTGCACAACCAGAGTCGTCTTTGTCGATCCGACCGACACATCATCATATTGAGCAATTGCCTTCTCGTCAGAGGAGAAGGTCGTCCCCAGCAGAGTCGCCATTTTGTTTTACTTAACAAAATGCCTAAAAGTTGGCTTTTGAAAGAAAACTAGAAAAAGTACAGAAAGTACAAATATTCTGGAAAGTATTGCTATGGAAGTCTGATCTGAGAGCGATCACTTTATTCCTTGGACCATATGATGATGATGAAGAAAACTGCGTGAAGAAGACGAACAATCGGAAAAACTAAGTCACCGGAAAGGTATCGAACAACGGCACTGATGGCACAGTCGAATGCTTTCTTACTTTGCTTCACCATGTTCTTGAGAAAAAGTTGAAGAAATGCTTCTGGGAATGTCACTCTAAAAATATGAGTTTTTCCTGAATCTCCTCTCATGTATCTCTATTGATCTCTTGATGCTGTCTATGTAAAAATTAGTCTATTTATAGACTTGACCCTTTGTGCGCTAAAAGCAACAAAATTGGATCTCTACGCGAGTAACTGTCACCCACGATGTAAATCATCCTCTACGTTCGGTGACACGTATCCCATGTAGAGTTTTGATCTCTACGCATGGTGACACGTGTTCCACTATTTCAACAAAATGGAGAGAGCACGTACATACGTTCCTCGATAAGTGTGGCATGAAAGCCACGTAAGCAAACCACATTCTCATGTAGTCAGGAAAGCTCGGGCGTAAAAATGACCCAAAACATACTCCCTGCGTAAAGTAGCAAACTGGCATAAAATAGCCCAAAATAAGCTTCCAGCGTAAAGTGGCTAAAAAATAGTCTTGAGCGTAAAGTTAGCTCAAATAAACTTTACGCACACAATAGCCTTGAGCGTAAAAGCTCGAAATAGCTATCGTGCGTAAAGGAAGCTATTTTCTGGGCGTAAAGTTAGCCCATCTGTACACTAGACGACAGTATTGGGTTTAGTGTTAATCTAATCCTCTCGGCTTCTGTGTAATCATGCTGTCAGAAAATCATTCTGTCAGACCAAATCACTCGTATTAAATGCGGACTGACAGTCTGTCATCGGCGTAAAAGTGGAGGATAACTCTCGCGTAAAAGCTTCTCGCGTAGAGAATAGCATGTGTAGAGTGTAGCTCGCGTAGAGTCTGAGTTTGACGTAATTTGAATTGCGTAAAGCTCTCAACTTCTTTGACTTGGTCTTTGAAGTACTTTTTACGCTCCTACAGTGGTCAGACTCCATTTTTGAGATTATTTTCATAGCTATTTGGCGTAGGTATGTCGACCCGACTATATCTTGGATTCGTTTTTTCATTCTATTGTGGACTTCCTTTATCTTCTGTGTTGTGATGCGGATGAGATATAGATTATGGATATTCTGGCCTGTGATTTATATTATTACAGCTTATGTACATATACGAGGATGTCATATGTTGGAGTGTTCTTCGTATATGTGTAGCTGACATGTCTACGTACTTGGTCCTAAGTATTTTGGGACTGGGGTGTTACATACCTTTGTGGTGGCCCATGCAAGTCTAGTTTTCCGTTTCGGTTACATTACTGTACCAAACGGGCCTGCATATAGGATTAGAATATAGGTATCTCACCCACATGCTTGATCTCTTCCCTTGATTCCGATTTCGAACTCTCGTTCGACTAACTGGATTTCCTTCTGCTTGATTCCTTTCCAATTTAAATCTTATCTTTTCCCTCCGTGCTTGATAGAGAGGTTAAGAAGGTGACTGATACTAGTTATACGTGTTATATTGTTCAATCACCCTATTAATTGACTTTTATAAGTTGAGTAGTATGCCTCATGGCCTATCACCCCCTGTCCTTATAACCCATCAATGAAGTATAACTGGGTGGTACTGAATATATGCTAGTGTAGGAAGAGATGTTTACCTAGAGTTTTAGTAGTCCATACCCCATTGGGCAACCGAGGCCTGATACAAGAGACAGTAGGACGACTGTATAGACACGAACATCGGATAAGACTTAGATTCTTAAGGAACTTGAACTACTTGTATTTCCTTTCAATCATAAATCTTGCACACTTATAATTTTGAGCTATCTTGACTAAACATCGCTATTATAGCCTAGTTTTTGAAAGCTGATTCTTCATCGAGCTTGTTCAGGACATGTTATTGGGGACGCCCACTAATATATTGTCTAATTAGAATCGGTATATTATGGTCTGATCAAGCTTAATGTACTTCGTTCGCTCTCCATTTGATTATTCAACGTGGATTGAGATATAGATGTCTCTAAGATCTCATCCGCAACTGCCTCGACAACTTTATTTGAATTATTCAATCGTCTTTAGAACCCCGTATTCGTATTCAATTCCCTCTCCCTTGAACCCTTATTATTTTTTGCCTTACTGATTTCAGAAAAACAAATGCTCATATTTAGGGGAAGCTAGACCCAGAATGTCCTCTTAATTCGTCCTACCACCTATGGCCATGAAAAGTAATATATACACAAGTGTAGTAACCATCGGCCAAGCCATATGACTACAACCTTGCCTTGAGTTACTTGTTCTCCCCTCGACCCTAAAACTAATATCGTGACCTTCTAGTCATTTGATTTTAAGAATAATTAGGATCTTACCCTTGGTCAAAGTACTAACCTAAGAGACTATCTATTCTCAAGGAATTAATTATGGTGAGTCTCTAATTATTTTTTCTCGAATCTTGTTTTAACTAGCAACCCTCATGCCTTAACCCAACCCTTACTCGACCAACCCCACAGTTTAGACATGAGAGGAATAGACAGAAACAAGGACAATCACTTACCATGACTAGGATAGACACATATCCCGAGATAAGGGATCCAACAAGTATTCTAGTTATAAAACTTTATTTGTAAGATGTGACTTAGCTTTAGAATAACACACTCACTAGCCCAGCCAATATCCATAGCATAATACTCCGTCATATTGAATTACTAGTTATTAATAGCAATGCATGAGCACTACATTCGACATTATTAGAAATCTTATGACCATAGTGTAGGACCGCTGAGCACCTCTAGAGGGGGGTGAATAGAGTGAGTGCGAGTGCAGCAAAATCCAGTCTCGAGTACTCTTGCTCGACGTTAATCCACTAAGGTACAAGCTAATTAAGCTTGCAGTCTCTTATAACATCGTGCTTGGTGACAAATGCACGACCAACTTCACAACACTATGCTTGGTGACGAGCGCATGACCGGCTCCACAACAGAGATAATTTCTATACTTTGAACAACCTCTTTACAACTCTTGAGAACCAAAAGACTCTAGATCAAAATAGATATTACTGGCTTTTGGCTAAGAGGAGTGTAGGTGTGATATGAAAACTTTTGATCAGGTGAAAACACTTATTGAATAGAGAAGAGAAGATGAAGAATGAATGAGTGATTTGAAATTAAAAAACTATCTTCTATTTATAGGTGCTTTCTAGAACCGAACTCGGGCAGAGTTCTGATGCAAAGATTTCGCATATGAACGTTGCATGCAGATTTGGAGGCAACAAATATTTGAATTTAAACAGACCGAACTCGGACAGAGTTCGGACCGAACTCGGGCCGAACTCAGTTTGAGTTCTATCTAGGAAAAATATTAAACATTTGTCAAATTCTGTTGCAAAAATGGAATTAAACTTTTTGGTGGATGGAATATGAATATGTAGGCTTTACAGAAAAGTGGACAGTGGACTAAGATTAACCTAAGCCAGTATTACCCAGTCGATCTTACAATTTATATCCTAGACTCAATAAAGATAAAATACATAATAAATTATAAAATGACTCGAACTGGATTCCAATAAAAGTAAGCTTCAGACTAATGATTTACGTGCTTGATGATGCAGTAGTACGCTTGTTGATATTGATTTCACAAGTCCTGAAATGATTAGCAGCAGTTCGTATATTTTGTGTATTAACTTAAGTTCATGTTGATTATAAAAATCGGGTGTGACCATGGAATGGGCCAACAATCTCCCATATTTTGATAGTTGACAAACTTGAGTCTATACCAAAATATATCAAAAATAGAACAAATAAAATTACCTGAAAAAATGGTTTTGGTAGTCTTTCTTTGATTTGTTGATTGTTGATTTTGGTATTGTGCTCTTTCTCCCCCTTTGTCAATAAAAAAAATGGTTTTGGCTCCCACGTAATGTGTGAAGCCAACAATGTTTATCAAACAGACAAAGTAATACTAAAGAGATAACCAAATACCAACAGTCTCACACAGTGCATAAAAGAAATAACTAGTACTGAAAATACTGAAAATGTCATGCATAAATAGAAAGATACAACCATCATCATCATCACAAAGTGCAAAAAAAGTCTAACTGTGAAGTTTAGACAAAAAAAAAAACTACATCATAGATCATTATCTAACAGCCCTATCCACAATCCACTAGCTCAAGTCCGCATCACATAGGAGTGTCATCACCGCCAGGAGCATCCGGAGGAAAATATGCAGCAGTAGGATCGAAGTGAGGGAATGTCGTTTCATCTCCGAACCTGGGTCCTGGGAAGCTGGGGTGAGGAAGTATGGTCACTGGATGTGATGGGTCATGGGAAAGACTCCAGTGGAGATCAGCAATGCCATTCCGTAACACCTGAGCCTGGGTGATGTGGCGGAACTCTGAGTCAAGATAGCTTTGATGACATTGCGCAGAGAGGGCAACAAAGTCATCAAAATGCTGATAGAATCCAGGTTCAAAACCCAGAGCAGGGGCTGGAGCAGCAGCAGCAGGAGGAGGAGCCTCAGGGTCAGCATCTGGAGCAGGCTCAATACCAGAAGGCAGAGGAGGAGTAGGGTATAACCTAGACCTATTAAGCTCTATGGCTGTGGAGGAGTAAGAACAGGTTTGAAGATCAATTTCAAACCTTCGAAAGATAGAGGCCAAATGCATGGGATAGACGAGGTTGCGTTCTGTATTTCTGTAGTTCAGTATCCAAGCCATCATGGTCTTGGGAACAGAAAATGGAATACCAAAATGAATGTGATACATGGCGGATAACTCCAAGACGGTAATCTCATCAGAGGATCCCTTCTTCGGAAGAAGAACAGAGAATACAAATCTATGTAGTTCATAGAAGTTTTGGTTGAGATGTTTAGAGTAGACTCCTCTAGGAACAGGTCTGGGATGGCACGGAAGTTCTTTTAAGGAATCGAGAGTGACACCTTCAGGGAATTGGATATGATAGATATCTAGTAATGCTTCACCTATATCAGGAACATGGAAGTATTCACTGATATCGGTGGCGCTGAATTCTAGTTCTTGCCCAGCAACGCAAGAATAGAAATTTTTGTTAGGTTTTACTTACAGGTTGCAGTAAAACATATGGACAGCGTTATCATAGATATTTTCAGCTACTTCGAAAAAGTCACGAAAGACGAGACGGTCGAATGTGGGAGCATATTCAGAAAATATAGTGAAGTTCACACGTGCTCCAGCACATATTCTACGACCAAAAAATGAATCAAACCAAAGGTCCAAAAAAATTTTGTCAGAAAAAAGACCGGAATCAAAATTATCGGATCCTATGGGTCTAACTGGACTAAATACATTAGTGGGGACGTAGTCAGAAAAGGAAGATCCTGCATGTAAGGAATCAACCTTTCTCTTCTGGCTATTGGGTGCCATAGATGAGAGGAAGGGGATAAAGGAGTACCTTGATAAAAGGAGGAAGAAGATGGAGAGGAAAAGCCCACAAACTCCTGAGAAGCTTGAAAAGAAGGAGGAGGAAGAGCTCTTGGGAGTAAATGAGGCTAATTCTCGGTTTGGTGGTGAGAAAAAGTGGAAGGAAGAAGGGGTATAAATAGGGATAGGGTCGGCTGTTCGGTTCTGAAAGCTGAACAGCGCCGACCGAACTCGGTCCGAACTCGGTCAGAGTTCGGTCCGAGTTCGGCTGCTTGTATTTTCAATGCCATAAATGCAGTATTATTTTTAAAAATTGAATTTATGACTGTTGACTTCTTCATTTAATAACTTCTATTACTTTGGGTTAGTTGTAGGGGTCGGATCCCAGCAAGCGGTAGTCCTAAGACTAGTGCACCGCGTCGCTTCAGGCTATTTACACTTGTATGACAGAAGGACCCTTTCGGCTTGTACCCAAAATAATTTTTGTTAAATAAATTATGAAGTTTCGAGTCATAAAAATAAATTTAATAAGCATAATACACTATGAATCTGAAAATTCAAGTATGCCGAGCTCTCGCCTCATAATGTTAACTCGGTCTTCAGCCAGTGGCTTTGTGAAAATGTCTGCTAGTTGATGATCTGTGTCAATAAACTCTAGACAGATATCCCCATGTTGTTGATGATCACGTAAAAAATGATGACGAATCTCATTATATTTTGTGCGTAAGTGACATACAAGGTTCTTAGTCAGGTTAATAGTGCTAGTGTTATCACAATAAATAGAAATCTTAGTGTAGTACAGATTGTAGTCTTCTAGGGTTTGCTTTATCCACAAAATTTAAGCACAGCAACGTCCTACGGCAATATACTCAGCCTCAGTAGTTGATAATGCTACAAAATTTTGTTTCTTGCTAAACCATGAGACTAAGGCCTTTTCTAGGAAATGACACGTACCGCTGGTACTTTTACTGTCTACTTTGTATCATGCAAAATTCTCATCCGAGTAACCTATCAGGTCAAAGGATTTGGTTTTAGGATACCACAAGCCGACTGTAGAAGTTCCCTTAAGGTATCGGAAGATACGCTTAACGGCACTTAGGTGTGATTCCTTAAGATTTGCCTGGTATCGTGCACAGATGTAAACACTAAACATAATATCAGGACGACTAGCAGTTAAATATAATAATCTACCAATCATACCTCGATACTTACACTGGTCGACAGGTTTGCCACTTTCATCAGTGTCAAGCTTTGTGGATGTAGCCATTGGAGTTTCGATAGGCTTTACATTATCGAAGTCGTACTTTTTCAGTATGTCCTTCGTATACTTGGCTTGATTGATGAATGTTTCCTTTGAGTGTTGTCTGATCTGGAGTCCTAGGAAGAAGTTCAGCTCTCCCATCATACTCATCTCAAATTCACTCTGCATATACTTAGCAAACTTTTGACAAAGTTTTTCATTAGTAGAACCGAATATAATGTCATCAACGTATATTTGCACAAGAAGAATGTCATCATTTAAAGATTTGATAAACAAAGTTGTATCAACTCTTCCTTTTGAAAAATTATTATCAAGTAAGAAGGCACTTAGGCGTTCATACCAAGCACGAGGTGCTTGTTTGAGTCCATAAAGTGCTTTCTTAAGCTTAAAGACGTGATCAGGTTTTTGAAAATATTCAAAGCCAGGGGGTTGTTTCACAAAAACTTTTTCTTTTAGAAATTAGTTCAAAAATATAATATTCACGTCCATTTGAAACAATTTAAAATCATTAAAATATGCAAATGTACAAAATATGCGAATAGCTTCTAGTCTAGTAATAGGAGCATATGTCTCGTCATAATCAATACCTTCTTCTTGATTATAACCTTGTGCCACTAGACGTACTTTGTTGCGTAGAACTTGTCCATCTTCACTAAGTTTATTTCGGAACACCCATTTGGTACCAATTATCGATTGACCAATAGGTTTAAGAACGAGTTCCCAAACTTGGTTTCTTTCAAATTGATTTAGTTCCTCTTGCGTGGCATTAATCCAAAACTCATCAGTAAAGGCATCTTCTATATTCTTAGGTTCTATTTGAGAAATAAAAGCTACATTTGCTGCTATTTTAGAATCTCTAAGAGAGGAGCGTGTACTTATACCTTTTGATACATCACCTATGATGAGTGTCTTTGGATGATCTGGTAAGAACTTCAATGATTCAAATTTATGAGCCAGATCTTCCATAGGACTCTTATCGGTTTTTGCTTGTACGCCTTCATCATCACTGTCTCTAGATCTGTGACTTTTGAGCTCATCAAAAGTAACGTTAATAGATTCTTCAACAATCATAGACCTTTTATTGAAAATTATATATCCCATACTCTTAGCAGCATATCCGAGAATTATTCCTTCATCTGATTTAGGGTCGAACTTACCCAAGTTGTCCTTGGTGTTCAGGATAAAACAGCGACATCCAAAAACTTTAAAATAAGAGATGTTTGGAATCCTTCCAAACCAAAGTTCATATGGTGTTTTCTTCGAGATAGGTCGAATTAACACCCTATTTAAAACATGACAGGCTGTACTAACAGCTTCTGCCCAAAAATATTTAGAAAGATTATGTTGATTCAGTATGACTCTAGCCATCTCGCTTAGAGTACGATTCTTCCGCTCCATAACACCATTTTCTTGAGGAGTTCTAGGACAAAAAAATTTGTGATAGTACCCACTATCATCATAAAACTTTTTGAAATTAGTATTTATGAATTTGCCACCATGATCACTTCGAATACAAGTAATCATGAAGCCTTTTTCGTTTTGTATCTTTTTGCAAAATATCTAAAATTTAAAAATAGCATCACTTTTGTTTGATAAAAAAATAAACCCAAGTAAAACGAGAGAAATCATCAACAATAACAAAAGCGTAGAGCTTACCGCCAAGACTAGCGACTCTACTAGGACCAAATAAATCCATATGTATCAACTGTAAAGGTCTAGAAGTACTTACAGCGTTGATGGATTTAAATGTAGACCTATGTGCTTTGATCTTTTCACAGTCAGCACATACCATATCTCTCTTGAATGGAATCTCGGGGAGTCCTTTTACCAACTTCTTAGTGCTCAGTCATGAGATAGTATCAATATTTGCATGTCCTAGTCTCATATGCCATAGCCAGCTTTCATCTAAATTAGCTACTAAGTATCTTTCTGTATTATTAGTACTCACCAGATGACATATCATATATGGTACATTTATTTTTTACAAAGTTGATACCATAACCATTATCAGCCAAATGACTTATGCTTAGTAGGTTATGTTTCAATTCTGTAACTTGACAAACGTCTTTTATTACAGGATAAGGAGATATACCAACAGTGCCATTGCCAATGATATCATCTCTCAGATTATTTTCGAAGGAGACGTATCCTTCTTTCTTCATCGATAGCATGGCGAACAAAGATGCATCACCAGTCATGTACCACGAACATCCGCTATCGAGGATCTACTTGATTTTAGCATGAGAGGGTTGAGGGTCCACCTACAAAACAAGTAGATGAATCCTTTGGTACCCATTAACTGAAGGGTCCATATTAATTAGTCTTAGGTCTCCAAAATAAAGTGCGATTGTCAACAAGTTTTCTTGCTAAACAATACTGTTATATGTGTCCATGAGTACCATAGTATGTACAAGAGAGTTTAAAAATAGTGGTAGTTAAAACTGTGTTGACATGCTTATTTGGTTTCTTTGAAAACCTATAAGTGAAAGCATGGTGATAATCGTATTTCTTTCGTGCTTTCTGAGTTTTAGTCCTCTTAGGTATATGCTTAGCATTAGGACTAAACTTAGGCTGTGTCACAGGTATTGCCTGTTTGCCTAACTTGATTTTTAACTTTTTAGAAACCGCAACAGACTCTTCAAATTTAGCAGTCATGTCTGAGAGTCTTTGTTCTGTGACTAAGTGCTTCTTCTTCTCTATGTCATATAACTCTTGTATTTTGATATAGTCTCTTTCTTTCTTATCAACTTTGAGGATAGTCTCATGATATTCTACTTTGAGTTTGGCTATCTCTTCCGTATTACCGGTAGTAGACGTCTCTTTAATGTCTTCAATAAGACTGGACAGTCTAGCTATCTCGGTTGTGTATGCCTTAATCTCTTTTCGAGATTGCTTATACTTGTCAAGCACAGTTCTGTGTTCTTCAAGTAGTTTGCTAAAGGCATTTTCTAATTCATCGAAAGTAAAGTCATCATACAGAGGGTTTGAGGATACCTTATCAAAATCTGTAAGACAGACATTGGCATTTACGCAGGGTGTATCCTCTTCCTCTGTATCACTGGCATCACTTTCATGCCAGATACTTGTGTTAGTATACTTTCGACTAGTTGTCACTTTTTTGCTTGATCTTGATCTATCGTATGGACTGTTTTTCTTCGAAGTTGGATAGTCCTTGATTTCTTGTATCCAAAGCATATTGTTTCATCTTCATTGCTTTCTTGGATCTCTCTCTTCCTTCTGTTTGGTTTCTCAAACTTTAGGAATTTTCTGAAGTTCTTCACTAGTAGGGCTTGTTTTCACCACTTGATGATTCTTCCTCAGAATTATTGTATGTCAATTTTCTGACTTGAGCTTTGAAGGCGATAGACTTTTCTTTTGGGGTTGCTTCTTCAAACTCTGACAGATCAAGCTCATGGGTCATGAGCTTGTCCATCAGTGTTTCCAGAGATATTGTGGTAAGATCGTTTCCTTCAATGATTGTTGTTGCCTTCGGGTTTCAGTTCTTGGTTAGAGCTCGTAGCACTTTTCTGATCTTCTCATGATTAATGTAATCCTTACCAAGATATTGCAGAGGATTAGTAATATCAAGGAAACGTGTGAACATCTGTGTAATTGACTCACCGAATTTCATCTTAAAAGACTCATACTCCTGTGTTAGTCTACTGATTTTGGATTCCTTCACTTGGGAAGTACCTTCTTGAGTTACCTCAAGAAGTTTCCAAATCTTGTGAGATGTTTTACAGGTTGAAACTCTGTTGAATTTTGTTTTGTCAATTGCACAGAATAGTGCGTTGATGGCACGAGCATCTAGACTAGCCTTTGCTTTTTTAGCCTCTGTATATTTATCGTGAGGCTTGTCTACAAGCAGACTATCAACTACTATAGGTGCCGGTTTCTTATAACCGTCAACAACTATAGACCAAAGATCAAAATCAATAGACTTTAAGAAGAAAGTCATCCGTGTTTTCCAGTAGGTATAATTTGTACCATCAAATAGTGGGGGTCTATTTGTGGATTTCCCTTCACCGTTGAATATTGATTTTACGGCTGCCATATATACTCTCTGAGGTTTGTTATATTATAATATAACCTGCTCTGATACCAATTGTAGGACCGTTGAGCACCTCTAGAGGGGGGTGAATAGAGTGAGTGTGAGTGCAGCGGAAAATAATCACCAATTTAAAAATTAAACAGATAACTATGGCAGTAAGTAAGAGACAGTAAATAAATATAGCAAGAGATAGAGAGATCAAACTCAGTGACACAGCGATGTATACTGGTATCTCTCTAAGAGGACTAATCTAGTCTCGAGTACTCTTGCTCGATGTTAATCCACTAAGGCACAAGCTAATTGAGAGCTTGCAGTCTCTTACAACACCGTGCTTGGTGACAAGTGCACGACCAACTTTACAACACCGTGCTTGGTGACGAGCGCACGACCGGCTCCACAACAGAGATAATTTCTGTACTTTGAACAACCTCTTTACAACTCTTGAGAACCAAAAGACTCTAGATCGAAATAGATATTACTGACTTTCGGCTAAAAGGAGTGTAGGTGTGATATGAAAACTTTTGATCAGGTAAAAATACTTATTTGAATAGAGAAGAGAAGATGAAGAATGAATGAGTGATTTGAAATAAAAAAAACTCTCTTCTATTTATAGGTATTTTCTAGAACCGAACTCGAGTAGAGTTCTGGCAGAGTTCTGATGCAAAGATTTCGCATATGAACGTTGCATGCACATTTCGAGGCAACAAATATTTGAATTTAAACAGTCCGAACTCGGGCCAAACTCGGTTTGAGTTCTATCTAGGAAAAATATTAAACATTTGTCAAATTCTGTTGCAAAAATGGAATTGAACTTTTTGGTAGATGGAATATGAATATGTAGGCTTTATAGAAAAGTGGACTAAGATTAACCTAAGCCAGTATTACCCAGTCGATCTTACAATTTATATCCAAGACTTAATAAAGATAAAATATATAATAAATTGTAAAATGACTCAGACTGGATTCCAATAAAAGTAAGCTTCAGACTGATGATTTTCGTGCTTGATGATGCAGTAGTACGCTTGTTGATATTGATTTCACAAGTCCTGAAATGATTAGCAGCAGTTCGTATATTTTGTGTATTGACTTAAGTTCACATTGATTATTAAAATCGGGTGTGACCATGGAATGGGCCAACAGATGGTCTGGCAGGCTCAATACAAATAGAAATTTGTGACTTAGCCATTAGAGATCTTTCATATGACATGCCTTAGAGTGCGTTACCCCAATCGATAACTCTCGTATACTATAGAAGAGTGAATCATTCAATTTTATCGACTCGTGTATCATTGTACGTACGACCCTCGAATTTGATTCATATCTACCGTATCACGTTATCCCTTACATCAAGTATTATTCTTTATAATCAAAGTCGAGGTACGATATCACGACATTGAAATTTTCTAACTTCAATAATCATAGAGTCGTACCTTGGTTTTAATTTTGAGGGCGAACTATCTAGAGTATATAGATTATAGTTCCTCTAAATTTTAAGATTACCGATTGAGTAGGATAATTGATTCTCACGTGGATGATAATTAGTACCTCATGAACTCGCAGTTTCTATTTAGATCATTTGATGTCCCCGATCGTGACATTAATATTCAGAGCACGAGACCAGCGGTTACCTTCCAACAAATTCCATATACAAGACCTAGACGAGTCTACCTTCATGTACATATATTATGTTCCACTAAACCACACCCCCTTGTACTCTATTTATATGATGTGATTTTCATGTCAAAAAGGCTAACTATAACCCTTACTGTAATACCGATGTACTTTCCGACTGCACTCAGAGATCCAACCTCGGCTTAAAACTTACGACCCAATATATGGTCATGATCTACTCGAAGCCCACTATGCACATGCCACTAGGGTGCCACTCAATTGAGCCTCCGTGTGCTACTTATACACAAAAGTCACAAAAAGCGCATTTTCGGGCTTAAGGAACCTAGCAACCAACCCGAATAGCAAATTAGCCCAACCACTTGAGTTGAAACCTATTCTAGGTTACCCTAACCAAATAGAAATTGTTCAAATTGATTTTAAAGAATCTTGTCCAGCCAATATAGATAAAACCCATGATTCACTTAATCAAAGATTGATGTTTTGATCAAACCAACCTTATTCCCACTAGAATAACTCGGAACAGGTCAATTAATCAATCCGTAGAATCTCAACAACATCATAGAGCAATCATATAGAGCATTTTCCTAGATATGTCATTTATTCTTAAGACACTAGTTAATAGTGGAGCAACACCCTTAATAGTTTAGTCGTCCTGCTTAATATAGTTAACCCATCTTTTCCTAGAAAAATACTTGGACTTATTAGTTAGTAGTAATATCACAAAGTACTACCTTTGACTCCTTTAGTAGCCTTATAGCCATAAGCTCGTTATGAGCAGGAAATTAGGGATTTAGTCATCCAAGGTATTTCTTGATGGACTATAGAAGTAGTTGCCCTCGACCATAATCTTGCATGGACCGTAAGAAGAGTTAAACACGCTACCCTCGGTTCATGTGTCATTATTAAAACTTGCAAATTAGGGAATGCAAGAATGTCATATACAACAACTTCTTTCAAATTGCTCAAAATCACGGCACGAGCTCCATACATGACTTTTTTTCATATTGTACATCATTTCTAGTTTATAGTTCGGTTATTCCAACAACCAAGATACAAAGATCGTAACCTTGATTCTTCGAATTCCTTTCTATCATAGGACCGTGTCTTAGTTTTAATTTCGAAGACGGAACTCTTGAAGTGTATAGGCAAGCCTCTCCAAGAAGTAGCAGATGATTGGAATATATTGACTCTAATTGGACTAATAAATAGTGGTTCATAACGTCCACTCCTATCCGAATCAATTGATTACCCCTACCGTGAATTTGATATTAGAAGCACAAAACTACCCATTCCCTTCCAATAAATTTAACACTCATGAACTAGACCAGTCAAACGACACACATGTCATACATTTTCCACACCAATACACTATCTTGTGCTCCATTTCAATTTGATCACATGTATGACACATTTATCCCCTATAACAAACCACGGATGCTCATTTTGTACCATTTGACTTTTAACCATGCAGTATCAACTTATTCTTTCAAATGACTGAATACTCATGATCCATGCAAGACCCACCACATCCATGACCTTTGCATTTCACTCAAGCAAACACATGCCTCCTTCACAATACCAAACACCAACCCGCACATAAGACACTATGACTCAAAGATCCTGAACACTCACCTAATCAAGTTCTATAGAAAGGTTTTATGAACTTACTAAGGACCCTCATCTCTTGGCCCATGAACTCATCTTTTCCCAAAATTCTCCAATCTCATCTCCTAGTACCTATGCTAGGCGAAGACTGAAATTCTTTTGAACCAACACATTTTAGTCATATTCAAACCAGAGATACCTACTAACGTTTAAAGTATGACCACTATAGAAACAATCTTAAATGGTTATAATTCTTCTATAGAAGTTAGTGACCAAGAACACCATGGCAATATCGCGGCACCGTTTAAGATCCGTGACTGCGGTCAGAAGTGTCCACTACTCACGCGCCCCTTTAGAAATTGTCCTTCTCAGAAGCTTTGTAACAACGGTTTCACGATTAGCAAACTCCTGTAAGTTGGGTAGAGTCTTGAACAAAGAATACTCCATCTTGTAGAATATGATGACCCTTTGGATTCCTGTGATAACCTCCTCCATCTTTCGGAAACCGAGTTACGATATAACGTACCTGTCCTCCCTTGTATTAAATCTCGTTATTTATTTTTTTTATATATTAAGACTACTTTAATTTCAATGACAAAATTTTTATAAGTTGGGTAAGATGTAAACCCCGTGAATTTTTAAAAGTATCTTTCTTATTTTAATATAGTATTTTGTTTATTTTAAAGATTTTTGGAGTTCAAGATTTTTTTTTATATCGAATAATTTATACATGATATATGAAAGGGATAATTTTTTTTTACAAAAGAATAATAAATTTTTATTTATTTTAAAAGATAATTTAGTTTTTAGTTTTTTAGAATTATTATTGTGATGATAAAACTTCCAAGATTATACTTAGTAAATATTTTATGAATAGCTAATGTTTCCTCCATATTATATAAAAATGGTAGCTTTTACAAAATATTTTACTAAAGTATTTTTGAAATAAATTCTGATAGAAAAATTGTATAAATTATTTTTAGAATTTATTAGAGTAGGAATACTTAGAAAGATATATAAATAGATATGTAAAAAAAAGGAAAGTAACAGGACCTTCTCGCGAAAATATCGCGAGAAGCCCAACTTCATAAACTCGCGACCCCAGCATTCCTAACCAGACCCAATGTTGCTTCTCTCCATATATTCATAAACGAACAAACGCCCAACCTTATTCGAAAACCCTAACTTACCACTTCTCCACATCCCCTCTCCGACCTTTCCAATCACTGTGCACGACCCCACGACGTCGTAGCACCGCCGGCAGGCGATTGTAGCCAGCCAGAGCCGTGAGCAACATGAGGGAGCAGCAGCAGTTCGCAGCAACCCCTGTGTAAGTAGCATGTTCTCTACCATTTTTCTTCGCACACACTTAACCAATCTTCGTTCTATCAGACCTTATATGTAGCCATTACAACGCTCTTTAACTCCTTTCAAATAGTTTAATTTGTTACCCAATAGATTCTCAGGAAAATAGTAGCGAAGTAGCCGAAAAACTGTTCGAAAAACAGAGCAGAAGACCCATCCCAAGCCCTATTTTTAAAAACTCTCTGAGTCAAATACTAGGATTTTTGTAAACTAAAAAAAGACAGTCCTAGACAACCTATAGGGCTTCGAAACTCTTTTTGCAGAAGTCGATTTTGACGACTGAGCATCGAGAAATCGATCTCCAAAAATTAAGAAAAACAGCTTTTCAAAACCCAAAATTTTAATAAAAGTTACCGAAACGGCATGCATCCCTACAAAACAGACGATGTAGTTGCAACCAATAAGCATTGAAAGGCGCATATGGATGTTGTCGACGTGTGGGAACTAAGGGAACTTGATTTCGTTGTGCGTGTGCGACAAAATCAATGTGTATCCGTCAAGATACCCCATATCGACCACTTTACATACTAGCCCATAACTTCGTGCACAGTCATTAGTTTGAGACGAAACTTACGCCAACATGACCGTATCATTTTTTTGGTCCTGTACGCCAAGTTTAGTCTGATTCTGAGAAGGTCGACCGGAACGCCATATTGGCGGGCCCGCGACCCGATCCAACGGGCGAAATTATGCATGGCCCACCGAAATCTAACTTTGGACATACGGTTGGGTTCATTTCCTCAAACGGGACCTATAGATATATAGTTTGATGACTTTAGAGACCATAGATACTGGCACACATTTTGGTGCAAAACGGGTCCAACGGCGGACATCGTTTTGACTCAAAATTATAATTTTGTCCCTGTGTACAGAATTGAATTTTTGGACAGGCGTTTCATGACATATCTTTTACACCAAGAATGTTCTTGATGTTTGTTTCTGCATCCGGAGCCGTTCGCGGATTGTGACTTTCTTTTGCTGACGATTGTGACTGTTGGACTTGTCATTCCCGCACCACTAGACAAGATACCTTGCCACCATACTTTGTGATTTACTTTTACTTTATTTTTTAGTTATTTATATTCAGCATTATTTATCTATTGCTAGTATTATATCATTGTGCGTCCAAGTCACACTTGGGTGCAAGCGACTATATCGGTCATTTTGCTTACTTTTGTTCTATTTTTGCATTGACTTAGCCTAGTGACCACCCATTGATGATGAGGTATTGGTCTATCTCATACGGCCTTGGCACATGCTTTATCACATGTTGTGAGTCACATGTAGGACACATACTCGCGTAGTCGGCTGGCGACCGCTACATCTGGGACGTACGACGGATAGGAGTAACTGCCAATAGAATTGCATGCTAGTAGACTTGGTCGTTACTAGAGGTTCATATGAGTCATGGAGATGACGATACTAAGCATTTGGGTGGGAAGAATAATAGCTGACGTATGGGCTTCTATTACGCATTCCCTTGTAACCCGAAAGCTCCGCTGGAGATACGGGTAGGATTATCCACTCAGGTTGGCCACTGACGTTCTTGAACGTTATGCGCTTGATCACTGGTGCCCGAGAAGAGACTATACCAGATCCTATTATCAGCTAGGGCTAATGCATCGAATGATTGTGTCTCAACTGCATGTTCACAGTAGAACGGTTAGAAACCCTATTGCATGCACTTTTCTTTTTACATATTATATATCACAGTTTATACGAAATGTTGTTTTCTTGTATCTTGTTACGTCCCTCTGAGGACCTGATGATCTCTCCAGGCATAGACGACTTCCCACAAGAGTACGGTTCGGTACTGGATCTTTCCTACATCGATGACGAGGCATCTTCCGCTGATATCTAGCTTATATTATTCATTGAGACTCATAAGCGCACATCTTATTATTTTCTTTATGTTTATTTGAGGAGGTCGGACTCCATTTCTGAGATTATTTTCATAGCTGTTTAGCGTAGGTATGTCGACCCGGCTATATCTTGGATTCGTTTATTCATTCTATTTTGGACTGTAAACCCCCTAAATTTTTACTATATTTAAAAAAAAATTATTTTGGTATTGATTATTATTTTTGGTATTGTACGACGAGTACAAATGCGTGATATGAAATATTTAATCAATTTCTAAATTTGTTTTATTATAAGCTTTCAATAAATATAGCTGAATAAATATTTCTTCTACATACTTATATCGTAAAGCATTTTTATTCATTTTATGTGACATACCAAACCTTTGCCAAAACTTATGTTTTATTTTCGTATAAAAAGTTATTTTTATTACACAAATATGGTTATTAATTTCAAAAATAATATTTATGTAAATATTTTTTTCGTATGCGAGTACATGAAATTAAATCCGTGTGTATTTTATTTTTTCGAAAACCAATTGTATTTATTTTATTTATTTTCAAAAGGCTTTTCAAAACATTTAAATATTTTTGTGATTTTCAAAATTATTTATTTATTATTTTATTATTATTTATAAAAGTATATTTTTAGATTTGTTTTATTTAATGTTTAACGATTATGGTAATTTAAATTGGATTTATCTTATTTGATTTTAAACTAAAGAGGGGATTTATTTGGATTTAAGTTGGATTTGGATTTGATTGGTTTTAAATTTATTTAAATTAATAATAAATTATCTAACGGGGATTTAACCCAATCCTAATCTTATCCAACTATGAGCATCACCTCATATATAAGGAGAGGCTTATTGGCTCTTCTCCATAAATTCCATCAACACCACAAACATCTTATCGTCTATGCATCGTGTCTGTGTCCCTATATTTCCTTTCACTATTTTTATTTTTACAATTACATTATTTTCTCTCGTGTCGACAACCCCGACACAATACAAATTCCCAATTTTCGATCTCCAAATACCTAACCCTAATCCCCAAATCTTTAACCTAATTTCCAAATTCCTAGTTCCTAATCTAAACCTAACCCTAAACCAAAATTTGACCGCAGCCTCTGTCCCGTCGCATGTGTCCGGCCACCCAACCATCTTCATCACCAACAACCATCTCTCCCGGCCCTTAGATCTGATCCTTCTACCAGTACACGGCCTCACCGGCGACCGCACCACCTTGTCCCCGACTTCATCGACTCCTCCTGCTCGCCCGACCCAGCCATACCAGGACCATCCCCATCCCCGTCGAGAGTTTACAATCATAGACACCACAGTCTTTCTCTTCGGTTCTGTACCGCCGACGATCCCGTACTGACCCAATTTTATGCCACCAGCTGGCCACCTCCCGTCCAGAGCACCATCACCACCAGGACTGTCTCCTCCTTGCTCCACTCCATGCGTGGTCGATCCATCGTCGTGCTAATCCCGGCCACATCAAACCACTCCAGCAAACCCTTCATCACCATCGCCACCAAGTTCTCATTAAAACCCTCAAAACCCATTACCGGACCACCATCATGAAATCCTAAATCTACCGATTACTAACACTAACATGTTCATCGCCGTGCACGTTACTCCGATCTGCCGCCACGTTGAAGCCTCCGGAGAACCACCCCGCTTTCGATAGGCGACGGACTTCATAATATGCTTGCGCCGAGTCAGATCGATCGTGAACTTAGATGGCCATCTGACTCGATTGCTGAGCTTGGTAAACGATAACACCTTGCGGCATCGATCAAATCGATTTGGACGGATGTTACGAGAATCGATCCAACTAATGGAACGACTTCTGTTGGAATAAGTCCTAGATACAGCGGGCTGCATCTCGGTGAGTAAGCTCTATATAAGAGTCCCTTCGACGGGACCGGACCGCTGTATGGTTCTCTTGGAGCTTTTGTCGTTTGGTTTTGATGAAAGTGCTTTCGCATCATTTTTTGAATGCAATCTACGAATTTTGAAGTGAAGGAATAAAGAAGGAATCATAACAAAGTGTTGGTGCCATTGCAGGAGCTCGCGTAACTAAAGCTTGAACGTTTCGAAGCGCTTCGACGGTCGGCACGATCAAAGAACTTAGTGGGTGATTCGGCCCCTTATTTTCTACTCTATCCCACAAACGAAATTTCTTTGCCTCGAATTCATTCAAATCGACGATGCCAAGTTAAATGCATGCCAATCCACTAAGGTCAAAAAATCGGGAAAAATGTATCGATTTAGAGTAATCTACTCTGAAAATACAAGTTTCTCACATAAACGAAAAAGTTTAAGGTTCTAGTAAAAAGATAAACTATTTCACGTGCTGCAAAATAATACAAAATGTCGATCGTGGGTTATGATGCCTCGGATAATTTGGTGCCTATGGGATGCTAAATCGGGAGTACAGCTTTGGGGAAAATGAATCGTTGCATGAGTTGGAAGAAATGATAATGTCATTCAATACTGTTCGTGCTATACAAATCTGTTTGCATATATTAAACTGTTCACGCATTGGCATGGTCATGGACAGCTTGTGCACAAGTTTGATTTTCCTCGAATCGGTATCCGGGGCATCGGAATCGAATCGACCTAGGGGGAATGAATAATCGTGCCTCGACACTGATGCATTGCAGGACCGTCAATCAGGCTTGCAACCTAGACTAAACGGGCCGAAATGCCGTTGAGATAGTCCCACGTAGTGTGTAACACCAATGACCGCGCATATAAGATAGTAGCATGCTCATCTATTGTCTTATGCAGGTATGAAGTATTATCTCTGTTTTTATGCAGGGACGAGCACGACCGTGGTAAGAATTGTGATAAATCGCTACGTTTTATTGTATGCTTTATTTCTTCAAGCTGGCTATCTTTATGAAATGAATTCATTTAGTTCTAAATAGAAAGACAACTCTAAGCATGCCTACCTTAACAATCAGAGTCAGTTTAGACGAGTGGGTTCGTCTCGTCCACTTAGCAAGTGTGCTAATCCCCTCCCCCAATTCCCGAGGTACGGTGGAAGCTCTAAACTGAAGCTGAAGTACGGAGAGGAGTTTTGAAGCCCTTCCTATTCTGAATTATTTTGAAGCCAATTCAATCGAAGGCTTATGTATAAAGGGGCGAATGTATGGAACGACAAGTGTTAGTTCAGGAAGATTATCGAGTACATTTCTTTTGTTTTCAATCAATATAGCCACAATGGCATCCAATGTAATTACAAATTGCACTTCGTTGCAAGCTATGAATGAAAATCATATTTCTATTATCCTATACTCGTCTCAATTTGATGTGATTTGCGAAGTTTCAACTTGGCATTTTAATATAAAAATCAACGTAACGTTCCTGCCTTGTACGAGTACAATTCCAGACTCGTACGACATCACGCCTTAGCAAGGATAATCGATTCGGCAAAATAACACCGGGGACGAATGGTTTGTTGACTCGGGGCGTGACAAATTGGTATCAGAGCACAGTTATGTTTCCTCGGATTTTTGAAAGATATTTCATTGTTGGAATGTTCGTTGCGATGGCTCGATTGAATGCTTGTCGACATGCTACGTGAAGTAAAATTTCCATACAGGTAAGCCCGTAGATATTCTTGAAAAATACTAACGGGTTTACTCTATTTTGTAGGAATAACTAAGAGAAATAAGAACAATCCCGGCACAACAACCCAAACCGTAGATAGTACGTCGAACATAAAGAGTACTGGCCCTAGCGAGACGACCATGGAGAAAATGCTATAGTTGATGGAACTGCAGCAATAACAGCTTCAAATGCAAATCAAAGTCCAATTTGATGCACAGCAGAAGCAAATAGACGACTTAACGTAGATTGTAAGCAAGATGGTGGGCAATACCAAAGCAACTGTCGTGGTACCCGAGGAGAGGCATGATGTTCTAGATGAAGACGAGGAAGAAGCTCAACCGTAAATGATAATTTCTTCTTCCTTGTTCAAAGCAAAGGAGTTTCGCAAGATGAATCCACCAAAATTTATTGGCCGAGCAGAGCCTGATGTGATATTGGGGTGGCTCGCGGAGATTGAGGACTTGTTTAATCTGCTTAGCATTGAAGGGTCCCAGAGGCTAATATGTGCGGTATTACAGCTGCAACTGAGGGCTTACGACTGGTGGGCAGCTAAGAAGCAGAAAATCTACGAAGCCAATACAGACACCACGATTTTTTGGAAAATGTTCAAGGAAGCATTTCTTGAACAGTACGTTCCTCGCGTCGTCCATCGTCAAAAAGAAGACTAGTTCATGATGTTGCGACAAGGAAATATGTCAGTCGACGATTATAACTCGAGCTTCTCAAAACTGGCAAATTTTGCCAGTGCCTTCCTGCCCAACAAGGAAGCATGGTGAGAACGCTTCCAACAAGGCCTAAATAACCGTAACGCCCCAGTCCCAAAATACATAGGACTAGGAACGTAGACATGCCAGCTGTATTCATACGAAGTATACTCCAATATATGGATACCTTGTATGAATACATAAGCTGTAAAATGCAGTAGAACCATAACTAATCTCATCCACACAAAAATAAATGAATAAAAGATATCATATAATGATAAAGAATTATCTTGATACAATATGTTGGGCGGAGACAAATCCACTACCAACAATCAAGAGAAAAATACATGAAAAATGAAATAAATTTGGCGAGTGAAGCGAAGACGATCCAAGCGCAATCATCCTCGAAGAAATAGCGATGAAAACGGCTAGAGCTAGAAAACCTGCGAAAGACAATAGCACACACCTGGCGAGATAACCAGGTCCTCAGAGGGACGTAACAAGACACATAATATCATGCCATAAAACTGAATAAAGTTAGCTCAAGAGAAAATTATATATGACTAAACAGATAAAGGTTCTTAACCATTCTATGTGAAAATGCAATTTGAAGACAACGTTCCACACAAGGGCTCCCGAGACTAGAAACACGGCGCGTTAGCCTTTCAACCAAGGCACTAGTGGCGTCTAGAGAAAAGTAAATGCACGGCCCATTAGCACTCGAGTGAGAGCTAAGGAGCAGCTAGAGAAAAATAAATGCACGGCCACTAGCTCTTGGGTGAGTCACTAACGGCAGCTAGACGTAGGTAAATGCATGGCACATTTGTGTTTCAACCGAGGCACTACTGGCATCTAGAGAAAAGTAAATAAGTGCACGGCCACTAGCTCTCGACTGAGTCACAAATGGCAGCTAGACGAAGGTAAAGGTGTGAAAGCCCCTGCGCCTAATAACTGTCTTCACCCTCCCCATGCACTACTCGTGCTGAATCCACACCACGATATTTCAAATAATCGCCAAGTCTTCTAGACAACTATATTAGTAGTTATATCCTAACGCTCGTCCTGTACGCACCGATGTACGGTCGGTACGCAAGTCCGAATCTATATGAGACACGTGACATCGTGGTACACAAGTGTCGACCCATGAATGCGGCACAAACAAAGGTGGTCCCTTAACTCTAGGCCAAATGCATAAAGAAAACTAAAATATAATAATTTGCAACTGTATATGGTTTTAAAATGACAACAATTAAAAACATGCATGATATTGAGCAAGAAATTAAACAGTGAAGGCAAGGTGTCTTGCCTGGTAGTATGCCTGATGTGCTGCGATAATCATTGTGGCACGAACTTCGACTTCGGTGCAACAACTATGCAAGTGTACCTCGGGTTATGGCACGGACAGTTCCATCGGGTCCAGGATGGTCAGCTTAGTTAGGGTCGATAGGAGGATGGATATATTGGCGAGGGAATATGAGAATGAGTTTAGTCATGGAAAGGGGGAAATCAAGGGGGAATGATAAATAATATAAATACCAATTTTTTAAAATACTTATAATATTTAAAAACTAGATTTTAAAAAATAATATTTTATAGAAAAAGACCTAAAGTCAAGAAAAAATTATTTTTGGCTAAAACTCTATGTTTATAAGGGTATGGTTTTGGGATAGAAAATTTTGGTTAGTTAGAGTAATTGATAAAAACCAAAAATTACTTTATACTTTCGAAACTACTTTTAGGAGTAAATTAATTTGAATTAATTTATTTAAACTAACATTTGATTAATATATATATTTTGTTACCATAAAACTTTAATTCTTTATACATATACATAAATAGTAGCAATAGTTCTAAAAACTCATGGTCATATATTAATATTGTAGGTATCTACCAATACATATACAAAAATGTAATAGTAAAAATATTTCTAATAATAGTAACTTATTAGACAGATGAAAAATAACCATATGATAATAATAATAATAATGATGATAATAAAAATATTAATAATAATAATAATAATACAGATGATAATAATAATAATAATAATAATAATGATAAACTGCTACTAATAATAAGTAACAGCAACAAAAGTATAATAAATAATATTAATAATAATAATAAGAAACTAACAGTTACTAAAAGTAAACAGTAAACAACAACAACAACAAAAATACTTAAAGGTGCTGTTCTTTCAGAAAGAAGGAAGAGGGAGGAAGAAGACGGAGGGGGAGAGAGGTGCTGAGAGCACGGGGGAAGGAAATGGGCGGCGGACTGAGGGAGAGGCGGCGTCGGCGGATGCGGGGAAGCGGAGGAAGGAGATCAAGGAGGGAGAGAAAAAGGGGGATCAGGAGTCGGCGGAGGGCTCGACTGGGCTCGGTCCGGCGGGCGGCAAGGGTTCACGTGGTGAAGGGAGGCGCTCACGAGGCGGTCGCAGGCGGCTAGGGATGGGGATCCGGCCGGCGACTTAGGCGAAGGCGGAGAGGGCGCACGGCCGCTGGTCGTGGGCGGTGCCGGAGGACGGGAAGAAGAGCGGAAAGAGGCGGACCACGGTCGGCGACAGGGTTTCAGCGAAAGCGGCGGAGGGTTTCTCGGCCAGGCGGCGGAGAGAAAAAGGGGGGCGGCGAGGATCGGCTTCGACGGAGGTGAGTTGGTCAGAAATTATTTTTGGGTTTTCTTTTTCTGTTCTTGGTGGCGGTGGTTTGGTTGGCGGGATGCCGACGGTGGTGGTGGTGTTACTGATTGTGGTGGCGGGGCTATCGCGGCAGTGGCCGCGGTGGTGGTGTCAGTCGATAGTGAGGGTGGTGGCTGTGATGTAAACGGTGATGGGGTGGTAATGGTGGTAGCTTGGGGTGGCTGACCGGAGACGAGGGATCGGGGTCGGGTGTGCTGGTTGAAGTCGAGATGGTAGTCGCGACGGGATTGGCTTTGGTGGCCAGGGAGTCGGGCG
This sequence comes from Iris pallida, assembly GCA_029216955.1. Classification (NCBI taxonomy): domain Eukaryota; kingdom Viridiplantae; phylum Streptophyta; class Magnoliopsida; order Asparagales; family Iridaceae; genus Iris; species Iris pallida. The sequence goes on along the minus strand of JANAVB010043419.1, from coordinate 27,263,955 downwards.
GTCCGGGTCGAACGGGACAGTAGGAGGCGAGGTGGCGACGGCTGGGTTAGGTTAGGGGTTAGGAATTGGTGTTGGTTGTCCTGCGAGACATAGCCATGGGATCGAGTTCGTGTCCGACGTGTGGACACGAAGAAGATGAAATGTGAATGTATTACAAATAGTGGAAGGAAAAAATAGGGACACAGTCACGATGCACGCACGATGAGATGTTGGTCACGACACGATGCACTTATTTTTGGTTGTGAAATTGTGGAAGATGATTGTGGAGAAATAATGGAGGAGTACCTGCCTATTTATAGGATGTGGGAATTCCCAATTGGATAAGAACTAGGAGTATTTAAAACCCAATTAGATAATTCAAAATTTAATTTAAAATCAATCAAATCCAAATCCAAATATAAATCAAATTTAAATCTAATTAAATTTAAATCAAATGGGATAAATCAAATTACAAATATTTAACGATTTAAATAAATCCATAAATTTAAATCACAATTTAAATGCCACAATAATTTTAAAATATATTTTCTAAAATACTAATAATATTAATTTTGAAAATTATATTAAAAATAAACTAATAAATAATTACGAAATATATATGTATGTCCAAATAATATTTACATAAATATACTTTTCTAATATACCATTTTATAGAAAAATTATTTATTATTATATCTGTATAAATGAAAGGCTTTTCATAATTAAAATCATAAACTTGAAAATTTAGGCACGATAGCTAAAAATAATTATTATCTATATTATTTCGAAACTATAAAAATAGAAAAAAAAATATTTTTCAAAAATATGTACGCTCGCACATAGTCGTACTAGTCGAACAATTACGAAAAATAAAATTTTGTGCGCGACGTACAATGCAACTACGCGATGTACAATATACAAAAATAAAAAATCAGTATCAAATTTATTTAAAAAAATAGTAGAAATTTAGGGATTTTACATCCTATCCAACTTAAAAGAATTTCGTCCTCGAAATTAAGAATTAGTAAGAGGGTGAAAAGACACAAGGGGGTATCGTTGGGGAACAATCAATTATAAGGCTCAATAAAATCATGTCATAAGAAGTTCCGATCTAGATCTTAGAAAAATAATACGGGTATGGTCGTGGGTAGTGAATGAGGGTTATGAGTTTTAAGCAACAATTAAAAAGTTAAAGGTTAAAGTTAGTCATGATAACATGCAAGGAGTAATATGTTATCAAGAGAATAAATGGGAGACCTAAAAAGATATGTTTTGAGAGTAGGTTGATGGCACGATTTAAGAGAACGGATTTAATTTTACTCCTAAATTAAGCGATTAGAAGGTTATAATAGTAAATATAGGGCCACGAAAAAGGACGAGTAGTTTAGGATGAAGATATAGCAATATCGAGTGAGAACGGTCATAGTCGATAGGATGGCTAGAGGAAGTTCTAGTGCAACGCCTTCGTCCTTCTAAAATAGGTGAAGGCAAAAGCAATATAGAGTTCGAATGAGGCATTATCGAATACGAATACGTGGTTCAAAGGCGACCGAATAATTCAAAAGGAGTTGCCAAGGCAGTCACGGATAGGACTCTAGAGGGCAAGTTTAACTATGTCCCCATCCACGTAGAACGATAGATATAAGCGAACCAAAGTGCACTAGGTTGATCAGACCATCATGCACCGGTTCTGAGTAGACAATACGTTAACGGAGGCCTCCAATAACATATGTCATGAACAAGCTTGTTAAAGAATTTAGCTTGCAAAAACTAGGCTACATTAGCATCATTAGTCTAGATAGTAAAAATATAGGCACGAGAGTTTAAAATTGAGAGGGAGTATAGTCGAACTTCTAAAGGATCTAAGTCATGTCCTGTGATGGCCTTTACACAGTTATCCTATAGTCTTCTTGTCCAAGTCCTTGATTGACTAGATGGGTTAGGGTCTGTAATGCATGTGGTTCGTATTACGTATCTTGGTACATGTGTACATATTTTGACTCGTATTACATGTCTCTCTGCTTGGTTTATTTGGCATTTTCATTGCTTGGTTCACCTTGAGATTGGTTCGACTAGGCTTGGGTTGCTTATTTGGTTCATCATGAACCAAGTGGAGAACTCCTACCTACCACCACTCCTCCCTTTATTAGTCGCCCAACTCTCTCTCTTCATTACTCTTCTTCATTTACTTATACTTCTTCTCCACCAATACTTCCTCACCTACCAGAAAGAGAGCTAGGCAAGTGTAACTTGCTTCACGAAGGAACTTCCATTTTGTTGTTCCATTCTCTTCTCCTCAAGATCCTAAGCCTCTTTTGTACTTAGTGTTTTCAAATTCTATGGCTCATTATACGTAGATCTAAGTTTCTAGTATTTTCGATCTTCTTGGTTTTGATCTACTAAAATAGCTTGTTTTCGAAAAAAAACTAAGAGTTCCATGTAGTAGGCCTCATGATTTTACACAAGTTTGGTTTTGGGATGGCCGGATTTCACCAAGTCCTGGCCGAGATAGAGTTTCTGAGCTTTTACGCATGTTTGCTTTGGCCATGGGGAGAAGATATAGTTTTACGCACACGTATTATGTGCCAGCATATTGTTCAGCCTTTTACGCTCACATCTTAACGTGTTCGCGTAGTGCCCCTTTACGCTCACGCATCGCGTGCCAAGCGTACTCGTTTTACGCTGAGCTGATCGATTTTACGCTCGGGACTCTCCCGCTCGCGTAAAATCGAGCTAGCGTAAAATCCCTAGCTCGAGCCGGCTCTCACGAGCGTAAAGTTGGCCGAGTGTTCCTCGCGTAAAGCCTCCCTTGCGTAAAGCTTGATCGAGAGTTGGCATGCGTAATCTTGCGAGCGTAAAGCCGGTTAGCGTAAAACCCCACCCACATGTACCCTTGCTCGCGTTACGCTTGAAGGCCCCTTGGTCTAGCGTAGTAGTACGTGCGTAGACACTTGAGTTCCTATGGCGTACACCTTTACCATTTTATATTTTTTTATGCCCATTTTATATCCTTACGCCTTTTGTCATGAACTTGATAATCATGAATTTATTCAATATGTTTGGAATTGATAATTGAACATGGCATGGTATGACAAGTATAACTGACATGATTATCTCGAATTGCTGTTGCGACGGCTAACATGACATGACATAACTTGACAAGAATGATTGACCTGGATACCGTGGACGATTGTGTTTGTACAAATAAACCAGTACTGTCTTGCATCATGTCTAGGACAGGGACCCCTGAATACCACGGTCAGGGGCACCTACTGACATTGACTAAGGCTAATTAACTAAAATAATTCAGTAGACATGAAGAGATTCCCAGCTACAGGCAATCCCGTTATCTGGGCGCATTCAGTGGACTTGTAGCCTACCAACGAGTAGGGCACATTTCCAGCACACAGTCACGTGTTGCATTCTTCATAAACGGACATTCGACCTAGATAACTGGATGATCTGTAAGGCTTGTGGCTGTTGGGATAATCTCATTGTATCTTGATAGTAACTAGGCCAGTGATAACCCTAGTTAGTTAAAAGTATCAAGCCGTACTCATTGCTTGGCTGTGATTGATTGGATGGAATTTAGCCCAGCTTAGTCTTGCCCTGATCCTGTGCAAGATTGTTACATGACGGGATCATTTATGCTTGCCTTAACAATAACGATCAGGGGCCAGTTCTGTTCAGACAAAGGGTTACAACTCCGATCCTTATTTGGTTTAAGAGTTGTAACCTGGCTCCCGGAGCAGTTCTGTGTCCTCTCTTCGTCATTGTCTTATTGCAACCCCATGACATGTTCGTCATGTTTTACCTTACCTTAATACCATGACTATTTATGCTTACTTTGACAATAATGATCAGGGGCCAGTTCTGTTCAGGCGAAGGGTTACAACTCCGGTCCTTGTTTGGTTTAAGAGTTGTAACCTGGCTCCCGGAGCAGTTCTGTGTCTTCTTCTCGTTGTTGTCCTATTTGTATCTCGTGCCATGCTCGTCCTGTTTTACAAGAATATGACATGACATGATTAATTATACTGGCCTTAACAATAAAGATCAGGGGTCCAGTTCTGTTCAGACGAAGGGTTACAACCCCGATCCTTGTTTGGTTTAAGGGTTGTAATCTGGCTCCCGGAGCAGTTCTGTGTCTTCTCTTCATTTATTGTCTTCACTGTACCAATAGTATTTGAGACGGATCTCTATTCGGGTAAAGGGTTACAACCCCGATCCTTGTTTGGTTTAGGGGTTGTGACCTGGCTACTTGAATGGTTTCTTCGTACTCAGTTTACTGTTGTTATCTTTATTATTATCAATTCTTTATTATTATTTATCTTTAATACTCTATTGTGAATTGCTGGTTTTAGTTCCTAAGTGAAGCCTCCTTTGTGGCACTTGCTCTTTCTGGGGTCTGACCCAGCTGGTTTTTGTATGGCCAGATATCGGAGCAGCTTCAGAGGATCTACCTGTCTTCCAGCCAGATGGTGGCCACCAGGCGTAACCCTGACAACGAGTGGATTTCTTTTTGTCCTCATACTTTATTGTAAAAATTATTCTTTTGAAGCGTTTAGTCGGCGAGCACGTGTTAGCTCGTATTGTACCTTTACTTACTGTCTGCCTACGGGCTGTAACATGATTGACAAATCCTAGGGTTGATCATGTATTGACTAAAACTCTTGCTAGTCTTGACATTTTGTAAGACTAGCTTCATGATCTTCCGAATATGTAATGTATAGGACGCCTTACTATTGTATATTTGGTGCTCTGACATCTTGTAACTGTTACTACTTGCTTGTGATTGAGACAATAGGCTTGTTCATGACCATAGGAGACTGTTGGCTTGTAGTTAAACCCTCATGTATCTAGACAGCCGTGACCGTATAGCGAGGTGGATAGCACTTCAATATACGTAGCTGGCTATGTACGCCTCCGCTCTCCAGTATTCTGGTTCTGGGGCGTGACAGGGTCCTCTAAATTCTAGAATCTAAGTGAAGTTACTAATATAGGTCACAAGGACAAAGGATTACTAGGTCATAAAGCATTCTACCCAACTTAAAAGAATTAAACTAATAGTGTTTGGGATATCTAACTAGTAGGGTCAATCACTAGCAAACACGAAGGGAAGATAAGAATAATGATAGGAGGAATCAAGCAAGATGCAATTGATGAGTCGAACGGTAATTCAAATATGGGATCGAGGAAAGAGGTCAAGTATGTGGATGAGATCCTAGACTTCTAATCCTATACGCAGGCTTGCTTGGTACGGTAAAGTAACCAAACAATTTATCTAGACCTGCATGGGCCACCACAAAAATATGTAACGCCCCAGTCCCAAAATATGTAGGACTAGGAACGTAGACATGTCAGCTATATTCATACGAAATATACTCCAATATATGGATACCTTGTATGAATACATAAGCTGTAAAATGCAGTAGAACCATAACTAATCTCATCCACACAAAAAGAAATGAATAAAAGATATCATATAATGATAAAGAATTGTCTTGATATAATATGTTGGGTGGAGACAAATCCACTACCAACAATCAAGAGAAAAATACATGAAAAATAAAATAAATTTGGCGAGCGAAGCGAAGACGATCCAAGCGCAATCATCCTCGAAGAAATAACGATGAACACGGCTAGAGCTAGAACACCTGCGAAAGACAATAGCACACACCTGGCGAGATGACCAGGTCCTCAGAGGGACGTAACAAGACACATAATATCATGCCATAAAACTGAATAAAGTTAGCTCAACAGAAAATTATATATGACTAAACAGATAAAGGTTCTTAACCATTCTATGTGAAAATGCAATTTGAAGACAACGTTCCACACAAGGGCTTCCGAGACTAGAAATACGGTGCGTTAGCGTTTCAACCAAGGCACTAGTGGCATCTAGAGAAAAGTAAATGCACGGCCCATTAGCACTCGAGTGAGAGCTAAGGGGCAGCTAGAGAAAAATAAATACACGGCCACTAGCTCTTAGGTGAGTCACTAACGGCAGCTAGACGAAGGTAAATGCACGACACATTTGTGTTTCAACCGAGGCACTACTGGCATCTAGAGAAAAGTAAATAAGTGCACGGCCACTAGCTCTCGACTGAGTCACAAATGGCAGCTAGACGAAGGTAAAGGTGTGAAAGCCCCTGCGCCTAATAACTGTCTTCACCCTCCCCATGCACTACTCGAGCTGAATCCACACCACGATATTGCTAATAACCGCTAAGTCTTCTAGACAACTATATTAGCAGTTATATCCTAACGCTCGTCCTGTACGCACCGATGTACGGTCGGTACGCAAGTCCAAATCTATATGAGACACGTGACATCGTGGTACACAAGTGTCGGCCCATGAATGCGGCACAAACAAAGGTGGTCCCTTAACTCTAGGCCAAATGCATAAAGAAAACTAAAATATAATAATTTGCAACTACATATAGTTTTGAGAGGACAATAATTAAAAACATGCATGATATTGAGCAAGAAATTAAATAGTGAAGGCAAGGTGTCTTGCCTGGTAGTACGCCTGATGTGCTGCGATAATCATTGTGGCACGAACTTCGACTTCGGTGCAACAACTATGGACCTCGGGTGATGGCACGGACAGTTCCATCGGGTCCAGGACGGTCAACTTAGTTAGGGTCGATGGGAGGATGGATATATTGGCGAGGGAATATGAGAATGAGTTTAGTCATTGAAAGGGAGAAATCAAAGGAGAATGATAAATAATATAAATACCAATTTTTGAAAATACTTATAATATTTGAAAACTAGATTTTAAAAAATAATATTTTATAGAAAAAGACCTAAAGTTAAGAAAAAATTATTTTTGGCTAAAACTCTATGTTTATAAGGGTATGGTTTTGGGATAGAAAATTTTGGTTAGTTAGAGTAATTGATAAAAACCAAAAATTACTTTATACTTTCGAAACTACTTTTAGGAGTAAATTAATTTGAATTAATTTATTTAAACTAACATTTGATTAATATATATATTTTGTTACCATAAAACTTTAATGCTTTATACATATACATAAATAGTAGCAATAGTTCTAAAAACTCATGGTCATATATTAATACTGTAGGTATCTACCAATACATATACAAAAATGTAATAGTAAAAATATTTCTAATAATAGTAACTTATTAGACATATGAAAAATAACCATATGATAATAATAAAAATGATGATAATAAAAATATTAATAATAATAATAATACAGATGATAATAATAATAATAATAATGATAAACTGTTACTAATAATAAGTAACAGCAACAAAAGTATAATAAATAATAATAATAATAAACTAACAGTTACTAAAAGTAAACAGTAAACAACAACAAAAAAATACTTAAAGGTGCTGTTCTTTCAGAAAGAAGGAAGAGGGAGGAAGAAGACGGAGGGAGAGAGAGATGCTGAGAGCACAGGGGAAGGAAACGGGCGGCGGACTGAGGGAGAGGCGGCGCCGGCGGATGCGGGGAAGCGGAGAAAGGAGATCAAGGAGGGAGAGAAAAAGGGGGATCGGGAGTCGGCGGAGGGCTCGACTGGGCTCGGTCCGGCGGGCGGCAAGGGTTCACGTGGTGGAGGGAGGCGCTCACGAGGCGGTCGCAGGGGGCTAGGGATGGGGATCCGGCCGACGACTTAGGCGAAGGCGGAGAGGGCGCACGGCCGCTGGTCGTGGGCGGTGCCGCAGGACGGGAAGAAGAGAGGAGAGAGGTGGACCACGGTCGACGACGGGATTTCAGCGAAAGCGGCGGAGGGTTTCTCGGCCAGGCGGCGGAGAGAAAAAGGGGGGCGGCGTGGATCGACTTCGATGGAGGTGAGTTGGTCTGAAATTATTTTTGGGTTTTCTTTTTCTGTTCTTGGTAGCGGTGGTTTGGTTGGCGGGATGCCGACGGTGGTGGTTGTGTTACTGATGGTGGTGGTGGAGCTGTCGCAGCAGTGGCCGCGGTGGTGGTGTCAGTCGATGGTGAGGGTGGTGGCTGTGATGTAAACGGCGATGTGGTGGTAATGGTGGTGGCTTGGGGTGGCTGACCGGAGACGAGGGATCTGGGTCGGGTGTGCTGGTTGAAGTCGAGATGGTGGTCGCGACGGGGTTGGCTTTTGTGGCCAGGGAGTCGGGCGGTCCAGGTCGAACGGGACAGTAGGAGGCGAGGTGGCGACGGCTGGGTTAGGTTAGGGGTTAGGAATTGGTGTTGGTTGTCCTGCGAGACATAGCTATGGGATCGAGTTCGTGTCCGACGTGTGGACACGAAGAAGATGAAATATAAATGTATTATAAATAGTGGAAGGGAAAAATAGGGACACAGTCACGATGCACTCACGATGAGATGTTGGTCACGGACACGATGCACTTATTTTTGGTTGTGGAATTGTGGAAGATGATTGTGGAGAAATAATGGAGGAGTACCTGCCTATTTATAGGATGTGGAAATTTCCAATTGGATAAGAACTAGGAGTATTTAAAACCCAATTAGATAATTCGAAATTTAATTTAAAATCAATCAAATCCAAATCCAAATATAAAACCAATTTAAATCTAATTAAATTTAAATCAAATGGGATAAATCAAATTGCAAATATTTAACTATTTAAATAAATCCATAAATTTAAATTAAGATTTAAATGCCATAATAATTTTAAAATATATTTTCTAAAATACTAATAATATTAATTTCGAAAATTACATTAAAAATAAACTAATAAATAATTACGAAATATATATGTATGTCCAAATAATATTTACATAAATATACTTTTCTAATATACCATTTTATAGAAAAATTATTTATTATTATATCTGTATAAATGAAAGGCTTTTCATAATTGAAATCATAAACTTGAAAATTTAGGCACGATAGCTAAAAATAATTATTATCTATATTATTTTGAAACTATAAAAATAGAAAAAATATTTTTTAAAAATATGTACGCTCGCACATAGTCGTACTAGTCGAACAATTACGAAAAACAAAATTTTGCGCGCGACGTACAATGCAACTACGCGATGTACAATATACAAAAATAAAAAAAATCAGTACCAAATTTATTTTTAAAAAAAGTAAAAATTTAGGGGTTTTACAATGACGAACTGTGAAGGGACATCATGAATCGAAGGTGTCGAACCTACCGCGAATCCTACGATGCCGCTCTCGATAGTGAGCGTGTCTTTGGCCGTATATCGTATAGAGTCGTGTCTATCGTCCGCAACCACTTCAACAGGCGTCCTAACGACGCCGGGGGATCAGGATTATCAAAACGTCCGAACACATTTGATAACCGGGGTCATGGCGGACAACACTACAGCAAATACGGTTGGCGTAGGCACCGAACCATCGATTGTGTCACGAGATCTTGCTACAAATGTGGCGAGGTAGGCCATATAGTTACATATTGTCCGAAAAATGTTCCAAATCAATACAAGCCACCAAGGAATGTTTTGAATCAACACAAAGCGCCTATACTACAAGGCGCAAATGCGGTGCCCGTGAACCCGCAAAATCAATGCCATGGAGCTCAAGGCCGAGTCTATGCATTAACTCAGGACGAGGCGTTCACATCCGATACTGTTGTAACATGTATATTACTCTACAAAAATATACCTGCTTGGGTTCTATTCGATTCGGGTGCAACGCATAGTTTTATATCTGCTGATTATGCGAAAGAAAATAAAATAACCATACAATCACTAGATATAGACATTAGTGTTAGCACTCCATTGGGAGTCGATATGCCTGCGAACTTTATTTATAGGGATGGCCACATTTGCATCGGAGGAAGAAATATATCCTTGGATGTCGTCGTACTAGACATCAAAGAGTACGACATAATCCTGGGCATGGATTGGTTGGACGCTTGTCATGCAACGATCGAGTGCATGAAGAAGAGAGTGGTGTTTTGTCTTCCTGGCGAGATAGAGTTCTCATATTCGTGCGGTACGGTCTCGAAGACGGCAATGATGGTATCGGCAATCTCGGCAAGGCGTATGTTACGTTCCGGCTGTACGAGATACTTGGCATCAGTTCGAGACACGCGGAAGGATAATACGAACACAATGCATACTGATGTTGTGGCAGATTTCCTCGACGTTTTCCCTGATGAGATGCCCGGGATGCCACCGGATCAAAAAATAGAATTCAGCATCGACACCTTTCCGAATACGCGGCCGATATCAAAAGCGCCTTATCGAATGGCTCCAGCAGAACTGAAGGAGCTGAAGGTATAATTACAAGAGTTGCTAGACCGCAGATTTATTCGTCCTAGCGTCTCTCCGTAGGAAGCTCCCGTACTGTTTGTGAAGAAGAAGGATGGATCAATACGGCTATGCATCGACTATCGGAAACTCAACAAGGCGACCGTACGGAACAAGTATTCCTTGCCACGAATCGATAACTTATTTGACCAACTGCAAGGCACGTCAATATTTTCAAAAATTGATCTTTATTCAGGCTATCATCAGTTGAAGATCAAATCCAACGACGTATCGAAGTCTGCCTTCCGCACTCGATATGGTCATTTTGAATTCCTAATCATGCCGTTCGGTTTGACGAATGCCCCAGCCGCTTTCATGGATCTGATGAACCGAGTCTTCTGACCCCAAATCGATAAATTTGTAGTCGTATTCATCGATGATATCCTTGTCTACTCAAAGAATCGAGAAGAACATGCAGAATACTTGAAGACGGTACTGCAGACTCTGCGTGAAAACAAATTATATGCCAAGCAGAGTAAATACGAGTTCTGGATAAGTAATATGGCATTCCTTGGACATGTAATCTCTGTCGAAGGTGTCACGGTGGACCCAAAGAAGATTAAAGTGGTGGTAGATTGAAAATGACCTACCTCGACTAGCGATATTCGGAGTTTCCTAGGCTTAGCGGACTACTACCGAAGATTCGTACGAAGCTTTTCAAAACTAGCGTCACCTCTGACTCGCCTCACCCAGAAGGGAGTAGTATTTGAATAGAGTGACGACTGTGAGTCCAGTTTTCAAGAGTTGAAGCAACGGCTCGTCTCAGCTCCAATCCTTGCACTTCTAGACGGTCCTGAAGGCCTTCAGATATTCAGCGATGCATCGGGAACTGGCCTTGGGTACGTACTTATACAGAGAGATAAAGTCATCTCCTACACTTCACGATAGTTGAAGCAGCACGAGAAAAACTATCCGATGCACGACCTAGAATTGGGGCGATCGTGTTTGCATTGAAACTTCGGCGGCACTACCTCTATGGTGTGGCTTACAGAATCTACATAGATCATAAAAGCCAGAAATACTTGTTTATGCAATGAGAACTTAACCTACGGCAGCGACGTTAGCTCGAACTCATAAAAGATTACGAGCTAACGATCGAGTATATGTCGGGCAAGGAAAATATTGTAGCCGACGCGCTTAGCAGATTGTTTATAGGATCACTAGCCATAAATAATGAGATACGACGAGACCTTGAAGCGATGGGTATCGAACTCATAATTGAGTATCGACACCTGCACCTAGCTCAGTTGAAGTTAGGATCGAGCCTGCTTAGCAGAATAAAGACCGCACAGAAGGACGATTCATTCCTGAAGAAGATGTGCGAGCTGATTTCAACAGAAAGGGCGACTGACTTTACGGAAGACGAAGATGGGACGATGCGACTAAAATGAAGGCTCTGTATTCCTGAAACTGCCGAACTCAGAAAAGAAATTCTGACGGAGGCACATTATGCGAAGTACTCGTTACATCCTGAAAGTACCAAGATGTACAAGGACTTGTGCACAAACTTTTGGTGGCATGACATGAAGAAAGACGTGGCTACTTTCGTGTCGCAGTGCATGGCGTATCAGCAAATGAAGGCAGAGAACCAAAGGCCAGGCGAAAAGCTGCAGAACCTCGCCATTCCCGAGTAGAAGTGGGACAACATCTCGATAGATTTCATTGTGGAATTTTCGGAGACGTCGCGGGAGAATGATGCAATTTGGGTCATTGTTGATAGATTGACCAAGTCGGCTCACTTTATCGCAATTAAAGTAGGATGGAGCATCGATCGGTTAGCGTAAATCTATATCGACGAGATTGTTCGACTTTATGGGATACCGACTTCAATAATTTTGGACAGAGACGGGTGATTCCTATCGCATTTTTGGACGAGCCTACAAGCGACAGTGGGGACTAAACTAAATTTTAGTTCTGCGTACCATCCCCAAACAGACGGTTAGACGGAGAGGGTAAATCAAATCTTAGAAGATATATTGCATTTGTGTGCGATCGATTTAAAGACTAGTTGGGATACACATTTGTCACTTGTAGAGTTTACGTATAACAACAGTTACTAGTCGAGCATTCAGATGGCTCCATACGAAGCGCTCTACGGAAGGAAGTGTCGTTCACCAATATGCTGGGACGAAGTCGGAGAGCGACAATTGCTTGGACCGAACTGGTGGAGCAGGCCATCGAAAAGATCCGCTTGATCCAAGATAAACTTCGTATCGTACAAAGTCGACAAAAGAGCTACGCAGATCTTCGCCGACGACCGCTAGAGTTTCTGGTCGAGGACCATGTGTTTCTGAAAGTAACGCCCATGCGTAGTGTGATGCAGTTCGACGTTAAAGGCAAATTGAGCCCGAGATTTGTAGGCCCCTTCGAGATAATCGAACAAATTGCAATGGTAGCTTATCGGATCGCACTACCTCCATCCTTGGCTGATGTGCACGATGTTTTCCATGTTTCCCAACTTCGAAAATACGTGCACGATCCAAGTCACGTGGTTAGTTTCAATTAGTTGGAGCTACGTACTGACTTGTCTTACTCGGAGGAGCCTATCAAATTCTGGACCATAAGGAGAAGGTATTACGAAATCAGTCGATGTCCTTGGTCCGCATGCTTTGGCAGAACTATTCAGTTGAAGAGTCAACGAAGGAAATAGAAGCAGAGATGAAGGAGAAGTATCCTTCGCTGTTTGCCTAATTTAAGTGTCACGCCCCGATCCCGGAGGATCAAAAACTAGCCAGTACTGGGCGTGATGCCGTACAAGTCTAGATTGCACTTGTACAAGGTAAAACCTTACAGTTCCTGGTATTTCTAAGAAAATATCGACAACACAGCAAAACCAAGCAGATAAATTGAAGTCACACAAAATATAAAGAATGTATCTCTTTATTAATAATCATAATAGATTACAAGACTTGCAGCGGAATACAGAAGTTATAATTGATTATAAGACTCTTGAATAACCGATTGAATGTATACACTTGCCCCTTTAGGCTACAAATAAATATACCGACTTCTTTACAATGAACTTGCCAATATGGCTACAATCTCACTGGTACAACTGAATTCTATTGTTCCATACATTATGTCCCGTATAGCAGAAGACATCGTCTTGAAAGAAGAGCTTCTGCACACCCATCCGATTCATCGATGCCAAGCACTGATTTACAGGATTTCCCCCAAGCATACACCTGTAATATTGCCCACAACGTGGGTCAGTACATCATCAAAGTACTGGCAAGCGGTGCTGGCCCAACTCACCTAAGAAGACAATACTAAGTAATCATGTTATAGAATGTTATTAACAGTGGCCTTTCTCGTTGCCTTAGGGTCAATTTCATGTTATAGCCGACAAGAAGTAAAGCATAAAAATCTCATAGCCAACATAATTTAAAGCATACTGTTATCACCCTTTGGTGATTCTTACCCACGATCGTATAGCCATCCCTGTACATTTATAATACTAACTCTGCCTGCACAAGACATTGTTAGGAGCAATATCATGATTCAATATAAATATCACCGTTCCGATGATTCTTACCAATAGCCGACATCCTTCCCTGTATTTGAGTAATAACTTACTCTGCCTGCATAAGACATCATTAGCACCGGACCTATCTATATGAAGGTCACTGGCGACACGCCATCTTGGACCGACTTACAGGTATACAGCGCCCTTGCCAGTGCAGGTAGCTAGCCCCACTGCAAGTCCTGTATACCGTGCTACTACTTCAGCACTGCTACTACTTCAGTATTGGTTTCTCCCAAGACGAACCGGGTTCCATGGCCCAGGAATACCGTTCGAGAAACCACCTTATCGACAAGTTGTCCATGACCATGAAACTATATGCAACTTATCTAAGAAGAAAACATATAATGCATGATAAGAAAAACTAAGTAATTCAGCCACCATTCTCATTCATATTACCATCTTGCCATCTTGCCTTGAGCGAACGCTCACATTATCATCTGCCCAATCTAGGGTCTTAGCGTAATCAACATTCTACATCGGCGACAGGATAATAGAATGTTGTTACCCAATCCTTTTTGCCATATCTTTGATACCATACATCTTTCCAACCAACTCAAGGTACTCACCCCCCCAATCCTTTGGGACTTAGCATCTGTTTTAGCATACATTTATTTGAATGTAATTCAAGCATACTCACTGTCCAGTTCTTGGGTCTTAACATATGTGTTACCAACTATTCTCGAGCTAAAGCTCGATATACTCACCGCCTAAGAATTTGGGACCTTGCCTTCACCTGTCATGTAATTCATCGCAACAGCGTACAAGCATACAATTCATCTAGCCACAACAGTTTACGGTCAGGTGATTAATTATCTTTCATTATCTTTTTAAATTCCATGCAAGGTGTTATTGAACAACTTAACAAGAAACATAGCATACTCATCCTTATTTTAAGCGTGAAGCTAAAGGATCTTTGAAGGGTTCAACACTACTCACATTCATAGGACGATTTCCGCCACAATCGCATAGCCTTCCAAGCGATCCTTTGCATATTCCCAAGTCCAACAAGGCTTCATCGAACCAACCATCCATCATAAGGTATCTTGCGGGTCGGGGCACTACAATATATACCACTCAGAAAAAGTTTCGTCCTCGAAACTTAAAACAAACTCATCCCCAAAACTTCAACCGACTTTTCATAAAACTTTTCAACGATCGACTTGCACTATTTAATATTTTTCCGCAATCTCTCGATTGATTTTCAAGTAATTTACCGTCTCATTATAATATCCCAATTGATTCAAAATAGTTTACCATCTTTGATCTTTCCTCCGACACTCGTGCAGATCCTTAGCACATAATAATCCTTCCCGTTGCTTCGTTTGAATTCAGCATATCACTTAGTTGGAATTATACACATATTTTAGGCGTCCCCGAAATACATGCACTTCAGCCAAGTTAAGTGATAGAGAAAGCGAATGAGTTACGACGTAACTTCCTTTCCGAACATCAGTAATTCTCTTCGAGCATCTCGTATAATCCCACTTATTTATTTAATATCCCAACCAACTAATTATACAATAGAGGTTACCAATTCCAACTCGAGAAATTTCCACAATCGATCCAAAATTCTCCAAAGTATCCCGACTTATATGTATCAAGTATTCCTTTCAAGTTCATTGTCATCCATGCCACCAAAGTTGATAAATCCTATAGCCATATTTTATTTCGATATCCGATTCTCATCGATCAATTCTTGTATTCGTCATCGTTCGCATCCATACACTTTGTTTATAACTTATAAATTTTCTGATCATAATCCATCTTCCAAATCGCACCATCCATCAAATTATACCACCATTCCACTCTAGTTACATTTCTCGTTGTACTCCAACATTTTCTTGCATTGATCAAGCCAACATATTATCCTCTCGCATAAGCAACTCTCATATTCCAGCAACATTAATTCCAAGGGTCATTCCTATTCACCGTCGCTCTCACCGATCTCGGCTACATGCAATATTCAATTCTGTCGTTACAATTATCCTCAATTCTGATCCGATCAATAAAATTATTCCAACTGTCTCAAAGCACTACCATCAATTTTACGCAGCTCAATATTAATCAACCAAATCCAACCAGTTCCAACAATTTCCAGTATTCCAACAAAGGCAACTCAATTTTCGACGTTCCAACAAGGCAACCAAATTTTTGAAACCAACATGATCCGTCATCCCATCCAATATTATAACATCAAATTTTCCAATATCCATTCCATTCTGAAGCCTACCTTCCAACATATCTTACTCATTCCGACTATACACACGCAACATCAATAGGGACATCCTATGGTTTTCCAACAGTCAACTTAGCATTCAGTCAAGTCTCTATGGTCAGCTAATCTAAGCTAAACCAAACATTCAGCTAGCTCATATGAGATGAGTAGCTATCAGGGACATACTTATCTCTTATCTTAGAGGCAACCAATTCTCATCATAGGGGCAACTCTATGGTCTGACCAACTTAGGGACATGGGACACCACCCCAATCTTATGAACTTATTTCCAATACGGACAACTGAAGAACATAGCCAACCAATCTGAAACTTAAGCAACCAAATAGGCAACCAACCGACACTCTAGTCAACCATCCGACATTCTAAGCAACCAACCGACAATCTAGGATAAGTCTTTCTACCCGTCCTCATACTCGGGCCATATCCAATGAAGACTTATTCTAGACTCACCCGCAACAGACAAAATCTATCCGACAATTCTATCCAACAATCCTTATGGCTCAATCCCGAGGCTATCATATAAAACTCCTTAATCAAATATTCAAACTTTCAATTTCCATTTACATGGACATAGCATCTGCCAAATCCGACTGCATACTCATATCGTACTCATATTGTCTGTTCAATCGGGTTAACTATTCTGAATCATAATCCAACATTATTACCTGAATATTTTATCACTTACGATCTCTTCCTACGGTCTCTTCGCGACATATTTATTTCTCACATTCTTAGATCATCGATATGGTTCGTACTCCTTAACCAATAACATAGGCAACTATAAAATCATATTTTCTTCCGAGGCATCATTTATAAATTTTCTAGCACCAAATATGGTCGTCTCTTAGCAATTCACGTTGACCATCAATATACGTTTGTATCACCTCCTTGTGATTCCATAAGAAGATTTACTATTCATGCATCGATCCAATATCTATGGCACCAATCATCTAGCATTCGTACTTCGATCATCCAATTGAATATGACATAACTTAATTAGCTAAGTCATAATCCCACAATTCTATATTCCACTAAACTTGTTATTCATGCGACAACATCATCTATCGACATGGTCTATTACAAATCACTGCACCTCGATACTTATTTGTATCCCATCCATTCGACTATCATAAGGAACATCTACTCTTTCATGCATTAAGGGACAAGTACCCATTCTCTATGCCTCAAAATAGTCAAGGGTCATAACTTTTAATTCGGAACATCAATTTCTCTCAAGTACACTGCACCACGTGCTAAGATCATCTATTCCTCAATCCCATTCTCAATCTTTTCGGTCGTCGGACAACTCTCTGCATCTTCTAATTCATTCACAATATTTCGATAAGCGTCTAACATCACCATCGATTCTGCCGATGTCCAACATGCAATTTCTTTTACTCAATTCCGACATCGTTTTATATTTGGTCCATCTTATTCTTCCAAATCTTTCGGTAGCAACACCACACCATCATTACCAAGCCTACAATCCTCCTTACCCAACTGATTCAAGTCTTCGCTTGAATCTAAAATTTATCTTCTTTCCAACCAAGACATTCATTTCCTATTCTCAATTCACTTATTACCCAACATAATGCTAACCGACAAGGTCTAGCGATGGTTCATCTGAACACATCAAAAATCTCACAATGGGTCGTCCGAACTTAATAATCAAGGGACACACCTAGCCGTCATGTATCAATCGTAAGCTCAGCTATGATTCGATACCACCCAATACCTTATAGGTAAAGCAATCACAAAATCATAAACACATCAAGGGTCAATGAACATCTTATCACGACAAGGGTATATGTAATATACCACTCAGAGCTCAAGCCATTCCGATACAATATTCCCTCGCATCAAACCAACGTCCAATATGGACAATCCATCCGGCTGTGGTTATGCTGACCACAAATATCGACTCAATATTCTGTCGATTCCCATTCACTGAAATCTATGCACATTCTGTTCTAACATACCAAGCCATCACCCACGGTCGATTGTTGCATAACAATCGACTCAATGAATCCCACACATAAGACATCCAACATACATCACAAACTTATTATCACATCACATCATTGTTATTCTTTTTGGTATCTTTTAGAAATTCAACAAAGCACACATATCACAGCCCACATATTTAGACTTATTGTATGGAACATCCAGTGAGCAGCTAGGAGGATCAACGAACTTCCAGTCAAGGGAACAACTTAGAATAGTTTGGAAGCAACATGGAATAATCGCAGAAGCACTATGAGTCGTTATAGAGGCAACTTTGATTTCATCGTGGAAGCAACTTTGAGTATTCGCGAAAGTAACTTTGATTCACCATGGAAGCAACTTTTGAATAATCGCGGAAGCAATCTTTGAATCATCGCGGAAGCAGCTTAGAATAATCTTAGTAGCAACATTGATTCGAAACAAATCGAATAGGAATCCAAGGACGTAAAGCCGTGCTCTGATACCATTATGTCATGCCCCGATCCCAGAGGATCGAAAACTAGCTACTGGGCATGATGCCGTACAAGTCTAGATTGCACTTGTACAAGGCAAAACCTTACAGTTTCTGGTATTTCTCAGAAAATATCGACAACACAGCAAAACCAAGCAGATAAATTGAAGTCACACAAGATATGAAGAATGTATCTCTTTATTAATAATCATAATGGATTACAAGACTTGCAGCGGAATACAGAGTTTACAATTGATTATAAGACTCTTGAATAACCGATTGAATGTATACACTTGCCCCTTTAGGCTACAAATAAATATACCGACTTCTTTACAATGAACTTGCCAATATGGCTACAATATCACTGGTACAACTGAATTCTACTGTTCCATACATTATGTCCCGTATAGCAGAAGACATCGTCTTGAAAGAAGAGCTTCTGCACACCCATCCGATTCATCGATGCCAAGCACTGATTCACAGGATTTCCCCCAAGCATATACCTGTAATATTGCCCACAACGTGGGTTAGTACATCATCAATGTACTGGCAAGCGGTGCTGGCCCAACTCACATAAGAAGACAACACTAAGTAATCATGTTATAGAACATTATTAACAGTGGTCTTTCTCGTTGCCTTAGGGTCAATTTCATGTTATAGCCGACAAGAAGTAAAGTATACAAATGTCATAGCTAACATAATTTAAAGCATACTGTTATCACCCTTTGGTGATTCTTATCCACAGTCGTATAGCCATCCCTGTACATTTATAATACTTACTCTGCCTGCACAAGATATTGTTAGGAACAATATCATGATTTAATATAAATATCACCGTTCAGGTGATTCTTATCAATAGCCGACATCCTTTCCTGTATTTGAGTAATAACTTACTCTGCCTGCATAAGACATCATTAGTACCGGACCTATCTATATGAAGGTCACTGGCGACACGCCATCTTGGACCGACTTACAGGTATACAGCGCCCTTGCCAGTGCAGGTAGCTAGCCCCACTGCAAGTCCTGTATACCGTGCTACTACTTCAGCACTGCTACTACTTCAGCATTGGTTTCCTCCAAGACGAACCGGGTTCCATGGCCCAGGAATACCGTTCGAGAAACTACCTTGTCGACAAGTTGTCCATGACCATGCAACTATATGCAACTTATCTAAGAAGAAAACTGTTACGCCCCAGAACCAGAATACTGGAGAGCGGGGGAATGACTCAGCCAGCTACGTATTACGGGTAGATGAATACCGTATAATACGATCAATACTGTCTAACCAGACGAGGGGGTGCATACTACATGAAAGTCTCACTATGGTCACTTTATATCTATTGTCTCAATCATTCAAACAAGAAGCAAAAATAGAGAACATGTAAGATAAAGCAGTAAGGCGTCCCAAACACTTAGTCAAAATGTTCTTGAGATCTGGCTTTACAAAACATAGCCAGATGGTATAGTAACATATACACAATTGTTATCAGCTGCAGTCTGACTTAATTACAATTATGTAAAAGTAAGTGCAAGACAATCCGACTAACATGTCGGTGCCAAACGGCTAAGTATGAAGTAAATAACAAACGAGCGGTGGAGTAAGGAACCCACTCAAGTCCTCCTGCGATCATTCCCCTAGTATTGACCATCTTGGAGGTAGAAGTAAGCTGGATCCTCGAGGACTGGCTCTAAATCTGGCCATACAAAACTAGAGAGGTTAGACCTCTAATAGCAAGTACCACAAGGAAGCACGATATGAAGGATTAAACCAGTAACTAAGAGAATATAATAATAGATCTCTACTTTCCACTAGGATTCACATAACATCACGACACTTCGAACCAACCTTCCAACCAAACAAGGACCGAAGTTGGCCCGTCATGTCCTGACATTCTGATCATCTCAGTTAGGCAACAGAGTAGGTACAATACACAAACAAGTCAATTTAAACGGCCATGCAACTACTACGGCTTGCTACTGTGAGTTCCAAGTTACCTTAGAATTATGCAAATAGGGATTCCTCAGTTCTTACCATGTGCGAGCAAGGCTAGTCTATCCAGTCAATCAATTACGCCAATCATATAATTAGACGAGTTCCAGTGGGACGCCCGCCGTTAATATACCATGTACAATTTAATAATATAAGCAGATACCCTTCCCTGCCCGTGTGACAGATTTACAGTATCTGTGGGAACCAGCCGGCCTGTCGGGCACTACTAGTCCCAAGAGGGCTGCCATGTAAGAACTCGGGAATCCATTCTCTCTATGCCATCATTATTTTATTTGACTTAATAGTCCCTACGTTGAGTGAAGTTCCATGCCGTGGATCATGGTCATTCAAATGAGTACTTTCGTACGGGGTACGATATGCGCAACTCTACAACGATACCCGTGCGGCTAGATTGTAGGTCTTACATAGCGTAATACAACAATCAAATCTAACCACGGAGTAATCATGCCTTGACCATAAATTACACATGCTATTTTTGTAAGATAAATAAATAACTAAATAAATAAATAATTTGAAGCCTGCATGTGTCTGTATGCCAATATTCGGGATCGGCTAATCGATTGCAATAGTTCATTACATGAACGTGTCTCATTCATTCAATTCAATAAGACGACTAGCCAGACTCATAGTTCCAACTAGGAATGCATGATCAATTATTAGTCAATGTCACAATCATTATCAATGGTGACAAGGCATGAAAATAAAATAGTATTCAGTGGAGTCGAGTCTACGACTCTCAGGATTAAGTTCCAGTCATACTGGGTATCCATGGATCAATCAGGACATAAGGCGCATTCCACATAACAATCTGTATTAACAATATTAACATATCATGATTTTATCAAGTTCATGCCAAAAGGCGTAAGGATATAATAGAAGAATTATCATGCCACCATTAAAAGAATAAATTATAGAACAAATAGAAACACCCAGGTCAGGAAGTCACGCCAACAAGTCTATGCTAAGGCCAACAAGTCACACCAAGTCTAGTAGGTAGGAGTGAGCGTATAAACAGCGTGAGCGTGAAAAGTAACTCACGCACGCACGCACAGTGTGAACGTGAAAAGTGGTTCACGTTGGCACGCACAGCGTGAGCGTGAAGGGTAATTCGTGAGCGTGAAAAGTAACTCACGCACGCACAGCGTGAGCGTATGAGCGTGAAAAGCGTGAAAAGAAATCCACGCACGCACGCAAAGACGTGTACGTAACTCAAATGTCATGCTGGCACGTAAGGACGTGAGTGTAACTAAAATTCACGCTGACACGTACAGACGTGTGCGTGACTAAAAATTCACGCTGGCACGTAAGAACGTGAGCGTGACTAAAAATTCACGCACGCACGTAAGAACGTGCGCGTGACTAAAAATTCACGCTGACACGTAAGAACGTGAACGTGACTAAAATTTACGCAAATACGTAAAGACGTATGCGTGACTAAAATTTACGCAAACACGTAAAGACGTGTGCGTGACTAAATCTCCCGAACTCCATTCTTATGGAGCCTTCGTTCCAAGCCAGAAATGAAGTTCCCATGGTTCAGAATGAGGAGCTGTACCACAAGAACCATCTACTTTCGAAAACATGCCAGTTTTGGTAGATCAAAAACCCATGGACAGCCGAGAAGAAACAAGCCAAAGAAATCAAAAATGCTAAGTACTAAACTCTCTTAGAATCATGAGAGGAAGAAAAATGAACCATAAAAATGGTTCTCAAGTGGAAGCAAGAAGCAAGATGTACTTGCCTGCTGTTGGTTGGTGGAGAGAGGGATGAGGAAGGAGAAGAAGTAATGGTGAAGGAGAGTTATAAGAAGAGAGAAGGGGATGGGGGCTTTAAATAGGAAGGGTGGTGGTAGGTGGGGGTTTGTGGGAGTTCGGTTCATGTGAACCACCATGAACCCAAAATAACCAACCATGGCCGAACCACAATAAGACTAAAGCAGAGAAGTTAAAAGCAGAAAATAAAATGCAGAAATAAAATACAGAAATAAAATTGCAAAAAATAAAATACAGATAATTAATTAACATAAAATTAAAGGAATTTAAATACAGGATGATACATGATAAATATTAAATAAATATATATGAGTTGCACATATATAAAATATGCATTCTGGGAACGGGGAGTGACAAAAACATATAATGCATGATAAGAAAAACTAAGTAATTCAGCCACCATTCTCATTCATATTACCATCTTGCCATCTTGCCTTGAGCCAACGCTCATACTATCATCTGCCCAATCCAGGGTCTTGGCGTAATCAATATTCTACATCGGCGACTGTAACTCCAAAAATTATGTTTGATAAATTTTAGGATTTTTCTAATTTTCTTGAATTTAAATATTGCTTCTTACGAAAACCTATTCTCGATTAAAATGAATTTCAGGTTTTCTTCAATTTGAAAAGTATTTTAATACTAATTTACGTATTTGTTATTGTTATTAATATTGATTGAGTCGTAAGTTATTATTAACTGTTAATTATGAAAAATGGTTTATTAATATTTTTGGATTTATTTAATATATAATTTTATTGAGAAAACAGCAACTATTTTCATTAACAATTGGTAAATTATAACCTGTTGGATAATTTGTTTAAAACTGTGGAGGAAAATGTTTAGATTTTGATATTTGAAATTCTATTGGGAATCTGTTTTCTATTGTGTTTCTGAAAAACTGTTTGATTTCGAATTTTGAAATCTTTTGGAATTATTGGAGGGAATAATTGGTTTTGAAAAACTGTTTTGAAAATCTGTTTTAATTTGAAATTGCAATTTTGTACAACAATTCCTAATTACTGCCCCCAGATCTAGTTTTATTTACTACACTACCATTTTATATTACACTCAGATCTACACATATTTACCTACACTACCATTACACAATACCCCCAGATCTACTCCTAATTACAACTATGCCATATATTATTTTATTATAAATTTACATGCAGCCTAATACAATTCTGACATGTCAGTACACACACTCCAAAGTTCTGACGTCACTCTCTCTCTCTCTCTCCTCTCTCTGCTCGGACGACCACCGCCACCGTTGCCACCGTGCGCCACCGCACCTCGCCGGAGCGCCACCGCAGTGAAGCTTCTGGAGATCCGTGCTGACCCTTCGAATAGAGCATGCCTCGATCCTCGTGCCACCGCCATTAGTACGGAGCAGGGAGCCTCGGAGACCGTGCTGCCACCTTAGGCCGTGTGCACCGCCAGAGCTCGCCTCGACTGTCGAGCTCACCTCGACTGTCGCGCCACCGACGAGCCTTGAAGACTGTGCCACCGCCATCATTTTGCCGCCCTTCGAGACTCGAGCCGACGCCTCGAGTCCTGTGTGCACCGCCCTTCGGTTCCCGAGGAGTCCGCAGCTCGAACCTCCGCCACCGTCTCTCGCCGGACCTCCGCCACCACTGTCCCGTCCACACGCGATCGAGCCACGCCACCGAGTCGGTAGTGCAGCCGATCTACTTGTCGACGAGTAGATCTCCACCGATCAGTCATCTCCGCCGCTGAGGAGCCGTTGCAGCGCCGAGGATCGCCGTGGATCGACTTCCCCTTCAGGCCGGTGAGCAACTCTTCTCGATCTACTTGCCTCTTTTTTCTTGTTGCTAGGATCCATAGCTAGGGTTTGTATTGCTAGAAATTAGGGTTTCGGTTGGAGAAGAACTTAGATCTAGGGTTTTCTAGAGAAGGGAGAAAGAAAAAGTGGCTAGGCCGAGCTTAGGGTTTGTGCGGCTAGGTGAGAGAAAAAGACGGAGGAGGAAGACGAAGTGTGGAGGTGATAAAAAAGACGGAGACAGAGTGGGGGTCTTCGCCGGAGAAGACGAAGAGGCCGGAGTTGGAAAAACTTAGGGTTAGGGTTCTTCATAGGAAGATCTACTAGGGTTAGGGTTTTCCTAGCCATGAGAGCTGAGGAAGGAGACGAAGTGGGAACGCCGGAGCAGGCGGAGATAGGCTTTGTCGGCTGAGAAAGCTTTTAGGTTCTGGAGAATTCGTGAAAGTATGAGAAGAGAGAGAGTGAAGAGAAGCTTTTAGGGGTTGGGTATACTGGGCCGGGTTCTTGGGCCAGAAGTCGGGCTGGTGGATTGGGCTGAGTGGTTTTTAAATATTAAGTCAAATTTATTAACAGAGAGAATAGGATGGGCCAGGGTCTTGGGCTAGAATATTGGGCTATTTTTAACTATTGAATTTTATTTGAATTAGCAGCAGTATTTGTTAGATTGGGCTGGACCTAGTTAGGCCGGGCAAGTGCCTAAATACTGGGCTGGTTTAGTTGGGCTTGAAGAATTATTTCAGCAGCAGTAATTATTTGGGTTGATTAATAGGATTGGGCTGTTGGATTTGGGCTTAGGCTGAGAAATATGGACTAGTCTTTGTCTAATAATAGTCATATTAATGGTAGTTTCTCTTAATTAAGTTATAGAATTATTCTAAATACTAGTATTAATTGTCATAAATATTATATTGGTATAAATGTTTTATTATGTTATTCTAGTTGATAGCTAGTAAATATTGGTTAACTATTAATTACTAAAAAGTGTTCTATTATTTTCCTAAAAATAATTTCTTTACAAAATAGAGCTTGAAATATTATTTTGATTAAACAAGTAAATAACTTCCTTATTAATATATAGTTAAAATATATTTTCAAGATATATCAATAAATATTTTCCTATAAAGTTAAATAAATAGTTTCTTAGTTAAAGATTTAGCAGTAATCATATCTAGCTAAATGTCATTATTTCAAAACCCTAATAATTGTACAAATATTACCAGGTGATTTGCAACCATACAGTACTACTCTCGTACAACCAAACCGAGGCAAGTATACTGACTCGACTTGTACTTTATTTTCTGTCTTACCTTCATGTGCCATATTCTCATATCGGATACGAGATACACACGATTGTCTTGTACCATTGTTCATTGCTTGTGCGTCATTGTTATTACGGGATTGGGGAAATATTAGCTTTTGTGTGACCACACCCAACATAGGTAATTGTGGATAGCCTAATCGTACACGTCACGTACGATGAAGCCGTACCTTATAGAATTGACTCATTGACTCATTGCCTCATTGATTGATTGTTCCTAAGCCGGTCACACATTAGTTTTAATATTTCAAAATTGTCACAATTACATATTGATTGTCGTGATTCATTGCCTTGTACATTGATAGCCATGTTCATTGTCTAGCATATTGATTGTCATCTATTGTCTGCAGTTTTACATTTTATTTCTGGTACCACAGTTTCACTTTTATTTCATGTTCTAGTATTCTGGTATTCTAGTTTCACCTTGTACTCTAGATTACAGATTATATTGTATATTGTCTGGTCAGGGTTATACTTTGCTCTTTTCCTGATAGGATCGTTGCAGGTGAGTGGAAGATTACATGGAGCTGGTAATTGCTTGGATATTGCAGCTTTTATTTTAGTTTATTTTTCTGGAGATTGTATTGTAGATATTCATTATTGTATATTATTTTATTTGACCGGATTTGTCTCCGGCTGATTTTGTACTAAGACTTGATGGATATTGGTGATTTTTGGGAACGTTATAAAAGCTGTGTTTTGTTTACATTTTATTGTGACTTTGAGTTTTCCTTAGTATTGTACAGCTACTTCATCATATCCATCGACGAAGGCTGGGCGTGTCCGACTCGTATCCGATTATTCGGGAGCGGGTCGTGACATATTTTTAGTGGTGGCCCATGTAGGTCTATCCTAATGACACTTAGGCAATAAAGTGTTATTGGGGGACCAGCGAAAGCTAAGGAAAACTCATCACAGCATAGGAACCGCGAGAAAATGGTTTATGGTTTATGATTAATGGTTTATGGTTTATGGTTTATGGTTATTGATGTTTAAAAATTTTAAAATTTTGATTTTACTTATGATTTTAGGATAGCTTATGATTTTTATAGGATATAGCAATCAACAGTTTATTTTTTTTGCAGGACGGTCGCCACGACGAACGCTGGGACCAGTGAGCAGCCTGCACCCAGTGCACAGGAGCAACTTCCACCGCCTCCGCCTCAGCCTCAGCCGCTTCCTCCGACGATGATGTTCGATGGCACGCAAGTGATGGCCATGTTCCAGTAATTCATGGAGATCCAAAATCAGCAAACTGTACAGTTCAGAACGACCGTCGTCGACGCACTCGGGACCAGAGGGCCAGCTCCGCCAGCACCACCAGCACCACCGACACCAGCAGCGCCGAGGCCAGGGTCTGCCAAGGACTATCAGTTCCTCCGCCCGATAGATTTCTAGGGCAATGAGGGGATAGTCTACGCAGACGAATGGCTGGAGAATACTGAACGGTCATTGAAGATGGCGAGGATCCCGGATGATTTACAAGTCGAAGTTGCGAGCATGCGACTATTCGACATCGCTAGGGCTTGGTACCGGGAGGAGCCCCAGTTAGCAGAGCCCGGAGTTTCCTGGAAGGATTTTAAACTGATGTTCTAGGAGAAGTTCTTCCCGGATGTGGAGTGGGACGAGCTTCGGATGCAATTTGAGGCATTGCAGCAGGGGAGCATGACAGTTGCCCAGTATACATCAGAATTCATCCGACTCAGCAGGTTCGCAGAGAACCTAGTCAGCACGCCAAAGGAGAGGGCTTGGATGTTCAAGAAGGGTCTCACCAGGGAGCTGCGACATGCAGTAGCTATTAGTCAGGCCACGACCTATGCGAGCATCCTTAAAGTTGCTCAGGGAGTAGAGAAGGAGATGGATCCGAAGCTCAAGCGGGACCGAGACATTGGCGGCAGCAGTTCCAAGGGTCCACCAAAACGGACCGACACTCAGCAGAGGCCACTTCAGCATCAGCATCATAATCGAGCTCCGACATCACCGAGACAGCAGAGGCAGATTCAGACACCAGTGTACTTCTCTTGTGCATATTGCAAGAGGCCAGGACACTGTGTCGATGAATGCCGCAAGAAGTTAGGGCAGTGCTTGATTTGTGGGTCTGCCACTCACCAAGTGAGAGATTGCCCTACAGCTTTCACTCGTCAGGAGCCAGTACCAGAGCAGCAGCAGAAGGACCCAGTATTTGAGGATCAGTAGTCGCAGAAGCGCAGTCAGATGGACCGTTATCTTTTTACTTGCTTGTAGTAGCTGGATTTCTTTTATATTGCCTATTTTTAGGCTTGTCTCTGAGTTTTCTTGCATTTACAGTCTTTCCTTTTGTCTAGTGACTACTTGTTAGTCCTTGTTATTTTACTACATAAATAAATCATTTAGTTTTCTTGTTGCCTTTAATAAATTTTGTTTGATTTTATACACTACAAAATCCTTGAAATTTTGAGGACGAAATTTTGGTAAGGGGGTTGATTTGTAACTGCCAAAATCATGTTTGGTAAAGTTTAGGATTTTTCTAATTTTCTTGAATTTAAATATTGCTTCTTACGAAAACCTATTCTCGATTAAAATGAATTTCAGGTTTTCTTTAATTTGAAAAGTATTTTAATACTAATTTACGTATTTGTTATTGTTATTAATATTGATTGAGTTGTAAGTTATTATTAACCGTTAATTATGAAAAATGGTTTATTAATATTTTCGGATTTATTTAATATATAATTTTATTTAGAAAATAGCAACTATTTTCATTAACAATTGGTAAATTATAACCTGTTGGATAATTTGTTTAAAACTGTGGAGGAAAATGTTTAGATTTTGATATTTGAAATTCGGTTGGGAATCTGTTTTCTATTGTGTTTCTGAAAAACTGTTTGATTTCGAATTTTGAAATCTATTGGAATTATTGGAGGGAATAATTGATTTTGAAAAACTGTTTTGAAAATCTTTTTTAATTTGAAATTGCAATTCTGTACAACTATTCCTAATTACTGCCCCCAGATCTAGTTTTATTTACTACAATGCCATTTTATATTACACTCAGATCTACACATATTTACCTATACTGCCATTACACAATACCTCCAGATCTACTACTAATTACAACTATGCCATATATTATTTTATTATAAATTTACACGCAGCCCAATACAATTCTGACATGTCAGTACACACACTCCAAAGTTCTGACGTCACTCTCTCTCTCTCTCTCTCTCTCCTCTCTCTGCTCGGACGACCACCGCCGCCGTTGCCGCCATGCGCCACCACACCTCGCCGAAGCGCCACCGTAGTGAAGCTTCTTGAGATCCGTGCTGACCCTTCGAGCAGAGCGTGCCTCGATCCTCGCACCACCGCCATTAGTGCGAAGCAGGGAGCCTCGGAGACCGTAATGCCACCTTGGGCTGCGTGCATCGCCAGAGCTCGCCTCGACTGTCAAGCTCACCTCGACTGTCGCGCCACCGACGAGCCTTGAAGACCGCACCACCGCCATCATTTTGCCGTCCTTCGAGACTCGAGCCGACGCCTCGAGTCCTGTGCGCACCGCCCTTCGGTTCCCGAGGAGTCCGCAGCTCGAACCTCCGCCACCGTCTCTCGCCGGACCTCCGCCACCACTGTCCCGTCCAGACGCGACCGAGCCATGCCACCGAGTCGGGAGTGCAGCCGATCTACTCGACGACGAGTAGATCTCCACCGATCAGTCATCTCCGCCGCTGAGGAGCCGTTGCAGCGCCGAGGATCGCCGTGGATCGACTTCCCTTTCAGGCCGGTGAGCAACTCTTCTCGATCTACTCGCCTCTTTCTTCTTGTTGCTAGGATCCATAGCTAGGGTTTGTATTGCTAGAAATTAGGGTTTCGGTTGGAGAAGAACTTAGATCTAGGGTTTTCTAGAGAAGGGAGAAAGAAGAAGTGGCTAGGCCGAACTTAGGGTTTGTGCGGCTAGGTGAGAGGAAATGACGGAGGAGGAAGACGAAGTGTGGAGGTGATGAAGAAGACGGAGACTGAGTGGAGGTCTTCGTCGGAGAAGACGAAGAGGCCGGAGTTGGAAAAACTTAGGGTTAGGGTTCTCTATGGAAAGATCTACTAGGGTTAGGGTTTTCCTAGCCATGAGAGCTGAGGAAGGAGACGAAGTGGGATCGCCGGAGCAGGCGGAGATAGGCTCTGTCAGCTGAGAGAGCTTTTAGGTTCTGGAGAATTCGTGAAAGTATGAGAAGAGAGAGAGAGTGAAGAGAAGCTTTTAGGGGTTGGTATACTGGGCCGGGTTCCTGGGCCAGAAGTCGGGCTGGTGGATTAGGCTGAGTGGTTTTTAAATATTAAGTTAAATTTATTAACAGAGAGAATAGGATGGGCCAGGGTCTTGGGCTAGAATATTGGGCTATTTTTAACTATTGAATTTTATTTGAATTAGCAGCAGTATTTGTTAGATTGGGCTGGACCTAGTTAGGCCGGGCCAGTGCCTAAATACTGGGCTGGTTCAGTTGGGCTTGAAGAATTATTTCAGCAGCAGTAATTATTTGGGTTGATTAATAGGATTGGGCTGTTGGATTTGGGCTTAGGCTGAGAAATGTGGACTAGTCTTTGTCTAATAATAGTCATATTAATGGTAGTTTCTCTTAATTAAGTTATAGAATTATTCTAAATACTAGTATTAATTGTCATAAATATTATATTGGTATAAATGTTTTATTATGTTATTCTAGTTGATAGCTAGTAAATATTGGTTAACTATTAATTACTAAAAAGTGTTCTATTATTTTCCTAAAAATAATTTCTTTACAAAATAGAGCTTGAAATATTATTTTGATTAAACAAGTAAATAACTTCCTTATTAATATATAGTTAAAATATATTTTCAAGATATATCAATAAATATTTTCCTATAAAGTTAAATAAATAGTTTCTTAGTTAAAGATTTAGCAGTAATCATATCTAGCTAAATGTCATTATTTCAAAACCCTAATAATTGTACAAATATTACCAGGTGATTTGCAACCATACAGTACTGCTCTCGTGCAACCAAACCGAGGCAAGTACACTGACTCGACTTGTACTTGTTTTCTGTCTTACCTTCATGTGCCATGTTCTCATATCGGATACGAGATACACACGATTGTCTTGTACCATTGTTCATTGCTTGTGCGTCATTGTTATTGCGGGATTGGGGAAATATTAGCTTTTGTGTGACCACACCCAACATAGGTAATTGTGGATAGCCTAATCGTACACGTCACGTACGATAAAGCCGTACCTTGTAGAATTGACTCATTGACTCATTGCCTCATTGATTGATTGTTCCTAAGCCGGTCACACATTAGTTTTAATATTTCAAAATTGTCATAATTACATATTGAGTGTCGTGATTCATTGCCTTGTACATTGATAGTCGTGTTCATTGTCTAGCATATTGATTGTCATCCATTGCCTGCAGTTTTACATTTTATTTCGGGTGCCGCAGTTTCACTTTTATTTCATGTTCTAGTATTCTGGTATTCTAGTTTCACCTTGTACTCTGGATTACAGATTATATTGTAAATTATCTGGTCAGGGTTGTACTTTGCTCTTTTCCTGATAGGATCGTTGCAGGTGAGTGGGAGATTACATGGAGCTGGTGATTGCTTGGATATTGTAGCTTTTATTTTAGTTTATTTTTCTGGAGATTGTATTGTAGATATTCATTATTGTATATTATTTCATTTGATCGGATTTGTCTCCGGCTGATTTTGTACTAAGACTTGATGGATATTGGTGATTTCTGGGAACATTATAAAAGCTGTATTTTGTTTACATTTTATTGTGACTTTGAGTTTTTCTTAGTATTGTACAGCTTACTTCGTCGTGTCCATCGACGAAGGCTGGGCGTGTCCGACTCGTATCCGATTATTCGGGAGCGGGTCGTGACAGCGACAGGATAATAGAATGTTGTTACCCAATCCTTTTTGCCACATCTTTGATACCACACATCTTTCCAACCAACTCAAGGTACTCACCGCCCAATCCTTTGGGACTTAGCATCTGTTTTAGCTTACATTCATTTGAATGCAATTCAAGCATACTCACTGCCCAGTTCTTGGGTCTTAATATATGTGTTACCAACTATTCATCGAGCCAAAGCTCGATATACTCACCGCCCAAGAATTTGGGACTTTGCCTTCACCTGTCATGTAATTCATCGCAACAGCATACAAGCATACAATTCATCTAGCCATAACAGTTTACGTTCAGGTGATTAATTATCTTTCATTATCTTTCCAAATTTCATGCAAGGTGTTATTGAACAACTTAACAAGAAACATAGCATACTCATCCTTATTTTAAGCGTGAAGCTAAAGGATCTTTGAAGGGTTCAAGCACATTCATAGGACGATTCCCGCCACGATCGCATAGCCTTCCAAGCGATCCTTTGCATATTCTCAAGTCCAACAAGGCTTCATCGAACCAACCATCCATCATAAGGCATCTTGCGGGTCGGGGCACTACATTAAGGTCAAACCCTTGTTCTTAAGTTTTGGGACGAAACTTTTTCTTGGTGGTATATTATGTAGCGCCCTACTTTCGATAGGCGACAGACTTCATAATATGCTTGTACCGAGTCAGATCGGTCGGGAACTTAGATGGCTATCTGACTCGATCGCTGAGCTTGGTAAACGATAATACCTTGTGGCATCGATCAAATCGATTTGGACGGATGTTATGAGAATCGGTCCAACTAATGGAACGACTTCTGTTAGAATAAGTCCTAGATGCAGCAGGTTGTGTCTCGGCGAGTGAACTCTATATAAGAGTCCCTTCGACGGGACTGGACCGCTGTATAATTTTCTTGGAGCTTTTGCCGCTTGGTTTTGATGAAAGTGCTTTCGCGTCATTTTCTGTATGTAATCTACGAATTTCGAAGCGAAGGAAAAGAAGGAATCCTAACAAAGTGTTGGTGTCATTGCAGAAGCTCGCGTAACTAAATCTTGAACGTTGCGAAGCGCTTCGACGGTCGGCACGATCAAAGAACTTAGTGGGTGATTCGGCCCCTTTTTCTACTCTGTCCCGCAAACGAAATTTTTTTGCCTCGAATTCATTCAAATCGACGATGCCAAGTTAAATTCATGCCAATCCACTAAGGTCAAGAAATCGAAAAAAATGTATCGATTTAGAGTAATCTACTCTGAAAATACAAGTTTCTCACATAAACGAGAAAGTTTAAGGTTCTAGTAAAAAGATAGACTATTTCACATGCTACAAAATAATATAAAACGTCGATCATGGGTTATGATGCCTCGGATAATTTGGTGCCTACGGGACGCTAAATCAGGAGTACGACTTTGGGGAAAATGAATCGTTGCATGAGTTGGGAGAAATAATAATGTCGTTCAATACTGTCTGCACTATACAAATTTGTTTACATGTATTAAACTGTTCACGCATTGGCATGGTCATGGACAGCTTGTGCACAAGTTTGACTTTCCTTGAATCGGTATCCGGGACATCGGAATTGAATCGACCTAGGGGGAATAAATAATCGTGCCTCGACACTGATGTATTACGGGAACGTCAGTCAGGCTTGCAACCTAGACTGAACGGGTCAAAATATCGTTGCGATAGTCCCACGTGGTGTGTAACACCAATGACCGCACATATACGATAGTAGCATGCTCACATATTGTCTTATGCATGTAGTAAGTATTATCTCTGTTTTTATGCAGGGACGAGCACGGTCGTGGTAAGAACTGTAATAAATCGCTATGTTTTACTGTATGATTTATTTCTTCAAGATGGCTATCGATATGAACTGAATTCATTTAGTTCTAAATAGAAAGACAACTCTAAGCATGCCTACCTTAACAATCAAAGTCAGTTTAGACGAGTGGGTTCATCTCGTCCACTTAGCAAGTGTGCTAATCCCCTCCCCAAATTCCCCAGGTGTGGCGGAAGCTCTAAACTGAAGCTGAAGTACGGAGAGGCGTTTTAAAGTTCTTCCTATCCTGAAGTATTTTGAAGCCAATTCAATCGAAGGCTTATGTATAAAGGGGCGAATGTATGGAACGACAAGTGTTAGTTCAGGCAGATTGTCGAGTATATTTCTTTTGTTTTCAATCAATGTAGCCGCAACGACATCCAATATAATTACGACTTGCACTTCGTTGCAAGCTATGAATGAAAAGCATATTTATATCTTCCTATATTGCGTCTCAATTTGATGTGATTTGTGAAGTTTTAACTTGGCATTTTAATATAAAAATCAACGTAACGTTCTTGCCTTATACGAGTGCAATTCCAGACTTGTATGGCATCACGCCTTAGCAAGGACGATCGATTCGGCAAAATAACACCGGGAACGAACGGTTTGTCGACTCGAGGCGTGACAGTCAGTAGGGGAAATATTGGGGGAGGACAGTCGCTAGTGCGTATGGAAAGTCAAACAGGTAAACCATAATTTTCGAAAGGAACTATGGCGTGATATATTTGGAGATACCCTCTGACGTTTTGGACGTTACGGTCGGATACGTATGATTGGATGCCAGTTACGTACTTATAGCCTAAATCTCACCCATGCGTGTGAAAGTTGTCCTCTAAATTGCACATTAGACGGTTAGAATTCCCTTTGCATATTTGTGTCTAGGATAGTCTTTTGTATATTATTTTATTATTCTGACAGTTCATATTAGCATGTTCTTCCCGTATCTTGTTACGTCCCTCTAAGGACTGGTGATTTCTCCAGGTGTGTTTGTGATTTTCGCAGGTCTCTAGCCAAGGACATAGTTTACAATCTACCTTCGCGATGCTAGCTTTTGGATCATCTTTCGCTTTGCTTGACTCGTCCATCGTCACTATGTATTTCTCTCATTTTGTTGATAGTGGATTTGTCTCCGCCCATCTACATGTACCAATGATAATTCATAGTTAATTATATGATATCTTTTATTCTTTTATTTTGTGGATGAGATTAGTTAGCCTTGGTTTTACTGTATTTATTGGAGTATACTTCGTATGTATGCAGCTGGCCTGTCTACGTACTTAGTCCTAAGTATTTTGGAACTGGGGCGTTACATGGACTTCCTTTATCTTTTGTGTTTTGCTGTGGATGAGATATAGTTTATGGATATTTTGGCCTGTGATTTATATTATTACAGCTTATATACATATACGAAGATTTCATATATTGGAGTGTTCTTCGTATATGTGCAGCTGGCATGTCTACGTACTTGGTCTTAAGTATTTTGGGACTGGGGCATTACATCACCCCTTCTACATATAGCCTCTCACTTTCTCTCTCCTCTCTCTTTTATTCTTTCTTCCATTCCTCTTCCTCAAGCTTAAGAAAGCTTGGCCTTGAGGCCTAGAGTGTGGTTTCGAAACCCCTCTCGGTGGTGGATTGGAAGATTAGGGTTGGTTGCTACAACCTAGGCAAGTACATCTTACTCAAAAGTGATATGACCTTGCTTTATTTTTGGTTTTCCATAGAAACTAAAGTTTTATTGTTCTATAATATGCTTCTCTAAATTTTTAACATCTTTAGTATATAGCATTTTTGGTTTTGATCGGTGGTATTGCGTAGATCTGAGTTTCTATATTGTATTTTTGAGTATTTTGAGGTATTCATCTTTCAATTGTCAAAATTAGTAAAATATAATGCTTCTATGTTGTAGAAAATTCAATTCTATGCAATTTTGACTTTAAAAATCTGAATTTTGATTTAAAATGAAGTTTTTATGGCCAAAATAAGTTTTGGAGTTTTCAAAAATTATCTTTCTGTGACGGTTTGGATAATCCTTCAGTAATCCGCGAAAGTTCGTCGGATCATCCAAATTTGCCCATAAAACTTGCTGTTACAACTCGAAAAATCTGTCGGTAATCCGCAGTAATCCGCCAAATGATCCGATTAGGCTATTTTTGTCTATTTTTGCCCATTTTAGCCCATTTTTGTCCTTTTTGATATTTTATTTGATTGTAATGAACTCTTAACACGATTAGATGACCTTGTATAGTTAGAGAATGATTATACACCCTATATATACTTGACACTAATATATGTACATAAATTGTTTTATGTCATGTACTTATCTTTTATTGATTTTCTTACATACCATGATATAGTTCCTATTTGATTTTCTGACACGTCATGATATGTTTTCTTATTGATTTCCCCTACATGCCATGATATGTATTGATATGCCTTTCTAGATTTTATTGTCCAGTACATTTATTGTCTAGCCGTATATTGGTTGATAGTAGCCTGTCATGGCATACTCATGATTACCGTACATGTCCAAATTGATTTAGTGGCTCGTAATAGCACACTCATGTACTGATTTTCTGATTGACTTCTAGATTAAGACTGAATGCATGTTCTTTATTGACACCGTGGATATAGCTTGTTAAATATTTAATCTATTGCATCTTGGCACTGGACAATCGAGTGTGAGCATTGTTCCGTATATCACGTGAAGTTAGTACGGAGATGTTCGCAAGTGATAACTTGTAAATTACTCGTACATAACACATGTCATCCTAGGAAATTCTTGAGTGTCCACGACTTGAGAATTTGACATGAATATGATAAGGTAAATGACTAGTAAATTCAAGTAGATCATCATAGGAGGAAATTCGCACTACCAACCCCGAGTTCCAAGGGCCCTATGAGGCATGGCTCAACCCTACTAGGCAAGGGCTCCATGACCTACCAAGTTTGCGCGTATTGATACACAATCGAGTCATATGTCGTGCCTGGTTGCGGTACAGTCAGTTATATATTTTATATAATACTTTCAGTCATACGTCGTGCTGGGTTACGACACAGTTAGTTGTATGTTTTCTTTTACAAGTATATGATATGGTTGTTCATGTTATAAGTTCAAGATACTTTCATCTGCCAACAGTCTTGTTGGGTACTAGATGTATACTCGTACACCTGGACATCCGGGTATCTGCAGTCAGGTAGTTGCGAAGATCCTCATCTTGCATACTAGTAATTAGGATTGTGATAACACTAGCTAGTTAATGATAGCAAGCCATAGGCAATGATTGGCCGTGCACTTTTAGTTGTGTGTTACTTTAATATGCTTTTTATGTCAGTGAGTGGCCAAAGGCTAAGTTCTGCTTGGAAAAAGATCTGCAACCTCGGTCATTGTTTGGTTTAAGGGTTGTGGCTCCGATTTCTAGTAGTTCCTAAGTCCCTTGTTGCTCATTGTCTTATTCTTCTCTATTGTTATATTGTTTAGTATTTTCATTCAGTCATTTCTATTCTCGAGATACGTGCATTGGTATCGCACTAGTCTCGACCGTATTTATTTATTTCTGTCATTATGTTGTTGCATTGTTGTTGGACTTTGTCATTCACCTCGAGCTTTCCTTGTGGTACTTGCTATTTGGGGTCTGATCCCAATGGTTTTGCATGGCCAGGTTCCGCAGTTGATCACATGGATCTACCGTCTTCTTCTCCGGATGGTTCGCACTCCGAGGACCGACACGGATTAGCGAGTGGGTTACCTTTATCTTCCACTTTATCTTGTACTTTTACTTTGTGGTGTATTAGCCAAGGACATGTGTTAATCCTTGTATATGGGTTTTGTTCCCTCCGTCTTTGAACGTCGTGGATGTATATTCTGGACAGCTGCTAGTTGTACATTTACATACCTTTTGTATTGTCAGTTGATATATCTTTTTATTATGTCAGCTCACATGATTATGTATGCATTTGTGTTTGGGACGCCTTACCCATCTCATATGTTATTTACTCTTTATTTCTTCTTGTGTTGATTGGATTGAGATAGGATTTGTTCAACCATAGGAGTCGTTAGTGGCATGCTAGAGTCCTTCCACTTGTCTTCTAGACAGCCGTGATCGTATTTTAGGATACTGGCGTACTATAATATACGTAACTGGCTTTGTCTCGCCCCCGCTCTTTATTATTTTGTCTATGGGACATGACAAAGTCGCACTTGCACAAGGCAATTTTATAAGCAACGAATAGAGTACACAGAGAAATTGAACAACACATTAGATAAAGAATAAACTTTACTTCATTGATAATGAAAATCATTTACAAGACTCTATTACAATAGTCGCTGC
This sequence comes from Iris pallida, assembly GCA_029216955.1. NCBI lineage: Eukaryota > Viridiplantae > Streptophyta > Magnoliopsida > Asparagales > Iridaceae > Iris > Iris pallida. The sequence continues at coordinate 27,226,572 of JANAVB010043419.1, read as the reverse complement.
GCGGGCTTACAACTTAACTTCATTTACCAAATGATTGCTGATGAGATAGTCGTTCCATACATTACATCCTCTTTATACAACTAAAACATTTAACACACATGTTATAGAGAGAAGTCCAGCCATCTTTCTTCAACTGGTGCAGAGTCTTAAAAATAGGAGTTCACACGCTAGCAAAGCTTCAAAATATTTCAAGCGTCACCTTCAGTTTCTTGGCACACTTTCTTGATTCGCAACACCCGTGGAGAGCAAGGATCAGTACATTGCCGTGTACTGGTGGGTGGCTAAATAAATTCTATACTCTCATTTGTTCAAGAATATTTATATGAAACATGTAATACAATTTGTGATCTTTCTAACTATCCTAATGTATTTCATGTGACCATATATAATATGGTCTAACATTTTATATTAGTTATATAGTAAAAAAAAGGAATTGCTACAACATGTTGTGCATATAGCCTTGTGAAAATTATAACAAGAGTTGAAAAGTTTAACCTAATTATATTGGTTATAAAGTTTTTTTTTAAATGTTACAAAAGCATGTCCCATATCTATTGTTCCAAAATCTATGTACCAAATATGTGATCTTTTGAGCATATTTATTGTTCTCAAAATTTATGTACCAAACGTGTCCTTTTTTTACATCTAAAAAAACTAAAAAATTATAAAGGATTAATTACACTGACCCCATTATGTTTCATAGGTATTACTGTATTACATAGACTATTCCATATTTCGAAAATAAATACATTGATCATCCCTCTCATTTATAAATTTTATTAACCATAGGAGTGATTAGTGTTATTAGTTTTATAGAAAATAGAAACCATAAGAGATATCCGTATAATTAATTTCAAAGTAGGAGTAATCTTATAATAAGTGTAAAATATAGGATAGTTAATACAATAAACTTGTTGTGTGGACAATTAGCTCAACCTCTCAATGTATATCAATTTATCTCAAATGTGTCTCTACAAGCCATCCCAACCTCTCTTTATATAGGGAGAGAGAGAGGTTGGGAGTTACAAAGTGAAAAGTCACTTGGGAGTTAGAAAGGTGAAGAGTCACCATGATGATGATGAGTTACAACACTCCACCTTGGCTCTTCACAAACTCTGCTTGTAAACACCTCTGAGCTTCTTCGTTTGTCTACAGCTTGCAGATTCAAATTTGACCACCTACTTGTGCCTCTTCAAAAACCTTGCCAAAGAAAACCCAGTGGAAAAAACTTTGGTCGAAGGACAAAAGAGTACACACAGGTCAGTGATGATGGGGGTAAACTAACCATTGCAAAGGTGCCTCATCAAAAACCTTGTCAGGGAAAACCCAGTGAAAAAAACCCGCTGATCTAAGGACAAAAGAGTACACGATGGATTAGAAGTATACATTGGATACTCCCCCTGATTACAATAGTCCTTAGTGAATAAGAGATTTGAACTGTGTCTCGTTAAAAACCTTGCCAAAGAAAATCCAGTGGGAAAAACTTTGGTCGAAGGAAAAAAGAGTACACAAGCATACATCAGGATGCTTCCCTTTTCACTCGCACTCGACAGGGTGCAGGATATACGCACAACAGGGCATTTGGAGGCGCTCGTTGAGGCGCTCCCCCTCACATGCACACAACAGGGTGCAGGAAACATGTTTCACTTAGGCTAGCTCTGAAAGTTTCCTAAGTCCAATTGCTCTGACATATTTCTGGAACGAGTGTTTTGGCAGTGACTTTGTGAACAAGTCTGCACGGTTATTCTTCGATCCAATGTGTTGCACTTCAATCTTCTGAAGCGCTTGTTGTTCATGTGTAAAGAACAACTTGGGCGATATGTGCTTGGTAGCATCCCATTTGATGTAACCATGTTTCGCTTGATCAATAACAGCGGTATTGTCCTCATAGACGACAACGGGTTCATCTGGGTCATATGGAAGATCATATGTACTTCGAATATAGCTAATAACAGCTCGAAGCCATACACACTCTCTAGTCGCCTCATAGAGCACGAGTAGCTCAGAGTGGTTCGTTGAAGTAGCCACTAAGGTCTGTTTGCGAGACCTCCAAGAAATCGTCGTATTCCCAATGGTAAAGACGTAACCAGATTGGGAACGCCTCTTGTGCGGATCAGATAAGTATCCTGCATCGGCGTAGCCAACAAGGGTCGCGTTGTTTCGAGTGCCAAGAGTGTTGGACTCACTCAAAACCGCGTAGGGATAGAACAAGCCCAAGTCCGTAGTACCCTTAAGGTAGCGGAAAATGTCTTTTATGCCATTCCAATGGCGGCGTGTTGGCGCAGTGTTGTGTCGAGCTAGACAATTCACAGCAAACGAGATGTCCGGTCTAGTACATTGGGCCAAGTACAATAAAGCACCTATTGCACCCAAATAAGAGCACTCAGGACTCAATATTTTTTCGTCGTCCTCCTTTGGACGGAATGGGTCCTTAGTAATGTCTAGAGAGCGGACGATCATGGGAGTAGCAGATGGCTTAACGTCAAAATGACTAAAGCGTCTCAACACCTTTTGGGTGTAGTTCGCTTGATGTACAAGAATTCCATCTTTACGGTGCTCAATCTGCAGGCCGAGGCAAAACCGTGTCTTCCCAAGATCCTTCATCTCGAATTTCCTCTTCAGGATATCAGCAGTTTCTGACAAGTCTTTTCGGTTCCTATGAGATTCATGTCATCTACATAGACCGCTATGATTGCGTATCCTGAAGTATATTTCTTTATGAACACACATGGGCAAAGTTCATTATTAATGTATCCCAAACCGATCAAGTATTCGCTTAGGCGGTTATACCACATTCGTCCGAATTGTTTCAATCCATATAGCGAACGCCTTAGTCTAATCGAGAACGCATTCCGTGGTCGGGAACTACTTGATTCAGGCATCTTTAGTCCTTCAGGGACTCTCATGTATATCTTTGTGTCCAGATCTCCGTAGAGATAGGCTGTGACCACATCCATGAGCTGCATATTCAGTTTTTCGGAAACTACTAAACTGATTAAGTAGCGGAACGTTATAACGTCCATTACGGGAGAATACGTCTCCTCGTAATCAATTCCAGGGCGTTGTGAGAAGCCTTGCGCCACAAGGCGAGCCTTGTATCACACAATCTCATTATTCTTATTACGCTTCCTTAGAAAAACCCATTTGTGACCAACTGGTTTAACATTGGGTGGTGTTGGAGCTACAGTCCAAACACGCTTCTTTTCGCTAATGAATCTAATTCAGCCTGGATTGCTTGTTTCCATTATGGCCAGTCCGTTCGTCGTTGACACTCGACAACGCTGCGAGGTTCCATGTTATCATTGCTCATAATGTTAGTGGCCACTGAGTATATGAACACATCATTGATGACAGTTTTATTTCGCGTCAAAATATCGTCTAAGCTAGCGTACTTGACGAATATTTCGAGGTTATCGGCATGATTAGGAATAGGCGTTTCATCTGGAATGTGCTCTTCTAATACATCGCCGTGATCCTTAATGATCTCATGTGGCAAAACACTTTTAACAAGATTTCTCCGCTTCCGGGGTAGAACATCTTTGGAACCAACCGGTCTTTCCTTCTTTTTGGGAATAGCGACGGACTGGACGGCCGATGTCAGCGTCCTTTGCTCGACGGGTTCGACCGAAGCAACATGTTTCACAAGAACATGGCGTCTCTCAGGGACGTCTATCCTTGCAGGCACATTTGCAGCAGGTATAATTGATCTCGTGACTTTTGCTAGGTCGCTAAATGCGTCTGGCATTTGATTTGCAATATCTTGCAGACCTAGAATCCTCTGCACTTCCTTATCACTATGTGCAGAGGGGGGATCATGATGAGCAAAAGCGGGCACATACCACGCTAATTCACGTCGTTCCTCATCAACGTTAGCGTACATTTCTCCCCCTAACGATGGAAAGATTGCTTCATCAAAGTCACAATCCGCGTGTCTCGCGGTAAAGAGATCGCCTGTCAAGGGCTCTAAATAGCGAATGATGGACGGGAAGTTATAACCGACATATATTCCCCGTCGCTTCTGAGGTCCAAAATTTGAACGCCTTATCGGCTTAATTGGAACATTGACTAGGCACCCAAATACGCGTAAATGTGAGATGTCAGGCTCACATCCAGTAACCAGCTGGTACGCGAAAAGTGGTTGGGTGGCCATGGGCCTCAGACGGACCAAATTTGCAGCGTACAAAATTGCGTAGCCCCATACAGATTATGGGAGTTTGGTGCGCATAACCAAGGTCCGCGCTATCACTTGCAGTCGCTTTATAAAAGCTTCCGCTAGGCCATTTTGGGTATGAACATACGCAACAGGGTGTTCAAGATTTATTCCTAAAGTCATGCAATAGTCATCGAAAATCTTCGATGTAAACTCTGCGGCATTATCAAATCTAATAGACTTTATCGGATAATCCGGATGGTGAGCCCTTAACTTAATGATATGGGCGAGGAGTTTAGGAAACGCTGTGTTTCGGGTGGACAACAACACTACGTGTGACCATCTAGTCGATGCATCAACCAAAACCATGAAGTATTTAAATGGTCCGCATGTTGGTTAGATTGGTCCACAAATATCTCCATGAATTCTTTCAAGGAATTGAGAAACCAATCTCGTAGGTTTCACATGGAGCGGCTTGAGATTCGTCTTCCCAATCGAGCAAGCTTGGCAAAGGCTTTTCGGATTTATAACGAAATTCTTTCCTCCAAGAGGATGCCCATGCGATGCATTCATTGTGCGAAGCATCATATTTTGACCCGGATGACCTAGCCGGTCATGCCATAGCATAAAAATGCTCTCATCAACTGGCGCTCGGCGAATGATGAGATTACTCTTGATGTGTTGTATAGTAGTGAGATACAAACCACTTGAAAGACTTTTCAACTTCTCCATGATACGCTTTTGGCCGTACTGAGTGGAGGTAATGAAAAGATACTCGAAGCCATGTTCTCGAGCAGTTTCAACATGAAATTCATTTTCTCGAATATCCTTAAAACTCAGTAAGGTACGACTAGACCTTGGAGAATATAAGGTCTCTGATACTTCAACGGAAGTACCATTGGACAAAGAAAAACAGATTATGCCAAAACCTTGAACAAGGGTTGAGGGTCCCGAAATGGTTGTCATTGAGGTTACTTTAGGCGTATAGGAGATAAAGTATGATTTATCTCTCAAGATAGTGTGAGTCGTTCCGCTATCAACCAGACAATCTACTGCCCCGTGGTCCATGCCTATAAGTAAAGAAAATTAAAGTTTGTCACACGTTTGAGGAAAGTGCTCGAAATAGAACTTTAATTTATCGAGAAAACATAAAATACAAACCACCAAAAGTTTCATGACTTAAATCAAATATAGAGAGAAAATGGAGATTTATTCTTCCATTTCTGCTATAAAATCGGGGGTCTCAAGATTTAGATTTTCGTACTCGTTGAGATTTGCTTCGGCCCGGCGCCCCTTGTGATAGTTATCAACTTCTTGGAGGGTTGCCCTGCAAGTCCGTTGCATATGAGTATAAGCACCACATTTGTAGCAGAGAGTAGGCGCTTGGCCTTCCACTCTCGCTTTGGGACGACTGGCCCGTTGGTTCTTACCATGAGACTGTCTAGGATTCAAAGGTCCTTGGTTCTTGTTAGAACCTTGCTTTGGATGACGAGACTTAAACTCGCCTCTGTTCCTTGGCTGGGACGACTGGCCATTGTCTCGTTTCCACCGTGGATTTGGCCCACGAAGAGCATTTGCATCAGGCATTGGAATTGCCTTTGTTCCAACAGGACGAGAATTATTGTTTCTCATTAAAATGAGACTGTTCTTCTCGTCTAGTAAAAGCTGGGTGATGAGCTCGGAAAACTTGGTGAACTTAGACTGACGGTATTGCTTCTGGAGTAAGTTGTCAGTGGAAGGAAATATGGTGTATGTTTTCTCCAATAAATCACTGTCGGTTAATATCTCACCGCAGTATTGGAGAAGTGATCGAATCCTGCAGACTTCATTGTTGTAATCAGTTACACTCTTGAAGTCTTGGAAACACAGGTTTAACCAGTCATGGCGCGCTTCAGGCAGCCATATGGTCTTCTAGTGGTCGAAGCGCTCTTTCAGAGAGTCCCATAGCGTCTTCGGCGAGGAAATTTCAATGAACTCCGCCTTCATGGCGTCAGATAAATGCCTGCGGAATAGAATCATCGCTTTGGCGTTCATTGAGCGAGTGACTTCCACTTCACGCTCTTCCTCGTTATCGATGACGTCCAAGAGGCCCTGCGCATCTAGATGGTTCTGGATGTCTTGCGTCCAGTCCAAGTAGTTCTTGCCAGATGCTTCAAGGATGGAAAAATCAATCTTGATCGACATTTTTCTACAACAGGAGAAAAAATCTTGATCAGTCAACATATAAAACGACAGGTTTATATGGATTTGGTTTGTATAAGCAACAACAAACAATCGTAAATAAAACCAACGATTTTGAAAAAACAATTTTTGTTTTTTTTAAATTTTTTTCTTATATCGATCGACGGGCTGATATAGAGAGTTCAATTATTTCTTGTAAAAAATGCATAATTATAAATACAATTTGAGCAAAAAAATATTCGGTCAACCCCTTTCAGTAGCTCTACGTGAATATGACCAGGCGGAAAAATGAGGGAGGAGGGTCACCGAGGACCTCTTAAGAACCAAGCCCCAAGTTCTTTCTGACATCATACCCAAATAGGTGAGCCTATTCGGAGAGACTTCGTAAATTTTTTTTCAAATGTAAGAATAAATAAGATTTTTCAAGAAATTCACACTATTTGCGAACTGTGCAAAATAGGTGACAATTTAGTGCGTGCTCAAAATGAGCGTTGCCTTTGAAAAATTATTAGCCAAAAAATTATTTTGGAAGGCCCAAATTTGACGGTGCCAGAATTTGTTTATGTAGCCAAGACAATTTTTCAAGATTTTTCGTTATTATGTTAAAAAAAACGTACAACATAAACATGCAATAACACACAAAAGAATTGGTGCCTAAGCAAGCGGCACAAAAAAATGTCAACTATTTTTCCGACGTCTAATGAAGCGACGCCAAAAAAATAGCGAGAAAAAAAAGTACAATTTTACTACCCATCTGTTACAATAATTCACTGAGTAACATAAAGAAAAAAAAAATGCTACTAAGGTGCTCGGCAGGGCGCAGATGGCACTGAGGTGCTCGCCGGGGCTCTCCAAATCCATCATTACCAAAAAAATGTTAGCATTTAAATTTTCTTCGTCAACATGAAATTTTTTTTTTCAAAAAAAATTATTTTTTCAGAAAAAAAAAACTAACAAATATTTTGTTGGGATAAGTACTATTTAAACAAAAAAAATTCCTGAAATTGTCAGTTTAAAAAATTTCAGAAAAATGTCTTTTACCAAAATATATACAGCAGACTATTTGATAAACACGCCAAAGTATATTTTGATTAAAATTTTTTTGAACAAAATATTGTGTTTTACCAAAGTATATTTTCGTAACAAAATTTCTGTAACAAAATATATTGCTGTAACAAAATATATTTGATAAAAAAATTTACTCGTATATATTTTTCAAATTTTTTTTTAGTATATATTTCGAAAGCTTCTACTACTCTTAAAAATCACACACTTCATTTCTTAAACAGTAAGTATGTCCAAATTCATGTTGGGAACGGAATTCGGATGAAAAATAAATTCGTGACGACTGAAATAAGTCGGAAACATCATGCAATACACAATCGAACCATCGTAAACATAGAATTTTTATGTGACCCATGAAGAGTTTAAGTAGAAGACGAAAAATTCACTAGACGAATAGAAGAGAAAAAATCACTCAACTACAATTTCTCCTACCGATCTCAGAAACTTAGAAAATGGACCAACCACAACTACTCAAAATGAAGAGTATATTAACAAATTTTTTTTACCTTTCTTACCTTATGGTGGAAGAAAGTGAGAAAACGATCGGTACGTCGGGTCTCCGGCGTTGCACGAACAAGGTGATGATAACGTGTTGTGTGGACAATTAGTTCAACCTTTCAATGTATATCAATATATCTCAAATGTGTCTCTACAAGCCATCCCAACCTCTCTTTATATAGGAAAAGAGAGGTCGAGAGTTACAAAGTGAAAAGTCACTTGGAAGTTACAAATCACCATGATGATGATGAGTTACAACAAAACTCTTTTTATTCAATTAATTTTTTTTACTATAAAAGATGGATATTACATGCACGTATGTAGTCCGAGCTCTCTAGCCTAGTGGTATTAGAGCGGACACTCGGAGGGGCCGGCAAGGTTCGAGCCCCCCAATTGTGTGTGTGAGTGTGATTTAAAAAAAAAAAAACATGCACGTATGTATCGAGGAGAGTCTTTTCAAACAATAATAAAGAGAATTGAAAAGTTGTAACCACCAAGACCACTTTGAGAAAAACTCTAGAGACTTGGATTTTTATGGATTTGGAGACAAATCCATGGAATCCTATGTTTGGTTGGATTTTTACTAATCATAATAATATTAATTTATAATTACTATTTTTAAAATATTTAATTTATAGTTAATTAATCGTTAATTATTAATTATTAATTTATAATTACTTAATTATTAATTTATTACTTAATTATTAATTATTAATTTTTAATTTATAATCGTTAATTAATAATCGTTAATTATTAATCGTTAATTATTTAATTATTAATTATAATTACTTAATTTATAATCGTTAATTAATTATTACTTAATTATAATTACTTAATTACTTAATTACTAATTATTAATTTATAATCGTTAATTATTAATTATTAAATTATAATCGTTAATTATTAATTTATTAATTAATTAATTATTAATTATTATTTAATTTATAATTACTATTATTAATCGTTAATTATTAATTATTTAATTTATAGTTATTAATTATTAATTATTAATTGTTAATTATTAATTATTAATCATAAAACCAAATCCTATGTTTGGTTGGAGTTGGATTTGGAGTTGGATTTGAATAGTAAAATCCATGATTTAGATTTGGAGGATTTCCAAATCCAAATCCAAATAGTAAAATCCTCCAACCAAACAAGCCCTAGAGAGAATTTATAGGTCTCTAGAATTTACTTTTAGAATAAGCAAATCACCAATTTCTCTTTAAAAAATATACATATCTGCTGTTGCTGCTCTTCCTCCTGTCTCATTCCTCTCCAATGGCTGCCACTCTCAGTAGCTCCCATATCCTTCTCCACCACTTATCCTTCCATCCCCACTCTCCTCCTCCTCTCCTCGTCTCCAACGAACCCCACTCCGCCACTTTCTCCTCCACAAAACATAGGTTTAGGGTTTCCAAATCGACCACCAGCAGAGCCAACCTCCGTAACCCCAAATTTCTCTGTTCGAGTTCGTCGAACGGAGGGCTCTCGACCGACGTCGAAGCGCAGAGGCCTCCTTTCGACCTCAACCTCGCCGTCGTCCTCGCCGGTTTCGCCTTCGAAGCCTACACCAGCCCTCCGGTAGTCGCACCTATTTCTTTGCCAGAAGAGAAATTCTTCTAAAAGTTGACATTTTTTTTTTTGTGCATAGGAAAATGCGGGGTGGCGGGAAACCGATGCTGCTCAGTGCCAGACTGTGTTTCTTTCCAAGTAGGTATTGCTAGATTAGTTTGTTCTTAATTTGATTGCCGAGAATTGAATCATTAGGCGACACTGATTTTGGCGGTTCCTAGTGTATTTTGGAGTGCGTTTGTTGTATCCGACATAGACACGGAACGGTTTTTTGGTTCGGTACAACTTGTTGAAGCTGCTTCTGCTTATTTTGTTTTAGCTTAACTGCAACTACATCAATAGTAAGTCTCATCCCAATTTCTAGATTCAGAATATAGGAGCTTATTTTGTAGAATAGTAAGGTCCAATTGAAGCTCCATGACGATTCCGTCCCATCCACATGAGCTATAGCTTGGGCCTGAGAATTTCTACATTCAGAATGTAGGAACTCATAGAATGTTAAGGCTCAATTTGGTGTTCCAATTTCTAGATTCTAGTTTCACATTATTTTTTAACCACATTATTTTTTGTCCACACAACCTTTGCCACCAAAGATCATTTTATGTTGTTGGATTATTCTCTATTATTCACATACATACCCAACCCATTCTAGATTTATTTTTTATTGTAAATTTGGGCCTCAATATGAATTGTTGTGCTCCTTCTATTGTGGATGCTCTAAGTAGAGGTTGGTCCTACTTCACTAATTAGAGTCTCTATTTAGTGGTTTATAAAAACTTTGGTTTTTTCCTCACTAATTAGTGGTTATATGTTTGTTTTTCAATGTCTAAGTAGACATTAATTTACCTATGTACCCTTGCTATTAAAGTATTATGAAACAAAACATTTTGCTAATGTTATGTCGAAAAATAATCCATGACATCTTTAAGCTGAATTTATATTAAATCAACTTCATTAGAAATTAAGTGAAATGTCACATTCCCAAACTATATCATGCAAGTCAAAGCAATTACAAACATATCATAAACAAGTCTAGGGGTTATAATGGTCTTTGTGTTTCTCTCTTTTCATATTTTATATCACCATTGTTAAGGATATAAGAAAAAAATGCCGAATTTTCTAGGGACTACAATGGTCTTTGTACCTCCAATTAGAGGTTGGATTGCAAAGAAAGCTGCATGCTACCTTTTTTTTTTCTAGAGCCTCTAATTAGTCGTTAAGCTCTAATTGCATTTAATTAGATGCAAAGGACAAACAATATTTTTTGTTGGCCTACCTCTAATTAGACCAATTTGTGGTTCACCTCTAATTAGAGGTAAAAACAAACACCCCTAAATATCTCGAGCTTTCTTTATTTTGCAAGTTGCTATCCTATACTATTATAATTATCAAATAAATACCCTACACTTTTATAAACTTGCTACCCCTACGTTGTTAACAGGGATACCCTATTTTATAGGTGTAGGATAGTAAGTTGCAAATATGTGGAAGTTCATGATATTTAGTTGCTAATTATAATAGTTCTTGATAGCAAGTTGCTAATTTAATAGTTTAGGATAGCAAGTTGCAGGTCGGCTAAACCTTAGTGTATTGAATTGCAACTAAACCTTTTGCTTTTCATGGGGATGCTTTTGAGAGCAGGATTGGATACTTTGAAAAGTTTTTCCAGGTTATACTTTTTCCAAAAAGAAGATATCTTATTTGTTTAGTATATATAAATATTTACTTTGTATACCTTTCAAATCATGTTAAAACACCTTATTGCTTTGGAGAGCAGATTTGTCATAATTGTATAACAATACGCAAAATCCACTTGTGGCAACAACTTTTGATAAGCTTTAGCAACATCAAATCTACCCTTAATCATTCTGTTTAAATTAAATATGGTAGATTGTCTAAAGGGTAACATATATTTTGAGCAGAAATTCCATTTGTCAACTGTGATCAAATTTAGATTTATTCTTTTGTAGGGAGTTTCTTCGCGAGGTATATGATGGCCAACTTTTGATAAAGTTAAGGAAAGGCATGAACTTTCCTGCTTTGGACCCATGGGTATGATTTTCTTTTAGTTCTATGTTTATTATGTTAAGAAACATGTACTATATGTTTGTGGGAGTATTGCTTTCCTTTTTTTATTGTTTACTATTTAACAAGTACTTACCAGAAAAATATACATAGGTAGCTATTATAAACACGATACTGTAGTAACTTAACAAAACTATAGTGTTAGCTTATAAGATTCTTGGGATGCTGTCAACTTTCAGGGAACAAGTGATCCTTATGTAGTCTTGCAATTGGACGGCCAGGTTGCGAAAAGCAAGATCAAATGGGCGTAAGTCACTTTTTTAATCTGTCATGCGCACATGTATGCATTACATAAAATATAGATACCTGATGACATGCTGAGTTATACTTTTTAGGTTTGTTTTTTGTGTTTGTTTGATCTTTAGTGGAGAGCCGTATCTCAGTCATTTGACATTGTACTGTATGATCTTCTCGAAATGATAGTTCATATTCTATGATTCATGGCCTCTGCCATTCCTTTGTTGGGAAAATTATAGAGGCTGAGTGCTAACTGAAACTGGTATGCTAAAATCACCTGGATGGGCATGTGGAACCTGCATTATGACCAAAATGCTACATATGAACATTAATTACAATTTTACTACACTGGGAGTAATTATGGGCTAGGGGAAGAGTAAAAAGAATGCAAACTCAGGGGAGAATCAATTTATCTGAACCCAAGTCCCGACCGCATTGGATTAAACCTATTATGATGTGACCTTAACTTAAGCACCTCTGTCCCTTACACCTGTCGGGATTATCCGGACACTCAAAATCTCCATATCTTTGTTGGAAAATTTCTAACTGGCCAGGCTTTGCTGAAATCTCATGGCTACTCAGTCGTATCATATTGCTTCACCGGATTCACTAGGGTAATTCTGAATACACCACTCGGAATATATGAAAAAAGAGACGTGAAGGTTGCAAGGTGCACAATATCGGCTGAAAGGGAGACATCATCCTTTTCGTATCGGTTTTGGCATATTACTGACCTATACGGTAAGAAAATTCGAGGTTTCTTTCTTGGTCAACCCAACAAGGCAAAATTAAAAGAAAAAAGGAGTAGATGTCAAAACAATGTCGGCATAATGGATTGATCGTGCCGAAGATCAACATGCTATAATGTGTCAATAAAATTCCTTTTGCCACATTCTAACCATTACCATATTTAAAAGTTGTATATTATAAATTCACAATATTGATATTCTTAATATTTTTCTATTCAAAACTATATATGTAGGGGTGGTTTTTCTAAAAGCAAGTAAAATAAACAATAATATCTATTGCCGGTAAATAATTCACCAATGTTGAATATTATTTCATTCAAAGTTATTGAAGAACAAACAATTCATATTCTTATACTTAAATGTATTAAACATTTTCTAATTTTTAAATAATTTCTTATATTGTCTTTCCGAATCCAAGAAATTCGGAACTTCGATCTGAAACCCATATTCATAAGAGGGTCCGAAACCAATTCCGTTATCGATGTTGCGAACTTGAGGAATGTTCTCTTATATGTAAAACATATAGTTATTAAAAGTGCGTCTTAGCGTTGAACTCAATACCGAAGGAGGTTGTCCCTTGTTTCATATAGCGGCTCACCTTGCTTTTGTTGCGAACAGGCCATATAGAAGGATCCAATAACACCATCTACCCTCCCTATCTAGTGATGACATTCGGGTTGACAAATGCACTGACGATATTTATGAACTTGATGAATCGTGTATTCCACCAATACTGAATAAGTTTGTGGTTTATTTATTAATGACATTTTGGTCTATTCAAAGATGTCATAAGAGCATGATCAACACTTGGGGATTGTGCTAAAGACTTTGCGATCACAGAAGCTTTATGGAAAGTTGTCGAAGTGTTTTCCTTGGACTCTGTGACATTTCTTGGACACATAGTTACTAGCGATGGATAGCAACGAATCTTAAAGAAGATTGAAGCAATGGAGTCATATCCTACCCTGGACACAATACCAGAAGTAATGAATTTCTTAGGACTTGCTGGATATTATCGGATGTTTGTGATTTTTTTGCTAGAATTGCAGAACCTTTGGCGAGGTTTACGCGAAAAGAAGAAACATTTGTAGGGATTGTCACGCTGATTTTGATGAGTTGAAGAAGATATTGACCTCAACACCAATTTTGAATATACTTACCGGTTCATGAGGATTTGTGATCTATAGTTACGTGTCAGGAGAACGATTGGGATGCGTTGGAGCAGAATAAGAAGGTTGTGACATGTTTCTCGACAGTTATAGTTGCACGAGAAGAATTATTCGACACATGATTCGGAGTTTGCGACAATGGTGTTCACATCGAACTTATGGAAGCATTATTGTATGAAAAAAGAGTTGAGATATCCAAAGATCACAAGAGCTTGAAGTATGTTTTCATGTAGCAGCTGAAAATTAGACAAAGGAGATGGGTAGAGTTCATGAAGGTATCACCTTGGAAAATCAAATGTAGTAGTCGATGCTTTGAGTAGAACACCTTGGAAATACAAATTACGAAGTATTTGACGATGAAGCATCACATGCTTGAGGACTTTGCGTCTTGGGATTGAGGTTGTTATACTTAGAGTGGAAGGGGAGATGCGAATTTGCATATAAATTCTACATTGTTGGACGTGATTCGAGAGGCACAACCACATGGCGAAGGGTTACGGAGACTGAAAGTGCAAGTTAAGGCGACTGACTGATGAGTTATTTATGAGGTTTGATTGTTGAGACATTGAGATTGATTATGTGCACCTAACATTCTATTCATCCTGGGGCAATCAAGATTTACAAAGATTTAATAAAGGGATAATTTAGCAAATGCTCCCACTTAAAGTATGGAAACTAAGAGATACCCCCATTATTTTTAAAAACTATGAAATACCCCTACTTTTGGATGAACATTCAAAACCTCCGTTAAATCTCCCTTAGGTGAACACTCATCCATCTTTGAAACTGTAAAATGACAGAAATGCCCATCTAAAATAGAGATTATTTACATATATTTCTTAATTGATTCTCAAACATGACATCTGTGTAAAATGACAGAACTGCCCATCTAATATATATATATATATATATATATATATATATATATATATATATTTTTTTTTTTTTTTTTTTTTTTTTTTTTTGAAGCAATGGTTAATTGTGGTGAACTCGCCTCCACTGGGGCTCGAACTCCCGACCACTTGGGCCGCATGCATCTCTCTTAACCACTAGGCTAGAGGTCATTTGCATATATATATATATATATATATATATATGATTTTTAAACATGTCATTTGTAATTGGCAACAAAATCACCATTTCATTTGTCTTTTCAAAACCATACAACCAGAACAAAGAAAATGTTCAAACCCATATAAGTCAGTTGACCACAAATTTCTCCCCCAAAAAATGTTCATAAGCCATATCCACCATAAGTAAGAAACTAACAAAGAGGTCCTAATCCACTTTTTGGAACTCAAAATATACAAAACATATCCAACATAAGTTCTAAGTCAGACTTTCCAACCCCAAAACAACAAAAATCATATTCACAAGTTACTATTGCCATAGTTACTGCTCCTCCCTTGTTCTACTACCACATGTAAACCAAGATTCAAAACCACCTGATACACCACTTGAACCACATGTAAACCAAGATTCAAAACCACCTGATACACCACTTGAACCACGTTATCTACCTCTTCCTTGTCCTCCAATTTCATGTGTAGATGACTGCCATGTTTCTCCTGCAATAGAAGTAGACGCCCTTTGGTTGGAATTGGTCTGTGTAGACCCTCCCCTGGTTTTGACTCTTTTCGTAGGTTTTTTTGTAGATCCAGTTGGTCCCCTACATTTTGCTTTATTATGGCCCAGAGTTCCACATGAACTACACTTATTTTGTCTTCTTGCTGCAGCAGCAGGCTCACTTGGATCCCTTCTCCGAGCCATCCTTGGTCTACCTGGTTGTCTCTTCAATATGGGAGGAAGAACCTCAGAGTGTGGCTGCAAGTAGAAAACACAAGAATGAAAACCCTAAGCAAACAACATATTAGTAAAGTAGTGTAAAAAAACACTTACAACACCCCAGTCTTCTTTGGCTGCCAATGGGAGTATAGCCTCTGCATAACTCAACCTATAAGCTCTCACAGTGTAGAATTCATGGCAGTAACTACAAAATGTAAATGTGATATATTCAATTAGAATTGGATATAACTATTTAAAATAAAATCAGTAATAAAGCAATTTTAGATACTTACTCAGGCAAGTTTGCTCTCAATAACACTAATATTACAACTGCATGGATGCATGGGATCCCTCTGAGTTGCCATTGTACACATGAACAAGTTTTTTCTCCCACATTCACAATCCATTTGACATTAAGATAGTTCTCTACCTCCCATGTGTTATTATCTGAACCCTTATAAATGTAAAGATGCACGTCCCCTATCATTTTATCAATTTGTTTTTGTACATTAGGTACCAAAGCATTTTCATTCCACTCGTTGGCAATTTTCCTTCTCTTATAAAACATGGTCATCATCATGGAATGGTATTTTTCAGCAAGCATAAGAACAGGTTTGTCTCTCAACTTAAGGATCCAACTGTTGAATGACTCACTAAAATTGTTTGTGATGTGCTCACATTTGGTGGAATGGTCAAAATGAGACCTTGCCCAGCTCTTAACATCTTCCTTCATCAAGTAATCATAAGCATCCTTTGATAACTCCTCCACTTCTTTCATTTCTCTCTTAAAATCATTTTGTTTGAAGGCTGCTGCCGCATTCCACACATGAGATTCAAGTTTCTTCCCTTTATAGAAAATTTTAAAATTCTTGAACATGTGCCTAAAGCAAAACCTGTGATTGCTTTCAGGAAACACATCCGACACAGCTTTGATCAACCCTTTCTGTCTATCAGAAATAAAAGTCAGCTTCAGTGGGTGCCTACTCACGTGTACTCTCAACTCATCTAAAAACCTAGTCCAGTTGTGTGTATCCTCAGCCTTGCAAATGTAGATGGCCAAGGGAAACAATCCATTCCTTGCATCTAGACCTATTGCTGCAAGGAAGACACCACCAAACTTCCCTTTAAGGAAGCAGCCATCTAACCCTATAAGAGGCCTACATCCCCTGATAAATCCATCAATACTTGCTTTGTATGAGATACACAAATGGCCAAAGGTTTTATGAGCATCATCTCTAGAAAAGGTAGCTATGCTTCCAAAGTTAGACACTAGCACCTGATTGCACAACTCTGGAATTTGTTTGTAACTCTCTGTATAGCTACCATTTATCCTCTCTATTACCTTACATCTACCTGCCCATGCAACATGATAGGAGATTGAAGTTTGAAAATCTTGCCAGATCTCATCAATGATGACCCTTGGTGTATAGGTCTTCTCCCTTTGTCTTATTTTTCTGTCCATCACTTGTGATACCCAGTTTGCATCAGCAAGAGAGTTCTTGAATTCATAATCTGCCCGGCATTTGTGTTTGTTGATAAAAGTTCTAACTCTAAAAGTAGGTTGCTTTGGGACTATCTTGGCATAAACTAACCAAGGACAACCGTCCTTGTACTTCTTGCACTTAACCCTGTATCTCTTTTTATCAGCCTTCATAGTTGTATAGCAAAACTTCTTTTTTATCGCATAAGACCTTAAGAAGTCCTTAAAATGTTTACCTGCATCGTTAAAACAAGTTATTAAAAAGGATATATATCAAACAAATGTAGAATAAAAATATACTTGTGTCAAACTTATGTCCATATAAAGCATGCATAGATCTCATCAGCTGGAACTTCATAAGAGCATCTCCAACCCTATTGTCTTGTTAAGTGTTGTGAGTCTTAGGTGGCTCCTATGTGGCATGAGCCACAAGACAATGTCTTGTTTATGTGGCAAAATTATATCTCAAAAGACAATGAGATAGAAAAACTCTCTCCAATGCAAAAGTATTGAGGAGACAATAAAAATTATTTTTTTCAACTTCCAAGGCAACTTTTAAGACAACTACTCATCTTCTTTCTTTTTTCTAATATTTTTTTATTCATAATTGATGACATGGAAGAGAAGACATTGTCAAGTGCATTGTCTAGAACAAGACAATCAAGTTCACAATGTCTTCTTTAATTTTTGCCACATAAGCTTCACAATTGACTTGACAATTGCATTGGAGAAGAACTTTTGAATAAAATTTTGTCATTCCTATGTGGCAACAACTTTTTTTCAAAGTCACAATAGGGTTGGAGATGCTCTAATTGTCCTTGTACATCAAACATCCATAAAGTAACATTTATACCTGTGTCAAAATTCTGTCCCACATAAAGCATCCATGGATCAGCTGGATCTTCATAATCATCCTTGTAGAGATCCTGTGTCTGCTCTACAAAGTCCTCAAACTCGGTTGGTGGTGGTCTGCCATGATCATCATCAATTACATCGACTTCATCTTTTGACTCACTTCCCTGTTCTTGTAGATCAACTACATAGTCACTATCACCATCACCATCACCATCACTGTTATACACATTTAAATTTGTCCAATCTAATTCCTCATCACTACTTGCCACACTTCTATATTGTTCTTCTGGCTCAGCTTCATCAGGTTCAGCTGCATATTCACTATTTAGGTCCACATTTCTACTATACCAATCATCAAATTCTCTCACGGCATCTTTGTGTCCCACATTAGACCCTAAACCCTCCACAACACTGGCTGCAGCTTCCCACCACTCATCATCCACAATACCATCAGTCGCATTACCTGTATTAGATCCTAAACCCATTCTTACACTACACTGCGTTGTTTTAGGTACTACACCAGGCTGTATAACATACATTAAAACAAAAATCAGCTCATTACAAACATATGGGATACATACAATCAATTTTGGGCACAAGACCAAAACAGTTTTCATGTATATTCCCCATCTTTGAGAAGTTTGCTTGTTTCCTTTGAGTGGATAATTCATATTAGGGTTTCACTAAATCAATCGATAAAAAATGAATCTGACAATTCTCTTCCTTTGAGTGGATAATTCCTTAGGGTTTGCACATATAAAAAAAGCATTGATTTGGAGATTAGAGGTGATTACTTGGTGCGAAGAATCGTTGGCAGTGCAAGGCTTGATGTGGACGGAGAGATGCGGAGGGAAGTTCTGGATGATGCGGCAATCGTCGCCATAGACGGACAGGAATGTCTCCACTTCCATCCGGACCTCTTCTTTGTTAGCCATCGCTTGCTTATCAGGAAAAGTTCTGTAGGGAAATGAGGAAGAGGAGAAGAGGGTGTATGTGCTCTTATGGGCATTTATGTTATTTTACAGCTTCATGGGTGGGTTGAGTGTTCACTTAACGGAGGTTAAACGGAGGATTTACATGTTCATCCAAAATGAGGGTATTTCATAGTTTCTAAAGATAGTGGGGGTATCTCTTAGTTTCCATATTTTAAATGGGGGCATTTGCTAAATTATCCCTTTAATAAATCATGTATGGTGGTATAGAAAGAAGTGGTCCGATTCACTTCGAGATGTCTGGTGTGAACAAGTCAAAGCAGAACGATGGAAACCTGGGGGATTACTTCAGCCTCTTCTTATTTCCGAGTGGAAGTGAGAACATATCAGGATGGACTTTGTGACTGGAATACCAAGGCACTAAGACCGTTCAAAGTTGGACATTCGACAGTGGGACTAGCAGAGTTGTATTTCAAGCAGGTAGTGCGATATATGGAATTCTAGTAAATATACTATCCGGTAGAGATTCGAGATTTGCTTTCCATTTTTGGTACAGTCTACATGATAGTTTGGGAACGTAGTTGAAGTTTAGCTCTGCTCATCGCTCACAAACAAATGGTCAGTTAGAGCGTACTATTCAAAACCTCAAAGATATATTGTCACGACCCGCACCCGGAAGTTCGGGCACGAGTAGTGGAAGCACGTCCAGCCTACGCCGCAGAATCGGTAGTACTAAGCTGTCAATCCTCAAGTATATCTAAAACTTAACCGGCAATAACATAATCCAGAATCTAACTCATTCACAATAATAGCATGTAGATATGAAAATGGAAAGATAAATCTACAGAATACGAATCTGATAGTCATCCTCAGAATTATTACAACTCAGTTCTGATAGAAGCAAACTAAATGACAGAAAGTAAAACTAAGCATCCTCTAGTGGCATGTCGGCTATGTCATCTCCCGCGTCATCAGCTAAATCATGATCTGTCTCAGGTGTGCCATACATCCGTTCTCTAAATCCTCGTCTAAAAATGTGGTTATCCAGTCAGGATTGGAGCAAGTACATCACGGAAACCACTACTCATAACATGATAGCTATTATATAACAAGAAATAGAAGAGATAATACTGAAGTAAAGCAGTAACATGATAAGGGTAGATAAAGTAAACAGAAAATCATGGCATGTGACATAGCAATATGAATGCAAAAGTCATAGCTACACTACGTGAGGTGGAAGTACTACGTTCTGTATGTGATCGGGCTTAGGAATCTACTTGGTACGGCTCAATCATACGTGTCACGTATGATTAGCTATTCTTCAGAGAATATGATATTTTGGGTTTTGATCACATATATACTAAAGTACTTCGTGACTAACTAGCATGTATGGATTCAAATCATGGCAGGGAACATGAATTAAGTAACAGGATAACAGGATAAACATGAATATAAGTATCATGACTGGAATCCATAAATGCTAATCTCGTGTGATACTCATGTCAGTAATCATGGCATGTACATCTAGATCGTGAAGTACAATAACTATCAGGAAATGAGATCATTCGCTGGAAATACTTGCCTCGGGTATCTGATATCGACGTGCGCAACACGAACGTGTCGACACGGAAATAATCACAGTCTATAGTTCAGAATCATAATCCCAAATAAGTCGAAGATCAATACGTCCCATAATGTCCAAGATTATATCTGATGTCCAATAAGTTCCACGATTGTATCCAATGCCCAATATAGTCCCAATAATTCCATGAAGCGGTAAGAGATTGAGCACAAAGTCACAACATAGGAAGCACGATTAGAATATGATTAATACGATAATAGAATAGAAATTCATGCCTTATTATCTATAATCTATATATAGGAAATCTTTATAAAGTTTGAAATTAAGTTTTTTATTTTTTATTTTTTTAGAAATAATATTTTGAAAATACTATTAACATTATTTGATTAAACTACTTTAGGCAAAACATTGATAATAATAATATAACCAAAATACTAGTACTCTTAATATACTATACATGTATATAATGTACATACTAATACTACTTATACATAATATTGAACATATACAATAATGCATACGTAATTACCCTCCTAATATTAATAAATACAGTATAAATTCGGTATATATATATGGGTATACAATTTAGTATAAGAGTCTTGGCTTAATAGTTAATATACCTAAATATAATTGAAACATCACTGCCTAAGTCTTATATGGCAAATGGGCTGAAGCCCAAATATACAACAGAATTAAAATACTTAAAAGAACCAACTATGGGCTTAAAGCCCAAGCCTACAGTTAAATCACTGCTATAATAAACCTAATAACCAGGACGAGCTAAAGCCTAGTTCACTAATTGGCACTCGGGTTGAGCCCCAAAGCCCACAACAGCATAGCAGCCACAGGAAAAACAAATATTAAACCCAACTACTCTTACTGGGCTCGAGCCCACAACAACTTGGTTAGGGTTAAAAGCCCCGAGTCTCCTTCTCTATTGAGGAGAGAGAAAACAGCCGACAGAACTAAGAAAACGAAGAAGAGGAAGGGAAGAAGAGTAGAGGCGAAGCTCACTGTGAGCGGAGACGGCGACGCTGGTACGAAAGCTCGACAACAGCGTCCGATCTGGGACGGAGCAGTCGACCCGCAGCAACGCTGGAACGGTGGCGAGGTTCCCGAGGTTAGGCCAGAGGCGGTCGACGAGGTGAGACAGCGGCCGAATCTGAAGTGGTGGTGGCAGATCAGCGGCCGACAGTGCTCCCAGGTAAGTGGCGTTGACAGTGGGGTGGTTGGGGTGTCAACCGGTGGTGAAGTTGATGGTCGGGGTCGGGGTCGGGTGGAGTTGGTGGCTATGGTCGGAATCTAGGTGGTAGGTGGTCGTTAGGCTGAGATGGTGGAGGCCTGGTCGGTGGAGATAGGGTTGGGGTGTTGGTTTGATGTGTGGTGGTGGGACTGGTGTGGGGGTTGGTCAGCAGTGGTTGTGGAGGGTCAGGGATAGTGGTGTGGTCTTGCAATGGAGGAGGGTTGTGCGGTGGTGAGGGGTGGTCGTAGCTAGGTGGAGGGGTTAGGGTGGAACGGTGGTGTTGGGGTCTGCTAGGTGGTGGAGGGTGGTGTTCTCGAGGCTAGGTTGATGGTGCTGGTCAGGGAGAACAGGGGAAGAGGGAGAGTCGGGGCGGTGGTGCAGTCTCAGGAGGTTGGCCGGAGTGCGGCGGCGTGCGGTGGGCGGTCGGCAACGACTTGATCGGAACATGAGAGGGAGAGAGAGAGAGAGCAGAGAGAATTTTGTTTGTAATAAAATATTGGGAGTCCCAATATTTTAATTGGAATTAGCTAGATTGTTCTCCAAGCCTAAATGAAAATTCTGTAATATGTAATAGATCTAGGAGTATTTAGTGAAACCCACTAACAGACCTAACTAACCCCTTAACTAATCACTAACTAATCTGCAATTTAGTAACTAATTGATAATTAATACTAACTAAATAATTATGCTAACTAACAAACATTCTCTAACCCAACCCTATTGACCCACAATCCAAGCCCAATGCTTGGTAGGCAATTATGATAGTTAGCCCACAATCCAAGTCCAAGGTTTGGTAGGCTTACATAGTTAGTAACAAATTAATAATTCTGAAATTAATATTAACTAATTATTTAATACTAATAATTCACAATTAATAAATAAATTCTGAAATAAAATTAATTAATTAAATATTAATAACCATAATTAGAAATAATTCACAATAATTCGAAAAATATTTTTATAAATCCCAAAAATTATAACATTGATTTCCAAAAATAGGATTTCCAAAATTAGGTAGTTACATATATAGCGTACATGCATGTTGGATTTCAGAGGATCATCTGCATTTGTTAGAATTCTCTTATAATAACAGTTATCACGTAAGTATCAAGATGTCATCATTTGAGATGCTTTATAGACGAAGATGTCGTAAACTATTGTCATGGGACGATGTAGGACATAAAGTACTATTAAGACTTGAAATAGTAGTTGATGCAACTGAGAAAGTCAAGCATATTTGAAAGCATCTTTGAGTGACACAAGGCTGACTAAAGCAATTGGGTAAACAATCACGAGAGACGGTTGGAATTTCTCAATTTCACTCTTGAGACAGTATTTTTTGAAGATATCGCTGACACGAGGTATCGTTCGATTTGGAAGAAGTGAAAAGTTGAGTCCAAGATTCATTGGACCTTTTGGTATATTGGAGCGTGTTAGCGAGGTAGCCTACCAATTAACATTACCGCCTACCTTAGAAGGTGTGTGCAAAGTGTTTCGTGTATCACATTTGAGGAAGTATGTGGCGAACCCCAATCATGTGTTGGACCATTCTGAGATTGGTGTAGGACCTGGTCTGTTGTATGAAGAGTAACTGGTTGAGATTTTGGACCGAAGGAAGGAAATGCTGAGGAATCATATCGTTTCATTGATACGAGTAACATGGAGACATCATTCACCTGAAGAGTTTACTTGGGATCGTGAGGATGAGTTGTAAGAGCATTTCCCCCTATCTTTTCGACGATTGAGGTGCCTAGTGCTTTTTAAAACATTGCTAGAAACCCTAGGCCTCATAGCTACCCATCTAGGGTTGAAAATCGAACGAACGAGCTCGAACAAACTGTGTTCGAACTCGGTTCGACTAAAGTATCGAACGAGCTTTATTCGAGCCGAGCTCAAGATCGAGCTCAAAAATGGTGTTTGAACTCGGTTTGATTATAGGCTCGAAACGATCGAGCTCGACTCGGTTTAGTTCTCGAGCTCGGACGAGCCCGAGCCGAGCCCGAGCCGAGACCGAACAAAAGCCACATTAAACTTGTTGTACGGTTACTCTCAAGTCTTAAAGATATTTTTGTTGAATTAATTATGCTTTTTACATCACAAAATTACCATCATATAAATAACAAAAAAAGAGTAATTTTTCTAAGACAAAATTTATCAACATCCATAAAAATATATAGCATATATTAGAAAAGCAATAATATTAGAAACCGAGCCGAGTTCGAGCCAGTTCGCGAACGAGACCGAGTCAAACAACCTATGGTCGAACTCGGTTCGAACACCACTTCGAACAAAAAAAAAATCGACCGAGCTCGGTATCGACCTGCCCACGAACGAGCTTCGAATCGAGCTTGGCTCGAACCGAACGCGAGCCGAATACGAACTGTTTGAATCGTTTTATAGCCCTATACCCATCACACGACTTAATCTCTCTCCTCGAACTTTGACCAACAGTAAATCAGAAGAAAAATTAATAGAAGATAAAGTGACTTGACTTTACTACTCTCTTGGCAACACTTCTTCGATGATTTTCTCTCTCTACTACTGTGAATTTTTATAACGTTTGACGATGCTCCTTTTCTACTCACTCTTCCGATGCAAACAAAGGTCTGGTTTCCAAGGATCACTAGTAAAAGAAAACACGAGAGCCACACCACCGAGAGGTGATGATGAGTTGTTCTGCTTCTTCATCACTTTTTGCTGGAGAGAGAGGTCGGAGATGTGCAAGACTAGGAGGAAGGATGTGAGTTGTTCCATTATATACTCGAAGAGGAGAGGAAAACTGATTGGAGGCTTTGTTACTATGGGAGACGCCAATGGAGGAGGAGCTCGTTGTAAGGAGATACCAACTCTCTTTCATCTTCAGTTGCTTCTTCACTTATTAGTCTCTTGTCGCCTCAAGGTGACCGTAACTCTCACTCACCGCCTTGAAGGCCACAACACAACACACTCTCTTGCCGTCCAAGATGGCCATGACTCACGCTTTCCAAGGTCTTAGTTCTTTGTGTGAATCTTCAAGCTTGTTGTCCATGGCTTCATGTAGTTGATTCACAGTCACCATAGTCGAGCTTGTCTGATGTGTCAAGCACTTTTATATCTTCCTACTTCATGGGAATCCACGGACATAATGATGTACCTACATGAGCATAACACTAGTACAACAACAGGAGGACCTCCTTAATAACAATGAACACTATATCTAGGTGAGCGAAACCACTCACATGGACAGATACATGGGTTCAATAGTAGTGGCATGCATGGAACAGAAGGTGACGTTTGCAGAAAATAATTTGACAGTTTGTTTAATTTTATATTTTAAAGCACGGTTCAGATCTGTAAGTTGGGATATGAGAAGTTTCTCCCTTGATAATCTCCGTTTCATCTGATGCTTTCATGTCGTCAACCCTCCTTTTTATATTTTACATTTAATGACAAATAAGAAACAAACTGTCAGTGGCCTTCAGATTGGAGGATCCACAGATGCTAGTTATAGGGCTTTCAAACATGATTATGATCTCGCTTTTGACATGCAACACCGTTGTCCCTGCCACCTTTCAAGCTCTAGACATAATTTAAGAAAAAATGAGATGAAACATTTTAATTTCTTGCTTCTAAAAATCAAAGGTGAGTTGTCTTCAATACTTCACATTTAGTTCGTTATTTTTACCTTTAGTATATAAGTACATTGCCTCTTAATGGTGTTTGAACAATGTGCAGTCTGACAGTTAATACTCCCCAGCAATTATGTGAACATAACTGCAAATATAATAAGTAGATATTACTACTAATACTTGGATAGTATGCCCTCACTGAAGGTGAAGTCCAGGTAGTTTCTAAAGCTCAATGTACAGAAACTAACTAATACAACTACAATGAAACTAAAGGGGATTTTCATTTATAACTTCAGCTTGATTTTTTAATTTAAATATTTTATTTAATTAAGCATTATAGTCAATAATCAGGTTGATGAAAGTGCGTACCATTCTAGATTCCTTTGATGAAAATGAAAATGTAGCATTCAGATAATTTTCATTTGGTAGTGCTTGATGCTTTTAATTATTCAATCACCTTAGGACAACAGATCCAGAGTGGAATGAGAATTTTACTTTCAATATCAGGATCCCACCAACAAATCTTCTGCAGGTACATTTCCTACCTTCCATGTTCTATTAGTTTTACTTAGTGTGGGGCCTTTCCTCTCTCTTTTTGCCCTACTACATTTTGCTACCCTACCTTCACCTTCATCATCAATATCTAAGAACTGAAATGTATAAATTATTTGACTGCATAGATCAGCT
The DNA here is from genome assembly GCA_029216955.1 of Iris pallida. Classification (NCBI taxonomy): domain Eukaryota; kingdom Viridiplantae; phylum Streptophyta; class Magnoliopsida; order Asparagales; family Iridaceae; genus Iris; species Iris pallida. The sequence goes on along the minus strand of JANAVB010043419.1, from coordinate 27,200,691 downwards.
TTAAGGCATTGTACATATATTTGTTATGCCTATTTTCTACTTTTATCTCTGACGTTGATGGAGCTGACACTTCCTAGTGCATTATACGTACTCTTAGTAATCCTATTTTCCATAAGTAGTAGTTGCCACAACCACTTCAGTGTGAAATGGAGGTACTCTACCTTCATTGATCGTGACTTCTGATGATTTAATGGATAGATGACATTCGTGCTAAAAAACAGATGTGCATGTAAACACGAACTGTCATGAATGAAAATATTGGTTACGATGCATCCCTTCATAACAATCCCATCTCAAGTATTGTTCATTAAATCAAAGTTTCGGTGAATGTAATTTGTTAATATTTGTCTCCATATTTTTTAGATTTTCATATTCTACATATTTTTAACTATAACAAAAAAGAAAGAGAAGAAAATCCTTTTGACTAGTTGACTAGTTCAATAGTGGATTATTGGATTTATGATTTAATGTTTCTATATCGATGAAGTGCTTCAGCATCCTGTATTACTGTTTTATAAAATAACATCAGCATAAAGCCCCTTCCATTCCTCTTATAGTTCCTTAGAAGTCACTTCAACATCTTTTGTTCATTGACTATTGTTATTGTGTATAATTGGCACACATTTGCTGGACAGTCACCTGTTGCATCTTGTCTATCCACTCGTTCACAGTTGTATCATCTGTTAATTAGACTAGTGACAGTGAAGCAGTCATGTACTATTTATTTAGAGTTTTGTGCTGATCGTAGTCACATCAAGTACTTGAGTTAATATTTTTGCTTGATTTTTAGAACAGTATCTCTCATTGCTTGATGAATATTTGTTGCTCCGCTACCTAAGATTTGGTAAGAGGGTCATTTTTTTCATAGCTACATATACCGACACCAAATTCCAACATAGATTGCTAGTAGCCACAGGCATATGAAATAGAAAGCGAGATGTTGGTATACTTTTTGACAATACCTTCTATGGCAACTTTTCTTACCCCATCTCTCATCTGTTTTATAGCTTGCTTGTTTTACAGAATGAACCCAAGCTAATATAAAATTTTCCTAGTAAATTATGTTTTGAACTGCAAGATGAGAGAGGTGGGTGTTTATCATATTGGGAAAGATAATGTATTGCCTTCCATACAGAATGATGTTCATGACTGCATCCAAGTTGATGTTATTCTTTTTCTCAGGTTGCTGCATGGGATGCAAACCTTGTGACTCCACACAAGAGAATGGGAAATTCAGGTCTCAATGTTGAAGCACTTTGCGATGGTGAGAATGTTGTCCACTGCATTCATATCTTGTTGACTCAGCGGTTTGAATGATGACTATATATATGTTAGTAGTCTTATGTTTAGTCAAAAACTATGTGCTAATTGAATTATATCTTACCTTTCTGTCAAGACTCTTAGGAGTGAGGAGGAACTCCAAAGGTTGCTCCTTGCTGATTGAACTTAAAACTCCATGACAGGAAAAGGCTGTTCTACCTAGCCTTTGAGATTATATAGTAGTGCTATATCTTACTCATATCTGTGCATTGGTTTGCAAGTTGGTCACCGCTCAAATAATTGATGTCACAATGAGTTGACCGGTCATGAAAACTTGATCAATTCTTTTGTTCAGCTTCTCAACGATGAGTCCTGCTGCATATCAATCCTTTTTTGATGGAAAAAAGGCTTGGATAATGATTTTAACTAGCCTTTCTTTATTGGTGGAAATTTGAAGCACTATAATCTAGGTTGTCAACTTGGAGATATGTATTGTGTATTGATTTGCTTGCGTGTCGTATGATACTAACTCTAGGATTTTAGGTTTTTACTTCCAAATCCATATAGGAACATGACTGCTTCCTCCTGTAATGCAGTAGCGTTGACCACCTCTTGCGTGTCAGTATAGTACATGACTGCTTCCTCCTGTAATGCAGTAGCGTTGACCACCTCTTGCGTGTCAGTATAGTACTTGACTGCTTCCTCCTGTAATGCAGTAGCGTTGACCACCTCTTTGCCATCTATTCCATATAGCCTTGAAATATGATTACTATGTTGGCGGGCCCGGATGATATCATAGAAGAACTTGGAGCATTTGTCACCATCACGCAACCAACTACATTTGGCTCGCTGAGCCAGCTCGATCTCTTCCAGTGTGCGTAGCGCCCCGACCTCCCTACAAAGATCCTGTTCCGCCGCTGCAAGGTCATTATTGAGAATGTTTTCCTGTAACGCAATCTGCGCCTCCCGAAGCTGGTCCTCCTTTTCTGTGAGAGTGGTATGTCGTGACCCTCTCGTCCAGAATTTCAAACCAGCCTTCACCCGCTTCAGCCTCTGAACCATGCAAAATTGGAGATTTTCCTCAACAGGAGTGCCCCAACCCGCCTGGAAAACCTCTACATAGCCAGTCATGCAGCTCCATTTATTGTTGTACTTGAAAGGACGTGCCTTTTGGAAGGCAACCGTCGAACGCTCTCACTGGGAATCGATCTCCTGACCACTCGGGCCGCATGCCTTACCGCTACCACTAGGCTAGGGGTTATTATATATATATATATATATATATATATATATATATATATATATATATATTGTTGAGAATCAATAAGGGACTTTTAGTCCCACATCGGAATTTGTAGTATGTAGAGGAGCTAGACTCCCTATAAGTAGTGAAGTAGTCCATCAATAAAATTACACCAACTATTATTTTCTACATGGTATCAGAGCCATAACTTTCTCTCTACAAATTTTTTTTTTTTTTTTTAACTCTCTCTCCCCCCCCCCCCCAACCCCCCCCCCCCCCCCCCCGACCCCCCCCCCCCCCGATCGCCCCCCCCGGAGCAACCCCCCCTACCTCCCTCTCCCACTCTCGACATGGAAATCCTAACCCTAGCCCTAGCAGCCCCATCAAAACCCTAACCCTAGCCGCCCAAAAAAAAAAAAATCAGTACCTTCTTTTTAGAAGATCTACTGCAGTTGCCTTCGAGAATCAGTACCTTCTTTTTAGAAGCTCTACTGTTGTTGCCTTCGAGACTCAGTATCTTCTCTTTAGAAGACCTACTGCTACGCATACGAAATCTCTTTAGATTTTCGTCTTGCTTCTGTTACGAAATCTCTTTAGATTTTCGTACACTCAGAATCCTTCTAGGATTTCTGTTGCGGCGTGCTGCATACTTCGCCATGCAAGGAGGCACAACTAAGTTTGGGCTGTCCGAACACGTCATAATGACGCGGTTCTAGTTGGTCGCATACACTCCAACATATCAGTGATGGAGCTAGTTTGTTGTTTTCCCCCCTGATCTCTATCTCAACTATCAGAATATACAGTTGACGAAGACGCTACCTGAGATCAGGATTCACAGCAGATTGCTGACTAAGACGAAGACGAAGCAAACGACGATGACTCAGGAAACAACAAAACCTCACTGATTACAGTTGCAGAAACCATGGATTCCATCTATGGGAAGTTGACAGCAGAAGAGATGAAGGCCTTGGTCGAGGATCTCCTGACCAAGAGATTACCGGAGGCAACCTCACGCGTGACCCATACTGATGTGGATCCGTCACCGTATAGAATGGGGAAGTTGGACAAACTGGAGACGAAGCTGGAAGGCACGACCAACTACTTAAAATGGTCGCGGCAGGCGATGCGGACGCTGAAGGGACGTGGCTTGGTTGGCTATGTAGATGGCCACACCAAGGCCCCGGTCGATCACTCCTCGAAGGAGTTTGCTATATGGGAGATTGTCAACAATGTCGTGGCTGGTTGGTTGACAGCCTCTTTAACCGATCAAGTGTCGGATAATGTTGAAGCAATGGAGGGAGCTGCTGATATCTGGAGAACATTGAAAGATATGTACTCCGGTTCAGGTAACCCAATGCGAGTCTTCCAACTGCAGGATGAACTCGAACGGGTAGTCCAAGACGATCGTACCATATCTGAGTACGCCGCCTTGTTGAAGAAGTACTGGTCTGATCTTGACCATTATGATCCTCTTGGAATGGAGGATGCTCAGGTTGAACCGTCATTCGCAAAATATTTCCAGAAATTTCTGGATTATATCTCGCGGCAACGGATGATGAAGTTTTTGAAGGGGCTCAACCCTGCATTTGAGCAACGGAGGAATATACTTCTTTCGCAACCGAAGCTGCCGACCTTAGAGGATGCCATAGCTGCCATGGCACAAGAAGAAGCACGGTTGAAGCTGATGCCCACCAGGTGCATCTCCCAGGGGGAGCAAGTCGGAGTTGCCACATCTGCTCTTGCTGCTTTCAACCAGCCTCCTTCTGCGGGAGGTGTTTGCCACAACTGTGGTGACACAGGGCATTACATCCGCTTTTGCCCAAAACCAGCACGGAGTTCCTCGCGTGGTCGGGGCCGTGGTCGGGATGGACGACGAGGTAGTCGAGGCAGCTACACTGGTGGAAGGGGCACTTACTCTGGAGGCAACACGGTGAATCTGGCGGATGAAGGCCGGGACAATCAGCTGGCGGACATAACTCCATTTGAGAGAGAAGTTCTTGAGAAACTGCGGGACTCAAAGATTGGTTCTGGTGACCGACAAGTCAATTCTGATGTGCCGCCCACCTCAGGAGATTACTGTACTTACTTTTCCCAAACCAGTGACGGTATACCTCCGCGTGCTCTTGCATCTGTCTCTCAGCCAGTCTGGATTATGGACTCTGGGGCATCCCGCCATGTCACGGGATCCCGAGGTGAGTTCCGGGAATACTCTAACCTAACGCCGCCAGAAAGCATTCAGACTGCTGATGGTACCTCCAGGCCTGTTATGGGTAAAGGCACTATTGATTGCACTCCTTCCATCACTCTATCTAATGTCTTACATGCTCCTTCCTTTCCTGTCAATCTTATATCCATTAGCGCCATTATCCTTGATCTAAACTGTACTGTTTTCTTTGATATTCCTAAGGTAATCTTTCAGGAGAAGGGAACGGGGAGACGACTGGGCACTGGCACATGGCATAAGGGTCTATGGTACTTGGACAGGAACGGTCTGGACAGAGCACTGGCATCATTGGTTGCAGACACATAACCAGAAGTCCGAAGTCGAAGTGTCGAAGTCGAGCTACTCCTACACCATCAGCGTGTAGGACATTCTTCCTTTTCTGTTATTAGTCGCATGTTTCCATCCTTATATCAAAAAGCGAATAAAGAGTTGTTAGTTTGTGATGCTTGTGAGTTGGAAAAACATACCAGAAGCTCCTATGTGAGTTCTGGGCATCGATGTACTGCTGCTTTTGATATGATTCATTCAGATGTGTGGGGTCCTTGTCCTACAACCGGTGTTAACGGTTATAGATGGTTTGTCACTTTTATTGACTGCTCTACCCGCGTAACGTGGGTCTACCTACTGAAGAATAAAAGTGACGTTTTTGAAGCATTTCAGAGCTTCCATCAACGCGTAAAGACACAATATAATGCTCGTGTTAAGTGTTTCCGGTCGGATAATGGGACGGAATATACCCATACGAGGTTTGCTGCATATTTATCCTCTCATGGCATACTGCATCAAACCTCTTGTGCATATACACCGGCTCAAAATGGTGTTGCAGAACGAAAGAACAGGCACCTGCTGGAAGTAGCTCGGACGATGATGCTAGCTATGAATGTGCCTAAATACTTGTGGGGGCAGGCTGTCTTGACAGCCTCTTATCTCATCAACAGGATGCCCTCTCAATTGCTGGACTGGAAGACGCCGTTGGAAATGCTCACGGGGACAACTGCATACACCGTTCCTCCGAAAGTATTTGGATGTGTATGCTTTGTCCATGATAACAGACCTGGAGTTGGTAAGCTGGATCCTAGAGCAGTTAAGTGTGTCTTTGTTGGGTACACCGGGACACAGAAGGGGTATGTATGCTGGAGCCCGGTGGAACGGAAGCTGTTTGTAAGCATGGACGTTACATTCAGAGAGGTGGAACCATATTATGGTTCAGATGAGGGCTCCGCGTTTGGAAACACACCTAACACAGCGGGTGTTAGCCGTGAGGGGAAGATAATACGTCCAAGCGTGGTCGTCGGATCGGTACCTTGTCCTGTTGTTGCAAATTGGAAGGAAAGAGGAGAAAGCATCAGTAATACCGATACGGAGGATGAAGAAGACGATACATATATTACGCAGGGGGAGAAGCAGACAAGGGAAAAAGAGCTCCAAGTGTACAGAAGACGACAGCAGAGGTCCAGTACTGTGCCGTGCCCTGTGCCAAATGTGCCAAGTCCCTCGTCTACTCCTGCCCCAACTCCTGAAGATGTTACTCCCGTACCGGATCACTCGGATTCGGAAGCGGGTCTCTCCGACTCGGATGGTATGCTTTCCCCACCTCCCATTGCTCCCTTAAGGAGGTCTTCTCGCATTAATGCGGGAAAGGCTCCTATTCGTTATCGAGATTATGAACATGATATCGCCAACTACTTGTCTTATTCTAATATCTCTCCGACTTATCAAGCCTTCCTCACTTCGTTAGACTCCACTTCTTTACCTAAGAATTGGCAGAAAGCAAAGAAGGACCCAAGATGGAAAGCTGCAATGATGGAAGAACTTGGGACACTAGAGAAAAATAAGACATGGGAGCTGGTGCCATTACCTGAAGGGAAGAAAGCTGTGGGATGCAAATGGGTTTACACAGTGAAGGAGACACCAGAAGGAAAAGTTGAACGATACAAGGCGAGACTGGTTGCAAAAGGCTATACCCAGACATATGGTATCGACTATGATGAGACTTTTGCCCCAGTAGCGAAGATGAGTACCGTAAGAACGCTGGTCTCCATTGCAGCAAACTATGGGTGGAAGCTACACCAGTTAGACGTAAAGAACGCATTTCTTCATGGAGACCTACAAGAAGAAGTATACATGGAGACTCCTCCGGGGTGCTACTCTGTGTCAGATTCAGGTGAAGGAACGTCACATGAAAAAGTGTGCAAACTGAAGAAGTCGCTGTACGGGCTGAAGCAATCTCCTCGAGCCTGGTTTGACAGATTCAGAAAGGCTGTCACTGACATGGGGTACCATCAGACAAATGCAGATCACACGGTCTTCCTCCAGCATGCAAGAGGCCACATAACTATACTTGCTGTATATGTGGATGATATAGTGATCACAGGTGATGATGCTGATGAGATCACTAAGCTGAAGTCGAAACTCGCTAAGGAGTTTGAGGTGAAGGACTTAGGACAGATGAGATACTTTTTAGGTATCGAGGTGTGTGATGGTGAACAAGGAATTGTTCTCTCACAAAGGAAATATGTACTAGATCTACTGAAGGAGACATGGATGCTGGGATGCCGAGCAGCAGTCACTCCAATTGACCAGAAGTGCAAGATGGGAGCAGAAGCAGGAGAGCCTGTTGATCGCGAAAGGTATCAAAGGCTAGTAGGCAGACTGATTTATCTAGGGCATACTCGCCCTGATATCTCATTTGCAGTAAGCGTTGTAAGCCGCTATATGCATGATCCAAGAACGGGTCATATGGATGCAGTATTTCAGATCCTAAGATATCTGAAAGGGACGCCGGGAAAAGGACTGTGGTTCAAGAAGAATGGATGCATAGATATTGAGGGATACTGTGATGCAGACTGGGCAAGCTGCATAGATGACAGAAGGTCTACCACGGGGTACTGTGTTTTTGTAGGAGGAAACCTGGTTTCATGGAGAAGCAAGAAACAGTCAGTGGTAGCACGGTCGACAGCTGAAGCAGAATACAGAGCAATGGCTCTAGGCGTGTCAGAACTACTATGGGTGAAAGCACTGCTGACAGAGTTGAAGTTGGATAAGGGGACACCGTTGCATCTTCTGAGCGATAGTCAAGCCGCAATAAGTATAGCGAATAATCCGGTTCAGCACGACAGAACGAAGCACATCGAAATCGATCGATTCTTTATCAAGGAGAAGCTGGAGCAAGGGATACTGAAGATTGGCCATGTCCGCTCAGAAGAACAAGTGGCAGACTGTCTGACTAAGGGTCTTAGTTCATTAAGTCTGTCGAAGCTATGTAACAAGATGGGGATGATCAATATCTATCGTCCATCTTGAGGGGGAGTGTTGAGAATCAATAAGGGACTTTTAGTCCCACATCGGAATTTGTAGTATGTAGAGGAGCTAGACTCCCTATAAGTAGTGAAGTAGTCCATCAATAAAATTACACCAACTATTATTTTCTATATATATATATATATATATATATATATATATATATATCGGCGGGTACTAGCGACCATTCTCCTATCCGGGTTGGCCTCTGTGAGAGACCCACTTTGAGGGCGAGACCGTTTCGGTATAACAACAGCTGGTATCTATCGGCTGGATATGAGGAGGTGGTTACGGGAGAGATGCAGCACTTCCGGGATGACACGGCTCAGTTCCGCATGGTTCACAAACTCAAGCAGCTCAAGCGTGCTCTCAGGGGTTGGGTGAAGACGAGATCGCGGACTTCTCTGGCGGATAAGGAAGGCGAGCTTCGGGACACTCAGGTGGCTCTCCAAGCTGACATTCTGAACGAGGAGCTGGCGGCTAAGGAGAAGATCCTGATTGAGGAGGTCAGCATCATGAGACTGCAGGAGAAGATTAGTGCGGCACAGAGGGCTAAATGTACCTGACTCAAAGATGGAGATCGCTGCACCAAATTCTTCTACGATGTGATACGCACACGTCAGTACCGGAACAGCATTCCCAGACTTCTGAATGCCGAGGGACGTCTTGTAGGGGATTCGGTGGAGATTCAGGAGGAGGCCGTCAGATTCTACACTGACTTATATCAGCAGACGGATTACACTAGCACGTTTCCAGCCCTTGTCACGAAGAGACTGGTGTCCCCCATGGGAACAGCCTGCTTTTGGCACCTGTGAGGATGGAGGAGGTGGAAGACATTTTGATGAAGGCTAATCCCAACAAAGCTCCCGGGCCTGATGGCTTCTCTTCAGGGTTCTTTAAGCGTCACTGGGGTGTGCTTAAGGCCCCTGTTCTGGCGGCGGTACAGGAGTTCTTTGCGGAGGGCAGGCTTCTGAAGGAGATGAACCACACCTTCTTGACGCTGGTTCCTAAGAAGGAGGGAGCGACCCCACTTGCAGATTTTCGGCCTATTGCTTGCTGTAATTTTCTTTATAAGATTATCACTCATCTTATGTGCAGGCGTATGAAGGGAATTATGCAGGGATTGGTGTCCCAGAATCAAGCAGCGTTCATCAAGGGCCGGTCGATAGCGGAGCACAGCCTGCTAGCTCATGAGATGGTGAGGGAGTTCAGCAAACCTGGGGGATGAAGGCTTGTGTGAAGCTTGACCTCCGGAAAGCTTATGATACGGTCAACCGGGACTTTCTGTGTCACTTGATGCTTGCCATGGGGTTCGACGAGAGGTGGATTGCGAGGGTGAGGGAGTGCATTTGCTCCCCTACTTTCTCAGTCCTCATCCAGGGCACGCCGCATGGCTACTTCAGGAGCAACAGGGGGTTAAGGCAGGGTGACCCCCTCTCCCCGTATTTATTTACCTTGGTGATGGAGTACTTTACATGCATGATGGATACGGCGGTGCATAGCAAGAGAATCGTCCCCCTTTTTTGGTTGGTGAGTCCGGTTGTCTCCCATTTGATCTATGCTGACGACTTATTGGTGCTACTCCAGCCTTCCATGCGGGGAATGAGAGCGCTCTCTGACATTATGGAGGAGTTCGGGCGGCTATCTGGGCTCCAGTTAAACAGGGAGAAAAGCAGAGTCTACTTCGGCCCTCGGTGTACACTGCAGGAGGAGAGAGCCTTCGCCTTGGGAGTGGACAAAGGCGAGCTCCCAGTGAAATACCTGGGGGTCCCGCTGACGGTCAACTATGCCAGAGAGCTGGATTGTCACAGCTTGGTGGATTTTGCTCAGAGGAGAGTGGAAGGCTGGCAAGCTGCGGATCTATCATTTGGCGGACGGATTGAGTTGGTGCGTTCGGTTATTGCGGGCATCACGATGTTCTGGCTCCAGTCTATCCAGATCCCTACGGCTACTATTCGAGAAGTGGAGGCCATCTGTGCTGACTTCATCTGGAGGGGAGGGATGCATGCGATCTCCTGGGACCAGCTATGTCGGCCTCGGGAGGAAGGAGTGGGGTTGAGGCCTCTTCATGCGGTCAGGAAGGCAGCTTGTGTGAAGATGGCCTGGAGATTCATCAAGGGGGGGTCGCTCTGGGCGGAATGGATGGCGAACAGATACTTAAGGAGAACTAACTTCTGGGCCTGCAGGATAGACAACAATTTCTCGGTCACGTTTAAGGCCATTCTGAGGTGTCGACCGGTGCTTCAGACCGCTATTTGCAGGAGCATGAAAGATGGGACGACTACCGACCTCTGGCTAGACCCTTGGTTGGGTTCCAGATCCTTGCTCGAGATATTGGGAGGTCAGCTGGACAGAGAAGCGGGCAGGGGGCTCACATGCAGTCGGATCATCAGAGATGGAGTTTGGAGGCCAGAAGGATATCCATATACTGCTCAGCTTGCCGAGGAGATACGTCTTATTACTATTGACGCTAGCCAGCATGGGGATTCCTGGAGCTGGGCCGGCCCAGGTACGGGGGGCGGGTCAGGTCTATTCTGCTTTCGTAGCTGCTACGACTTGGTTCGGACCCACCACGACCGGGCTGAGGAGGTGGACTTCATTTGGGGCAAGGGGGTTGTCCGAAAAATGCAACTATGTGCATACCGACTTCTTCGGGGTAGACTGATGACGAGAGACAGACTCCTCAAGTTTGGGATGCAGATTCCGGATGCCAAATGTGTGCTATGTAATGGGGAGGACGAATCTATGGGGCATCTCTTCTTTGTATGCCCGGTGACCTGGCATATTTGGACTGAGCAGTGCGCGCAGCTGAGAGGAGGAGTTGGTGTGGATAGAGACATCCGGAGCATTCTCAGCTGGATCCGAGATCACAGAGGCCGGGATCCGGAGTGGGCCAGAAGTGCCAGAGTTCGTCTCGCCGCGTCCGTTTGGCACATCTGGAAGGAGTGGAACAGATGTATTTTCGAGGGCTTGACTACCCCCCTATTGGAATTCTACATAACATAGAATTCGATGTATCAGTAATGGCCCCATAATATTATAATTTGGGGCATGGGAAGTTGTGATATTTATGTACTGTAATACCTTTTCCGCTATATGCGAGGAATAAATTCACCCTTATTCCAAATATATATATATATATATATATATTTTTTGGAAAAAGGGTAAATTTTATTCTATCATCTCAATAAGGTTACAACATAGAAATACAATCCCAACTCAGGGGGACATTACTAGTACATCCGACTCAATGTTATGAAGTATGCCCACCACTGGGGTGGATAGTCCCTCATGAATGCGCTGGTTCCTCTTCCGCCAGACATGCCAAACTGACGCAGCAAGTCTCAATCTAGCACGCCTAGCCCAGCTCTGCTCCTTGCCCCTGCAATCACCAATCCACTTAAGGATTTCTCTGAAGTCCCGCTCCCTGCCAACCCCTCCCAAGTGTCTCCGGCACTGCTCTGCCCAGATGCTCCACGCCACATGGCACTGAAAGAACAGGTGCCCAATAGATTCAGGCTCTGTCTCACACAAAACACACTTAGGGTCAGGGACAGAAACCCCGAACCGAAGCAATCTGTCCCGAGTCAGCAACCGGCCCATCACCAGTTTGTATGCAGACAGTTGCATCTTCCTGGCGAGCCCCTTCCCCCAGACAAAGTCGTACTCCTCAATATCATCGAAGTGGGGGCGGACAAGGTCGTAGTAGCTGCTAAATCTGAACTCCCCAGCACCCTCCGAGCGGCCGGGAGGGGCCCACATCCAGACATCAGACAGTGCCATAGGAGTGATCTGCACCTGTCTGATCTCCTCAACTAACGTAGCAGTGAACCGATACTCCTCAGGCCTCCAGACCCCACCACGGATGATGTGCCTACACGTCAGGCCTCTGTATGCCACGCCGTCCCTCTGGGGGTCCAGAATCTCCAGGAGAGACTGACCTGAGATCCACGGATCGAGCCAAAGATCCGTCTCCCCTCCCTCCCTCATCCTCCTCCGCAAAGCCGTCCGAAGCACAGGACGGGTCCTCAGGATATGCTTGAGAGACACAGAGAAGTTGTTGTCAATTTCACATACCCAGAAGTTTCTGCCCCGGAGATACCGACTAGACATCCAGGCCGACCATAGGGAATCACCCTGAAGGAACCTCCATGCCAGCTTGATCCCCGCCGCCTCCCTGACAGAAACAAGTGATCGCAGACCCACCCCTCCCTCTTTCCTAGGCCGACAGAGCTGCTCCCAGGAGATGGCATGTATCCCCCCATGCCAAATGAACTTGGCACATATGCCCTCAATCTTTCTGATAGTAGCCAGAGGAACCATAATCGATTGGAGCCAGAACAGAGCAATAGCAGAAATGACTGAGCGAACCAGCTCAATACGCCCTCCAAACGATAGGCCCGCCGCCTGCCAGCCCTCAACCCTCCTCTGTGCAAAATCCACCAGACTCTGACAGTCACGATCCTTCGCGTAGTTGACGGAAAGGGGCACCCCCAGATATTTCACCGGGAGGTCCCCCTTTTCCACCCCAAGCTCCATGGCCCGCTCCTCCTTCAAAGTGCAAGAGTTGCTGAAGTAGACTTTGCTCTTGTCCCTGTTCAACCGGAGGCCCGATAGCTGTCCGAACTCCTCCATCACTGCCGCCAGCTCCCTCATCCCTCGCATGGAAGGCCTCAACAGGACCAAAAGGTCATCTGCATAAATGAGATGAGAGACCACCGGAGAGACCCTGCTGTAAATCGGTACAATCCTCTCCCGATGTACCGCGATGTCCATCAAACATGTGAAATACTCCATCACAAGAGTGAATAGGTAGGGGGAAAGCGGGTCCCCCTGCCGAAGCCCCCTGCTGCTGCCGAAGAACCCGTAAGGGATACCCTGGATGAGGACCGAGAAAGTAGGAGAGGTGATGCACTCTCTGACTCTATCCACCCAAGTCTCGGAGAAGCCCATCGCACCCATCAAATGACAGAGGAAGTCCCTGTTGACGGTGTCGTAGGCTTTCCTCAGGTCGAGCTTCACACACGCCTTCATCCCTCCAGGCTTGTGGAACTCCCGAATCAGCTTATGAGCCAGCAGGCTATGCTCCGCAATAGACCGCCCCTTAATGAAGGCCGCCTGATTCCGAGACACCAGACCCTGCATAGCATCCTCCATCCTCCTGCACATAAGATGAGTAATTATTTTATACAAATAATTACAGCAAGCAATCGGTCGAAAGTCAGCAAGAGATGTCGCCCCCTCCTTCTTGGGCACTAGCGTCAGGAAGGTGTGGTTCAGCTCCTTCAGGAGCTTGCCCGTATCAAAGAACTCCTGAACAGCTTCAAGGACCGGGGCCTTGAGGATACTCCAATGGCGCTTGTAGAAGCCACTGGAGAACCCATCCGGCCCAGGAGCCTTTGAAGCATCAGCCTGCATCACAATCGCCTCCACCTCCGCCATACGGATAGGGGCCATGAGAAGACCATTGCCGTACTCCGTAATCAACGTCTTCGTGATCAGCTGCGGGAAAACCGAGGGATAGTCCGTCTGATGATAGAGCTCAGAGTAGAACCGGACAGCCTCCTCCTGGATAGCAACCTGGTCGGTCACAAGGTGCCCGTCCCTGCCAATCAGTCTCTGGATACGGTTCCGGTGCTGACGCGCCCGGATGACATCATAGAAGAACTTGGTGCAGCGATCCCCATCCTTGAGCCAGGAGCATTTGGCCCGTTGGGCCGCACTAATCTCCTGCTGAAGCCTCAAGGTGTTGACCTCTGCAGCCAACCTCTTCTCTCTAGCCGCCATCTCCCCACTCATCATGTCGTCCTGAAGCTCTGACTGCAAGTCTCTCAACTCCGCCTCCTTCTCCTGTAAGGAGGTCCGGGGAAGAGCCCTCACCCAGTCTCTGAGGGCGCGTTTGGCGTTCTTCAGCCTGTGAACCATACAAAACTGGGCAGTGCCGACCGCCTCCTGGCCAAGACCTCCTGCCACAGTCTCCTCATAGCCAGCCGATAGGAACCAACTGTTGTCATACCGGAACGGACGGGCTCTCCATCTAGTACTCTCCACGAAGCGCACCAGGATCGGCGAGTGGTCACTGGTCTCCGCAGGTAGCCCCTCAGCCACAGAGGAGGGGAATAGGCGGAACCAATCACTGTTCCCCAAAGCACGATCCAGCTGGCATGCCACCCTGCTCACCTCCGCCTTGTTGTGCCAAGTCCAGATGTGCCCAATCCTCTCCAAGTCCCTGAGTCCTGACTGGAGTAGGCAAGACTGAAAATCTGAGAGGATCTGGTCCGGGACCGGCCGCCCCCCCAGCTTCTCTTCCCGGTATAGCGTAGCATTGAAGTCTCCCATAATCAGAAGAGGGAGATGCCGATGCATCGCTAAAGAACTCAGCCTGATGATGTCCTGCCACAAGGACTCCCGGCGCCTCCTGTCATTGTGCCCGTAGACGGCACCCAGTAAGAAGCGGAAACCCCCTTGTTGGTGAAGGAGATAGCCACCAGCTGGTCAGACATGAAGACCTCCTCACCCTCCCAACTAGCTCCATTCCATCTAACCCAGATTCTAGCCATATCACAGAGACCAAGGTTGTGAAGCTGGACCCAGTCCGTAGGGGTTCTACGGGACAGGGTTTTCGCCCCCCTGATCTTAGTCTCTAGTAATATCGAGATTTCACACTGTTCCTTCCTCAGCACCTCACTAATCTCCCTCCATCTCCCCAGAGAACACCCCCCCCGGACATTCCAGGCAAGGGCCGACATCTAAACTGCGGGTGGGATCCCCTGAACATCCTCTGAAGGGGCACCCGGGGAGAGTGCAACCTCCATATCTCTGGTATCCTCATCTCTATCCCCCTGTATAAGGAGGGGCAGAGCAGGGGCCGCGGCCCCGTGTGGGTCCCCCTGTGGGGGGGGGCTGCGCTAGTACTGCCACCCAATTGGGATTGACCTTCCACACTCTCTCTGTCTCATCCTGTCCGCTGTCCTCACTATGCGCCTCCGTAGCCTGGCGCTTCCGACTGTACACCTGGAGTGCTAGTGCATCTTTATCTCCCTGTCGCCTGTCCTCCTGTCCCATACTCCTGGTGGTCATGGTCCTCGTCCCCATATACTCAACCATCGCTCCAGCAATATCCTCCGTCGGAGACCCCGCAAATGCCCCCGAGATGGGGGAAGTGTCTGCCTCCATCTCATCCTCCATCGAGCCCCCCGATCCACAACAGGGGAGGCATCAGCACCACCTGCCTCCTGCACTACCTCCTCCGTCACCACCTCAGAAGCTCCTCCACGTCTACACGCACTCGGGAGGTGCCCGAAGCAGGCACATGCCGGACATCTGGGGGGGACCCACTCATACTCCACCCTCTGCATAGCAAACTGGCCAGAAGGTGTCCTGTACTTCAACTGCTCAGGCAGGTCCAATCGGGCATCAATCTCCACAAACACCCGTGCATACATCAGTCTGGATCTGAAAGTGGTGGCATCATCCGCCTTAATCGGCTTGCCAATGAGGCTGGCAAGTCGCATAAGTAGTGGGACACTCCAGAAGCGTACCGGGAACTCAGGAAAGCGAACCCACACAGGCACAGCATTAAGCACCTCCTTCTCACACCTCAAGTCGAGGGTCCATTGCTTCAGAATGATGAGGCGGCCGTCAAACGTCCATGGCCCTCCCTGGAGTATCCGAGTCACATCTTCCGCCAACCCAAATTTTACGAAGTAGAAACCATTTTCCTTGGAGAAGAACTCCATGCTCCCCTTCGGCCGCCAGACTCTGTCCGCATATCCTCTGATCTGCCCGTAGAAGGGCTTGCTCCCCAACACATATAGCACTAACGTGTTCTCCCAGAATGCCGTCACCTTCGCCACTTCGTCGGCAGGAAAGTCGGCGCATAGCTCACCCCCAATCGCCATAGGTGCCACATACTCCATCGATGCCGGCGTCTTGGCGACCCCCACCTTGCAAGCATCGGCCCAGGAAACCGGCCGCGGACCCGAACTCCGAGGTGGGGTCGTCGGTGGAGGTCGGGCACTCATGTTCGCAGCAGTCGCTCTACCCCCGATAACTGGAACCGCCGTCCCCGCCGACCCCTTCTCACGGGGCCGCCACGCAATCCTGGCTTGTCCCTCCCGATCCACCGTGTGAGTCTGACCCCTCGATGGACCCGTTCTCCTTGCTATCCCCGCCCTCCTATCAGATCCCTGCGTATAAGCGGTGCCTCTCCGCACCTCAGGGATCTGCGGTCGTTGCCCTCCTGCTCGCCTAACTCTCCGATTCTGGACCGTAGTCCAAGCCCCCTCCTCATCCTCCAATCCCGACGATGTTCTTTGGGCTGTGAACACCATCGGGGAGCCCTCGGAGGCCACCGCCGTCGAACTCCCGGCCGAACCCGTGCCCTTGCGATAGGTCTCCTTCCGCAGCCCTTCCCGGCCACCCCCCCCCCCCCCCCCCCCCGCCTGGGGGGGGGGTCGCCGGCAACCGCCCGCCCCCGGGGGAGGGTCGCCTGACCTCCCCGGTCGACCCGCTGCGCGGCGGCGCCCGCGCGGACGCGAGCAGCAGCTCCAGCTCCCTTCGCCGGCGGCCCGCCGCCGCCGACCTCCACCGGCTGGTCGCCACCGACCGCCCCCGCCACCCCCTTGCCTTTCCCGGGGTCCGGGGGGCGGTTTGCCGCCTCCACGCCGTGATTAAGCGATGCCCTAGCAGAGCTAGGGTTTCCGTCTCCTGTAGCAGCCGCCATACGATGCGATATATATATATATATGTATATATATATATATATATATATATATATATATATAATGCCAAGGACCTCTAGCTCAAGTGGTTAGAGTGAGGTATATCCCCCCGAGATTGCAGGTTCGAGCAACGGGAGAAGCACATTTAGTTCCCGTGGAGGAATTAATGTGAGAGCAACCAGAGTGCAGACTGTTTGTGGGTGTGATACAAGTGCGATGCAGGTGCGGGTCTTCGGGCCTAGTTTGTAGGCCTTCGGGCCAGGAGTCTGTAACACAATTACCTCTTTCAAAATATGTGTGTGTGTGTTTGTTTTGAAAAAGTAAGTAATTTGATTGATGTATGGTTGAATACACTTTAAGTAGGGGATTATACCCCAGAAGACATCCATCTTTTGCATTCTAGTAACAATATCAAGCTTTTTCTTGCAGTTCCTGAGCAGCGGTAGCACATGCTTTGTGATACTCTGTAGTAGCCATTTACTTCTAGCCCCACCTTTATTGAAAATTCTATTATTTTTCTCTTGCCATAAGTGCCAAATGGTAACATTGAGAGCATGTCTCTCCACAATATACTCCTTGGAAGTTGTAACATTTCTTACTTTTATTCTGGATAGCAAGATAGTGTCCATAAGATTATTAGTAGAAGTTACCCCTAGGGACCATGCTACTGGTCCGCAAATCTCTGCGGTGTACTCACATCCAAAAAATAAGTGCTGAATAATCTCTTTCCTCTTACACGAAGCACAGGTTTTCTCTGCAATAGTACCAAAGGTTAGCAGTTCATCCTTGGTGAGAAATCTGCCCTTGATGGTCCTATAAGTGCAATAGGACATCTTGCCACAGTAAGAATATCACAACACATCCTGCCATTCCACTACAGTAGGAGGGCCTCTAGACTCGCTGCTGATTTGAAGGTAAAGGATCAAGTGTTAGAGAGATTCCATACCCAAAAATTCACAGGCCTGTCATTTACTATTGGGGTCCTTCCTACCTCCTGCAAAGGGGTAGTGATTCTTGCTGCTGAGGTGTTCCATTATCCATTATTAAGAAATGTGGGCAACTTGTCAATCTTCATTGCATATAGTAAAGGCTTGCCGGCCAAACCTGTCAATAAGCCTACCTTGTGCCAACCACTTATCAAACCACAGAGAAGTGGTTCTACCATAAACAATAGCCCTTGAGGTAGCTGGCTGGAGAGCATCCCTGATATGTAGAACACTTTTCCAAGTAATAGATGCATTATTATCCACCTGAATGGACCAACAATTCCTGCCCCTCAAGTACTTATTCTTCATCCACAAGCTCCATATACTTTCAGTAGTCAGAAGATTTCATGCTCTCTTCATTTGCAGACTGGACATCATTGATATTTCTCAGCCCAAGCCCTCCTTTAGGTTTTGCAGGTTCAGGCCACTTGATAGCATGTCTAGAGTTACCCCATATGAAACTAGCACATAAAGAGAGTATTTTCTTGATCACTGACTGAGGAAGCTTGAACAATGGAAGCCAGAACATTACAATATTACTGATGACAGACTTAACCAGTTCTAGTCTCCCAACTACCTGTTGGCCAATACGAACCATACTATCTGTTGACCAATACGTCCCTATTTCTAATGGTATCCTTAATATTCCTGGGTTCTTCTTAGTCGTACAATTTTATGCACTTCGTCTTGCTGGAATACTCTTCTATTTTCACACACACTTTGAAACTGCCAAAACCGAGTTCTGATGGTTTGGTCCACATAGGAGTTTTTTCTGGTTCACACTAGATGCTATATTGTTAGGATCTAGATGTAACCCTAGAGGGGACGAGGTGAGTAAGGTTTGTAGGCAAATTTCAAGTTAATGCACAACAGGATAGCAAAACCTTGTATCCCATATTTTTGATCGTTTCAAAATTTACAACAACAACAATGAGATCCTATATTGTTAGGATCTATATGTAACCCTAGAGGGGACGAGGTGAATAAAGTTTGTAGGCAAATTTCAAGTTAAAGCACAACTGGATAACAAAACCCTATATCCCATATTTTTTTATCGTTGCAAAATGTACAACAACAACAAACCCTCTATCCCATATTTTTTTGGTTGGTTGTTTGAATCTTTTTCTTCCATCCAACTCTGTTAACGGCTTTGATCTCTGTAACACTAACATAATCATATCCTTCTTTATCACATCAATTCAAGTTCATTTAAGCCTATCTCTAGGTTTAGCGGCTCATTTAACTCCTCTTTACTGGAGCATGTATTGGTCTTTGATGCACATGTCCAAACCATCTAAGTCAATTTTCTCTTATCATATCCTCAGTTGGTGCCACCTCTGACTTTCCTCGAATACGCTCATTTCTTATTTTACTTTTCAACGTATTGCAAGTCATCCATCTCAGCCCATTTCTGCTACACTAATTTTCTGAACATGTTTCTTAATTTCTATAATATTCTTATCAATAAAGAATGGCTTGTCTTGTAGCTGTCTTGTAGATTTTTTTTTTCAACTTCTAGGTATTTTCTGATCACAAAGTAATCTAGAAGCACTCCTCAATTTCAACCATCTTAATTCTATAAATTACATACTTCTTAATCTTTATGTTACGGTGAACAAGGTTGTAAAAAGTGCTAGTCGTGCGGACACTCGATGCCTAGCTTACCTAAGCGGCCGCCTAGTTCTAGGTCGGACATTTTTTCTCTCCATAAAAGTCCATTAGTTTCATCAGAAAAGAGTGGGTCAGAGAATTTCCCCCATAAAAGTCTATTATTTTTATCAGATTTTTTTTTCCCATAAAGCCCATTATTTTTATCAGTTTTTCTTCTTCATGAAAGCCTATTTTTTAGCATGTCAGAGAATAAGGTGTCTCAACCCGGCCGGTTAACATCAATATATACTCCTTATCAGAAAAGAAAAGAGACATGAGGTTACTGATCCCAACATGCTTTCCTCCAACGTAAAGGAGAGTGACGAAGGGATTCCCGCTCCGACTGGAGGAGAAGTGGGCTAGGACTTCCAACTCGAACTTTCTAAGGAATGTCTTCCTAAAGATCGACTAGAAGGTACTCGTCGCCTGTGGCAAGGTTGGTCGGATATTCGGATCTCACGGAGGAAGGTGCTCGTCACCATGACAAGGTCGGTTAGATATTCCCAAGCATGTCTACTTGTCGTGTCGGGACGACTACCGTCCTGGGTTGGCGGCTCCCTCTTCCATGTAGGCAAAATTTTTTTCAACTACCCTAAAATCTCTGCCAGTCTGTCGACCTCGGAAGAGGGAGTGGAGAAGGAGATGAGTTATCAATTTTGACTGATTAACACCCGGCTCCGGTTGAAATGTATGTATCTTATGACTATCTAGCTCCTAGGCGTCGATAATAATGACTTTTAGAACATTGATGGCGAAAGATTGATTCTAAATACCGAAAACTATCACTACTAGGTATCTCATCCATCTATATGTACTATCCAATTCATTTCTCTTTGCCTTTTGCTTTAAGTTTTCATATATCCTGTTTTTGGCCTACTTATTTGAAAATCTTTATATTCCAAAGTTTCTCTCTACACCTCTATTTTAACATATAATCCTTCTGTACTAGACATATCCAGGAAGAGGTTCCATGGTGTATGATGTTTACTAATGATGTTGTGTTGGTCGAAAAGAGTACAAAAGGATTATATTTCAAAATAGAGGTGTAGAGAGAAACTTTGGAATATAAATTTTTTCAAATAAGTAGACCAAAAACAGGATATATGAAAACTTAAAGCAAAAGGCAAAAGAGTAATCTCATCCATAATATGTGAAAGGTATGAACTTAATGTTGATCTTGATGTAAGCCAGCAACGATAATAGGAATTTTTTTACTATCTCCTTCAACGATTTGCATGATCGTCGTGGCTCTATCATATATATATCCTTAATAGTCTCAATATAGGCAATAAATTTTTTTCCTCCCCTCCAAAGCCGGCTACATTAGCTTTCTAGGAACTCTATCATAAGATTTCTCTAAGTCAATGGAAACTATATGTAAATCCCTTTTTTTTCTACAAATATTTTTACCAACCAAACTTCTTAATTAGTAAATGGCACAAAACCAAATTGATTTTATGAAATTAACTTCTTTTCATAATCTTTGCTCAATTGCTCTCTCCCGTAGCTTCATGGTATGTCTCAAGCTTATTTCTCAACATTTGTTACAACTTTGTATATCCCTTTATTTTTTAAATATGGCACTATAATGCAAAAAAGTAAACCATTGAAGATATTTACAACATATCCCTCCAAGATGGAAGACTTTCACTAGAAAGGGTTGACCCTCATACAATCCCAATAACCATCAACCAATCAACACGATAATAAATCTACCTAGTCACTTGATCTAACAACCGAAAACCTAGCATGCTCTTGTTCGAACTCCAGGAACGACTTCCCAATTACAAAGTAATTACAAATAGAAAGTATAATGGAAAATAATTAATAAACAACGTTACTTTATGTTAAAGAAGGTTTCTTGAAGTAATCTTAGGGAAGCTCTAATGGAATCTTGAAAGATGTAGCTTAAGACTCTTTGGATGATCAAGGAAGGATGTGCAACACACAACGTCTATACCAACCTCTGTTTCTTGAAGCACAAGGAAAATTATGATAGAATTTTTAGTATTGGAGAGTTTTGAAGAACTCTTCATCCTAGAGGACTATTATTAGGCGTTAGGATACTTCCTCTTTCCATTTAGGACACTAATAGAGTTGCCAAATAAGTACTTAAAATCCCCGAACCTTTTACTAAGTCCAAGTCGGTTTGACCATTTTAGGCAACCAGTTCATCAATTAAATAATCAAAACAACAACGTGAGCTTGTTGTCCAAAATTTCAGTGCATCCTGTGTTGCTAATCAAGTCTCTTGGGCTTTCCTGTGTGGCTCAGTCCGTCAACCACTTTGTGGGCCCTACTCGCTTTGCACTATGCATCTTTACCCAACCACACTCGAGTATGCATCCACTCTCTGCACTTCACGTCCGCTGCTCGCTTCCTCGTGGTGAAGGTTCTAAACGGCGGTAGGCGGGTGTGCGGTGGAGAGGATCCACCTAGGCCCCCTAGACATTGTCTAGACGCTTGATACATTTTGGACATTTTTACTATTTTAATTTTTTTTTTTTGCATAATATGCATATTTTAAGGGTGTTTTATGCATAACTAAGTTGTAGAACAAATATTTATGAAGTTTCGGTCTTGTAAAAGTGAACCATAGGTCCATAATTCTTGAATTGTTTTGCCAAAACATTTGGTCAGATATTGCTTCGTCTAGGTGTCTGCCTACACTGCCTCACCTCCGTCTATATTGCCAAACCTCCGCTGGCCGTCTACTCCACCGTCAACGGCAAAATCGGTACGGATAGCGGCCGCATAGCGCGTAGGCGACTGCCTTGATTGCCATTTAGAACAGTGCTCATGGTGCAATCCGACGCGTGCCTGCTACTCCGACGTGCGTTCCTGCTACTGCCTACTCCCGCCCACCCGCATTGTGCTCAACATGACCTACTCCGGGTCTGGGCCTGTGCTGCTCTATTTATTTTCTGCTTTTTCCCACAGACGTTGCTTGTAGTAAATAATCCATTTTGGCTTCAAGCAAGTCGCTTGACACCTGAACACTTGGGCACTTGTATTGCATCAACCACAATGTCGTACACTTTTGACTTTGGTTGCAAAATTTCAAATTTGAATTTTGTCCCCAAAACGATTTGGTTAAAACTCAGTCTCTCTTCATTTCAACAGCCTATGTAGGCTCAATCATATATCAAATACACAATGTTTCGTTAATTATCAAACCGAGCTATATTGACTCGACATATATAAGGGCAATAAGCCTCCTTTTATTGTAGTTGAGTGATGTTGAATAAAATTGAGGGCTCTTCCAATGGTTGCTTTTGCGATGCAAGATAGCCCAGTAAACAGCCATAGTACACTGATGTTCTGCAATCCAGATATAGCCCCAAAAACAGCTTTGATACCCTTAAAAACACTAAAACAGCCCCTAAGCCTTTTGCCCAATGCCTAACCCTAGTCTCTACATTATATATAGATTTCAATCCCCAAACTTTCGAATAATTTGTTTCCAATTATAAACCCGAGTGTCATATTCTTCCAAATTGAAAGATTGACATCGGTTGCATGCTTGCTCTATCAGAATTTTTCATCAGAAGGCATTTCTCTTTTGTAATATACAACTAGACTATGGTATTAGTTTCAAATCATCTTCAATGTAAGAGTATTTGCTTGAGTTGATTCACTGAATATGACTTGAACAGCATCTTACATCAATTACAAGTAATGGGTTTTCTTCTAGGAAATTTGCATGAGAGCGTGGTGGAATTAGAGGGCCTTGGTGGTGGTGGAAAGATATATCTAGAGGTAATTTTTTCTGATATTAATTGCAAGATAAATACTGACCATATGTAGGAGATCCTTGACATATCAAGTTTTAAATACCTAACACTTATCTTTTGTAGTTTTATTTGTTGGTGTGTTGTCAACTAGTGGTTATCAATTATTCTCAATTGTGTATTATACTCGAAAGGATCTATATGCTGATATGGGCAACATCTTTACCAAGGCGTAAATTCATCATCCATTAAAACTCCGCTTTAATCCATATTAAAAAGCATCTGAGACTCCACAAGGAACTTCCGCACAAGCATACTGTACCACCTCATATATTCTGTATAGAACATAGACTACCATTATTTTTTAGCACACTCGCATAAACACAAAAATAGACAGACATATAGAACATATAATTTGTGACATGATCCAAGCTACAAGCTATATAGAACATATACATTTTTGTTGGCTTTTTACCATATCTATGAAGTTTAGCAGCTACATATGGAGAATGTTTCGGGAACTAAAGCTTTAGAGAGAGAGCATCCTATATTTCTTCAACCTGTTTCATCATTGCATCAACGTTTCCTCTCACTTTTTGTCTGATCTATAATAGTTGCGAAAGACTGAGAAGATTTAGTAATTATAATTTTGACCTATTTGTCAGGTCAGATACAAAAGCTTTGATGAAATTGATCAAGAAAAACAGTGGTGGACGATTCCTTTTGTCTCAGACTTTCTAATGAAAAGTAGTTTGGGGTCAGCTTTGAAAATGGCTTTTGGATCTGAGAGTATAAATGCCAGTCAATTTGTACAATCTGCATTTGGTCAGTTAAAACCTTCATTCAGTACTTACATTCAAGAAGTCCTCTCTCCTAATAGTGAGAAAGAGCTTTCTAATGGCTCCGAAGAATCTTTGAGTGCTGTTGCTGGTCCAGAGCCATTACTAAAGGAACAGAAGGGTGCAGAAAGCTCAGTTGATAATATGAATGCTGAGGACGAAAAGAATTCATTAGAATTTGATGTTGATGATGATAAGAAAAGTGTTTCTTTATTGGACAAAACAACTGATGTATCTTTGCCACAAGATAAGTATTTTTGGGAAACTTTTTCTCAATTAATTAACCAAACAGTGGTTCAGAAGCTTGGTTTTACTCTTCCTGAGATCAGATTGTGGGAGGGTTTTGATTTGCTGAATAAAATGAACTTACAATCACAGAAAATTGCAGAAGAAGAGTATGTTGAATCTGGACTGGCTACTCCCGTACCTACTCCAGAAAACAGTAATGACAATGATAGTCAAAAAGACCTCTCTAGGGATGGTACTCTGTCGTCAATTCTGGATATTAGAAAAGCATCCTGGAATGTTCTGAGTCAGACAGAAACTATTTTAGGAGCATTGATGGTCCTCACTACACTATTACCTCAGAAAAAAGATTTAACTTCAGGGGATGATGAGAACAAAAGAGATCCTTCTATGACTGAACGGGAGGATGCTACTGGGCATTCCTTGGTGAAAACAGAGAATTCTTTGCTTCCACTGGAAGCGTCAAATTTAGATACCAGAAAAGCAGAGGAGATGCGAAAACTGTTCTCTAGTGCTGAAAGTGCAATGGAAGCTTGGGCTATGCTCGCAACCTCACTGGGTCGGACGAGCTTTATAAAATCTGAATTCGAGAAGATCTGTTTTCTTGACAATGATTCCACGGATACACAGGCAAGTGTTGTTTTCAGTAACCATCTTTTTTGCTATTAAGTGTTTTCTTTGTCGTAGCCCTCA
Source organism: Iris pallida (assembly GCA_029216955.1). Lineage (NCBI taxonomy): Eukaryota > Viridiplantae > Streptophyta > Magnoliopsida > Asparagales > Iridaceae > Iris > Iris pallida. The sequence continues at coordinate 27,175,796 of JANAVB010043419.1, read as the reverse complement.
GTTTTAGTACACTGGGGAATTCAATTTAAGTTGGGAAATACATACAGCTGTTGATTTAGAGAGTTGCAGGTAGCCCTTTGGCGCGACTCACTTCGAAGAAGATTAGTTGTTGCTTTCAGAGGTACTGAGCAAGTATGTTGTGATATCTAATGTAAATGCAGTTTCTTTGGTGTTGTTTCTTTGTGAGAGTTTCTGATGTTATCCTGATGTGGCTGAATCTTTGATGTGCTAATTGTTTTCTTACAGTCAAGATGGAAAGACCTGCGAACTGATCTAATGCTTGTGCCTGCTGGGTAACTATTCTAGACACTTTAAAAATGATTTTGCCAAGTGTCCCTCATTTAAATAGTCTGAGAAATTGGACTTGATAATCATTGATATTGTTTGTGGAACTTAACTGCTTATTCTAGGATGCGTAAGCAGGGCATAAGAGAATTTAAGGAATACCTTATTATTGTTTTAGTAAATGTTAAAATTAATGCAACATGTTTTCTTTCTGTCTTTATACACAACCATATAATTGTACATAGTTAACTGGATAAATCCTGTAGATCTTTAATAGGAAAAATTTGATGAATAAAGCACCTATTACCACACTTGTACTACATAACTAAAAATGTATATATTTTTTTCATGAAACATATAAGTGGTTTTCTATTTAGGAACATAATGTTATCTTGTCATGACTAATACTTGTATTAATTTTTAAAAAAATGCGTCTTTTCAGTCAGTATTATATATTAAAAAAATTGACCTTGATGATTTAGTTAAATATTATTAGAATCCAAATGGAGCTAAAAAGTTGCATAACATGTCTTATCCCAGTAAGTGTAATTTAAGTAAATAATACCTCATCATCATCATCATCATCATCCAAGCCTACTCCCATCAATATGTGGCCGGCTACGGAGCATAAGAAAGTTCCATACAAAATTTTACATAGTTTTATGTCCGGCTGTCAACCTGACGTCAACCCTCTATGTTGGTGCCAAATTCATAGCCAAGTTTCCTATGAGCATGAGAGGGCCATACCTTAACACTTCTGTGGGCATGTAGGTAGACCTACCTTTGGATTGCAGTTCAAGCTCACCAAGGAGTGCCCTGCAAGATCTAGACGGAGATGTAAGATGGTACAATTTGCTATAGGAAATTGCGTTAATCTCTATGACACATTACGCCAAAGAGTGAAGTAATGTCAATCCTATTAAATAGTACCTGTTTGAATAATAATCAACAACAATGATTTGATCCAAAAAAATTGGGTCAACTACAAGAATCCTCATGTTCCATTCAGCTCCGTAAGGGCCCTCGCCTTTATAACATGTGAATGTTGTAGCCTTTTCTCCAGCCTCAATCCAAGTGCGTTTTAGGTCCAACCATTATTATAGCGTTTTTGTATATCTATGAGAAGCTCTATGGCACCCACAATTACTAACTAAGATCTTGCCTCTCCTAATTGGTGCATCAGTCTCCTTTGGCATTCCAAACATCTCAAGTGATATTTACTCAAACTTATTCTCAAATGAGACTGCCTCTCTAATGCACTCATTTCTTCGCCCCTCTTTTAATCTATGTTGTCATAGGTGACGTCTAGGCGCGCCTAGGTGTGCAGGTTGGAGAGGTCTCGTCTCGACCCGGAAAAATTTTTCCTGGGTGAAGTTTTGCTCGCCTAGGCGCGCCTAGGCCTGCAGGTTGGAGAGGTCTCGCCTCGACCCGGGAAAAATTTTTCTGGGTGAAGTTTTGCTCGCCTAGGCGCGCCCGCCTAGGGGAAAAAGGTCTGCCTAGGGTCACCCAATTATGCTTACTATCCTTATTTGATGTCGAATATTGGTTATTTCATATTTGTTGCTTCTTATATTACTTTTATGTTTATTGCTTAATGCTTATTAGTTATACTACATATTTATTGAATGCATAATATATAGAATTTTTTGATTCAACATAACGGATCCTGGGCGGGCGCCTAGGCGAGGCGGGTGACATGTCGCCTCGCCTCGCCTCGCCTAGCGTCCAGTACAACATAGCTTTTAATACATTGCCATGTATCCACCTCAGCTTTCTGATTTCAGCATACATGTTTGAATAGTTATGCTTGGTGAATTTGTTTGTTTATCTACATTTACATCCAAATTTGAACTCTTTCATTGACATCCATGGCTGTAATGGGTACCACATGACATTTTAACTTTCCTTTGGCACTGAAAAAAATATATTTTCTATTAAAATCAATATTGATTTGTATACTGATTCCAGTGGCATGTACTATATCCTATTTGTATTTGGGATTATAAAGAAGCAGGCCATGTGTTTGTATGTTTGGGCATCAGTTTATGTGTGTACCCCCTTGACTATGATTTCTATAATAGATATCTTGGAAAAAATAGATGTATCCGACTTTACCTCATCCAAACACTTAATTTCCATATCGTGCTGTATTCACATGTTGCTTTGAACATGTCATTCTATACTTGGATGTGAAAGAACGAGGAGGGAGAGAGATAGAAGAAAGAAGAGTTTGTGTAGTAACTAGGACATAGTAGTGATAGAAGTACTTGTCTCAGTTCCTTGGGCTTTTAGACTTCTTGAGTACTTTGTGTCTCTTACAATTATCAGCAATGCTTGTCATGGTAAACGTATAAGATGGTCTTTTAGAGTTGATTATTTTAAACCATCCTTATTATCCATATCTTATTCATTGTACAGGTTAAACCCTGAGAGACTGGGTGGTGACTTCAAGCAAGAAGTTCAGGTAAATTTTCTATTATTATTTTAGTTCCTGACTTCCTGCAAGTGTTGTTGGGTGACTGTTTCTAAATTTTAGACGCTTTACCTGACTGACTCCTATTGTGCTAAATCTGCCAGGTTCATAGTGGATTTTTAAGTGCATATGATTCCGTCAGGAACAGGATCATTTCACTTATTAAACTCTCAATAGGTTACTTGTAAGTCACGTATCATGAACTTACTTGGATTTTGTCTTAAACATTACACTGACATGTTATCTATATTCAATTTGATGGTCTATGAAATGAACTTGTTCGAAAAGATATTACTTTGGTTTCATTGAACTTGACTGCATTATCTTTTTTTAACATGTTTTTTTTTCTAATAATCCATGATTATGTACAGGAAATATGATTGTGTACAGGAAATAAGATTAGTTACCATGATCACCTGTTCTAAAATATGGATTGTTTTACAACAACAACAAAGCCTTTATCCCAAAACTTCGGTGTCGGCTATATGAATCCTTTTCATCCGTTCTTCTCGGTGAATGCTCAAGTTCTTTGTAAGATTAGTGAAAGCCATATCCTTCTGTACAATTAATAGTCGCAATCCAAGTTCATTTACGCCTATCTCAAGTTTTAGCAGCTTCTCCTAACTAACCATCTATTGGTCTATGGTGTCCATACCCAAACCATGTGAATCAGTTTTTCCTCACATGGATAGGTCTGAGTTTCGAATTGATCCTTGGCAAGTCATAATGGGGCTAGTGAGCATTGGAAGGGAGGCTATCGGGCCTATGACTTCTACAATTCGTTAGGTGGTGGGGAGTGCAGGAATTATTTATTCCAGGGGGAGGGAGAATACATTAACTTCAAATTTAAGGGAGCATTATACAGAATTTATAAAAGAAATAATGAAGTAAACTTAAACCAGTCGTAATGTGGCTAGAGAATATTGAAGTTGAGACCCCTGACTTATAATCTCATCAATTTACCAACTAGGCCACCATTGGTTGCTACAAAAACAACAACAAAGCCTTTATCCCAAAATTTTGGGATCGGCTATAGAGAGATCCAACAATGTTTAATGCTGTCTGTTGGCTACCTAAAGCAACCCTGCTTTATCCGGTCTGGGACCGGCAGTGATATATAGAACACTAAGCACACGCCACAGAGTTATTTCGTTGCTAAAACTTATAAAAAATGAAGTAGATAATAGGACAAAGACTAGAGACAAGGAATCCGAGAACTCAGGTGCAGCCGCCTGCTCTCAGCCTATGGTGGGTCCGTCCTGAAGTTGGGTATAAATATATTTATTGATTCCCCGCTTGGATGTAACCCACTATAAGAGTTAATAATATCATCTGTGAATAAGAGCACTTGAAATGTAATCTGATCAATGGGTTCACAAAGTTTCCATATACATAGACTTATCTCACAAATAACTTACATGCTGCGACATAATGTAGAGGCTTCCTTCTATTGTGTATGCAGTTGTCTGGGAAACTTCTATTGTATATTTGTCATGCATCGAGACTCAAATTTGTGACAGCTCCATCTTACTTTAATATATCAGATAAATATGGTTTCTCCCTCAGGTACAACTGAAGTCCACTTAATATTCTAATAAATTTTTAGAAGTTATTGTTAGCCCCTTCAAGGGGGATCACCTACGCCAGTGGTATAATGCAGGAAGATTCTCACGATGTCTTTATTTCTTCATTAGGAAAGTACAGTACCTGTTTGTTATGACTAGTAGTCTACTGCATGGTGCCGTCTAAGTAAGAAAGCAGGCTAATCGTTAACTCTTTTGATGTGTAACACTAGATTTTGCAAATGTGGTATTTATATATAGCCATTCAAACCGATATATACTGCACCTGATTCTCATATACTTGCAAAACTTTTTCTTCTTCATGTAGTTCAATATCTCAAGGAAAAATATAAAGGTGATATGAATCTGTATACCCCAGATGATGGGCATCATAAATACAACACATAATACTGTATGTTATGTAGGATCCATTGTTGCTCTAGATTTTGATTTAGCTGTAGTATTCTCTAAGGTTTATTGTTAGTAGGAGTATAAGTTTATTGTTGAACATGATATACTCTGGTTTCCACAAGTTTGACTGAAAGACGCACACATAGAACATTAACATTGCCTTCCTAGTAGAAAGTGACTACAGTAAGTTTGGCATTTCTTATAAACCCAATTTATACAATTTCATCCAAGATCCTTAGTAGTAATCATTCTGAGAATTCACATGAGTTCTCTTGCCATCATTAATGTTAATCTAGTTTCAAGTTAGTATGAGAAATGATGAGGTGGCATTCCATGGCAGCTCAGAAGATGGATTGGAGACCATTCCAAAGTGGCAAGTTTATGTTACAGGACATAGTCTAGGTGGTGCACTTGCTACTCTTCTTGCTCTCGAGCTCGCATCAAGTAGGATGGCCAAGTAAGTTATAGTAATATGTTCCCCCATTCATTTCTTGATCTCAATTCTTTAACATATGCAGAGAAACATTTTTTATCTCTTGGAAGGTAGTTAATATGGCCGAGTATTATTTGGCTGTCTAAAATTAGTTCTTGGTTTGTGAGGATTAATTTTGTTTCACGTCAAACTACATAATCATTATGAACTTTCAAGAATGACCTTTTGTTTTCTCCCATAGTATTAGACAGTCCGATGAATTTTATGTCAAATAAATTTCTATTTGGAGATTATTCTTTTATTGCAACTTTAAAGTGAAATAGTTAGTTCGTCGTCATCATCCAAGCTTTCTTCCATCAAAGACGAGGTTGGTTATGAAGCATAAGAAAGCTCTATAAAAGTTTTGACAAATTTTATTTGACCAACTGTCGACCTGTCGTCAACCCTTTATGTTGGTGCCAATTTCCTAGCCAATATAGCTATGAGCATGAGAAGGATATGACATTAAACATAGGCAACCATTTGGCAGGTAGGACCTACCTCTTGGATATGTAGTCCGATGCAACCAAGGAGCAGCCTCCAAGTTCTCCTAAATTATAAAGAGTCTAGTCAAAAAAGAAGAAGATGAAACAATGTGCTATAGTGAATTGCATTCATCTCTATGGCACATTACAAAGAATGGGAAGGAATGACAATCCCATTAATGATAGCTAGTTATTGTGAAAAATATGTTTTGATTATGAGCTGAAACTTAGTTTGTCAAGACTGATAGATAAATTGCTACTAGGTTAAATCGGCTTCAATATAATTAAGAAGGGTGTGACAGTGCCATGAGGCTCCTGCTTACACAGGGTCTGAGGAGTCAAGATATGTGCAGTCTTACCCCTATATATGAATATGGGGAGACTGTTCCTGTAACGCGAACCTGCATCCTTCCAGATGGAAGCAACAAGCCTTACTGTTGTGTCAGGCGACGCCTTAGGTAAATATAATTATCTTACAAGAAATCATTACTCGTTAGTTGACTTTATTTTGGTCTGAAAGTGTGCTAAACAATTGCATATCATTTATTATAATTGGTTTATCCGATTTACCAACATGCTAATGTTAAGAACATTATTCACATTCTGTTGTCTCGATAGCACTCTCAACATCATCACTTTGTCCCATAAGGATTAAAGTTAGCCTGTGCCGAATCAATAGCTGTATCAGAATGAAGAAGCATGTCCTGCATGTGTAATTTCCGTGTTTACTTTTGATGCTTCTCATGAATCTTATAGCTGTGATCGTAGTGAAGTCATGAACTAGTGAAACCTTTTCGTACAACTCACCTCTGATGGATTTTATTTTTGATGTATAGGTGTGGTGTCATTTCTGTCACTATGTATAACTTTGGTTCTCCTAGAGTTGGCAATAGAAGATTTGCTGAAGTTTATAATGAGGTAAAACTGTAGCCATTTGCACTCTGCTTTACATATTAGATATTTTGTTAATAATATGCCACAGCATGTTGTATGGAACTGCTTTGTGTCTATCTTTTGATGGCTTAAATTAATATAATAGTGTCACTTCCAGCATGAGTTGTGTATTAAACATTGGTCAGTAAATGAAATACTTTTTTATTGTAAAGTTGCTGTTGATGAGTTCAAGTGTGCCACTATTTTCCGTAAGAAACAGATGAGAAAAGAACAAAAAAAATAAATCTAGTTGCTGCTCCTTTTATAGGTTCAAACCTATAGTTGCAGCTTTGAGGACATGAAGTCAGTCCAGCTCCTTCTAGAACCCTCGAATCAGGAGATATAGCCAATTACTTTTCCTTTCATTGACCGGAATTGATTTGGTTAACATACATGCTCAGTTTTATTTGAACATCTTACAATGTGCTTGATGTTTAATGCATATTTTTCGAAGACTGTCACTTTAGCCTTGTTTGGTTCGCGGAAAGGGGAGGAAATCAATTCCTTGGTATTTCCCTTTGGAAAATTACAATTCCCAGCGATTTTCCTTTCCGGTGTTTGGAAATGCCAAGGAAATTGGAAGGGAAAGTGAATACTTAAAGGTGGGAAAGTGACTCCTTGCTTGGATGGATGGAACCATTTCCCCCCCCCCTAATTGCCTTTCCATTGGGAATCACTTTCCTTTCCTCCTCAATTCCTTTGGCACCCAAACATAGGAAAGTAATGACTTTTCCAACCCCATGATTCCACGAACCAAACGAGGCCCAAGAGTCCTAGAAGAAATAGTAAATGTAACTGAACAATCTGCATGCCTAGGGTTACCAACTAATTTGAAGTGATTCTTAGAAAACTTAAAAATTTATGTGATATACTGATTGTGTAAAGCTGTACTGTATTAGTTTCAATTTAGCACTTTATAGTATTTCCAGATCACCAAAAGCTACTCCTTAGACTATCAAATATATTCATTGCATACCAAATGATGCTGAAATTGTGTTTCTACATCTTATTTCTTGATGTTATACATATGACCATCTGAATCAGTTTCCTTTCATATCTAAAGATCTGATATTTGTAACCTAATCGATGTCCTGCTTTTTTTATTTGTAAGCAAACAAGCATCTGCATCTACAGTAAAATTTTACATATTCATCTACTCACCAAATATGCAGAAAGTCAAAGATAGCTGGAGAGTTGTGAATCACAGAGATATTATTCCAACTGTTCCTCGCTTGATGGGCTATTGCCACGTTGCCCAGCCTGTTTATCTTGCTTCTAGAGATTGGAAGGAGGCTTTGGTGCGTTCTATATTGAAATCCCCATTATGTAACATTATTTTATTTCATATTTCCTTTTGTTGGAGTTAACTATTGATTTGTGTTGTCTATATTTAGTTATCAAGTATTCTTTAACAATCTCTAGACAGTATCACTCAAGGAAGTCGAGCATATCTCAATTCCTTGGAAGCTGTTAACTTGTCAGCTTCTCCACAGAAATAATTAAAACATGGCAAAGATTTCAAGACTACAAAAGGTTAAGAGACATATTGGCTGGCATTTCTTTGGATTATAACAGAACATCTTGTAGCTCAGTTCTTGACTTCTTTCAATTGTCTCATCAGAAACTATAAAGAAAAAAGAGTTAAAAAAAATGAGGGTTGTTCAAGGTATTAGGATAAGCCTTGTCAAAATATCGTCTGACACACCATTTTGTTGGATCTTGTTAAAAAAAATATTATTGCGTGAATCCAGTTTGTAACCAGTTTAACCATGGTACTTTGACATGGGACTTCAACATTCACTATGGAACAATGTCAAAAGAAACACTCACTATGTAACCAGAATAACCATGTTAAGTTGTAAATTCAAAGCCTTTACTTTATCTTGGTCCAAACGTCAATCAGAATTAAGGCTCTGATTTGAGATCCTCAGTTTCTATTGAAAATCTTCCATGACTAAAATTTTAACCAGAGGATTCAAGAGAGGAGAGCAAAAAACTTAATAGAGAAGCTAGGGGCCTGCTTCGATCACACACTACACATTATTGAAGTATTTCATAGTTATTTGGTCAATTAGTGCCGTGGGAAAATGCCTACGATATTCTCATATTTTTACAATTGATAGGATCTCTAGAGAGGAACGGGGAAAAGCTGTATCGAGTTTTGTGATTTTAATGACTCGGTCTAACCACAGCCCATAATTTCAGTCTCAATGTTTGTAGCTATGATCACTCATCCCTGTAAACATCATTACGCGAACATTGTCTGCTTGTACAGATTTTCCTACATAGTTCATTTATAATAATACTAATTGCAATATTATAGATTCTTCTAGAAAATGTCCTGGTCATAGCTACTTGAGTTGCGGTCCGCTTCGATATGTGGTACATGTATGGGCGCGAATGGTGTAATGACTGCATCGCTGTCTAAGAAATGGACCCGATGAAATGGACCCGATGAAACTGAATTCTCTACTCTTCTTCGAATCTCCTGGAAATCAAAGTACACTATTTTCACGGTTGAGGGTTAGGCTACTAGTACGCTATATGGTGTTGTGGTTCGCTTAAGAGGGGGGTTGTATGTTTTTTGTGTGCGCACGTATTTGCGTGTATTATAGAAGAAAAATACTAAATCCTATTCGCATCATTTGACAATTAATTGATTTTATTGTCTTCTCATTACCATCTGATTGATGTCTTTGGATTTCATCTTCTATGATTTGTGTTAAGTCTTAATTAGAGTTATTAGTTAATGGGCTTTAGTCCCACATTGCTTAGAATCATAGGAGAGGGGGCTAGCCTCTCCTATATATATGTAGTCTCTCATCAATAATAAATCATCTTATTTTTTCCAACTCTACATGGTATCAGAACCAAAACCCTAGCCGTCACCCACCACTCTCTCTCTCTCCACAAAATCCTAACCCTAATCTCTCTCCCCCTTCTAGCCGCCAACCCCCCTTCTCCTACTGCTACGGCCGCTACTCCTACTGCTGCTACCGCTGCCCCTATTACTGCTGTTGTTCCCCCCGCCCCTGTCGACCCCGCCGACACCCCCCCTCCCCCCCCCCCCTTCTGCCCCTGTACTGCTGCTGCCGACCTCCCCCCCCTCCGCCCCTTGCCGACCCCCCTGTTGTCGCCCCCCCTACCGACCCCCCCTCTTCACATCAGCCGACCCCTCCCCCGGCTCAAAACCCTAACCCTAATCCTTTACCCCTTCCATCAACCGCCGCCCAACCCCTCCAAACCCTAACTTAGTCTCAAAAAAAATAAATTGTTGGGAATCTCAAAGGGTAAACATATGTTTGCTGGAACCTCCGACTCTCAATAAATTTTTTGAAAATTTAACAAAGAGCAAATATATGGTTTGTTTTGCATGAATCTTTGTTTCTTTCCTTGATCTTCATACCAGGATCCAACAGAAGTTAACATGGGTTATCTTTCTGTCTTGGCTTGTGATTCACACTCTTTGCTTCCTATGCGCGTGTGCCGGTTATGGCTCCATTTTTAGCCCATTGGCAGAGTTGCTGTGATTATCAAGTTAGAAAGAAACAAATCGACAGTCGAATTAGGACTCTTGATAGATGGCAGACTCTACGGCGAATAGCAGTGCCGCAGATACTAGTGTCAGCAACATACTAGCCGGACCAACAGGTACTAACACGACAATTTTCTCCATTCGACTTGTCGATCGACGGTTGGAAGGGCCAGAGGGCTACTCGACATGGAGAAAGAAAGTCGAGAAGACACTTCGTGGAATGCGGTTGTCCAAACATCTGACTGACAACCCTCCAGCAGTAGATGATCCAATATTTGAGCAATAGGAGACAGATGATAGTCGACTGTTTACACAGTTGATGAATTCAATAGAACCATCGGTGGAAGACATAATTCAGAATACGGACTCACTGAAGGAGTTATGGGAGGTACTGGCAGCGGCGTTTGATGGAAAACACGATTTGTCTCGTATCTATGACTCGGTCGTTGGTGTCTACCGAGCAAATCAGGGAGATAAATCTCATAAGGACCATTTTCGGGCCTTTAAGGCTATGTTTGATGAGATCGACTGCGTATTACCACTTACATCGGATATTAATGAAGCAAGGGCTCAATGTGAGCAGCTTCATGTCATGGCTTATCTTACCTCTCTCCGTCCTGATGCGGACTCCGCTCGCTCTCAAATTATTGTTGGATCTGAAGTTCCGACCATGTTGGAAGCATACTACCGTGTCCTTCGAGCAGCAAAAGTCGTTGAGACCACTCCGAGTGATACTCCTGCTGATCGCTCTGCTCTTGGTGCAGCTTGTACGGGATTCCGTGGTGGTCGTAGTGGCCGGCGTGGTGGCCGAAATGCTGGTCGCGATGGGGGGCGTGGCAATGGCGGTCGTGATGGAGGAAGACCGCGCACATGCTTTAATTGTGGTCAGCTGGCCATTTCTATTGGCAATGTACTAAATCACCTGCTGCTAATATCACCACTGATGCTCCTGATGATGGTGTCCGATCTATTCAGATGACTTCGGACTCATATACAAAGTTTCTTAATTTTCAGTTCAACGTCGTGGTGAAGCTTCCACGTTTGGTTCCACAGCCAGATATTCAGCACCCTGCGTAGTTAAGCCCAAACATTACTGTGACCCAAGCATTGACTCTGGTGCGTCCTCCCACATGACTGGTGACGCAGGTATGATTCATGATTATGTCCCTGTCCGTCGTGTTTCTGGCATTACTGTTGCCAATGAAGGTTCCCTGACAGTCCGAGGACGTGGAAGTGTCAGTCTTTCTTTTGGACTGTCACTCAATTCTGTGCTGCTTACACCTGGGAACCCGTTCAGTTTAATTTCTATTAGTCAAATTACTCGTGAACAGCATTGCTCGGTAACATTCTTTACTGATGGTTGTGTTTTTACAGGACCTGAAAACTGGAAAGACTATCGGTAAAGGACATGTGGCTGGAGGCTTGTACCTGTTTGACGCACCTTCTTCGGTGGTCTATGCAGGCGTAAAACTTGATCCTTTCGAGTTATATTGTTAGTTAGGCTATCCATCAACCCAATTTTCCAAAAAAATGTACCTTTCATTAGATATTCCTGTTTCCTTTTATTGTGAGCCTTGTAGTTTAGCTAAGCATTACCGGGTTCTCTATCCGGTGAGTCAAAATAAAATTGCTTCCGCTCCTTTCGAGTTGGTACATTCTGAAGTATGGGGACCTTGTCTGGTAGACTCAATAATGGGTTTCAAGTACTTTGTTACTTTTGTTGATGATCACTCACGTGTCACTTTTGTTTATCTGATAAAAAATTGTTCTGAATTGTTTAACATTTGGTGCAATTTTTATGCTGAAATAAAAACACAATTTGGTGTTCCAATCAAAAAATTTTGAAGTGACGATAGCCGTGAGTATTTATCTCGTGATCTTGACAGACATTTGGCCTGCAATGGCATCATCCACCAAACTTCTTGTGCATACACACCACAACAAAATGGTGTGGCCGAGCGCAAGAATCGTCATCTCTTGGAAACAACACGTGCTCTTATGTTTCAAGCACGTACGTCCAAGCAATTTTGGTCGGATGCGGTTCTTACTGCTTGTTAATGTTACCTTATTAACCGTATGCCATCATCTGTTTTCAATGGTGGCACTCTCTTCTCTAGGCTCTTTTCCGGACGAGAGCTATTTCTACTGCCTCTCAGAATCTTTGGCTACTTATGCTATGTTCGGAATATCCGACCACATCTGGAGTATCTTTAACAGGAAATGTATTTCTAAATTAGATCCTAAGGCAATACAATATATATTTTTTGGGTATCCTAAAGATCAGAAAGGGTATCGGTGTTATTCTTCTGTCCTGAAGAGAGATTTTTTCACTAGGGATGTTACCTTTGTCGAAACAGAATTTCCTTCACTCCTAACGGGTCCAGTTTTCCTCGTCTATCCAGAAGAGGATTTTTTGTTATTTCCTGATCAAACAAAACAGCCTCCCGTACGGGTGCCCTCCCTTACCGAGCCAGTTTTTCAGGTCGATGGTCCGCAAACACCAATTCAGTCAGTGCCGACATCGCCCACAGAATCCTCTTCCTCCGGTTCCGCCAGCAGCTCCGGCTCCAATGAGTTGCCTTCACATGTTCCACTAGCAGCTCTACCAGTACCGCCAGCAGCTCCAGCAGTTCCACCTCGAGAACGTCCTCGTCGTGCCTGTCGTGATCATCCCTTGTATGTTGACAGTACAAAGGACTTACCAGTCGCACTCAGTCTCTGGTGGCTACTATTGATGGGATTCAGATTCCCAAGACCGCTGAGGAGGGTCTCAAACATCCTGGTTGGCGTGCTGCTATAAATGATGAGATGAAAGCTCTTCAGGAGAATCATACTTGGGACTTAGTCGACTTACCTACTGGTAAACAGGCACTAGGTTGCAAATGGATGTTCACGATTAAGGTGAAACCGGATGTCACTCTTGATCGCCTAAAAGCTCGTCTAGTGGCCAAAAATTCTCAGACATATGATGAGGATTACTTCGAGACCTTCTCTCCTGTTGCCAAAATGACATATGTTCGTGTCTTAATGGCCTTGGTTGTTCGCTATGATTGGCCGCTGCTTCAGCTGGATATCAAAAATATTTTTCTTCACGGGGACCTTGATGAAGAAGTCTATATATTGCAACCTCCCGGGTTCGTTGCAAGGGAGGATAAAGTGTGTCATTTACGAAAGGTCCTTTATGGTCTAAAACAATCGCCTCGTGCATGGTTTGGTCGATTTACATATGTTGTTACTCAGTTTGGTATGTGTCAATCAAAGAAGGACTATTCAAACTTCTATCGATACACATCTGCTGGAAGAATACTCCTTGGTGTCTATATTGATGATATTGTAATCACGGGAGATGACAACCATGGTATTGCAGGTCTCAAGAAGTTTCTGGAAGAACAATTTCAAACCAAGGATATGGAATCCTTGAACTATTTCTTGTACATTGAGGTCGCACGGGATAAGCAAAATATTGTAATGTCCCAAAGAAAGTATGTACTGGACATACTTAATGATGCAGGCATGATGCAAGCCAATGGAGTAACCTCACCTATGGATCCAGGGGCGAAGTTACTTCCAGAGAAGGGGTCCTGATGACCAATCCAGATCAGTATCGTCGAGTAGTTGGAAAACTCAACTACTTGGCGGTCATGACTCGTCCGGACATTTCTTTTGCAGTGAGTGTTGCAAGTAGATTTATGGCTTCTCCAAGAGTTCCACACTGGCAGGCAGTTCTCAGAATCCTGTGTTATCTAGCCAAGAATCCAGAAAAAGGAATTCGGATGGAGAATAAGGACACACTCGTATTGAGTGTTTTACTGATGCTGACTGGAGAGCAAGTCTGACAGATAGACGATCTACATCTGGCTATTCAGTATTTATTGGCGGAAATTTAGTATCATGGAAGAACAAGAAACAAAGTGTGATAGCACGCTTAAGCTCAGAAGCAGAATATCGAGCTATTGCTCATAACACATCAGAGGTATTATATATGAAGCATCTCTTACAAGAACTGGGAGAAGACACAGGATCTCAAGTGGCAGATCTATGGTGTGATAACCAATCTGCTATTCATATTTCCACCAACCCAGTATTTTATGAACGGACGAAGCACATTGAAATTGATATCCATTTTGTTTGTGATGAGTATACAAAGGGAGTGATAAAGTTTCAACATGTGAGGACCGGTGACCAGATAGCTGATATCTTCACAAAGTCTCTTTTGAGTTCTCGGGTTCCATTTCTATGTAACAAGCTGGGCATGATTGACATCTATGCTCCAGCTTGAGGGAGGGTGTTAAGTGTTATATTATAGTTATTAGTTAATGGACTTTAGTCCCACATTGCTTAGAATAATAGGAGAGGGGGCTAGCCTCTCCTATATATATGTAGTCTCTCATCAATAGTAAATCATCCTATTATTTCCAACTCTACAATTTGTATTGCCTGACTCGTCACTTTTGGTTGCTAGATCAGTAACCTACGGCATTTAAGGTCGTGGGATCTATATCGAGGTTCCTAGGTGGGTAGCAGGAACCCGGTTACTATGGTCCTGGCAGAACCTTTACTTGCTTAATAGTTATAAGCTAGAACACTAGACCCAATTTTATTTGTATTAGATATTAAGTACTTTATAATCCTCTTTGTCTTGAACAACGATTTGCTACCCCCCAATATGGAGTACTAAATTACTCAAGTCTAATGCACTTTCCTAAATTACTCAAGTCTAATGCACTTTCATGCTATCTGATCACTAGTACAATATCCCTCATTTTCGTAGCTATTTTTATATTCTCAATCAGATGTAAAGATTTCTTTGTTAAAAGATTTCAATGATTATAACTATTCATAGTCACTATTCGTTCGGCAATGATACATGTTGCTACAGATAAATACAGAGCTCTCAGAAGATGAGTACCAAGGTGATGTGATTGGAGAGTCCACACCTGACGTTCTTGTCAGCGAGTTTGTAAGTATACCACCTATAATGACTTAATTATATACATGCACAAAATACTAGTTGATTTGTTGATGTGGACTCATTCTTGATCTATTACTTTGATCTTTTACAGTGAGATAGAATGAAAAGTAAGTCGAAATTGTTTGATTGTAGCTAATCCCCTAGAAATGACCTGTGTACTGGGAGTAGAGATCTGTATATGGATATGGAAGTTTATTTGAGATAACAATATGTTGATATTGCTATGCCAAAAGCATACCAAACATGTTCATATTACCAACAAAAACAACTTTCTACACGTAAATGTAAGATTCCTATGGATATCTAGAAATAACAGAAGCTTAAAGGGGTTAGATTCTCTGCTAATTTAGAACAAACCGTGCACACCGGTTCAAGTTTCTAGTTACCCCTTATCATAAGCACAACTACACTGTTTTTTCTTCTTTTTATCATTAAGGCTCCAGCCACAACTACTTGGCCATTGTTTTATGAAAGGTATGCGACCTGCCTTCATGTTGGCATTCAGTGATGCTGCTCCCATTTTGGTTGAAATAACTATCTCGAAACACCTGCTTTTCCCCCTGTTAGTTTTCCGGTCACATTACTCTCTATGTATCCACTGTACATGCAACAAAGCATAAATCAGATATAAGAAATTCACTTGCACCATGAAGTACTTTTGTATTATTACAACATCGGACTTCTGATGTCTACTCATCCTATTAATCTGATGCTTTCAATGCTTCTCATTGTCCATAACCCCCAATGCTACTCGTTGCCTCAAATTGCCCTCCACAACCCAACCAACCAGGCAGAAGAGCAGAAAACAGCTGTCTCATGCATTTTACTTGCAATACCTATTCTAGGATGGGTTTTGTTCTACAGGAACCATGAGAAAGATGTTTAGAGACTTGACGAGATGGTTGCACTGTGAAAGTTCTTCTGGAGTAATAATGTTGAAGCCGGATAGATCAAATATAGAACAAATAGATGGTACACAGAAATAAAATTCGAGCAATCACAAACACACACAAAATTAAGGTGGAAATCCTAAACGGGAGAAAACCACCGACATATACGAGAGAATTCACTAGTGTGGAGAAGAGTACGTATGAGGATTGTCGTCTACATATCTTATAGGGCTATATAACCTCCTAATTACATAGAACAAGAAAACAATGATTCATGATCCTAATAAGGAATAATGAATGATTCCTAGTCCTAATAAGAAACTAAAAATCCTAATCCTAGATTCCTAATAAGAAAATAATGAGGGCGCATAATCCTAATAAGGAAACTAGGATCCCTAATCCTAATATCGAATGGGATTTAACACTTCCCAACAAATATACACCTTGGATTGAATTCCTAACGTGAGTATGAGACTCTACTTTTGTCCAAACGTCCTGCACGAGGCTAGTTTCACCTATCAACATTAAGCAAGTTCAAACAATGTTTGAACTTGAGAGTGGATATCGAATTTGTGAGCATATCGACTGTATTGTCTTCGGTGTCAACCTTTTCTTTCTTGATTCTATTCTCCAAACAGATGAAGTGGTATCTTACGTTGACATCTTTCGTCCGATCGTGAAACACATGATCCTTCGCTAAATCAGACTATGACTATCACAATACAGAACGACCTTATCCTGATGAAATTCAAGATAACTTACCAAATAAACTAGACTTGTCAATTGGGTCTAACCGGTCCATCTCGGCTCGAAAATTGGCTCATGTGTCGGCCCGATCCAATTAATCGTGGGCCCTAACTGATACGACCTAGTATATCGGGACATGTTGGGCCTAATATCTCGGCCCGTAAGAGGTCCGGCCTGACCCGAAGTCCAGGCATGTCCCGGCCCGAGGCTTAGTTCGGCCCAAAATTGAAGGTTGGCTAATTGATCACCTAGATGTATAGTAGGAAATACTTTGGCCAATAAAATTATTTTTTTATATTGGTCAACTAATTACCTAGATGTAGTGAAAAATTATTTTCCAAGTTAAAATGTTATTTGTTTGATAGAAACTTAATTAATCACCTAAATATAGTGGAAAGTTAAAATGAAAAATAGTTTATTTTATTTGACCCAGGCCCGATCTGATCCGAAGCCTACCGTGTCGTAGGCCACGTGTCGAGATGGGCTGAGGTTTCCACCCTTGGGTCCGGCCCAACACGCTATAATGCATGGGCCCGAGAGGTCCGGCCCGGACCCAGACCCGACCCACCTAAATTTTGTACCGGCACATCCCGGCCCACTTGATAGCTCTATTACCAACCCTTTTAATCATATGCCTTTGTTAATTCCGTCATCGGCATGTACTCATGTATTGTAGG
Organism: Iris pallida; assembly: GCA_029216955.1. Lineage (NCBI taxonomy): Eukaryota > Viridiplantae > Streptophyta > Magnoliopsida > Asparagales > Iridaceae > Iris > Iris pallida. The sequence goes on along the minus strand of JANAVB010043419.1, from coordinate 27,158,354 downwards.
GGATAAGGCAATCGAAGACTGTAGTATAGCCTTCCTATTAACGACAAGATCGCCCGAATAGTTCGAGTCGGAGTATCCGTATATTTCGAAAGACGTACCTTTGCCTCCATGAACAAGTACCACATTTGTCGTTATCTTCAGATTGCGAAAAATCTACTTGACCGTTTCCCAATATGACTTCACAGGTTTGCCTATAAACCTGTTGATGACGCTGACCGCGTGTGTATAGCATACATCAGGCTTCCCATTGTGCTAGTATACGGTCGAGATGTGCGATCCTTGTCGGCTTCTGTGCTATTGAAAGACAAAAGTACGCTACTAGGGGATTACTTATAGGCCTTAACACCTGACATACCGAATTTCTTCAACATGTGATGTAGCTCTTTTGTGACAAAAACAATATTGCTTGCAATTTCTTGTAATCTCCATACTAAGAATCTTTTGAGTTGTCATGAGGTCTTTCATATCAAACTCACTACTAAATAGCACATTCAACTTCTGATTTTCTGACTTATCTCGAGCTCCTATGAGCATGTCGTCTACGTTAAGAAGCAAATAGATATACGAACCGTCGTCAATCTTCTTGTAGTAAACACAATTGTCTGATTGTAGAGTTCAGCTACGAAACGAGCCTTGTATATCTTGTTGCTTCTTTACTTGAGAACCATGATTTCTTTTTATAGACCCATTTGCACTTACTATCTTCCTTCATATAGGCAGTATCACGAGCTTCCACGTTTGATTCTTATGAAGAGGCTATCTATACACATATCACTGCAATCCACTGACTAGATTTTGCGCCTGAAATAGCATCCCAATATGTAGAAGGGCTCCAAAGACTCCACCTCTTATGCTACCCAGAGTGCGTATGGTACCATGTGTTCGTAACCATATTTTTTATGAGCATGAATTTGTCTACGCGGACGATCCATGGCGATGTTCTATAGTCTCTACTCTGATTGTTGTTGTCGTTGTAGTGGTTGTGGATCTGTGCAATGTGGCTCTACCTAAATTAATTGTAACAGTAATGTCAAACTTCACCTGCTTACTAGTGTCCTCTTCCGAAACCTCAGACTTCCAACACAGATGAAACATAGATTTTTTATCGAACATCACGTTCCTACTGAGTACCCCTTTAGAATTTGCGCCCTAGTTCTATAGCCTTTGTACCTTCTCGGTAACCCAAAATACGTAGGACAACCAAGTATACGAAGAGAACTGTAATCAACTGGTTATCAGGACTATACCTCTACGGGAATTTTGTACTCAATGGTTGTTGTTGGAGAGTGATTCACCAAGTAACATGTCGTGCTGATAGCTTTAGTCCATATATTTTTTTTGACAAGCTAACATTGCAGATGCATCGATCCGTCTTTAATAAGGTACGATTCACACTTTATACCATGTCATTATATTGTGGAGTCTCTTGTATAGTACGGTGACGTGTGATGTATTCAGCCTTGCTGAACTTATTAGAATAAAATTGCATATCATTGTCGACAGAGGCGCTTGATCTTCTTTCCGGTCTGATTTTCTGTCAGTGCTTTCCATTGCTTGAATGTCTTGAAAACATCGTTCTTTTGCTTTGAAATGAACACCCAAACCATCCCTAAGTAGTCATCGGTCAATGAAAGAAAGTATATTGCACAACCCTTCGACGGAATAGATAAAAGGTCCGAACATCCAAGTAGATGTAACGAGCGTTGACTTGGTCTAATGCACAGCCTTCGTAAAGTGAGTTCTGTGTTGCTTCGAATATACAATACTTGCAAAGGTCGAACATCGTCGTCTTGTGGACTTCAAGCAAGCCATGCTTGCTAAGTACAACCATGCCTTTTTCTGACATGTGACCAAGTGCCACAACTTGGTCAACTACAACTCAGATTTGTCGGTGGCTGATATTGATGCCGATCATGTGATCGTTTTGCCCTACAAGATGTACATACTTTTTTTTTTCTTTACTCCCTTCATCACCACTAAAGCGCCTATGGAGACTCGTAGAACTCCACCTCAAATAACGCACGAGTAACCTCGGAAATCCAGAAAACCTAAGGAAATAAGATTCTTCTTCAGGTTAGGGATGTGTCGAATGTCGGTAATGCCCTGACGATGCCATCATGCATTCATATAGTGGTAATCTCGATCGTCTTGCATGATATGATATTGCTTATCAAGACATTTACGTTGTGCATCTTATCCTACGTGATGAACCAATCACACTTATGACACATGGTAAGAACATCCATAATCCTACACCTATTCGTTCGATGATCTCTCATGATCTACAACTGACATCGGCCTCGTAGAAAGACTTGGCCTTTGCCACACCACAACAAATGAACTACTCGTCCCTTTGCTTTCTTCTCCTTCTCGTGCATGTATATTTCATGTCCTTCCTCTTTACAAAATTGCACTAACGGAAGTAGATCTTGTCATCATTGTCTTTAAAATTTGGTTCAAAGTTTCCCTTTTGGTTATGACTCCTACCTTTCTCTTTGCGGCCTTGTCTCTGGTCTATTGCTACCAAATCTTGTGATGATTATCGTAATTGGTTCGAAACACCTTATTACGGGGCTCTCTAATATGTAGGGTTGATCTGACGCCTTCTAGACATATAATATCATTTTCGAGAATACACAAATTTATGAAGTGTTTGAAAAATGGTGGTAAAGAACATAGTAAAATTAGGACAACTTCCTTGTCTTCAATAATTACCTCGATGCCCTTGAGTTCCATCAGGATAGTGTTCAGATCGCCCAGATGTTGCTTGAGAGACGCACATTCCTTCATCCGTAGGAAAAATAAACGACCTTCCTTCATCTGTAGGAAAAATAAACGATGTTTCAAATAGAGCTTGTTGGTTAGAGACTTGGTTAGAGTGTCATGTACAAATTCTCCAACTTCAACAGAGACCTTATGTTGTTTACTTGCCAACGACTTCAGAAAGTATCTCATTTGCCAGACACAACTGAATAGTTGCATGAGACTTTATCTCTTGCTTGTCGAAATTCTCATGATGATATTGCCCTCAGGTTTTTTTCGAATAGAAGCATCCAGAGTCCTTGTTGCGTCAACAAAGTACGTATCTTGATGCACCACAGGCTGAATTCATGTGAACTTCTCGATATTTAGATCGGATGTGATGTCATCTTTGAACTTATTCTAGAACGGAATCTGAACCTGAAGTTTTGATACCAGTTTGTTACGGATAGATCAAGTATAGAACAAATACATGGCAAGCACACAGAAATAAACTCGAGCAATCACAAATACAAAAGATTTAAGATAGAAACCCCAAACGTGTGAGAACCACCGAGAATTCACTATTATATAGAAGAGTATATATGAGGATCGTCCTATGAGGGCTATTTATAATCTCTCAATTACGTAGAGTAAGAAAATAAGGATTTTGAATCCTAATAAGAAACGAGGATTCATGATGCTAAATTCCTAACAAGTAGCAAAGGTTCCTAATAAGAAAATAAGGATTCTAATCCTAATAAGGAAACTAGGAACATATTCAAGACATCCTAACAAAGTGGAATAAACCAGGCTACATAGTTAGCCATGCTATTTGAAACGTAATTGAAAGATTAGAAGAAGTAAATAGATTTCTTCTATATTACTGATAACAAAGGAAAAAGCTTACTAGAATATATAGGGAGACATGACAATGTATTTGTCATTGAATCCTTGATTCTAGTATCATCAAAACATATTAAGGAAATAAAACAAGCATAAAATCTGAAATACTTCCTAGAAATTAGGAACAATTTTCTGATTTTTCTCACAACTATTCGACACTCCCCCTCAAGTTGGTGCGTAAATATCTATCATACCCAGCTGACTGACGAGAAACTCATAGTTAAGTTTGAACAACCTTTTTGTTAGAATATCAGCTTGTTACGTTGTTGGTATGAATGGCATACAAATAGCTACTGCTTCAAGCTTATCCTTTATACGTGTTTGTTAACTTTAACATTCTTTGTTCTATCATGTTGGACTGGATTATGTGCAATGCTAATCATTGCCTTGTTTTCACAGTACAACTTCATAAGCATGGTCGCATCTCTGTTTCGCTCCTTTAAAACTTGTCTCAGCTACATTAATTCACACTCTCCATGAGCCATCGATCTGTATTCTGCTTCTGCACTACTTCGGATAATTACACTTTGCTTTTTGCTTTTCCATGTTACTATATTTTTCCACACGAAAGTACAATATACTGAAGTTGATTTCCTATTTGTAACTGAGCATGTCCAGACATCATTTGTATATGCCTCGATACTTTGTTGTTAGTTCTTTTTGAAGAATAGACCATTCCTAGAATGCTTTTTAAATATCTCAAAATTCGGTATACAACTTCAAAGGTGTCAAAGGTGTTCTTCATAAGGAGAATGCATGGACTGACTTAAAAGACTTATTGCAAACGCGATATTAGATTGTGTATGTGGCAAGTATATCAACTTTCCAACGAGCTTTTGGTATCGGGATGTGTCTACTGGATTCTCTTTGGAATTTTCAAGTTTCTGATTTGGATCAGTTGGGGTATCTGCTGGATGACATCCATTCATTCTAGTTCCTTCGAGAAGATCAATAACATAGTTTATGACACTGATATTTCTTTCTTTGATCGAGTTACTTCTATTCCGAGAGAGTGTCATAGTGAGCCCAGATCTTAAATTTCAAACACTGAGGCAAGACATATTTTCAGTCGTTTCATCTCAGCCACATCATCTTCCGTCAAGATAATGTCATCCACATAAACTATGAGAACAACTATTTTTCCATTGGATGAAGTTTTTGTGAACACAGTGTGATCGATCTACCCCTATACATTAGCCTTCGCTCTTCGTTGCATGGGTGAACTTTTTGAAATGTCCTTGGTGACTGTTATAATCCATACAAGGATTTCTTCAGTTTGCAAAGCTTCGAGATGAACTTTTTATCAAAGCCTGGTGGTGAATCCATGTAAACTTTTTCATCCAAGTCTCCATTAAGGAATGCTTTATTCACATTCAACTGATGTAAAGGTTCTTGACTGTAATTGACAAGAGCACTCTGGCTTTATTTAGATCTGCTAAAGATGCAAAGGTTTCAAGATAATCAATATCATATGTTTGAGTGAAATTTTTAGCAACCAAGCGAGCGTTGTACCTTTCTAGAGATCCATATGATTTGTACTTGGTCATGAACATCAATTTGCATCCAAGTGTCTTCTTCTCTAGCAGATCCATTACTTATGTTTTTTTTTCGAGAGCCCTTGTCTCCTCAAGAATAGTCTCCTTCCACTCAGGAACCTGAAGAGCATCATGTACATTTTTTGGAATTTTCATACACGACAATTGTGAAGTAAAGACAAAATATGGGACAAATTTTTGTAAGAAACATTTTGACTTAGAGATATTTGGTACATGATCTGTCACACTTTCGATTAACAATGTGAACATTAAGACTCATGTTGATTTGACTCATAATTAGAATGGCTTAACTTGAATGTAGTCATTTTGGAAGTTACATGAAGATTCAGTAGAGTTTTGACCAGCCTTTGGTTCAGATTCTTGACAGTAGTGAGGAGTCTCGGTCTCATTATCTCTAATTTGTTTCCTCTGTGAGTAGACAAGGATTTCTCGAGTTTGCCCCATTGTCTGAGCTAGTAAGATTATGACATGGCTCCATATAATTTGGACTTGGATTTTTCATTAGTTAAAATAGTAGGATTTGTATTTATTAAAAAATTGGTCCATTTGAAGTTTTGACATTGACGCTCTCTAGTTGGACTCCATCTAAGTACCCTGCATCTTCCTTTTATGTCTCCTCCTGAAGATGTGTTTCAAAAAAATCGTCAGCAAAGAATGTGGCATCCATAATAACGAACATATTTTAGAAATATGATCATAACATTTATATCATTTTTGAGTTGGGGCATGCCTATGTGTGTTGTCTAAGTGTGCATGTAAAAAACCTACCGCATCGACCGATGTAATTTTCCTTTGGTTGTGACGATGGCGCCTAGACGCGCCTAGGCAGTCGTCTAGGCGACTGTCTAGGGTCGCCCAGAGGAAAAAGCGATATTTAGGCGGTAAGTTCTTTGATAGATATAAATATAATTTTTTATTTGAGTTTTTTAATGGACTTTAGGGTTTCTTGTCCACAAGAAGCAGGTGCTTTGCAAAAAAAGAGGAAAAAAACAATCATGGTCGTTCGGGTGAAAGAGATGGCCAGCTACCTATGTTCTTCTTTCCTCTGTTTTTTTTGTTTCATCTGTTGCTTCTTCTTTAGTTCTTTTTCTTTTATTGAGTTTTTATGTTGTTTTTTTAAAAACTTGTTTTTCTTGATTTCTTCTTCAATTCTTTTTTTTTAAACTTGTTGTTTTTCTTGATTTCTTCTTCTTCTTCGGCAGGTTCATGGATGATGCCTAGGCAAGGCAGAAGCATTGAATTAAAAAGCGCGCCTAGGCGCAAGGCGCAGCGAGGCGCAGGGACAGCGCCTAGGAGCAAGCTAGGCGCACCACCTTAAAAAAGCGTGCGCCTAGTGTAGAAAGGCGCAGGCTCCAGGCGCTCAACAAGGCGCGTCTAGGCGAAAAGTTACTTTAATATATATATATATATATTTTGGAATAAAGGTGAATTTATTCCTCGCACATAGCGGAACAGGTATTACAATACATAAATATCACAACTTCTCATGTCCCACATTATAATATTATGGGGCCATTAATGATACATCGAATTCTATGTTATGTAGAATTCCAATAGGGGGAGTAGTCAAGCCCTCGAAAATACGTCTGTTCCGTTCATTCCAGATGTGCCAAACGGAAGCGGCGAGACGAACTCGGGCTCTTCTGGCCCACCCCGGATCCCGGCCTCTGTGATCTCGGATCCAGCTGAGAATGCTCCGGATGTCTCTGTCCACCCCAACTCCTCTCAGCAGCACGCACTGCTCAGTCCAAATGTGCCAGGTCATCGGACATACAAAGAAGAGATGTTCCATAGATTCGTCCTCCCCATTACATAGCACACACTTGGCATCTGGAATCTGCATCCCAAATCTGAGGAGTCTGTCTCTCGTCATCAGTCTGTCCCGTAGAAGTCGGTAGGCACATAGTTGCATTTTTCGGGCAATCCCCTTGCCCCATATGAAATCCACCTCCTCAGTCCGGTCGTGGTGGGTCCGAACCAAGTCATAGCAGCTACGAAAGCAGAATAGACCTGACCCTCCCCCCGCACCTGGGCCGGTCCAGCTCCAGGAATCCTCATGCTGGCTAGCGTCAATAGTAATAAGGCGAATCTCCTCGGCAAGCTGAGCAGTATAAGGATATCCTTCTGGCCTCCAAACTCCATCTCTGATGATCCGACTGCATGTGAGCCTCCTGTCCGCCTCTCTGTCCAGCCGATCTCCCAATATCTCGAGCAAGGATCTGGAACCCAACCAAGGGTCTAGCCAGAGGTCGGTAGTCGTCCCATCTTTTATGTTCCTGCAGATAGCGGTCTTAAGCACCGGCCGACACCTCAGAATGGCCTTAAACGTGATCGAGAAATTATTGTCTATCCTGCAGGCCCAGAAGTTAGTCCTCCTTAAGTATCTGTTTGCCATCCATTCAGCCCAAAGCGACCCACCCTTGATGAATCTCCAGGCCATCTTCACACAAGCTGCCTTCCTGACCTTATGAAGAGGTCTAAGTCCCACTCCTCCTTCCTCCCGAGGACGACATAGCTGGTCCCAGGAGATCGCATGCATCCCTCCCCTCCATATGAAGTCAGCACAGATGGCCTCCACTTTTCGAATAGTAGCCGTACGGATCTGGATAGACTGGAGCTAGAACATCGTGATGCCAGCAATAACCGAACGCACCAACTCAATCCGTCCTCCAAATAATAGACCCGCAGCCTGCCAGCCTTCCACTCTCCTCTGAGCAAAATCCACCAAGCTGTGACAATCCTGCTCTCTGGCATAGTTGACCGTCAGCGGGACCCCCAAGTATTTCACTGGGAGCTCGCCTTTGTCCACTCCCAAGGCGAAGGCTCTCTCCTCCTGCAGTGTACACCGGGAACTGAAGTAGACTCTGCTTTTCTTCCTGTTTAACTGGAGTCCAGATAGCCGTCCAAACTCCTCCATAATGTCAGAGAGCGCTCTCATGCCCCGCATGGAAGGCTGGAGTAGCACCAATAAGTCGTCAGCATAGATCAAATGGGAGACAACCGGTCTCACCAACTGGAAAAGGGGGACGATCCTCTTGCTATGCACCGTCGTGTCCATCATGCATGTAAAGTACTCCATCACCAAGGTAAACAAATACGGTGAGAGGGGGTCACCCTGCCTCAACCCCCTGTTGCTCCTGAAGTAGCCATGTGGCGTGCCCTGGATGAGGACTGAGAAAGTAGGAGAGCAAATGCACTCCCTCACCCTCGCAACCCACCTCTCGTCGAACCCCATGGCGAGCATCAAGTGACACAGGAAGTCCCGGTTGACCGTATCATAGGCTTTTCGGAGGTCAAGCTTCACACAAGCCTTCATCCCCCCAGGTTTGCTGAACTCCCTCACCATCTCATGAGCTAGTAGGCCGTGTTTCGCTATCGACCGGCCCTTGATGAACGCTGCTTGATTCTGGGACACCAATTCCTGCATAATCCCTCCATTCGCCTGCACATAAGATGAGTGATAATCTTATAAAGAAAGTTACAACAAGCAATGGATCGAAAATCTGCAAGCGAGGTCGCGCCCTCCTTCTTAGGAACCATTGTCAAGAAAGTGTGGTTCATCTCCTTCAGAAGCCCGCCCTCCACGAAGAATTCATGTACCGCCGCCAGAACAGGGGACTTAAGCACACCCCAGTGTCGCTTAAAGAACCTTGAAGAGAAGCCATCAGGCCCAGGAGCTTTGTTGGGATTAGCCTTCATCACAATGTCTTCCACCTCCTCCATCCTCACAGGTGCCAAAAGCAGGCTATTCCCATGGTTGGACACCAGCCTCTTCGTGACAAGGGCTGGGAACGTGCTAGTGTAATCCGTCTGCTGATATAAGTCAGTGTAAAATCTGACGGCCTCCTCCTGGATCTCCACCGGGTCCCCTACAAGACGTCCCTTGTCATTCAGAAGTCTGGGGATGCTGTTCCGGTGCTGGCGGGTGCGGATCACATCATAGAAGAATTTGGTGCAGCGGTCTCCATCTTTGAGCCAGGTACATTTAGCCCTCTGGGCCGCACTAATATCCTCCTGCAGTCTCATGGTGTTGACCTTCTCAATCAGGATCTTCTCCTTAGCCGCCAACTTCCCGTTCAGAATGTCAGCTTGGAGAGCCACCTGAGTGTCCCGAAGCTCGGCTTCCTTATTCGCCAGAGAAGACCGCGGTCTCGTCTTCACCCAACCCCTGAGAGCACGTTTGATCTGCTTGAGTTTATGAACCATGCGGAATTGAGCCGTGCCATTCCGGAAGTGCTGCATCTCTTCCGTAACCACCTCCTTATATCCAGACGACAGATACCAGCTGTTGTTATACCGAAACGGCCTCGACCGCAAAGTGGGTCTCTCACATAGGCCAACCCGGATAGGAGAATGGTCGCTAGTACCAGCCGCAAGACCTTCCGCCACCGAATTCGGGAAGCACCGGAACCATTCACTATTGTCCAAAGTCCGATCCAACTGACAAGCAATCCGATTATGTGTAGCCTTGTTGTGCCAGGTCCAGATATGTCCAGCTCTCTCCAGCTCCCGCATCCCTGACATAAGCAGACATCTCTGGAAGTCATATAAGATCGAATCCGGAACATGGCGACCTCCCACCTCTTGGCGAAGCAGCATAGCATTGAAGTCCACCATGATGAGCAGAGGAAGATGCATGCTGTCCGCCGTAAGATCCAGGTGCACAATGTCCTCCTACAAAGCCTCCCGGAGTCTCCGGTCATTGTGCCCATATACGGCACCCAGGATGAATCGGAACCCACCTTTGTTCTCGAAAGTAATGCCAATGAGTTGTTCTGATTTATGTATCTGCACCCCCTCCCAGCTACCTCGGTTCCACCTAACCCAGATCCTTGTCATATCGCAAAGATCTAAGTTGTGAATGTGATTCCAGTTTGCCGGAGTCCTACGCGAGAGCATAGCGGCCCCTCTAATCTTCGTCTCCAGCAGGATAGCAATGTCACACGACTCTCTCCTCAGAACCCCTCCAATCTCCCTCCATCGTCCAATGGAACACCCCCCCTAATATTCCATGCTAGGACCGATATTTAATTAATAGGTGAGGGATCCCCCTGGAACTCGTCTGGATCGACACTCGAGGGAGGTGTCTCATCCGCCTGATCAATGACTGCATCCACCATGGAGGAAGGAGCAAGATGAGCATGAATCCTGCTAAGAGTAAGTGCCCAGTCAGGATTGGCTTCGGTCTGGTCGTCCATATCCCTCGCCTGAGGGATATCCTCCCGCGTGGCCGGAGCGTGTCTTTTCCTGCTACTGTAAACCATGATCGCCGGGGAGGCCTCCATCACCATCTAACCACTGTCAGCCGTGCTCATATCCCTGGTCACCATAGTCCTCTGTGGCCTGAAAGGGACCAGTGCGCCCTGCGTGCTCTCCTGTCTCTGCGGTGATCCTGACTCCAGCCTCCTGTCGACCTCCATCACTGTGTTCTCCTCCATATGTCTGTCTGGCACCGTCTCCCCAGGTAAGTGACTGGGAGCCGTCTCCATCCCGGGTGCCTCCGTCTGAACCGCCTGTGGCCTGGCGGCCTCCCTCCCCTTATATTTGCACGCACTGGTAGTGTGTCCAAAGCACTCGCAGGATGAACACATGGGTGGGACCCAGTCATACTCCACCGACTGTGTCAGAACCTCCCCAGACGGTACCTGATACTCAAGCGTACTCGGTAGTTCCGAGCCCGCCTTGATCTCCACGAAGACACTGACATACATCAATCTGGTGCGGAAAGCAGTGGCCTCGTCTGCCTTGATCGACTTCCCTACGAGGCTGGCAAGTCTCATGAGAAGCGGGATGCTCCAATACTTCACTGGGAACTCTGGGAATCGGATCCAGATGGGGATAGCGTTCAGCACCTCCTTCTCACATCTCAGCTCCGACGTCCACTCCTTCAATATAATGAGTCTCCCATCAAATGACCAAGGCCCTCCCTGCAAAATCCTGGTCACATCCTCCTCTAGTCCAAATTTGACGTAGTAAAACCCATTCTCCCTGGAGAAGAATTCCATGCTACCTTTGTGTCTCCAGACTCGTTCCGCATAACTCCGAATTTGGTCATAGAACGACTTGTTCCCTAACACATACAGCACCAGAGTGTTCTTCCAGAATTTTGAAACCACCGCTATTTCCTCGGCGGGAAAATACGCCCGGAGCCCTCCTCCAACCGACATCGGTGTGACAAATTTCATCGACATCGGACTTTTCGTCACCACTGGCGTGCAAATCTCCTTCCATGACCGAGGCCTCTGCTCCTCAGTGTGCGTCCTGGTCGGAGGGTTCGCAGAACCCGGACCTTTCCTGCTGGCATCAACAGCAATGTCCTTAGCCATCTCTGCCGCCGTCGCCTTTGGCCTCCATCCCGATACAGTACGCACCGTACCTCCCCCACGACGACGGGGATTCACTGTGCCTATCGATGATCGATTCCCATAATTTCCTGGTCCCGTCCGCCCCGATACTTGGGTCTGGGCCCCTCGTCGCTCTCCAGCCCGTCGTCTCGTCACCGTCTACCAGCCTGCATCTCCAGTGTTGACCGCCCCCGACCCGAACTTGAAAACTGGAGCCGAAGCGCCTAACCCCCCTCCGCCGGAGAAGGATCCTCCCGTGCCGTCCGACACCCCCCCCCCCCCCCCCACCCCCACGCCCGGGGGGAGTCCCACTGCAGCCGCCCGACCCCCCCCTCTCGGGGGGGTCCCTTTACCGTCGCCCGCCCTCCCCGCCTGGAGGGGTCACACCTCCGCCGCCCGACCCCCCCCCCTCCCGGGACCGGGGGGGGGGGGTCCCCCTGTTGCCGCCCGCCTCTGTCCCACTTCCGCCGCCCGACCCCTCCTCGCCTGGGGGGGTCCCTTTGTGGCCGCCACCCTTCCCTCCAAACCGCCGTACCCCCCCCCCCCCCCCCCCCGCGAGAGGATCGAGGGGACGGGGGGGAGGCGTAGTAGCCGCCATAGGGGAAACCCTAGCAGATGACACCTTAGCACTTCAGGTATAACACCTTAGCACTTCAGGTATACAGTCGGAAGCGCCAGGCTACGGAGTCGCATAGTGAGGACAGCGGACAAGGTGGGGCGGAGAGAGTGTGGAAGGTCAACCCTAAATGGGTAGCGGACCTAGCTCAGCCTCCCCAACAGGGGGACCCGCAATAGGTAGCGGCCCGTGCTCAGCCTCTTCTTCAGGGGGATAGAGATGAGGAGTCCAGAGATATGGAGGTTGCACTCTCCTCGGGTGCACCTTCAGAGGATGTTCAGGGGACCCCACCTGCGGAATAGATGTCGGCCCTTGCCTAGAATGTCCGGGGGGGGATGTTCTCTGGGGAGATGGAGGGAGATTAGTGAGGTGCTGAGGAAGGAGATGTGTGATATCTCGATCTTACTAGAGACTAAGATCAGGGGGGCGAAAACCCTGTCTCGTAGAACTCCTACGGACTGGGTCCAGTTCCACAACCTTGGTCTCTGTGATATGGCGAGAATCTGGGTTAGATGGAACGGAGCTAGTTGGGAGGGGGAGGAGGTTTTCATGACTGACCAGCTGGTGGCTATCTCCTTCTCCAACAAGGGTGGGTTCCGATTCTTACTTGGTGCTGTCTATGGACACAATGACAGGAGACTGCTGGAGGCCTTGTGGCAGGACATCATTAGGCTGAGTACATTGGCGGTGCATCGTCATCTCCCCCTGCTTATTATGGGAGACTTCAATGCCACGCTATACAGGGGGGAGAAGCTGGGGGGGCGGCCGGTGCCGGACCAGATTCTTTCTGACTTTCAGACCTGTCTTCTCCAGTCCGGGCTCAGGGATCTGGAGAGGGTGGGGCACATATGGACGTGGCACAACAAGGCGGTGGTTAGCAGGGTGGCATGCCAGCTTGATCGTGCTTTGGGGAACAGTGATTGGTTCCACCTATTCCCCTCTGCTGTGGCTGAGGGACTTCCTGCGGGGACCAGTGACCATTCGCCGATCCTGGTGCGCTTCGTGGAGAGACCCAGATGGAGAGTCCGTCCGTTCCGGTATGACAACAGTTGGTTCCTATCCTCTGGCTATGAGGAGACTGTGGCGGGGGGTCTTTGTCAGGATGTGGTCGACACTGCTCAGTTCTGTATGGTTCACAGGCTGAAGAAGACCAAACGCGCCATCAGAGACTGGGTGAGGGCTCTCCTCCGGACCTCCTTACAGGAGAAGGAGGCTGAGTTGAGAGACCTGCAGTCAGACCTTCAGGGAGACATGATGAGCGGAGAGATGGCGGCTAGAGAGAAGAAGTTGGCTGCAGAGGTCAACACCTTGCGACTCCAGCAGGAGATTAGTGCGGCCCAACGGGCCAAATGCTCCTGGCTCAAGGATGGGGACCGTTGCACCAAATTCTTCTATGATGTCATTCGGGCTCGCCAGCACCGGAACTGCATCCAGAGACTTCTAGGCAGTGATGGGCGTCTTGTGACCGACCAGGTTGCTATCCAGGAGGAGGCTGTCCGGTTCTACTCTGAGCTCTATCAACAGACGGACTATCCCACGGTATTTCCGCAGCTGACTACGAAGACGTTGATTACTGAGTATGGCAACAGTCTTCTTATGGCTCCTATCCGGATGGCGGAGGTGGAGGCGATTGTGATGCAGGCTGATGCTTCCAAGTCCCCTGGGCCGGACGGTTTCTCCAGCGGCTTCTACAAGCGTCATTGGGGTGCCCTCAAGGCCCAGGTTCTAGAGGCTGTTCAGGAGTTCTTTGAGACGGGCAAGCTCCTGAAGGAGCTGAACCACACCTTCCTGACGCTGGTGCCCAAGAAGCAGGGGGCGACTTCTCTTGCTGACTTCCGACCGATTGCTTGCTGTAATTATTTGTATAAAATAATTACTCACCTTATGTGCAGGAGGATGGAGGACGCTATGCAGGGCCTGGTCTCTTGGAATCAGGCGGCATTCATCAAGGGGCGGTCTATTGCTGAGCATAGCCTGCTGGCTCATAAGATGATTCGGGAGTTCCACAAGCCAGGAGGGATGAAAGCGCGTGTGAAGCTCGACCTGAGGAAAGCCTACGACACAGTCAACAGGGACTTCCTCTGTCATTTGATGGGTGCGATGGGCTTCTCCGAGACATGGGTGGACAGAGTCAGAGAGTGCATCACCTCCCCTACATTCTCGGTTCTCATTCAGGGTATACCATACGGGTTCTTCGGCAGCAGCAGGGGGCTTCGGCAGGGGGACCCGCTTTCCCCCTACCTATTCACCCTCGTGATGGAGTATTTTACCTGTCTGATGGACATCGCGGTGCATCGGAAGAGGATTGTACCGATATACAGCAGGGTCTCACCGGTGGTCTCACATCTCATATATGCGGATGATCTATTGGTATTGATGAGGCCTTCCATGCGCGGGATGAGGGAGCTTGCGGTGGTGATGGAGGAGTTCGGACAGTTATCGGATCTTCGGTTGAACAGGGACAAGAGCAAAGTTTACTTCAACAACTCTTGCACTTTGAAGGAGTAACGGGCCCTGGAGCTTGGGGTGGAAAAGGGTGACCTCCCGGTGAAATATCTGGGGGTGCCCCTATCTGTCAACTATGCGAAGGACCGAGAATGTCAGAGTCTGGTGGACTTTGCGCAGAGGAGGGTAGAGGGCTGGCAGGCGGCTGGCCTATCTTTTGGAGGGCGTATTGAGCTGGTACGATCGGTTATATCTGCTATTGCTTTGTTTTGGCTCCAATCTATTATGGTACCTTTGGCTACTATCAGAAAGATTGAGGGCATATGTGCCAAGTTCATATGGCATGGGGGGATTCATGCCATCTCTTGGGAGCAGCTCTGTCGTCCTAGGAAGGAGGGAGGTGTGGGTCTGCGTTCTCTAGTATCTGTCAGGGAGGCGGCGGGGATCAAGCTGGCATGGAGGTTCCTTCAGGACGGTTCTCTTTGGTCGGCTTGGATGTCTAGTCGGTATCTCCGGGATAGGAACTTCTGGGTATGTGAAATTGACAACAACTTCTCTGTGTCTTTCAAGCATATCCTGAGGAACCGACCTGTACTTCGGAAGGCTATTCGGAGGAAGATGAGGGAGGGAGGGGAGACGGACCTATGGCTTGATCCGTGGATTGCAGGTCAGTCTCTTCTGAAGATTCTGGGTCCCCAGACGGACGGTGTGGCGTACAGAGGTCTGACTTGTAGGCACATCATCAGGGGTGGGGTTTGGAGGCCAGAGGAGTATCGTTTCACTGCTCAGTTAGGAGGGGAGATCAGGCAGGTGCAGATCACTCCTGCTGTTCTGTCTGACGTCTGGGTTTGGGCCCCTCCCGGCTACACGGAGGGTGCTGGGGAGTTTCGATTTAGCAGCTGCTACGATCTTGTTCGTCCCCACTTCGATAAGATCGAGGAGTACGACTTTATCTGGGGGAAGGGCCTTGCCAGGAAGATGCAACTGTCTGCATATAAACTGGTGCTGGGCCGGTTGCTTACTAGGGACAGACTGCTTCGGTTCGGGGTTCTAGTTCCTGACCCTAAGTGTGTTTTGTGTGAGACGGAGAATGAATCAATTGGGCATCTGTTCTTTCAGTGCCATGTGGCGTGGAGCATCTGGACAGAGCAGAGCCGGAGATACTTGGGAGGGGTTGGAAGGGAGCGTGACTTCAGAGAAATCCTTAAGTGGATTGGAGATTGCAGGGGCCAGGAGCAGAGCTGGGCTAGACGTGCAAGATTGAGGCTTGCTACATCAGTTTGGCATGTCTGGAGGGAGAGGAACCGGCGCATTTATGAGGGACTGTCCACCCCACCGGCGGGCATCCTTCATAACATTGAGTCGGATGTACTAGTAATGTCCCCCTGAGTTGGGACTGTATTTCTATGCTGTAACCTTATTGCGATGATAGTGGAATAAAATTTACCCTTTTTCCAAAAAATATATTTATATATATATATATATATATATATATATATATATATATATATATATATATATATATATTCCAACCTTCTATATACATGTTATATAGTTTATGGGCTTTATTGAAAAGTATAGAAATTATTGTCATTAATATTACTGTGGGTTTTAGTTTGTTTTCTAAATTAGAATGTACTTCTATATTTAAAGGCTTATATATATGTGGTTTGTATATTATATGTATATTTTTTGGGTTATTTATATCTAATGGGCTTTTAGATTGTTTTATATATATATATATATATATATATATATAATAATAATAATAATAATAATAATAATAATAATAATAATAATTTTGTGCCTATAATTAGTAATATTTTTAAGGAATTTGGACGTCTATGTAGCTAAGTTTTTAAATGTAGATATTTTTTACATATAAAGAAAACAGTGCGCCTAGCCTTCAAAATGTGCGCCTTGCGCCTAGCGCCTCAGGCTCCATGAACCTTTGCGCCTTGGTGCGCCTTTCGCCTTTTAAAACTATTGACAGAAGGCATGTCGTCTCGTCTCGCATAGCCTAGAACAACATAGAGATATATACAGCAAAAACATATTTTCTTGCTCTAGGATCTAACTTGTGTCGGTTTTGATCATGTATGTGTACAAAAACAATGCAAGCAAACAAATTTAAGGACAGGTTATATGAGAATTTTGACAATGAAGAACTTTGTTGATGGATATTTAATGGTGTGTGAAATTTTATGATCTTTGTAGAACTCAATTTATAAGGTATGTAGCTGGTAGAATTGTTTCATCCCATATAGATACTTAGAAACTTTATTAGTGAACATTGGCTCTAGCAACTTCTAAAATGTGTTTGTTTTTTCATTCAGCCACTCTATTTTGTTGGGGTATCATTGCAAGAACTTTGATGTACCATACCCTTTTCTAAGAAAAATTTGCCTAAGACCTTGTTAGAATATTTTTTGTAATTGTCACTCCTAAAAATTCTTGATCTTTTATTGAAACCGTGGTTCCACTATTTTGTAAAAAATATTGAAAACATTTTCTACGTTGGACTCCATTAGCAAATATACCCAACTTACTCTTGTTTGATTATCATTGGAAGTAATAGACCATTTTTTATTTTAACTTGTTGAAATCCTAGAAGGTTTCCATACATCACTATGGATTAATAAATGGTTTTGATGCTTGGTATGATTTTGGGAGGTAAAATGAATGATGATGTTTAGCAAATTCACAAAACTCACGTTGAAATGAAGATGGACTACTATTGTAAATATATTTGGAAACATGTGCTTTAAATAATAAAAACTTGGATGTCCTAATCTATAATATCATAGTATAACGTTATTATCACCAAAAATAGAATTCAAACATGTACTTTGAACTTGTTTTCGCACTTCGGTTCCATCTTCAAAGACAGAGAGACCTCTACTTTCTCTAGAACTGTCAATCCTCCTCCTCGAGACTAGTTCCTAAAACTCATTCTAATAGTGATATAAGTTAAAAACAACATTAGATATCATTAGTTAATTTGCTAATTGACAAAAGATTACATAATAATTTAAGCAAATGAAGGACATTATGTATGGTTAAGGAAGAAGATATAACAATAATCTACTCAGCGATTATTGAGGCTGATCCATCGGCACTCTTGATTTTTTGTTCCCTGCACACGGGTGATAAAAAAGATTGGAACAACTTGTCATATAATTAGTTACTCCAGAGTCGATGAAAATCCCTGCTTGTTAATTTTTTTGAGGCACTGGTTTTGGTTGGCTCAAAAACCTCCCAAAACCGGTGTAATGTAATTTTGGGTGGCTTTATAAACACCCTTAATCGGTAGGTTTTGAGGGATTTTATTATTTTATTCCATTTATATCCTCACCAAAACTATGTAATTATAACTACTAATATCCTTCCCTATTTATTTTTGTTGGAATATCCTATTGGTATTTTTGGTATGTTGGAATATGTGTTGGAATATCCTATTAGTATATTTGGTATGTTGGAATATGTCATAGGATATTCCTATAGAGAGTTAATATAATGAGAGGGTTGTAAGGTTATAAATAGCCAAGAGATTATATAAAATATAACAACTATTTCAACATGGTATCAGAGCCACCTTTTCACAAAGTCTAACCCTAGCCGCCACCAAACATTCCCCCCTCCTCTTTCCCCTGTTCTACAGCAGACGCCCCCTACCTTGCGCACACCAGCCCCACCCCCCCTCTTTCCTGCCGCTACTGCTGCCGCGGCTGCTGCTGCTGTCGCTGCTGCGACTGCCGCTGTCGTGGCACGTGGCCGTGGTTCGGATCATTGTTGCCGTGGTTCGAATCATTCCGAAAGAGGACACCGATGTCTAGATCTGATAAAAACAGACATGTTCGGATCTAGGAGCGGACGACGAAGACGAGCATAAGTCGTGGAGCGGACGTGACGTGATCGGAGAGGAGAAACATCGATGGAGGAGATCATCAAGAAGCTGGATCCTGCAGAGGTTGCGACGTTGCTGAAGTTGATGAAGATGTCGGCTGGTGAGAGCACGACACGAACGTCACCGAAGTTGAAACTTTTCTCCATCGATCTGAAGCTGGATGGACCAGCCACCTATCTGAGTTGGTCACGGCGGGTGAGAAGAACCCTCGCAGGAAAGAACCTGGAGGGGTTCCTGTCGGGCAAGAAGACAGAGCCGGACGAGGGCTCGGCCGGACGCGACGAGTGGAAGTCCACTCATATGGTGATCTACATCTAGCTTCTCAACTCCTTAGTCCAGTCTATTTCCGCCACAGTAGACGACATTGAGATGGTGAAGGACGTATGGAAGAAGTTGAGGAGGACATACGATAGCGTGGGGAACAACTTACAAGTTTTTCATATCAAGGGGGAGATTGATGACACCGTTCAAGGAGAGAAGACGGTGCAAGAATACGTCACAGAGCTGGAGCGACTGTGGTTGGATTACGATCACTCCTCAGATCGGACAAGATGTGGGGACTCGGAAGTGCAAGGAGAGACATGTATGTCTGCAGGAGAGGACAATGAAGTTCCTTAAAGGACTGACTGCAGCATTTGCTCAGAGGACAGCCATACTTCTAGCCCAACCGAAGATCCCTACCCCTGAGGAGGCTATCTCGGCAATGATCCAGGAAAAAACACGCATCAAACTGCAAGCAGGGACAAGTGGCCCTCCTGAAGAGAAGTTAGCACTAGTGGCCACCAGTTTGGGCGACACAGGTCCGAAAGGGGAGTACTGGCAGCATAATCGGCAGTGCTACGACTGCGGAAAGATGGGCCATCATCGGCATGCTTGAACCAAACCACCTAAGGAGGGAGATTCAGGCGGTGGACGCGGGCAATTCGGTGGACGAGGAACCTTCGAAGGACGAGACCGTGGTCGTGGAGGTAGACGAGGTAGTCGAGGAGGCTATCGAGCGAACCTACTGGTAGCAGAAGACAATGAAGGAGCTGGTGGTACTTTTACTGAGGAGGACCAGGCACTGATGGACATGCTGGAATCACTCAGAAGGAAGCAGAGGGCGTCAAAGGATGCTTCTACCTCATTCTCTGCCATGTATGACCATCCATCTGAACGTACTAACGATCCACTTGCTCTTGCATCTATGTATTTCCTTCGACCGTCAGACTGGATAATTGACTCGGGAGCATCTCGACACGTGACGGGGAAGGCTAGTGAGTTCTCCTCCTATACTCACCTACCATCGACAGACACATTCAAACAGCTGATGGGACATTCCAGCCAGTGGTCGGTAAGGTATTGTAAATTATACGGGGTTCGGTAAAATTATCTAATGTTTTGCATGCTCCTTTTCCAGTCAGTCTTTTGTCCATTAGTTCCATCACCCTTCAACTAAAATGTATTGTTTCCTTTGATATTTCCAAGGTTATCTTTCAGGAGAAATGACGGGACGAAGACTTGGGACTGGCACTTGGCATGATGGACTGTGGTACCTGGATCGAGAAGGGCTGGATTCAGCATTAGTATCTATGGCAGAAAAGACAGGGATGGAAGGACTGAAGAAGATGAGTGCGAAAAATACATTGCGACTCCACCACAGGAGGTTGGGACACTCTTCATTTGGTATTTTAAGCAAATTGTACCCTGCAATTTATGAAGAAGTTAATAAAGAGAAACTAGTTTGTGATGCTTGTGAGTTAGGTAAACTTACTTGGAGTTCATATGTGAGTAGCGGTCATAGGAGCTCATCTGTTTTGATGTGGTACACTCTGATGTCTGGAGATCTTGTACTACTCCTATGAATGGTTACAAATATTTTGTTACCTTCATAGATTGTTTTTCTCATACTACTTGGCTGTATTTGATGAAAAATAAGAGTGAGGTCCCCTCTTGTTTTCGGAACTTTCATAAACATGTCCAGACTCAGTACAAGGCAGTGGTGAAGGTACTGAGGTCTGACAATGGAACGGAGTACACCAACAAGACACTTGCGGAATACTTGTCCGTCCAAGGGATACGACATCAGACCACCTGTGCATACACACCAACACAGAACGGAGTAGCAGAAAGGAAGAATAGACCTCCTGGAAGTGGCGAGAAGTATGATGATAGACATGAATGTCCTACAGAGTTTGTGGGGATATGCAGTGTTGACAGCAGCTCAACTGATCAACAGGATGCCTTCGAAGGCGTTGGGATGGAGGGGTCTCCATGCGAGTGTAGGGAAATAATAGTGGGATGCTCCCACTAAAGGTGTTTGGCTGCATATGCTTCGTGAAGGATAACAGACCGTCGGTAGGGAAGCTTGATCCTCGAGCAATCAAGTGTATCTTTGTGGGCTACTCGGAAACTCAGAAGGGCTACGTATGCTGGAGTCCAGTGGAAAAATAAATAAATTTGTAAGTATGGATGTTCACTTCAGGGAACATGAGCCATACTACAGTCAGGAAGGAAACCCAAATATCTCACCTGATACTGCAAGTATGAGGCGAGAGGGAGAGTTGTTGGGAAGCATTTTGACTGATCTCGGAGTATGTCTTAGAGGAACAAATAGGGTACAGAAAGGTGAAAAATGACGGAAAGGAAATAAGAGGTGTTAGGCCCACAGCTCAGGGGGAGATACTTACCTACAGCAGGCGAGAGAAGCAACTTGCAGGACCAGTTCCTACAGTGCCAGTGCAAAGTCCCTTGCCTGCGTCCGTCTTGACTCCTGAGACACCTACACTACCACCTTCCCCTTCAGGTGATATCCTTCCTTCTCCTCATCCCCAACCATCATCAGTATGGAGGTCCACTCGCAGCAATGCGGGAAAACCTCCTTATAGATATGGTTGGGACCTTGCTAAATTTGTGTCATATAATCATATCTCTTCTTCTCATGGAGCTTTTATTGCATCATTGGATAGTGTTATTGTACCTAACAATACCTAACAATTGGCAGGTAGCCAAGAACGATCCAAAGTGGAAAGCAGCGATGCACGAGGAGTTGGGAGCTCTGGAGAAGAACCGAACTTGGGAGCTGGTGAGACTGCCAGAAGGGAAGAGAGTAGTCGGATGCAAGTGGGTTTTCACTGTGAAGCAGACCCAGATGGACAGGTTGAGCACTACAAAGCTCGACTGGTGGCAAAAGGATACAGTCAGACGTACGACATCGACTATGACGAGACCTTTGCACCAGTGGCGAAGATGAGTACTGTCAGGACCTTGATCTCTCTGGCAGCCACTGAAGGATGGAAGCTACACCAATTGGATGTGAAGAATACTTTTCTTCATGGGGATCTAGTGGAGGAGGTGTACATGGATATACCACAAGGATTCGGCACCAATCAGACAGAAGGCAATGTCTGCAGGCTGAAGAAGTCCCTTTATGGACTGAAGCAGTCTCCTCGAGCGTGGTTTGACAGGTTCAGGAGAGCAATGATAGGGATGGGATATCAGTAGATCAATGCTGATCATACTGTATTCTTCAGACGAAGTGGATGCCACATCACCATGCTTGCGGTGTATGTGGATGATATGATTATCACAGGCGATGATGAGCAGGAGATCGCCCAACTCAAGGGAAAGCTTGGCAAGGAGTTCGAGGTGAAGGATCTTGGCCCTCTTCGATACTTCCTTGGGATTGAGATTGCTCGAGATACAGAGAAAATTGTTCTTTCTCAGAGGAAGTACGCACTGGACCTGCTTACAGAAACAGGGATGATGGGATGCAAACCAGCTACAACACCGATAGACCAGAAGTTCAAGCTGGATGCTGAAGCCGGAGAACCAGTTGACCGGGATAGATATCAGAGATTGGTGGACAAGTTGATCTACTTGAGCCACACCCGACCTGATATCAGCTTTGCGGTTAGCGTAGTGAGCCGCTACATGCATGACCCCCGGAAGGGTTATATGGTCGCAGTGTACCAGATTCTGAGGTACTTGAAGGGAGGCCCCGGGAAGGGACTGATTTTCAGAAGGAATAATCATGTGAGCATCGAGGGCTATTGTGATTCTGACTGTGCTAGCTGTGCAGACGACAGGAGATCCACATCGGGATACTGCATATTTGTAGGAGGCAACTTGGTCTCTTGGAGGAGTAAAAGCAGTCAGTGGTGGCCAGATGAACAGCTGAAGCAGAGTATAGAGCTATGGCCTTGGGAGTCACAGAGCTATTGTGGTTGAAGAATATGCTGATGGAGATGAAGCTGGACCAGGGAGCCAAGATGAAGCTATGGTGTGACAACCAGTCAGCTATTAGTATTGCCAACAATCCAGTACAGCATGACAATACCAAGCATATCGAGATTGATAGATTCTTCATCAAATAAAAGCTGGATAGTGGACTACTAGAGCTGGACTATGTTTCATCTAAAGATCAGGTAGCATACGGACTGACCAAGGGGCTTAGCTCTGTCAGCATGATGAGAGGATGTGACAAGATGGGCTTAGTGAATATCTTTCGTCCATCTTGAGGGAGAATGTTGGAATATCCTATTGATATTTTTAGTATGTTAGAATATGTGTTGGAATATCCTATTAGTATATTTGGTATGTTGGAATGTGCCATGGGATATTCCTATAGAGAGTTAATGTAATGAGGAGGTTGTAAGGCTATAAATAGCCAAGAGATTATCAATAAAATATAACAACTATTTCAACAAATTTTAGTGGTGTAAAATTTTTTCAGAACCGCTCGTTAGTGAACTACCAAGCATGATTGAACTGGTTTAAAAGCCGCTACTTAAAAACCATCCAAAACCGGACCCCTCATAACCGCTCATAACTGGTACTCTAAAAATACCTCATAACCGCTACTCTACAATTGCCAAGCACACCCTAAGGAAATAAATCGAGCATAAAATCTGAAACTAATCTGTATAAATCAGGAACTAATTTCCTGATTTTCATCGTAAATATTTGACAATAATGTTGCTAGCTATAGACATCTGCCTAAAATTGTGATATGCTGCAATAAGAATACCAAGCCGAGTGGGTGGTTAAATAAAGGATTTGAAACGAAGGAGACCATTAAGATTGTTATGCTTGTTGTAATCTAATTGATCTTCATGCTCCACTAAATTGATAAATAACAGCATGCTGTTGCTAGTATTTAGAGGCCATCTCAGATGAAGCAGAAAATGCATTATGCATTGAAGTTTTACCTTTTCTCACACGAAACGTTTGATACAGATGAAAGGGGAGAAGCAGCTTGTTGAAAAAATATTGCAGACTGAGATAAATCTCCTCAGATCAATCAGAGATGGAACAGCCCTTATGCAACATATGGAAGACTTCTACTATATTATGCTCTTACAGGTAGTTCCCCAGCTGATGGTTTTACTTTTATCACTTCTCTCTCTAGCAAGTCAACTACGTTTCTGGTCCTGAGATGGTCATACCATATGATTTAGGAGTGTGTTTTGCAGGATCCAATCTTAGCTTTATTTGCTGAACTAGTGTCAGTATCTTCTCAAACTGTTTTACTAAAAAGTGTTCCTGCAGACAATAACGAGCTTAAATTTTCGCTTTGAAGGTGTTTATGTTTAATTTAAATTTACAAATAATAACCGTGATGACATTCCATGCTAACAGCCAGGGCACATATCTAGTATATGGTATATAATTCTTGTCAGGGAGTCCCAGCATGCACAGTAGAAGAGACGATTGTCAAGTATAAACAACAACTAGGCCCCTTTTATCCTGGTTTTTGGGGTTGGCTATTACGGGCCATCTCTCCCACATTAGTAAAACCCATATCCTCTTACAAACCTTTTCCTACTTGACACCATGTTGGGGTCACTGTGTGTATTTCCATTTGAAGCTTGAATGGTTGAGAAATGGTCTAATTTAATATGGATTCTTTTAGTATTGTATATAGCATCTTTGCCACCCAAATGTGTAGTGTACTGTGGCAAGCAAATTTATGTATTGCGAAGACGGGGGGATATGAATCGATCAAATTATGGCTTATGGTTTCTCTACCTTGAAGAACTCGGAATCCTATATAGGCCTTTATTGTTAAAAGGACAAAAGACAATTTTATTAACTATCAAACTCGTGTGTGTTGAGTTATAGAACAAGAGACAAATAATCCAATGGAAAAGGGCACTCATGCATTAATTCTGAGAATTGCTTATAAAGGAGGCTCACGGTATACATGTAAGCAACCTCCTATATAACTAGTATTAGGAAAACCTATACTTATTCCCCTTTTAAACAAACATGTTCTCCTATCTAACTAGGATTAAGAACAAGTAATTCTAATAATCAATAAACTTGCTTACAAATCTAAAAGATAAACTCCCACCATAATTGGAAGGAATAATCCGCTTTCCCGTGGGATCAAACTCACCCAGCTAGGATGTGCTATGTTTTCGCCCGTTGACCACTAGAGTCGGGAAGCTTTGACAACAACATCAAAGTCTTTGTCCCAAATCTCTCGGGCTGATTGTGTGACTCTTCTTTCATTCGACTCCATTAATGGCCATGTCCCGCGTAACGCTAACAAATGCAATGCTTACTGCTTTGCTGGGGATATTGTTGCCAATCAAGATCACCGCCTTGTCTATTGTTTTTGTTTATGAAAACAACAAATTCAGTCAGATTGACATACAATTGTAATTTTCTGCAGAGGGTTAGAGCAAATTACGAGAGGGAGGAAAAGTCGCGGACAGCATAGTTTATCCTACAGCTAAGAAACCCTGATGTATTGAAGCATGCACCATTCAATGTCTTGGTTTCTTCATTGTATGCGTATGCCTTCAGAGGTATGATTCCTAATTTAAGCAAAAACATGTGCACATTTTCATTCTACTCTAATGTGTCAGACTCGTGGCAGAGGACCATGGGATATATATGTGTATAGCTTTGTGTTGAGCGCCTTTTCTATTAATTTTTTTTTTCTAACATGCATGATAGTTTTGTCAACAGGAAAAGTAGAGTTCGACAAGCACTAATTCAAATTTGAAGAAAAGACCGACTCTCACATTCAACAGGGGGTCTCCTGATTTTTTCGGAGTTCATTCAGCTTGTGTGTGTAGATTCTGAGGGTTACTGGTCCTCGTGGACAGAAGATTATGCTTAGATGGTTAGAAATACATATATATTATGCTCAACACTGTCATCGATTAAATTCTACTGAAGGTTAGTTCGTACTTGACATTGACGATGCCTGCCTGACATCATATTTGTATGTGTTTTTATGTAGTGACGCGGGAATTTGAAGAAGAATGTGATATTGTGCAAGGATGAAAAATCGCCAATGTACCTATGATTTATC
This sequence comes from Iris pallida, assembly GCA_029216955.1. NCBI lineage: Eukaryota > Viridiplantae > Streptophyta > Magnoliopsida > Asparagales > Iridaceae > Iris > Iris pallida. The sequence goes on along the minus strand of JANAVB010043419.1, from coordinate 27,132,535 downwards.
TGCATGTAAAATTTGATATTTTGGTATCACATTTTATTAATGAAGTATTTGTATTGTAACGGGAGGAGTATAACATCGCTACTGAATCCATGTCAAATATATGCATCTACCAAAACTTGCCAGCACTGGCTAGAATATATCTATATATAAAGTATGCAGATAAATAAATTGGAGCCAAACTGTAGGAAATAATAATGCCCTTGTTCTCATTGCTAGGGTTTGTTACAATATATATAGTGTCTACATTTGGGCTTATGGGCCATATTTACATTACAAATATAATCTAACAATCTAACACCCTCCCTCAAGTTGGAGCATGCAAGTCACAAATATCCAACTTGGGAAGGAAAGAATCAAACACTTGCTTTCCAAGAGGCTTAGTGAAGATATCAGTCAGTTGAGTAGAAGTAGAAACATGCGAGGCTATTACAGTGCCATCTCTAATAGCATCGCGAACAAAATACAAATCTACCTCAATATGCTTACTGCGCTCATGAAACACCGGGTTCTGAGCCAGGTGCAGGGCTGACTGACTGTCATAATATATCGACATAGCAGACTCTTGGCGAACGGCCAAACACACCAATAACTCCTTCAACCATTTCAACTCACAAACAAGCGCAGCGAGAGATCGTATTCAGCTTCAGCGGAAGATCGGGAAACAGTTGGTTGCTTCTTGGTCTTCCAAGAAATAAGAGACCCCCCCCCCCCCCCCCCCCCCCCAGAAACACCAACCAGCCTGTAACAGAGCGGCGAGTCAAGGAACAGCTGGCCCAGTCGGAATCATACCAACCAGAAAGACGGAGATCACAATCAGTTTTTAAAAGAATACCCTGTCTCGGTGCATGTTTGAGATATCTGACAACTCTCAAAGCAGCATGCCAATGATCTTGTCGAGGCTCCTGTAAGAATTGAGACAAGATATGCACAGCAAAGGCTAAGTCAGGGCGAGTAAATGATAGATAAATCAACCTTCCAACCAGCCTCCGATAAGGCTCTGCATCCGCCATCTTTGGACTAGTTGATTCTGCCAGCTTGTGATTGGGCTCCATGGGAAAGCCAGCAGGTCGAGACCCCATCAAGCCGCATTCTGAAATGATGTCCAAAGCATACTTTCTTTGACACAAGAAAATGCCTTCTGCACTCCGAGCCACCTCTACGCCAAGAAAGTACTTCAACACACCAAGGTCCTTCATGTGAAAGCAAGAACGAAGGTACTTTTTGAAAGCATCTAAAGCACCTAAGTCATTACCAGACACAATCATATCATGCACGTAGATCAAAACATGCAACTCTACCTTCCCTTTAAAAAGAGAGAAAAGGGAATAATCGGAATGAGATTGAATAAATCCATAGGATATCAGGGAAGCAGTAAGCTTAGCAAACCAACAACGTGGTTTCAATCCATATAGAGACTTACGCAGGCGACACACTTTGTTAGGTTCACTATGCGAAAAATCTGGCAGCAACTTCATATACACTTCTTCTGTCAGATCGCCATGAAGAAAAGTATTGTGCACATCCATCTGGTGTAAAGTCCAGCCTCTCACAGCTGCAACAGCCAAAAACGTCCGAACTGTAGGCATCTTAGCTACCGGGGCAAATGTCTCTGAATAGTCGATCCCCTCGACCTGATGATTACCGAACATAACCAGCTGTGCCTTTAAGCGCTCAACACTGCCGTCGAATTTGTACTTTATTTTGTACACCCATCTACTTCCCAATGCTTCTTCCCAGGAGGTAAATCGACAAGACTCCATGTTCCATTATCTTCCAGAGCCTGTATTTCAGTTTGCATAGCCGCGCGCCAGCCCGAATCTCGCGAGGCTTGGCGATATGAAGTAGGCTCAACACCTGCAGTGATAGCTGCAAGAAAATCTTTGTGTCTAGCAGTAAATATGTCATAACTTAGAAATTGTGTTAGAGGATACGAAGTACTTGAGGAAGTGACGGGAACAGATGAACTGTGGTGAAGGGGAAAACTTTTACTTCGAACAACATTCGTCACAAAATCCTGTAATCGCACTGGCTGTGATTTCTTTCTTATTCCTCTTCCCAATACTACCTCGGCGGGCACCTCTGGCAACACTGTATCCCCTGTACCATCAGTAGTATCCGCATCACCCCCAACAGACTCTCCTGTCAATACTTCTGCATCTACCTGTGCATCCTCGCCACTCGGTGCCGAGCCACCATAAACCCCTCCGGCCTCAGCAACCGTAGCCGGCACCATCCCAAAAACCTCTATATCGTCTCCCGACACCTCAACAGATGTATGGCGTGTCGCAGAAGACATCTCGCTATCAGAGCCACACCCAGAAATTTTTTTTTCATAAAAAGTAACATCACGGGACACAAAAAATTTACCAGTCTCCAAATCATACAGTTTCTATCCCTTTTTATCAAGTGAATACCCAACAAAGATACATTTTCTGCTCCTGCTAGCAAATTTATCATGTCGGGATTTCAAATCATACGCATAGCACAGACAACCAAAAATACGTAGATGATCATACGAAGGAGCCGAACCATATAAAACTTCATAAGGAGACTTAAAATGCAAGATACTAGAAGGGGTTCTATTTATCAAATAACATGCAGCCAGAACACATTCCCTCCAAAAATCCACGGAAAGAGAACCCTGAAATCTCAATGCCCTTGCTACATTTAAAATATGTCGATGTTTTCTTTCAACCTTTCCATTCTGCTGAGGTCTCCCAACACAGGATGTTTGGAACAATATACCTTGAGATGAAAAATAATCTCGTAAACAATTAAATTCAGTGCCATTGTCACTCCGCACACGACGTATATCAGCCCCAAACTAACGCTTCACCATAGTAATGAATCTAAGAAACATAGAATAAACAGCACACTTATCCGTCAATAAAATAACCCAAACAGCTCTAGAAAAATCACCCACCAAAGTCAAAAAATATCGTGCCCCATTAGATGACGGAGCACGATATGGTCCCCACAGATCACAGTGTATAAGTTCAAAGCATCTCAAAGTACGACTACTACTATCAGGAAAGGCATCACGAGTCTGTTTAGCTTGATGACAAATATTACAAGCCTTATGAGAAAACACACTATTACCAGAGAGAAAAGGTAAAGTCTGCATTACTTTATCTGAAGGATGTCCCAGTCTACTATGCCACACCTCGGAATCACTCTCTTTGCATGCCAGGATCACAGAAGCCAAAGAAGCTGGAACCTCCCTCAAGAAGTAAAGTCCACCCCTTTGTTCACCTGCTCCAATCACCATCCTCGTACTTCGGTCCTGAACAAAACACAAATCAGGAGTAAATAACATATCACAATTTCTGGCACCAATCAATTGGGAGACAGAGATCAAATTGCAAGTCAATGTCGGAACATTAAGGACATCCGTCAACACCCACGAAGCAGTCAAAAATACTTTGCCTCTCAGAACAGCCTCAATAGTGCTTCCATCAGGCAAAATCACAGGACAGACAGGGCCCTCAAAGCAATCAACTAAACAGTCACGAGACCCTGTCGCATGAAGAGTAGCCCCAGTATCGAATATCCAAGGGACAAGAATTCTTACCCATCAGACGATCAGAGTTTGAAGAACCAGGGTTGGAAGAATTGTCGTTATCCAGCAAGCTCATCAGTTTCTGCCATTGTTCACCTGAGAGTGGTGAAGGATACCCTCCATGCATCATATCCGTCGAACTCCCAGCAAGACCAGCAGGGACATCATGACCAGCAGCGGCGACATGATGAACAACCCCTGCTCCACCAGCCCCGCGTCCCCCATCATGTCTCTGCTGTGGTGTCGGGCTTCTGCCACCACCAGCACCACGGCTGCCCTCACGCCGAGGACGAGTCTCCCACCACTATGGATAGCCAATCTTGGCAAAGCAAGTTGCAACATCATGACCTGTTTTCTTGCAATGAGTACATATCATACCTGATTTGTCCCTGAAATCTGAGGTCCTACTATTAGAAGTAGTAGAAAGACGAGGTGAAGTCTTGATAGCCAGCGCCAACACCTCCTCAGCAGCGGATTGGACCTGAGTTTTTTGCATATCCTCCTCCTCACGGACTGCCTGGTATGCCCGATCTAATCTTGGCTGAGGATCCTGAGCCAGAAGATTAGATCGGATATGACCATACAACTCAGCATTCAACCCATATATAAAGTCCTGAAAGTGGTCTTCATCCCTCAGAGACTGTAGCTTTGCAGCAAGTTCACCACAGGTACAAGAAGGCAATGAAAAATAAGCAGCTTGTTCATCCCACAAAGACTGCAAATTTTTAAAGTAGGTTTCCACAGACATCGAAGCCGTCTGTTTACACTCAGCTAAAACCACCTTAATTTGTTGCTTCCGAGTGCCATTGCTAACAACAAATCTTTTCTCCAACAAGTTCCACAATGGATAAACCTCCTCAAAGTACGACAAAGATTTCTTCAGAGATGGATCAATGGTATTAAGAACACATTGAACCAATAGCGCTTGCACGCATCTCCAATCAAGCAATTTACTAGCATCATTAACAGGTTTGACTTCAGTACCTTCCAGAAAAGTGATCTTCCGCCTAGAGATCAGGGAGAGACGTATCGACCGAGACCACTCATCATAGTTCGATCCACGGAAAACAATAGGAGTAATGATATTTCCTGGTTGATCAGCAGAACTCAGAAAATATGGATCCTTCGAATTAGGATAATTTGGGTTGTGTGCACCGCCACCGCCAGTCGCGACGGAATAGCTGGATGCAACATCATTGGCCATCGCGGATGTCGGGTGTACAAAATTTTGTACAACGTCGACGAATCAACCGCTGATGGACGGGGTCGGCGGCGAATCGGCCGCGATCAGGGGCGCCGGATCTGGCGCGTAGGGGCGGATGTCGGGTGTACAAAATTTTGTACAACGTCGACGAATCAGCCGCTAATGGACGGGGTCTGCGGCGAATCGGCCGCTCGATCAGGCGCGAATCGGCGAGCGCGGGTGCGGATCGGTCAGGCGCGGATCGGTTGAGCGCGGTCAGATCAGGAGCGAGCAGTCGGTGCGATCGGCGCGGAACAGGAGATAATAATAATGCCTACAATATATAGGAAATAAATAACTTTATAAAATCGATGAGGGACGTTCAGCTGTGAGGGAATAAATTTGATCTATCAACATCACAAGAAAGATCAACACTCAGCATAGACGTTCAGCTATGAGGGAATTGTAGGAACCCTAGAGGGGGGGTGAATAGGGTCAAGCTAACTAATCAAGCACTTAGCACAAGCTAATTGGCAATTTAAAAATATAAGTGCAAGAGAAGAAGCAAACACAATACCGACACCCGATATATCCTGGTATCCTCCTAAGAGGCAGTCCAGTCCCGGAACTCTCTCCGGCTTTAATCCACTATTTGAGCAAATAGTTACACACGAGTTTGGATCCGAAGAACTCGCCAACTTCTTACACAAGAGCTTTAATCCGAAGGGCTCTCCGACTTCAACCGAGAGTTTGGATACGAAGACTCCCCAACTTCAACCGAGAGTTTGGATACGAAGACTCTCCAACTTCAACCTTTCACAATAGGTTTTGATCTCCTTATATAATAGGATGAAGATCTCACTTTTCAACTCAATAACTCTAACACAATTTGTGGATGGCAAATGAAAGCTTTGTAGAGTTGTATGTGGATAAGCTTTGGTAGTTTAGGAATTTTTTTGGCTCAAAGCATCAACCTTGAATGAAGGGGTTCAAGTCTATTTATAACCAAAGCTTGAAAAGAAGCCAAAGGCAACTTTTCAGTCACGAACCGGCATACCGCCGGTATGATCCGGCATACCGGCGGTATACCGGTCTGGGATTGCAACGGCTAGAAATATAGCCGTTAGGATCATTAATGGCTGGAAATTCGACCGTTGGAATTTCAACGTTACTGAATCGGTATACCGTCGGTATGATCCGGTATACCGTCGGTATGCCGATTTTGTGGACAGAAACTTTCTGTGAACAAAATCGGTATACCGCCGGTATGCACCGGTATACCGTCGGTATGCCGGTTTTCAGCCAAAAATGATCCTGGGCTAGTTTCTGCCCTATCTTTCGATTTTGCCATCCATTTCTTGTGTTTACAATAATTCCTAAGACTCATTACAGACTCCAGATAAACTTAGGCAGGTGCAGGCTTCTTCAGAGTCTTGAAATGATGATGGTATGGCTTGGCTTCTTCCTTTGATAGGTGCTGGCTTTTTCCCTTGGCGGCAGCTGTCCAAAGATATCCAGTTTATAAAAACTGAATACCTTTCGGGGGCTTCGCCCCCGAACCCCCGACGAGGGGCGCTGCCCCCTCGACCCCCGTCCGCTGACCGGGCAGCGGAACCCCCGGTGTGTGGCTCCAGAGATGTCGTCGGGTGGTTCAGAAAAATCTTGTGGGATCCATCGTCTTTGGCCCACCATGATTTCTTCATTGCATATGTCCACATTGATCTTGCTTATTACTTTTCTGCATGTACATGTTAGACGAACAGAGCAATATACGTAGTAGCAACTATGATAGGTTAAATGCACATTAGGACAATGCTGAGTTTAAGTATAAGTGCTTAGGCGATCGCATAAATGTTAGTGATATCATAATGATTAAACTTAATTGAATGACCACAATCAAAAAACATAGTTTTGATTTTGGCAACCCGATTAAATTTAAGATAGATAAGCTCATATCACTAAAATGTAAACCAATAGGCATATATCACCAAAGGTATAAGAATAAGTAGAAATGGTATAGTGATAGTATAAAGATTAGTGATAATGAAATGCTAAACTTAACATATTAACCATATTCAAAAACATGATACAATCATTGGGCTAACAGGAATAAATTGGATCTATCAACATCACAAGGGACGTTTAGCTATGGTCGTCTTCAACGCGGAGGGAAGCAACATCCGGATAGGCAGTGCGGTGAAGGCTAAGGTGCCGGACTCCCAGCCCGCCAAGGGAAGCGGAGGACGAAACAGCGAGGCTGAACAAAATAGTAACAGGGGCGCACGGTCGGCGTGGTCGGCGCGGTCGGCGCGGGAGCGGGCTAGGATTTTTCGGGAGATGGCGGTTAGGATTTTTCGGAAGGCTCTGATACCATGTAGAAAATAATAATGCCCTTGTTCTCATTGCTAGGGTTTGTTACAATATATATAATGTCTACATTTGAACTTATGGGCCATATTTATATTACAAATATAATCTAACAATCTAACACAAACACATAATATAACAAAGTTATAACATAATCACGTTATTAGAACTATTTTTTTAATGCTCGCCTGTTTGTTGTTTTACTCATATTTAATATTAAAGTTCAAGGTTTCAATTGTTCAGAAAGGTCAGTACTGTTGTTTCTGTGCAATGTTCTCAAAATATCTGCAACTGCAAGAACTAAACATGGGCAATGCCGAAAGTCCTTTCTGTGTGTGTGAATTTATAAACAAGCACTTTTCTTCTACGAGTAAAACAAAAAATAATAATAATAATTAAAATGAATTACAACATATTCAGCTGGAGTAGGAGTGCTACAAATATATATTTTGTCTTTTAATTTTTTTTCCCTTCTTTTTCCGCATGGTTCTCCCCCATTGCTCCTCACTCTATTTCACAACAAAAGTGAATGAAGTTAGTAGGCGACCGTTAGTGGAATCTTCACTCTAGTACCCCTTGTAGAAGGGTGGCGGCGGAGAGGCGTAGCTCTGTACAAAGTCTGGCGGGAGGACGAAGTCGTCGTCCCACTTCGGAGGTGGTGGTGAGGCCACGGGAGCTGGAGGTGGTGGTGAGCTCACCGGCGGTGGTGGGGAGAACACTGGGGTTGGTGGTGGGGGTGAATGCACCGGTGGCGGTGGTGAGTGCACCGGAGGTGGTGGTGGTGAGTACACCGGAGGTGGTGGCGGTGAGCTCACTGGCGATGGCGGGGGTGAGTATACTGGAGGTGGAGGAGAGAATACTGGTGGTGGCGGCGGTGATGCTATCGGTGGTGGTGGTGAGTTGATCGGAGTGGGAGGTGGCTGTGAGGGCACTGGTGGAGGCGGTGAGCTTATTGGTGCAGGGGTTGGTTCAGGCACAGATGGCGCCTTTGGCTTTGGCTCAGGGGCCGGATTTGGCACGCTCGGTGTCTCCGGTTTCGGGTTCGGCTTTGGACGGGATGGGGTTAGGGGCTTCGGTTTCGGGCTCGGCCTCGGGGATGGTTTGGACGGAGTCGAACCACCGTGCCCGCGTCCGCACTTGGATTTGCCACAATCGACCGGCCGATTGACGATGGGAGCGCACATCTTGTCGGACTTCTGGCCAGAGCGATCCGACAAACAGTTGTTATTGTCATCAAACACCACATCCTTTCTAGAACCAGGCACACACTCGCTGGCCTCCCCCTTGAAGTAATTGTAGGAGAACGTGAAGTTAGCCAAGTTAGGCAGTCTGCACACGGACTCCGGTACCACCCCGGTCAGCAGGTTCCCGGACACGGCCAGCTCCTCGATCTTGCCCAGCTTGTCCAGCCCCAACGGCAGGACACCGGTCAAGGAATTGGAGGACACGTCAAGGACGGTCGCGTTGCCGAGCTGAGCGATCTCGGCCGGCATGCATCCGGCCAGGCCGTTGTTGATCAGCACCAGCTCATCCAGCGTCGCGCCCATCCTCCCGACGCTGCTCGGAATGCAGCCGCTGAGCTTGTTGTTGGCGAGGACCATGACGGACACGGGCGAGTTGCCCATGTTCTCGGGGATCTCCGAGGTGAACCGGTTGTCGTTCAGGAAGAGCGCGTCGAGATCCTTGTCGAAGAGCTCCGGCGGGAGCGGCCCTTCGAAGTCGTTGAACCTGAGGTCCAGGTACTTCAATTTGGACATGCCAATAACGGTCTCGGGGAAGGGCCCCACAAAACGGTTATTGCTAGCATCAAACTCGTGCAGCGTGCTGAGCCTGGACATGGACTTGGGGATGATCCCGCAGAACCTGTTGGAGTTGATGTGGAACACCGCGGCGTCGACCAGGAGGCCGAGCTCGGCGGGGAGGTAGCCCGCGATGTCGGCCCCGTTGAGGTCGACTCCGGCCACGGTCTCGGTGTCAGGGTCGTCGAGGGACGGGGCGCAGAAGACCCCGTTGTAGGAGCAAACCTCCGGGCCGGCCCAGTTGCCGGTGAAGTTGGAGGGGTCGGAGTAGAAGGCGTGCTTCCACGCCTGGAGGGCAATGTAGGCGCGGCGGAGGCGGGGGTTCTTGATCTTTACGTCGATCTTGATGTCGAACTCAAAGTCGTCCGGGAGGTCGCCACCCTCGGGGAGGGAGGCGAGCTGGCGACGGGTGATCAACGCCGCCTCAACGTTGGTGAGGGAATGTACGATGTTGTTCAGGGAGGAGGAGACGAGGAGGAGGAGGAGGAGAAGAAAATATAAAGAATGGCCCGAGGCCATGATTTATTAGGCAGGGGAGGAGGAGGAGGGGGACCACCCTAGAGAGCGAGGGTGGTTTTCGAAGATAAAGGAGAGTGAGGATGAGTTGGAGATATAGAGCGGAGAAACGAGAAACTTGGTGGAGGAGATTGATTCGAGGAGACGGAGTAGGTAGTTTTTCTAAGAATGGAGTGGCAAACGATACGGTAAACTTATTTTTAGAAGGTCAAAATGTATGCAGCATTATTTTTACAAAAATGCTATTTAGTTTCTAAAAAATTTGAGTGATATCATATTTCATTATGTGGCATATGATATGGCTGATGACATTACAGCTGACATAACAAAATTAAAAATTAAAAATTAAAAATTAAACTTTTTTTTTTTTTTTTGAAATCCCACTCACACACGCAATTGGGGGGCTCGAACCATGCCGGCCCCTCCGGGTATCCGCTCTAATACCACTAGGCTAGAGAGCTCGGACTTAAAAATTAAACATTAAAATTAATTATAAAAATTAATATTAAATTAACATGAACATTAATATTAAAATTAACATTAAAATTAATATTAACTTTAACATTAATATTAAAATTAATATTAACATTAAATTAAAATTAGTATTAACATTAACATTAAAATTAATATTAATATCAAATTAACATGAATATATTAATATTAGTATTAATATTAACATTAACATTAATTTAATATTAACATTAAAATTAAAATTAATATTAAATTAAAATTAGTATTAATATTAACAATAAAAAAAGTTAGGTAATTAATTTTTTGAGTTAAAATATGACATGTCAGCAGCCATATTAGTTGCCACATCAGATGCCACATAATGGAATATGATATCATCTAAAAAATTTGAGAGCCAAATAGCATAATTGTTACTTTTATTTTTATTACAGGTCAGTTTTTTAGAGACCTTTCTAAATTGTTTGTTGTCATTTAGCACCGAAAGAAATGAACATTTGAGTTCCGAAAATAAAATCATCAACTCCTGCAATCCAAGGGCCTAGCCCTTGTTGGATTTTGTTCAAGTTTGAGATGTTCTCTAGGTTGTCTTGGCAAGTACTTACGTCAATAGAGTACTTATTATTTTTCTATTAAAAAATTGTGTTAAATAAGGGAACCACTCCATAATTAATTGTTGTACACGAACTGGTGCTGATCAACAACGAATCAGGTTTCTTAGTACAAAGTTTTTCTTGTAGTTTTGCGGTTAATTAATAATAACTAATAACTTGTTTCAAGTCTTTAGGTTTCCTTTTTTCTCTTTTTTTCCACCTGACATCGAGGAATTAAATTTTTTTTTTTTTTTTTTCAAAAATCTTGTTCTCCACCCTTTATTTTTCATTTTTGTTGTTGTTGGCGAGGACACGATGGACACCGACGAGTTGCAAGATTTCTGACTCGGATTTTATATAGAAATAGAAGGTGGAAAAAAGAATTCTGACATTTAAAGGACATTTTACAAATACTAAAAAAAGACTTTTTTTAACTACTCTAAAAAAAAATTGACATTCTAAAGACCTGGATATTTTATATTAATAATATATACTGAGAAAAAAAATTGGGACCAACCGCATAAGAACTACATATGGAAATCTTGATCTATAGCTCTCTTTTTTTGTGGGGAAAGTTAACTTTATAAAACTCTCTACTCTTGACCACAAAAGAATTGCTTTGCAAGGCCTAGTCCGGAAATGTCTTCCTCAATTTTGAACTCCGTACCTCGGACCGTGTTAGCTAAGCCTTCAAAAACTCTCCTATTCCTTTTCCTCCAAATATGTTATACCGAGCTCAACAGATACAACCTGCTTTCTTGTACCACCGAGAACCTCTATTCTTTGATCCTTCGATTTCTTCGCAAACTTCGATCAAGTTATGTAGGCCAATCTGACTTAGACCAAGAATTTTGCTTTGCGCCATCCACGCACCCCTACTAAACTCACATCTGAAAAATAGGTGAGCGTTAGATTCCTGTTCTGATACGCATAGGCCTCGTTTGGTTCGCGGAATGGAAGGGAAAGGAAATCAATTCCTCGTCATTTCCTTTCCTTTGGGAAACTTTAATTTCCATTGATTTTTCTTTTCGATGTTTGGAAATGCCAAGGAATTTGGAAAGGAAAGTGAATACTTCAATGTGGGAAAGTGATTCCTTGCTTGGATGGATGGAATCACTTTTTCCCCTAATTTTCCTTCCATTGGAAATCACTTTCCTTTCCTCCTCAATTTCTTGGACATCCAAACATAGGAAAGTAATCACTTTCCTTTTCCAACCCGGAGATTCCGCGAACCAAACGAGGCCATAGTGGACAAGTGACGTCCCCCAGCTGTATCCCGAACCCAATCAACCTATCTTTAGTCGTAAGCCTATTTTGAATAGCTTTATACATACAATATTTGAACTTAGATGCCGCCTCCTTGAACCAAATATAGTTGTACCAATTCGTCTTAGGGCTCTTAATTATGAAGACTTGGTAGTCCGACTTTAGATTGAACTCCCCTATTACTGAGTCTTTCCAGCACCATTTATCATGTGTGGCGTCTTCTTCTATAACCATACCCTGAATTAAATTCGTCCAGCGACTGATGTTGGAACGTGCCGGGATACTCCATTTGTCGTTGTGAATGATGGAACTGACCTTAACGTTCTTGATCCTAGTGTTATGAAGATCTAACTCTTCCCTGTCTAAGATGCTGGTGTGCTCGAGCCAGGGACCGTGCCATAGATTAGTGAGTGTCCCGTCTCGTATCACCCGCTGAATGCAAGACTTCAGTCTCGTTCTCCACTTCAACACCGCTTTGAAACTAACTGAATAGTTAGAGTTAATTTGCATAGTCCAAAAATTGTCATCTCGGACATACCTGTTCATCATCCAATTGGCCCACTAAGATTTGACATCCATAAGCTTCCAAGCAAGTTTGAAAGATGACATGTCTCTAAGAGTATCCAAAGATTTGAGCCCTACTCCTCCTTCCTCCTAAGGACGACAGAGATCTCTCCATGCGATGCTTTGGATTCCCCCTCTCCACACGAACTTTGCGCAGAGGTTGTCTATCTTTTGAATAGTCTTCTGCAGAATCAGAATAACCTGCAGCCAATAGGAGGTCATTGCGTTTATAACCGCCCTCACGAGCTCCACTCGGCCCCCGAAGGTGAGGAGCTGTGCTTGCTACCCCTCAAGTCTGGACTCGATCGATTGAAGGAGACTAGCGCAGTCCAAGTGTCTGACATATGTGGTGGCTAATGGGATGCCCAGATATCTCACTGGGAGGGCCCTTATGTCGACCTGCAACTTCGTGTCCCATCGAGTCTTCTCCACGCATGTACGGTTAAAGAAGATGGAGCTCTTGACCTTGTTAAGCCGCAGCCCCGCTCCTTCCTCGAACTCATGGAGAATGTCGAGAAGACTTTGCACCCCCGTGTCGGAGGGTTTGAAGAACACAAGAATATCGTTAGCATAGATAAGGTGGGATATAGTAGGAGATACGAACCTGAAAATAGGATCTATCTTCTTCGAGCATATCACAATATCCATAAGGTAAGAGAAGCGTTCCATGACCACTGTGAATAGGTATACCGATAGTGGATCTCCCTGACGAAGCCCCCTCGAGCTGTTGATGAACTCTTGCAGCCTTCCTTTAATCAATATAGAAAAGGTGGGAGTCGATATACATTCGAAAATTCTACTAACCCACCACTGGTCAAATCCCATCGCCTTCAACATATGCAGCACAAATTCTCTGTTGACGGTATCGTAAGCCTTCATGAGATAGAGCTTAACACATGCTTTGTCACTTCCGACGCTATTGAATTCTCTAACGAACTCATTTGCTAGCAGACAGTTCTCCGAGATGTTCCTTCTCTTGATGAACGCTGACTGATTCGGCGAGATAAGACCAGGAAGCAGATTCTCCATACGCCGACACATGAGTTGAGCTATAACTTTATAGATGAAATTACAACATGAGATCGGTCTGAAGTCGTTCAGGGAGGAGGCCTCCAACTTTTTTGGAATCAAGGTACTAAATGTATGGTTGAGCTATTTCAGAAGTTTACCCGTACGAAATAAATCACGAATCGCTTCGAGCACGAGAATCTTCTGTCACGACCCGTACCCTGATCAGGGACACGAGCACGTGGGTACGTCCAGCCTACGCCGCAGAATCGGCGGTAGAACGCAGTATAGGTCGTCTGTAAATGCTATAACTAAACAGTATAAAGATACCTGTCATCTCCGTACGGAGGAATATAATATGTCATAACTCAATCACAAGAGAAAACTGAGGTAGATAGCACGGAATGGAAATATGATAGAAGTGAAAACAGAAAATGAGTTCAGGATCCAACACAGCTCAGAGATATAAACAACATCACAGAGTCACAAAATATAATATAGAATACTACAGTCTGAAAATACTAGCTAGATCGCAGTCTAGGCAAACCTAACTAAGCTATACTACTCTGGATGTGCAAAATCTAGTGGCTCAACTAACAGGCCACAGTCCTGGACTAGTCTCCATCTATCTCGATCCCATAGTAGGTCGAACAGTCTGTCTCAGAATCATCTGTAAAATATCAACGATATCCTGTCAGAAAAATGAGCAAGTACAAACACTAACAGCAGTTCCATATGAATTGACAAATTCTATAAGAGATAATTATAATGAAATACAAGACAAAGATATAGGATGACTTGGAAGCTATTCGGAAGCCGAGTTACAACCCGTTAACCAAACAAGGACCGGGGTTGTAACCCTTCTTCCGAATAGAACTTAGCCTCCAATCAAGGTTTAGCATAAGATCATGTAGAACATGTGAGTACTGAATATCATAACATGGTGAGAAAAGTACTGAATGTAGAACTGAGCAAGATATATGATGTGATAAAATAAATATAAAATGTGCCATAAATTATTAGAGCATTATGTGATCGGCTTGGAAAAGTTACAGGACAGGCTATCCACTTGGCCCGGCAATCACATGAAAATCACTAGAAAGGGTCATGCCGGGTGGCACAAGCACAAGAATATAAGATCTCGCTACACCCTACGTGAGGTGAGAGTGGCGCAAGCACAAGAATATAGTGACATGGTGGCTTTAATCACATAGCCCCTAATAATTCTCCATCTCTGAATAGTATAATGGATCCGGATATGACACATCATGACACGAGATTCTCTAAGAGGGTAGCAAGTCCCCTTAGGAATCGGTGCCTATACAAGTATATGGAACAAGACAAAAAATGTACCAATATACCAAGAAAATTTAGGAACAACATCTCATGTCATGATCCAACATATACTAGTTCGTGAACCATCGTGTCTGGAATCATGTAAGACACTACAACTGAATCGGATATAGCAGATATCAAGACAATGAAAACTATCAATGAATATACTCGCTTGTGGTTCTGAGCTGATAAGGTGAACATATGCTAAAAGTAATCACAGACCTAAAGATGAGATACTATAAGTCAAAATATGGTTTAATAATGAAAGAGAAACTAATTAAGTTATGATATGCAAGTCTAAGTCAAACTAGGTCAAACTAGGTCATACTAGGCCAAACTAGATCATACTAGATCATATTAGGTCATACTAGGTCATACTAGATCATACTAGGTCATACTAGGTCATAGGAAGTCAATCCAAGTCAAACTAGGTCAAACTGGGTCAAAGGTTGAGTTACAGTTGACTTTTGGTCAACTGGTCAACCCTGGTCAACTCTAGATCAACCCTAGGTCAAACTAGGCTAAGATTGACCAACTGTTGACTTTCAGTCAACTGGTCAACTCTGATTTGGTTTCGGGTCAATTTTAGTCATTTTTAGGCTATGTTTGACTTTCGGTTGACTTTTCTTGACTTTTGGTCAAAACGGTCAACCGAGGTCAAAACTAGTCTAAGAGCACTAATCCTAACCATTACCAACCAAGACAATCAATTTCTAACCATATCCTAACACCTTAGACTCATACCTTAGCTTCTAGGTAATTACCTTAACCTTACCTATTATCCTTCACAAAGTATTCCCAATACCTTGCCCCGATACATAGGCAACCCTTCCTAACCTTGGTAGACTGACCTAGGCTTCTTAGGGTAGCTAGACACTAACTATCTAGATACTACCAACCCAAAAATCTAGGTATCTAGCCCATCCAGTCCATCTTATCTCTATGTTGGTCGCTCTCAAAATTACCTTAAAGTTGTTAGGGTTATATACTAAAAGCATCACTTTTGTAGTAACCTTATTTTCTTAAATTTTGAATGAGAATCATATGGGCAAATGTTTGCATATTGTATTTGTTGCAAGTGTTAATGCAAATGTCTGATATTCTATATTGTAGATAATATGGTGTGTGGTGTCACACAGAAGATCATATTATCAGTTTCCTATAGAGTATATAAATAGTTCACAACCTAGATGGACTTGGACATTCTATTGGAAAGGTTGTAGTGTAATCTGGTATTAGTCTATCTTGACTATATGTTTACACTAGTACACTTTGTGTGTATTGAACAGGACCACTTGAGGTTGTTCTCTTTGTACTGACTACATAAGATAACAAACACCTATGTTATTATGGATGCTTGTGCTCTTAATCCGGATATAATAACGGACATGTATATGCAGTGTGCATTACTTTGACTCATAAAAGAGTGAGATTCATTATGGATCAACAACATCTATGAATTGGGTAATAACATTGTATGTATGATGGGCTGTTGATTATAAATAGAATCCATGTCCCGATACATCGGGTTGATGATGTCCCCTTAAGGAGCTCATAAGGATTGTCATGTAAAACCTGCAG
The DNA here is from genome assembly GCA_029216955.1 of Iris pallida. Taxonomy (NCBI): domain Eukaryota; kingdom Viridiplantae; phylum Streptophyta; class Magnoliopsida; order Asparagales; family Iridaceae; genus Iris; species Iris pallida. The sequence goes on along the minus strand of JANAVB010043419.1, from coordinate 27,116,296 downwards.
GTGGATTATATCCGACATGACTAATAAAGTTGAGCGGTACTACTTAAGGATAAAATATGTCGAATCAATATAGTTGTCAGTAACTTAATTTGATCGACGGACATACGATCGATATCTTAACATTGGGAGCCAAACGAGCATATAATAAAAGGAGCCCACAAACATAATTTAGGATTAGGGAGGTAGTGCAACAATAGCTCATTAGTGGACCGAGCTATTGTTAATGGGCCTGGATTGTATGTTCGGGCTGAATACGGGATATCTAGACCCGTTAGGAGGCCTAACCCTAATTTCTCCTCATGGTCCCTGCCGTAGCCTATATATATCCTCTATTCTCTGGCCGCCAGATTACTGATAAAAAATCTGAAACTTTTTCTAAATTCGTGATTCACGTAAGGAGAGAAAGAGAGGCCTGCCAAGGAGAAGAAAAGGTTGGGAGATCGTCGCCCACACGACGTCCAACTCGAGGAAGGAATACATGCAGAAGATCTTGGGGTCGTCCGCTCGAGATTGCCAGAAATTACTTGTCTCCTTTCTGCCGCAGGTATAATTCGTGAATCCTAGTTTTCGCCTATGAAGGGTTAGAACACGTATTAGATCTGTTTAACTTTCTATCGATCAATACGCACACCAAAGGAAGGGTCCTGGAAATCCCCAGTTCCATCAATTGGTATCAGAGCCACTTTGGATCTACGTATTGATTGATACGTCCATGTTGTCCAATAAAACCTGCGATGTGTAATAGTCGGTAGATGTATATCTGTTCTAACTCGATTTTGCAGGCATCTTAGATCCAACTATTATGGTCTAATGCATGTATTTTGTGTTGTTTAAACCATGGACATGTCGTGGACGTTGTTGTTGCTGTGGATGTAATTAAAATCACGAGGGTTGATCGTGCTTATTATTTTAATTTTTCAATCTAGATTACGTGTGAACTCCTTCGGGAGGCATATGATTGATGTAATTTTAATTTTTTTTGATCAATCGTGATGGCGGTGGTGGCTGTTTCTGACGCCGGACGAGATGCTGGTTTTAAGCAGTCCAGAGGCAGACAGATGATTTTCGATGAAGGAATTGACAGTCAAAACCTTAAAAAAAAAAATTTGGGGCGCTGCCCCGAACCCCGCGACCTGACCGGGCAGGTCGAACACCGAATAGATCTGCGCAGCGACAAATTTTGAATTCAGATAGTTGAGGACGGAGCAACAAAGATGACCATAATAGTTGGATATTTTCTCTTATTTTTGTCATTTTGTTTTTTCTGATTATGCATGTTTATTATTGTGTGGTTGTTTTTTTTTTGAAAAACCAAGCCTACATTAATAATGGACAACATGGACATAATAATCAACTAGTACAAAAACTCTCATTGTTAAATAACTAAGTGGAAGAGGATATTTATTTAGTATAAATCCTATGGTCTCCATTACTGGTTTGTAGGTGATGTAATTATACTTGCGTGTTGGCTTTAGTGCTTTCCTCCATATCGGATGAGTATAATTATGAATCACCAGTACAAACTTCCATAGGGATAATTGTAGAAAGTTACCTAGTATGTGTTCACTTCTCTATCTGAAGGAACTCATTACAAGGTAATGGACTTAGTATTAAGTAATGGTATACACTTAGATACAAATAATGGTATCCTCCCCATCGGAGTCACTGCTATTATTTGTATAACCAGAGCAAGACCAACATATTAATTTTATTTGTCATAAAATTATGTTGACATGATAGTAAAATTAATAAGAAAAACCTACTTGAACAAAGTTGAATTTGTATACGTCCACACTATCGTGGAATGCTAAATTCATGGTGTTCAAGGTGTTGGTGAATTTCTTATTATTGTTTTGAGGGGATCAATATTTAGTTAATTCAAAAAGTTTTTTTGCCTACATAATTTTATTTATGTGATTCTCAGGATTTCAAAAAAATGGATTCTTTCAGTCTACTTATGGTGATTCTTAAAGAAAACAAACTTACTAGACCTAATTATATTGACTGAAAACATAATTTGGATATTGTTCTGACTGCTGAGGAGTACAAATATGTACTTGTTGAGAAATGTCGACCTAAGCCTGATGCTAACTCTGATGAAGAGGTCAAAGAGGCTTATAAGAAGTGGAAAAAGGCAGATGAGATGGTGCGATGTTACATTCTGGCATCTATGTCAAATGTACTGCAACATCAGCATCAGGCCATGGCCACTGCTTATGACATGATGTATAACCTCAAAGAACTCTTCGGACATCAGAGTAGAGCAGCTAGGCAGTTTGCTATGAAATATTTGATGAATACAAAAATGGTTGAGGGTACACCAGTAAGGGATCATGTTCTCGAGATGATGGGTCATCTGAATGAGATGGAGATCATTGGAGCTGAAATCGATGGAGAATCCCAGGTCGATATCATTCTCGGGACTCTACCTAAAAGTTTTGACAATTTCTGCCTTAATTACAACATGAACAAAAGGTTGTATAGTTTGGCAGAACTTGCAAAAGAGCTACAGGATGCTGAATCTCTCTTTAGGCAGAGTGGTCATGTTTTTGTTTCTGGTCATGTTTTTGTTTCTGAAAAGGCTTCTACTTCTAAGCCAAAAGGTGGTAAGAAGAAGAATAACATTCAGAAACATGCAAACTCAACAAAGAAGGGCATGGGACCTCAAGGCGCGGTGAAAAAGCCGAAAGACAAATGTTTCAAGTGCAAAGGGTCAGGACATTGGAAGACTGATTGTCCACTTTTCAAACAAGGGAACAAAGAAGGTATATCTCATTTACTAGTAGTTAAAATATGTTTAGCGGTGTTATCTACCGGCACCTGGTGTGTAGATACAGGAGCCACTAATCATGTCTGCAATACATTACAGGGGTTTCAGGAAACCAGACGGCTCAGTGATGGGGAGATATGCTTGTTCATAGGTGATGCTACAAAAGTATCGGTCGTTGCATTAGGAGATGTTACTTTATCTTTTGGTAGAAATAAGTCTCTGACATTGAGAGATTGTCTTTATGCACCTTCACTTAGAAGGAATTTAGTTTCTGTTTCTATATTAGTTAAGGATAGCAATTTACTTTATTTTAATGACAATATTGTTATTAGAAAGAATAAACATTTTATCTGTTCTGGTGCATTGGTTGATAATTTGTATGTTATTAATCCTATTTCGCCTACAATGCAACTTATGGAAATGAATAATATGTCATCTAACTTAAATAAGAGAAAAGAACCTTCTTCTATGAACCAAACATATCTTTGGCACTTGCGATTGGGGCATATAAACCTAAGAATGATTCAAAGACTGGTTGAAGATGGACCTTTGAGTTCATTGCAAGTGGAGGCACTATCAGTCTGTGAATCCTTCTTGGAAGGTAAAATGACCAAAAGGCCTTTTACGGCAAAGGGGTATAGGGCCAAAGATGTGTTGGAATTGGTTCATTCTGATTTGTGTGGACCCATGACTATCCAAGCTAGAGGTGGTTTTGAATATTTTGTCACATTTATTGATAATTATTCAATGTATGGATACATTTATTTGATGCGCCGTAAGTCTGAGTGCTTTGAGAAATTCAAAGAATACAAGACTGAAACAGAGAAACGTCATGGAAAATGTATCAAGTCATTACAATCAGATCGTGGTGGCGAGTACCTCTTTGGAGAGTTTAGGGATTATTTATCAGAGGCTGGGATTGCATCCCAATTGACTGCACCTGGAACGTCCTAGCAGAATGGTGTAGCCGAAAAAAGGAATAGAACTCTTATGGAGATGGTTAGATCAATGATGAGTTATTCGGATTTGCCAGATTCGTTTTGGGGATATGCCTTAGAGACTGCAGTTTATATTTTGAACTTGGTTCCTTCTAAGTCAGTACCTCTTACTCCCACAGAGCTGTGGATTGGACGTAAATCCAGTCTGAAACATGTTTGCATTTTGGGTAGTCCAGCACATGTGCTGAATGGAAAAGCAGATAAGTTGGAATCTCGTACAGAAGTACGCTTGTTTGTAGGCTATCCAAGAGGAACGAAAGGAGATTTATTTTATAGTCCTAAGGATCAGAAGGTCATTGTTAGCACCAATGCCCGATTCTTAGAGGAAGACTATGTGATGAACCATAAACCCACAAGTAGAGTTGTTCTAGAAGAACTGAGACGTGAGACACCAAGTACTTCAGTACCAACAGTACAAGAGGATGAACCATAAATAACTGCACAACATGTCACAAATGTTACACCACAACCGATAGTGCCTCGTCGTAGTGGAAGGGTTGTGATACAACCTGATAGATATATGTTCTTGGGAGATTCGTCAGACTTCGTCCCTGAGAAACAAGATTGTGATCCATCTACCTACAATGAAGCACTCCAAGATAAAGATGCAGAGTCCTGTCAAAAAGCAATGATATCTGAAATAGAATCTATGGATTCTAATCAGGTCTGGAAGCTTGTAGAACCACCCATTGGTGTAAAAGCCATTGGATACAAGTGGGTCTATAAGAGAAAAAGAGGATCAGGCGGTAAGGTTGAAACCTTTAAAGCTCGGCTTGTAGCAAAAGGTTTTACTCAAAGAGAGGGTATCGATTATAAGAAAACCTTTTCTCCTGTAGCCATGCTTAAATCTATCCGGATTCTTTTATCTATTGCAGCTCATCTCGATTATGAGATTTGGCAAATAGATGTCAAGACAGCTTTTCTTAATGGAAGTCTTGAGGAAGACATCTGTATGAAGCAACCAGACGGGTTCATTGAAAAGGGCCAGGAGCATCTTGTTTGTAAGCTCAAGAAGTCCATTTATGGACTTAAGCAAGCTTCCAGATCTTGGAACATATGTTTTGATCAGGTGATAAAATCCTATAGATTTGATCAATGTCAGGATGAATCATGTGTATACAGAAAGTATGACGGAAACGTGGTGGTGTTCCTAGTACTTTATGTGGATAACATCTTGCTTATTGGAAATAATATGAAGGTGTTATCTGATGTAAGGGTATGGTTATCCAAACAGTTTAATATGAAGGACTTGGGAGAAGTAGGTCATATCCTTGGGATCAAAGTTCTACGAGATCGCAAGAAAAGGATTGTGGGCTTATCCTAAGCTTTCTTTATCGATACTGTACTAACTCATTTTAGTATGCAAAATTCTAAGAAAGATTTCTTACCTTTTAGACATGGAATTGCTCTATCAAAGGAGCAGTGTCCGAGAACACCTAAAAAGATAGAGAACATGAAGGCTGTTCCTTATGCTTCAGCAGTAGGAAGCTTAATGTATGCAATGCTATGTCGAGACCAGACATCTGCTTTGCCGTAGGCATGGTCAGCAGATATCAGTCTAACCCAGGATAAGAGCACTGGACTGCCATAAAGCATATTTTGAAGTACCTGAAAAGGACTAAAGAGTATATGCTAGTTTACCAGGCATATAGTTTAGTTTTCTTGGGGTATACAGACTCAGATTTTCAGTCAGATAGGGATTCCAGAAAATCTACCTCAGGTTATGTGTTTACTTTGGGAGGTGGAGCCATTGTGTGGAGGAGTATCAAAAAAAATATATTGCTGATTCCACCATGGAAGCCGAGTATGTGGCAGCCTCTGAGGCAGCCAAAGAAGCAGTTTGGCTCAAAAACTTTCTGCTGGACTTGGATGTGGTACCTAGTTTGCCTAAGTCTATTACACTTTATTGTGATAATAGTGGTGCGGTTGCAAACTCGAAGGAACCACGAGCCCATAAGACAGGCAAACACATTGAGCGCAAGTACCACCTGATACGAGATTTCGTAAAGAAAAAAGTTGATGTGATCAAGATAACGTCAGCCGACAACCTTGCTGATCCCTTTACAAAGAGCTTACCAGCTAAGGCTTTTGATAGTCATGTTTAGGGAATGGGAATCAGATGTGTAGCATCATGGCTTTAAGTATAAGTGGGAGATTTGTAACAGTATACTGAAAAGCAATGCTTTGAGTATAAGTGGGAGATTGTTAGGGTTATATACTAAAAGCATCACTTTTGTAGTAACCTTATTTCCTTAAATTTTGAATGAGAATCATATGGACAAATGTTTGCATATTGTATTTGTTGCAAGTGTTAATACAAATGTTTGATATTTTATATTGTAGATAATATGGTGTGTGGTGCCACACAGAAGATCATATTATCAGATCCCTATGGAGTATATAAATAGTTCACAACCTAGATGGACTTGGACAATCTATTGGAAAGGTTGTAGTATAATCTGGTATTAATCTATCTTGACTATAGGTTTACACTAGTACACTTTGTGTGTATTGAACAAGACCACTTGAGGTTGTTCTCTTTGTACTGACTACATAAGAGAACAAACACCTCTGTTATTATGGATGCTTGTGCTCTTAATCCGGATATAATAACGGACATGTATATACAGTGTACATTACTTTGACTCGTAAAAGAGTGAGATTCATTATGGATCAACAAGCTCTATGAATTAGGTAATAACATTGTATGTATGATGGGCTGTTGATTATAAATGGAATCCATGTCCCGATACATCGGGTTGATGATGTCCCCTTAAGGAGCTCATAAGGATTGTCATATAAACCCTGCAGGTGGATTATAGCCGACATGACAAATAAAGTTGAGCGGTACTACTTAAGGATTAAAGATGTCGAATCAATATATTTGTCAGTAACTTAATTTAATCGACGGACATACGATATCTTAACATTGGGAGCCAAACGAGCATATAATAAAAGGAGCCCACAAACATAATTTGGAATTATGGAGGTAGTGCAACAATAGTTCATTAGTGGACCGAGCTATTGTTAATGGGCCTGGATTGTGTGTTCGGGCTGAACACGGGATATCCAGATCCATTAGGAGGTCTAACCCTAATTTTTCCTCATGGTCCCTGCCGTAGCCTATATATATCCTCTATTCCCTGGCCGCCAGATTACTGATCAGAAATCTAAAACTTTCTCTAAATTCGTGATTCACGTAAGGAGAGAAAGAGAGGGCTGCCAAGAAGAAGAAAAGGTTGGAAGATCGTCGCCCACACGACGTCCAACTCGAGGAAGGAATACGTGCAGAAGATCTTGGGGTCGTCCGCTCGAGATTGCCAGGAATTACTTGTCTCCTTTTCGCAACAGGTATAATTCGTGAACCCTAGTTTCTTCCTATGAAGGGTTAGAATACGTAGATCTGTTTAACTTTCTATCGATCAATACGCACACCAAAGGAAGGGTCCTGGGTATCCCCAGTTCCATCAAAAGTATCATAAGACCCTATGGTATCTTGAGATACCACTCTCCTAACACTAGCCAACCATACTAGCTCTATTAGGATACTAACTTATCTAGTACACTCACTAAACACACCCCACTAGGTCCACAACTCTCAAATCTAATATCTCGTATCCTAACTTATACTAACATATAAGCTAACATCTACTAACAATCCTAACTAAAAATTATCTAACAACTTGGTAGCAAACTCTATCTAACAAGGGATAACTAATATAGAGAAATGGCTAAGTGGAAGGGGGCTAATTTCTAAAGGAAACATGGGATTAAATGGATTAAAACTAAAGGCTTAAAAGCTTAAAAAGCTGTCAATAAGCTGCTGCTGAAAAGCTGATGCTTATTGCACTGCTTATGCTGCTGCTTATGCTCACTGCTTGCAGAAACTACTGCTGCTGCTTGCAGAAGCTGCTGTTGCTGCTTATAGAAGCTGCTGCTGCTACTACCGCAAGCTGCTGCTGCTTTTTGCTGCTTTTGCTTATTGCTTATCAATCTCTTATATATATATATATATATATATATATATATATATATATATATATATATATATACATTCAATAATAAAAATACTTGTATATATATTATGATACATGGATAAAAATGTAATGACAAGCAATAACACATCTCTAACATATAAAAATCTAATATTAAAACATGTATTAAATTATTTAAACACAAGTGTCCAATATTGGGGGTTTCCTACATGGACACAAAGCACAACAAGGACACTCCTAATAGCTCCAAATGGACACAAAATGGACACAAATGGAGACACAACCATGGAGATCATTCCTATGGGTTCAAAATAATTTTATATGCATGTAGAATTGAAATAGAGGGTAGATTTTACCTTCCGGGAGGTAAAATCTAAAGGAACTCCTTTCGATACGGCACCGACACGAAAGGATCTCCAAATAGACACGAACCAAAGCCAAAGCCTCCCAAACTTGGCTAGCACCCTCTCTTCATGGAGTAGAGAAGAAATAAAGAAGATGTGGTGGAAGAAAGGATTGATTTGGAGATGAAATCAATGAAGGTTCCTCTCTAATTTGGGGAAGAACAAGAGAGAGAAAATTTGTAGATAATAACCAAATGAGAATGACTCATTCCCCTCCTCTACTGGCCGGCCCAAAAATGCTAGGTGTCCCCTATTGTGTAAAGTCTAAAATACCCCCCACTTGTCCTATTGGTTTTAATTAAAATTAGGTTTTAGTTTGAGACTAATTTAGTCTAGTTTAAGTCTCTAATTAATCCAACCTAGTCATGAATATTTAGTCTAACCATACTAACTTAATTATTGTCATGTGGGCCATGTCTAACTAATGAGTGGGTCTACTAGAGTCAAAGCTACCCCGGGTCCCCGATACAAGTCGGATTGAGTTAAAATTCGAACCCGACTCAAATAACCCCAAAATAATATCATAAATAATAAAATAATTCCAAAATTATTCTAAAGTAGAAAATGATCAAAATACCCCTGTTCTTGAAAATTGGGGGTGACAAATCTATCCACCTAAAAAAATTTGTCCTCAAAATTAAAACAAGCAATCACCGAAATCACATGCAGAAACAAGAGAATTATACCTCGGGGCGCGAAGAGATAAGCGAAACGCTCCCGCATGTCGTCCTCTCTCTCCCAGGTAGACTCACCTGGAGAGTGATGCCTCCATGCAACACGAACCAAGGGTATAACCTGGTTCCGGAGCACCTTCTCCCTACGATCCAGAATCTCTACTGGCTGTTCTGGATAGTGGAGAATAGGCCCCACCTCGATCGCTGAATGGTCCAATACATGGCTGGGGTCTGCCACGTATCGTCTCAGTTACGACACATGGAACACGTTGTGTACCCCCTCTAGCGTAGGTGGAAAGTCTAGTCGATAAGCTACTGTACCGACCCTCTCAAGGATAGTGAAAGGTCCGATGTAGCGCGGACTAAGGGCCTGTTTGGTTAGTAGTTTTAACTCAGTTTTCTGTGTTATAATGCAATGAGCACAATAAATAGCGTTTGGTCCAAAGCATTTGAGAATGTGTACTCCAAAAATAATTTCAAAAGTTTGCTTTTAAACATTCATTCCGGAGAGCAGCTCAGAGTTGTTTTGGGAAAACTCTTTCGGCACTGCTCGGTGGGCCCCACCCAAACCAACCCCCACCCCAACCTCACTCAATATTCTCTCTCCTCCCTTTTCTTCCTCTCTTCACTTTCAAAGGCGACCAGGACTCTCTCCGGGCTTGACGTGAACAACGACGAGGACAACGGTCGACCGCTCGACGACGAGGGCTCGGTCGACCACTGGAACTCCGCTCGAGGACAACGGTCGACCGCTCGACGACGAGGGCTCGAGGACAACGAGCTTGTGGGCCTCACGTCGGCGACCTCACGAGAGCCGGTGGCCTTGGAGGCTCTCCTCGAGCTCGGTCGACCACTGGAACTCCTCCCTCCTCCCTCTTCGAACTCTTCGAGCTCAGCCGCCTCCTCCCGCCTCGAGCGGGGCGGTGGAAAACGATGGTGACGAGCCTTAGGGTTAGGGTTTTGGGATGAGTGCGACCCGGCGGCCTCCTCCTACCGCCTCGAGCTCGGTCGGCCGCCTCCTTCCGCCTCGAGCTCGGCCGCCTCCTCCCATCATCGACCCGCGATATCTGTGGTGGACACGTATGTCGGATACAAAAAATTGTTTATTGGACATAGATGGACACAAAATAGTGTGGACACGGTTAAGAAAATCCTCTCTAAAAAATATTTTAACAAACAGAATCTACAAAAAAAAATTTAGATCACTTTCCAGATGAAAGTAACCAAACACAAACTCAGAATAACTCTACTCAGAAAGCAACTTTATAACTTGCTTTCTGAAAACTATTTTCAGAACAAAATTTTAGAAAGTCTATCCAAACGGACCCTAAGCTTCCCGCCTCCGCCAAAGCAAATTATACCCCGTGTCGGAGAAATCTTCAGGAACACCAAAGCACCAGCCTAAACAAAAAACAAACTCAGCACACAAGACAAACAAACAATCACAAGCATCACAAATAGGAATTGAAACTAACCTCGAACTCTAACGGTCTCCGGTGGCTATCGGTCCAATGTCGCTGCCTATCCTGAGCCACCCGAAGTCTGTCTTTAATCAACCTGACCTTCTCAGCTGCATCCACTATCATCTTCGGTCCAAGCAGCACTCTCTCGCAGACATCGTCCCATGATAAAGGAGTACGACATCTCCGTCCGTATAGAGCCTCGAATGGCGACATCTCTATACTGGCCTGATAGCTATTGTTGTAAGCAAACTCTACCAGGTGAAGATGGTCCTCCCAAGAACCCCCGAGATCAAGCACACACATGCAAAGCATATCCTCCAAAGTCTGGATAGTCCTCTCTGACTGTCCGTCTGTCTGGGGATGATAAGCGGTACTAAACTTGAGCGAGGTGCCCAAGCTAGTCTGCAAACTCCTCCAGAAGTTGGAAGTAAAATGACTATTCCAGTCTGAAACTATGCTCACAGGAACCCCATGCAATCTCATGATCTGACGAACGTACAGCTCTGCCAGCCTCTCCGTAGACAACCCCACTTTGAAAGGCAAGAAGTAGGCCGATTTGGTCAATCTATCAACTATGACCCAAATCGCATCTTTCCCTCCAGGAGATCGTAGAAGTCCGGACACAAAGTCCATGGTGATGTGCTCCCACTTCCACTCAGGAATGGATAGTGGCTGTAGCAACCTACCAGGCCTCTGTCTCTCGGCCTTCACCTGTTGACATACCATGCAGCGAGATACAAACTGAGCTACCTCACGCTTCATGCCGTACCACCAGACGTGCTCCCTCAGATCTCTGTACATCATGTTTGCCCCAGGATGCATAGAGTACTGAGAGCGATGTGCCTCATGAAGAACCTCCTTCCGAAGCTCTCCACTCGAAACGCACAGTCTAGCACCGTGCCGCAGCAACCCATCTTCGGCAATAGAGAAATCATCGAGCAACCCTGCCCGCACCTCCTCCCTGATGCTCCTCAGGGCAACATCATCATACTGTGCTGATCTGACTCTGTCCATCAACTAAGACTGAATCTTTAAGCCCCACATCTGCACCTCTGTGCCCGGAATAATTACCTCGATTCCTAAACTGTCCAGGTCAGCCAAAAGATGACGATCTATCGTCAGATATATAGCTACTGGATACCTACTCAAGGCATCTGCAACTACGTTGGCCTTTTCTGGATGGTACTGCAAGGCGATATCGAAATCCTTCATCAGCTCGAGCCACCGTCTCTGCCGCATGTTCAGCTCCTTCTGAGTGAAAACGTACTTCAAGCTCTTGTGATCAGTGAAGATCTCAACCCGCTATCCATACAAGTAGTATTTCCACAACTTCAAGGCAAAGATAATAGCGGCCAACTCCAGATCGTGAGTCAGATAGTTCTTCTCATGAGGACATAACTGCCTAGATGCATAGGCAATCACCTTTCCGTGCTGCTGAAGAACATAACCCAAACCCTTGCCAGAAGCGTCGCTGTAGATCGAGAAACCACCGGTCCCAGATGGTAATGTCACGATCGGAGCTGATGTCAACCTCTTCTTCAGCTCATCGAAGACGGCCTGACACTCCTCAGTCCAGACGAACTCCACGTCCTTCCTGGTGAGTCTAGTCATCAGCTCTGCAATTCACGAAAAGTCTTGGACGAACTTTCGATAATAGCCAGCCAAACCCAGAAAGCTCCGAATCTCGACAACTGAACTGGGTGTAGACCAAGACGCTGTAGATCAAGAAACCACCGATCCCAGATGGTAATGTCACGATCGGAGCTGATGTCAACCTCTTCTTCAGCTCATCGAAGACGGCCTGACACTCCTCAGTCCAGACGAACTCCACGTCCTTCCTGGTGAGTCTAGTCATCGGCTCCGTAATTCGCAAAAAGTCTTGGACGAACTTTCGGTAATAGCCAGCCAAACCCAGAAAGCTCCGAATCTCGACAACTGAACTGGGTGTAGACCAAGACTCCATCGCTGAAATCTTTTTCTGGTCCATAGAGATCCCGTGCTCGGTCACAACATGACCCAAGAACTCGACCTGGTCCAGGAAGAACTCGTACTTCGAAAGCTTTCCGTACAACTGCTCCTTCATCAGAGTCTCGAGCACAATCCTCAGATGCTCCTCGTGCTCCTCCGGCGTCTTCGAGTAGACCAAGATGTCATCTATGAAGACCACCACGAACTTGTCAAGGTACTGATGGAATACCTTGTTCATCAAGTTCATGAACACTGCTGGGGTGTTGGTCAACCTAAATGGCATGACAGTGAACTCGTACTGGCCGTACCGAGTCCGAAAAGCCGTTTTCGGAACGTCTTCCTGCTTTACCTTCAGATGATGATAATCGGACCTTAGGTCTATCTTTGAAAACACCTTCTTGCCACTCAACTGATCGAACAAGTCGTCAATTCTCGGCAATGGATACTTGTTCTTGATAGTGAGATTGTTGAGCTATGTAATCGATACACATGCGTATCGTACCATCCTTCTTTGGTACAAACAGAATTGGCACGCCCCAAGGTGATGAACTAGATCTGATAAATCTCTTGTCCTGTAGCTCGTCGACTTGCTTCTTCAGCTCTGCCAACTCGCTGTTGTTAATCCTATAGATGTGCTATGAAATAGGCTCAGCGCCCGGCACTAAGTCTATAGAGAACTCAACGTCTCTATCTAGCAGCATCCCAGGCAACTCCTCGGAAAAGACATCCATAAAATCAGCTATCAATGGATGCGACAATGCCTGCCTGCTAGCAAACCTCCACAGAACCCATCTTTCGGCTCAGCTGCTCCCCTGGCAAACATAAACTTTGGCTCTCCCGGCAGCCTAAACAGAACCCTACCTCCTCTATAGTCTATACTAGCATGGTGCATGCTCAACCAATCCATTTTGAGTACCATATCGTACCTCGAAAGGGGCATTACGAGCAAGCATGTGCTCAATTAATCCCGGCCTCCTAATATAACTCTCCGCCCCTTACAGATATTATTAACCAGGGTAATTCCTCCCCCGGTCAATATCTTGCAAGTCCTACCCAGATACTCAATAATAATGTTGTGTCTTAGAGCAAATAAAACAGACACAAAACTATGTGTGGCACCAGAATCAAACAAGGTAAAAGCAGGGAAAGAATCAAGGAGAACGTGACCTGCCACAACATCACCCACTGGCTCTACCTCCTCTGCTGTCAAGGCAAACACCCTGCCCACAGGTGCTCCCTTCTGGTGCTGTACGAAGCGCTGCTGCTGGGTCTGAAGTGGAGGTCCTCTCTGCTGAGCTGCTGGTCCTCTAGCCTGCTGTACTTTGTCCTGCCCTCCTTGGACTCCCCGAAAGTGGGAATCCTTCAGATAGTGGTCGGGCGCCCCACAGTATAGACATACGCCTAACCTCTTCCTATAGGCCTCTCGACTGTGCCCCGGCTTTCCGCAGAAGCCGTACAGAGTAGTCTGCCTCTGGCCCTGTCCCTGGTGTTGGTGGGCATGTGCTGGTGCCTGCTGTCACGCCCCAGAACCAGAATATTAGAGAGCGAAGGCGAACATAGCCAGCTACGTATAATGAAATGGAATCTATCTCACCATACGGTCATGGCTGTCTAGATATATGAGGGTTTAACTACAAGCCATCAGTCCCTTAAGGTCATGAACAAGCCTAGTGTGTCACTACCACTTTTCTAGCTTGGGGATATTTTGGTCATTTTTGAAATTTTGTGAAATATTTGGAATTCTTATTTATTATTTGGATTTATTATAATTAATATGATTTTTAGTGATTTTTGGTGATTTTTAGTAGAATTGATTTTGACCCTATAGTTGACTTTGACTAGTGTTGACTAGAAGACTAACCTAGTGACTAACCTAGGTTAAGACCACTTGGTTAGGTTAACTAAACTTGTTTTAACCTATTTTAGTGAGTGTTAAGTCATTGGAACTTGTTTGGAGGGATTTGGAGTTGATTTGACTAATATGGCTTATGACTTCATAAGTCATAACTAATGACTTAGGCTTAATAGCCCATAGGCCCACACCATGAACCAACCCTAACCCTAATCAGCCCATGGCAGCCACTATTGACCTTTCCCATCCTATTTAATGCCCCCCAAAGTTAGGGCTAGCCTCCATTAAGTTTTCTTGCCAAGTTTTAGAAGAGGTATTTCTCCATCTTCCATAAATCCTAGTAAATCTATTTTACCTCCTTTTTAATCCAAACAAATTGCATTGGGTTCTAAATTCTACCTATTTTCTGTTGGTATTTAATATTCTCAGATTTGGAGAGCTTTGGAGGAGTTTCACCATCAAGAAGAACATCACTCATTAGAGCTTTTTGAGGGTTTTGATTCATAGAGGTAACTTCCTATTTTTACCATAGAATCCTAAGATTTTTACATTATTAGGGAGCCCTAGACCTAACCTAATAGTAGGAATAGGAAACCCTAAGTTTCCGTGTCCTTTTATGTCCAAAAAGGACACGTATCAGTGCACTGTTCAATGTGTTTGTGGAAATGCCACTGTGGAATCGATAGTATTATTTTTGAAATATTTTTGAATGGAAAATTGCATTTTGATGTCGCTTACACGATTTTGATCTACTGAGTTTGATTCGTGCACATGTCGTGTCGTTTTGGACACGCGTGCACACGCTTGGCACACGCGCGTGCGCAGCCTGACGGATCCCCTGCTACTCGGGGGTTCCACAGGACACGACACTTGATCTTTGGACACGAAATTTTGTGGGGACTTAGGGGCACCTTCTGTCATCACGCTCACAAATTTTCGTCGGATTTTATGGTCGGGTTGGGGAGAAATCGACTGTGCACGGGGAACGTACTGCACTGTGCACAGTGTGTGTCTAGCCACTGATACGGCTTCGAATAGCTGGACACGACACACACTGACATGATACAGGTTGACACATGTGCATCTACAGACACAAGCACGAGGCCTGGGTTGGCCTGTGCCGGGTGTACGACACGCGTGCACACCTGCACGAGACTGCCCAGTTCCCTGTGTCCAGTTTTATGCTTTGGTGTTTTAAATTGTTTGGGCACATTTGTGTCCTCATAGTGGACACATTTACACTGTATGACACGTATACAACCTATATTTGAATTACCAACCATGGGTGTGGCATTTTAGCTCGATTTGATTTTCAATTCTCAAATTTCCCAATTTACTGATACCTTAATATCAATCCATATTCATTGTTTTTCCCAAATTTGAATAAATGAACTTTGGCAGTCATTTTAACCCATTAAACACTGATGTTTGCATGATATTAAATCTCTAACTTGTTCACCTATGTGTTTTCTTGTAGTATGTCGAATTGGGGTTGATTTGGATGTGTTGGGGTTCAAAAATCTGGAAATTAGATTTAGGGACTGTTCTAAGTGATTTTGTGTGTGTTATCATGAGCCATTTGAACTGTCATTTAACCTTTACAAACCTGAGTTTAACATGATCTGAGATTTAGGGACTGTGGTATATAAAATCTGAAATCTGAATGAATGGGGATGATATATGTGTGAACTGGTTTCTTAGTTTTGACACAATGGTCACACACACACACACACCTAAATAATTCCCTTCACCGTTTCACTCTTGTCTCACCAACACATATGTCTCACTACCACACTCACACCCATGTACTCTCAAGTCACATGCACAACTCTCATGTTCGCACTCACACCCTCTATATATATATATCCTATTGTATATGCATATAATGTAATATATATATAATGTAGTGTATATACATATAATGTAAAATGTGTATATGTGATATATAATATGGTTTGTGTATCCTATAGGTATCTAATAAAGATATTTTGCAATGGGTTATAGGTTATGTAGTAAAGATATGTCTCAAGTATATGTGGCTTGTGTGTGTGCACTATATATATGTATCACATATATATATGTGGGTTATGGTTAGATTACAAGGTATATCTATAGTGTATTGCTTAGATATGGAATTGGCATGGTGTATGTGTTTGGTTTGGCCTAGGTAGAATAGCCTATGGCCTGTGTATGCCTGTTTGACTAACAGGCCTAGATTGGGCTTGTACAGCTTTGCTAGACCTAGAATAGACTTGCTAGACTAGTTTGACCTAGTGTAGACTTGTTTGACCTAGTTTGACTATAGTTGACCTAGTTTGACTTCTAGGGTTGACCAGAGTTGACCAAGAGTTGACTTTGGCCTAGATTGACCTAGATTCATGTAGAATGTATAGTAGTGCTTCATTTTACCATTCTGGACTTGTTGTGAATTGTGCTGTTCTGAATAGGAGCCAGACACCACTCCTCGGACAATACTTTTCAGTTGGACACTCAGATACCAGACGAGTACATTCTCTAATCATTTCATATCCCGCTTAGAATTATTTTCCTGCTTTAGATTACTTTACTTGATGCTGTCACGTTGGTAACACGGATTAGTACTATATGGATCCATTCTTGAGATGTTATCCCCTCAGGGAGCATCGTATACTACATGTTCTGTGCGTTTTACTTACATGGTGTATCACTATGCTTCACGATTCTTCGATCACTTGTGACATGTACTCTCATGATCACAGAGTCTTCCCAGAATCATCCCATTTATGGGTATTCCCAGAATCACACACATTTATGGGCTATCTATGTATCATCCCTTGTGGGCCTTTGCATAGAATCATAACATAACCTGGCTGGATCCTTGCGTATTGATTGGGGGTACGGGGGAGTAGAAGTAAACATGTGAATAATATCCAAGTAGTGTAGTTCCCAGAATCACTCCATAGTATAGTTCCCAGAATCTCCTATGCCATTCACATGTTTATATTGTACTCTGACTCACTAGCCACAGTTAGCTCTCTATTACAGTATATCTATTTCCATTACAGTTTTCTCTTTTTACATTCCATGTTTCTTTCAGTTTCCTGTATCTTACTCTACTGCATGTCTATATTTTCTAACCTGCTATGAACTGTTGAGATGTATTGTGCTCGTTCCTGTCCTGACTAGACCTGTTGAAATATTATAGAGGACGAGGAGGAGGCTGGTATGGATACCTATTACAGTGCTACCTTAGATGAGTGCCTGGACCTGGACCAACAGGAGGTCCCACTAGCTGTGGATGACACACCCTTAGACTAGGATGCTTTTATTTCAGTATTTCATGGATGATTGTACTTATTGATACTTGGGATCTGGGATTTATGTTATCTTAGACACTTAGACTTTCTGATGTAGTTGGGATATTCCTTTCATTTTTGCAGTTTCTCTTATCTATCTATCTGCTATCTTTTTATCTGCCTTAGTTGTGATTGAGTTACTTTCTGCTATGTCACCCCCATTCGGGGAGTATAAACTGTTTAAGCTTTATATTGTTAGATGTTGTGACCTAGGACAGCGTTCTACTGCCGACACTGCGGCGTAGGCTGGACGTACCCACGTCTCGTTCCCTAACTCTAGGGTGCGGGTCGTGACACGTTTTTAGTGGTGGCCCATACAGGTCTAGATTAGAAGTGTAGTGGTATTCGAATTAGAGTATCGCTACAGCCTGCAGTAGGATATAGGACATTAATTTTTAAGGTACTCGATCACATTAGGAAAAATTCTTTTATTGCCATCTAAATCCTTATTTTCAGCTGATCCTTTTGAATTTTAATTGTCCGCCTTTGTTATATCGCATCTTTCTCAGAAATTGATACTCTTGTTTGTCTATCTTCAGGATGGTAGAGACTCGATCGCAGCGTACCATTCATGAGGATGCTATGGAGGGGACTGCTACCTCCCAGCCAGTACAGTGGGACCAGGGGACTGCAGCTCCTGCCACCTCTGCTCGTATTGAGACCCCGATAGCAGCAGCAGGGGGTATGCTTCTACCGGCAGGGAGGCATGACCCAGTTCTCCCCGAGGATCCTTACCAGCATCCACCTCCAGGGACAGTGGACGCAGTGCAGCTACTAGCCTTCTTTCGGCAGTACATGGAGGGTCAGCAGACCCAGCAGCAGAGGTACACGGCAGAGCTCACTCGAGGCATTGAGCTGGCAGTGACAGCAGTAGAGAGGGTCATAGCTCAGCCAGCGGCAGCCCCGCAGCCGTACCAGCCACGGGAGAAGGGCATCCAGGACTTCCAAAAGATGCACCCGAGAGACTTCCGAGGGACAGAGGAGATCCTGTAAGCCGATGAGTGGATCGAGCATATGGAGGAGATCTTCAGGCTGGCTGAGATTCCGACGAGGCTCCAGATAGAGGCAGCGGCCAGCATGATACAGGATCTGGCCCGTACCTGGTACCAGACCGATCCGAGGGTCGGCACAGCAGGACAGACTTGGGCAGCATTCAAGAAGCTGTTCAAGGAGAAGTTCTTTCCAGACGCAGCACTGGGAGCCCTCGAGACCCAGTTTGAGGCCCTGGTCCAGGGGAGCCAGTCCATGGAGGAGTACGCAGGAGAGTTCTGCCGCCTAAGCAGATTTATGGAGGACCTGTCGGAGACGATGAAGGCCCGGAGGTTCCGAAAGGGCTTGGTAAAGGAGGTCAAGTCCTACACCAAGAACGCCCGCAGTGCTACATTTGAGGAGATCCTGGTGGACGCACTAGCTGCAGAGGATGATCTTGAGCTTAGGCTCAAGAAAGGACGAGACTCCCAGGGAGGCAACAGTAGCGAAGGACCGGCCAAGAGGCCGCACTTTCAGCAGCAGCACCACCAGCAGCAGAGGTTCCAGCCGTAGCAGTTTCAGTAGCAGAGGCACCAGCCAGTACAGCATCAGCAGCAGAGGGTGCAGCAGCAGGCACCGAGGCAGCAGGCCACCATCTGTGCTTATTGCAAGAAGCCAGGGCACGAGTGGAACGAGTGTAGGAAGAGGCTGGGCAAGTGCCTGGTATGTGGCTCAGGAGATCACCAGATGAGGGAGTATACCTTGACCACGGGACGAGCAGCTCAGGAAGGAGGAGCCAGAGCAGCAACAGGCCAACAGAAGGGACCAGCCCTGCCGACCCAGCAGCAGAGATTTGCTCAGCACCAGCAGCAGGCCAGGGGAGGCCAGCCGGGACGAGCTTTCGCCATGGCGGCTGAGGATGCAGAGGTGATCGGAGAGCTGATTGCAGGTTCGATTCTCCTCGACTCCAGTCCAGCTTTTGTATTATTCGATTCCGGTGCTTCACATAGCTTTATATATGTATCTTTTGCGATTAGACACGTATCATAGCTGAATCGTTGCCTAGGACTTACAAGATCACGACCGGGGGTGGCATTATCCTCGTGCGTGATGTTTGTAAGGGTCAAAAAGTTATTTTGGGAGGCCGTGAGTTAGAGGTGAGCCTGCTTGTGATGCCATTGTCGAACTACGATATAGTACTCGGCATAGATTGGTTGAGCAGGCACCACGCCAGCATTGATTGCAGAGGGGGTAGAGTTTTTTTCAGAGCACCGGGGGAGCCAAAGTTTGAGTACTCCAGATATCAGGCAGAGCAGAGCAGCGGAGTTTTCTGCGGAGTCTCGGTCGAGGAGGAGGCGATTCCACACCCCTTGATAGCAGAGTATATGGATGTTTTCCCAGAGGAGTTGTCGGGATTGTCACCAGACAGAGACATAGAGTTCTCGATAGACTTGGTTCCAGGAGCGGAACCCATCTCTCAGCATATCTATCGGGTGAACAACAGTGAGCTGGTGGAGCTGAAGAAGCAAGTGGATGAGCTGCAGGACAAGGGCTTCATCCGCTCGAGTTTGTCGCCATGGGGTACACCAGTGTTGTTTGTACCGAAGAAGGACGGGTCAGTACAGATGTGTATTGACTATAGGGCACTCAACAACCTCACGATCAAGAACAAATACCCACTGCCGCGGATCGACGATCTTTTTGACCAGTTGAGCGGAGATCAGGTATTTTCCAAGATTGATCTGAGGTCGGGATATCACCAGGTGAAGGTGAAGGAGGATGATATTTCCAAGACCACTTTCAGGACGCGGTACGGGCAGTTTGAGTTTTTGGTTATACCGTTTTTGCTAACCAATGCACCAGCAGTGTTTATGAACCTTATGAACAAGGTGTTCCACCAGTATCTGGATCAGTTTGTGGTGGTGTTCATAGACGATATCTTGATATATTCCAAGACTGAGAAGGAGCACGAGGAGCATCTACGGATAGTGCTGGAGATTCTCAAGAGGGAGCAGCTTTATGGGAAACTCTCCAAGTATGAGTTTTTCTTTGACCGGGTGGACTTCTTGGGGCACGTTGTGACAGGAGATGGTATCTCAGTTGACACCAAGAAGATTGTAGCAGTCGAGGCATGGGCAGCGTCGACTTCAGTTGCAGAGATCAGGAGTTTTCTGGGGCTGGTAGGATATTATCGGAGATTTGTGCAGGATTTCTTCCGGGTTGCAGAGCCGTTGACACGGTTCACCCGGAAGGATGCTGAGTATGTTTGGTCAGAGGAGTGTCAGGCAGGTTTTGATGAGTTGAAGAACCAGCTTACGACAGCTCCGATTCTGACATTGCCTTCAGGATCGGGTGGTTTCACTATTTATAGTGACGCTTCAGGGAAGGGGCTGGGTTGCATCTTGCAGCAGCATGGGAAGGTGATTGCCTATGCTTCCAGGCAATTACGTTCCCATGAGAAGAACTACCCTACCCACGACCTGGAGCTGGCGGCGGTGATTTTTGCTTTGAAGTTGTGAAAGCATTATCTGTATGGGGAGAGGGTGGAGATCTTCACAGATCACAAGAGCTTAAAGTATGTGTTCACTCAGAAGGAGTTGAACATAAGACAGCACAGATGGCTAGAGTTGATGAAGGACTTTGACATCCTACTTCAGTACCACCCAGGGAAGGCCAACGTGGTTGCCGATGCCTTGAGTAGGTATCCGACAGCCATGTGTTTGACCATGGATCGACATTTGCTTGCAGACTTGGAGAGCCTTGGGATTGAGGTGATCGTGCCCGGGGTACAGATGCAGTTATGGGGGATGCAGATTCAGTCGGACTTGGTGGAGAGGATCAAGTCAGCACAGTTTGAGGACGTTGCTCTGCGGTGTCTCCGAGAGCAGGTTCGAACGGGATTGCTGGAGGGCAAGTTTTCTCTTGCAGATGATGGTGCCTTGAGGCACAGTTCCAGATTATGTGTGCCCAGCAGAGAGCTCAGGAAGCAGGTTATGCAGGAGGCCTACAGATCTCAGTACTCCATACACCCAGGTGCCAACAAGATGTACCGAGAACTGAGGAAGCATGTTTGGTGGTCCGAGATGAAGCGGGAGGTGGCTCGCTTCATAGCTAGGTGCTTGATCTGTCAGCAGGTCAAGGCGGAGAGGCAGAGGCCCGATGGATTATTACAGCCGCTGCCCATTCCCGAGTAGAAATGTGAGCATATCACTATGGACTTCGTATCAGGATTGCCGCGTACACCAGGAGGGAAAGACGCAATTTGGGTCATCATTGACAGGTTGACCAAATTGGCCCACTTCTTTCCATTCAAGGTGGGTACGTCTACAGAGAGGCTTGCGAAGATGTACATGCGACAGATAGTCAGGATTCACGAAGTTCCGGTCAGCATCATCTCAGATCGGGATAGTCGCTTTACTTCCCATTTCTGGAGGAGTCTACAGACTAGCTTGGGCACTCAGCTCAAGTTTAGTACCGCATACCACCCCCAGACGGACGGACAGTCGGAGAGGACTATTCAGACTCTTGAGGATATGCTGCGGATGTGCGTTTTGGACTTTGGAGGCTCCTGGGAGGATTATCTTCATTTGGTGGAGTTTGCTTACAACAACAGTTTCTAGGCCAGCATTGAGATGTTACCTTTCGAGGCTCTGTACGGGCGTAGGTGCCGTACACCCTTATCTTGGGATGATGTTGGTGAGCGAGCTTTACTGGGGCCAGAGATGGTTGTTGATGCAGCCGAGAAGGTGAAGCTCATCAGGGACAGACTTCGCGTGGCGCAGGACATACATCGGCACTGGGCCGATAGCCACCGGAGGCCCTTGGAGTTTGAGGTACAGATTAGAGTAGGATTAGTTTAGGTTTAATTGTTTGTGTTTTATTAATCATGTTTGCTTATTATAATTAATTGAGACCTTGCTTGTGATTAGGTCGGAGACCAGATTTTCTTGAGGATATCTCTGACTCGTGGTATGATACGTTTTGGTGGAGGCGAGAAGCTTAGCCCGTGCTTCATCGGCCCTTTCGTTATCAGCGGGAGAGTCGATGATGTGTCATACAGGCTAGACTTGCCGCCTGCACTTGTGGGGGTCCACAACATATTCCATGTATCACAGTTGAGACGGTACGTGGCTGACCCTAGCCATGTGCTCGATCATTCAGAGATTGAGGTTGGGCCTTCTCTCAGCTATCCAGAGCAGCCATTGGAGATTCTGGATCGACGGGAGAAGGTTCTGAGGAACCAGGTGATACCTTTGGTACGCGTCGCATGGAGGCATCATTCTCCAGGAGAGTCGACCTGGGAGCGGGAGGATCAGATGCGCGAGCGGTACCCCTATCTTTTTGGACCTTGAGGTATACTTTTCTATCCTTCTCAGCAGTTTATTTTCGCCTTTAATTTCGAGGACGAAATTATTTTAAGGAGGGTAGATTTGTCACTACCACTTTTCTAGCTTGGGTGTATTTTGGTCATTTTTGAAATTTTGTGAAATATTTGGAATTATTATTTATTATTTGGATTTATTATAATTAATATGATTTTTAGTGATTTTTGGTGATTTTTAGTAGAATTGATTTTGACCCTATAGTTGACTTTGACTAGTGTTGACTAGAAGACTAACCTAGTGACTAACCTAGGTTAAGACCACTTGGTTAGGTTAAGTAAACTTGTTTTCACCTATTTTAGTGAGGGTTAAGTCATTGGAACTTGTTTGGAGGGATTTGGAGTTGATTTGACTAATGTAGCTTATGACTTCATAAGTCATGACTAATGACTTAGGCTTAATAGCCCATAGGCCCACACCATGAACCAACCCTAACCCTAATCAGCCCATGGCAGCCACTATTGACCTTTCCCATCCTATTTAATGCCCCCCCAAAGTTAGGACTAGCCTCCATTAAGTTTTCTTGCCAAGTTTTAGAAGAGGTCTTTCTCCATCTTCCATAAATCCTAGTAAATTCATTTTACCTCCTTTTTAATCCAAACAAATTGCATTAGGTTCTAAATTCTACCTATTTTCTGTTGGTATTTAATATTCTCAGATTTGGAGAGCTTTAGAGGAGTTTCACCATCAAGAAGAACATCACTCATTAGAGCTTTTTGAGGGTTTTGATTCACAGAGGTAACTTCCTATTTTCATCATAGAATCCTGAGATTTTTGCATCATTAGGGAGCCCTAGACCTAACCTAACAGTAGGAATAGGAAACCCTAAGTTTCTGTGTCCTTTCGTGTCCAAACAGGACACGTATCGGTGTACTATTCAATGTGTTTGTGGAAATGCCACTGTGGAATCGATTGTGTTATTTTCAAAATATTTTTGAATGGAAAATTGTGTTTTGATGTTGCTTACACGATTTTGATCTACTGAGTTGGATTCGTGCACGTGTCGTGTCGTTTTGGACACGCGTGCACACGCTTGGCACACGCGCGCGCGCGGCCTGGCGGATCCCCTGCTACTCGGGGGTTCCACAGGACACAATACTTGATCTTTGGACACGAAATTTTGTGGGGACTTAGGGGCACCTTCTGTCATCATGCTCACAAATTTTTGTCAAATTTTATGGTCGGGTTGGGGAGAAATCGACTGTGCACGGGGAACGTACTGCACTGTGCACAGTGTGTGTCTAGCCACTGATACGACTTCGAATAGCTGGACACGACACACACTGACATGATACAGGTTGACACACACCTAGACCTACCCTAGGTGCACCTACTGACACAAGCACGAGGCCTGGGTTGGCCTGTGTCGGGTGCACGACACGCGTGCACACCCGCACGAGACTGCCCAGTTTCCTGTGTCCAGTTTTATGTTTTGGTGTTTTAAATTGTTTGGACACATTTGTGTCCTCGTAGTGGGACACATTTACACTGTATGACACGTATACGACCTATATTTGAATTACCAACCATGGGGGTGGCATTTTAGCTCGATTTGATTTTCAATTCTCAAATTTCCCAATTTACTGATACCTTAATATCAGTCCTTATTCACTATTTTTCCCAGATTTAAATAAATGAACTTTGGCAATCATTTTAACCCATTAAACACTGATGTTTGTATGATATTAAATCTCTAACTTGTTCACCTATGTGTTTTCTTGTAGTATGTCGAATTGGGGTTGATTTGGATGTGTTGGGGTTCAAAAATCTGGAAATTAGATTTAGGGACTGTTCTAAGTGATTTTGTGTGTGTTATCATGAGCCATTTGAACTGTCATTTAACCTTTACAAACCTGAGTTTAACATGATCTGAGATTTAGGGACTGTGGTATATAAAATCTGAAATCTGAATGAATGGGGATGATATATGTGTGAACTGGTTTCTTAGTTTTGACACAATGGTCACACACACACACACCTATATAATTCCCTTCACCGTTTCACTCTTGTCTCACCAACACATATGTCTCACTACCACACTCACACCCATGTACTCTCAAGTCACATGCACAACTCTCATGTTCACACTCACACCCTCTATATATATATCCTATTGTATATACATTTTTTTTATATCCTATTGTATATACATATAATGTAATGTATATATATAATGTAGTGTATATACATATAATGTAAAATGTGTATATGTGATATATAATATGGTTTGTGTATCCTATAGGTATCTAATGAAGATATTTTGCAATGGGTTATAGGTTATGTAGTATAGATATGTCTCAAGTATATGTGGCTTGTGTGTGTGCACTATATATATGTATCACATATATATATGTGGGTTATGGTTAGATTACAAGGTATATCTATAGTGTATTGCTTAGATATGGAATTGGTATGGTGGATGTGTTTGGTTTGGCCTAGGTAGAATAGCCTATGGCCTGTGTATGCCTGTTTGACTAACATGCCTAGATTGGGCTTGTACAGCTTTACTAGACCTAGAATAGACTTGCTAGACTAGTTTGACCTAGTGTAGACTTGTTTGACCATAGTTGACCTAGTTTGACTTCTAGGATTGACCAAAGTTGACCAAGAGTTGACTTTGGCCTAGATTGACCTAGATTCATGTAGAATGCATAGTAGTGCTTCATTTTACCATTCTGGACTTGTTGTAACTTGTGATGTTCTGAATAGGAGCCAGACACCACTCCTCAGACAGTACTTTTCAGTTGGACACTCAGATACCAGGCGAGTACATTCTCTGATCATTTCATATCCCGCGTAGAATTATTTCCTGCTTTAGATTACTTTACTTGATGCTGTCACGTTGGTAACACGGATTAGTACTATATGGATCCATTCTTGAGATGTTATCCCCTCAAGGAGCATCGTATACTACATGTTCTGTGCGTTTCACTTACATGGTGTATCACTATGCTTCACGATTCTTCGATCACTTGTGACATGTACTCTCATGATCACAGAGTCTTTCCAGAATCATCCCATTTATGGGTATTTCCAGAATCATCCATTTATGGGCTATCCATGTATCACTCCTTGTTGGCCTTTGCATGGAATCATAACATAACCTGGCTGGATCCTTGCATATTGATTGGGGGTACGGGGGAGTAGAAGTAAACATGTGAATAATATCTACGTAGTGTAGTTCCCAGAATCACTCCATAGTATAGTTCCCAGAATCTCCTATGCCATTCACATGTTTATATTGTAGTCTGACACACTAGCCACAGTTAGCTCTCTATTACAGTATATCTATTTCCATTATAGTTTTCTCTGTTTATATTTCATGTTTCTTTCAGTTTCCTGTATCTTACTCTACTGTATGTCTATATTTTTTAACCTGCTATGAACTGTTGAGATGTATTGTGCTCGTTCCTGTCCTGACTGGACATGTTGAAATATTACAGAGGACGAGGAGGAGGCTGGTGTGGATACCTATTACGGTACTACCTTAGATGAGTGCCTGGACCTGGACCAGCAGTAGGTCCCACCAGTTGTGGATGACACACCCTTAGACTAGGATGCTTTTTTTTTCAGTATTTCATGGATGATTGTACTTATTGATACTTGGGATCTGGGATTTGTATTATCTTAGACCCTTAGACTTTCTGATGTACTTGGGATGTTCCTTTCATTTCTGCAGTTTCTCTTATCTATCTATCTGCTATCTTTTCATCTGCCTTAGTTGTGATTGAGTTACTTTCTGCTATGTCACCCCCATTCGGGGAGTATAAACTGTTTAAGCTTTATATTGTTAGATGTTGTGACCTAGGACAGCATTCTACCGCCGACACTGCGGCGTAGGCTGGACGTACCCACGTCTCGTGCCCTAACTCTAGGGTGCAGGTCGTGACATAATGTCTCAATATCAAGCAAGTAAGTAAAGTTACAAGATGTAAGATTACCAAATATATAATAGTAAGGCGTCCCAAACATTACATATTCAGCTGATCATGACGCTAGTCGTTACAAAATATGAAGACTAGCAAGAGTTTTAGTCATACATGATCAATCCTAGGATTTGTCAATCATGTTACAGCCCGTAGGCAGACAGTAATAAGGTATGCAATACAAGCTAACACGTGCTCTTCGGCTAAACGCCTCAAAAGAATATTTTTACAATAGAGTGGAAGAGCCAAAATAAACCCACTCGTTGCTAGGATTCCTTCTAGTGGTCACCATCTGGCTGGAAAGTCGGTAGATCCTCTGGTGCTGCTCCGATATCTGGCCATACAAAACCAGCTGGGTCAGACCCCAGAAAGAGCAAGTACCACAAAGGAGGCTTCACTTAGGAACTAAAACCAGCAATTAGCACAACAATAATAATAAGTAGTAGAACTGAAAATATAGAAAAATTCAGGGTGATATACGACGAGATAACCATGAAACTATTCAGATAACCGGGTTACAACCCGTATACCAAACAAGGATCGGGGTTGTAACCTTTCATCTGAATAGAACTTGGTTTTCCACATTTATCGACAAGATACTATAAAAAAATCAAGTAATGTAATAATCTTGTACAGGATCAAGACAAGACTAGACTGGTTATGCCTCATCCAACAATCACGGCCAAGCAATAAGTACGGCTTGATACTTTAACTAACTAGGGTTATCACAGGCCTAGTTACTAGCAAGATGCAGCAAGATTATTCCAACAACCACAACCCCTGCAGACCATCCAGGCTATCCGGACGCAATTAGGGGTTGAATTCAAGTGGGTACATCGTCCAGGAAACGTATGTACCCTTAGGTAGCTTGGAGGGTACAACACATGACAGTGTGCTGGAAATGTGCCCTACTCGACGGCAGGCTACAGATCCCAAGTGGGGCACCCAGATAACAGGATTGCCTGTAGCTGGAGAAATCTCTTCATGACTACTGGATTATTCTAGTAATTAGCCTTAGTCGATTTCAGTAGGTACCCCTGACCGTGGTACTCAGGGGTCCCTGTCCTAGACATGATGCAAGACAAGACACAAGCACAATCGTCCACGGTGTCCAGGTCATTCATTCTTGTCATGTCAAGTTAGCCGTCGCAACAGCATATCGAGAAATATCGTGTCAGGTTTATCATGTCAAGTTTATCATGTCAAGTTTATCATGTCAAGTTTATTTGTCAGGAGTGTGCCACGACATGCCACTATCATGTCATGTTACTTGTCAAGATTACTTATCATATCGAGAGTGCGTCACGACGGACCACCATCAAGAATTATTATGTCAAGTTTACTGATCAGGAGTGCACCACGACGGGCCACTATCAGGTCATGTTACTTGTCAAGAGTGCATCCATACGGGTTACTGTCGTGTTCATGGTACATGTGCAGGATAACATAGTACAAGCATTCTATCAAGAGACCCAAGCTACACTGAGGGTCACAAGACATTGTAGAAGCGTAGAATTTAAGGAGCATCTACATGCCAGAATTCCTATGCGCCTAACATTACATGCGCCAGGGAACATCAAACAAAGTACTGGGCACAGCAAGACAGCAAAAGTATAGACATCAAAAGGATTTTTATTTCATATAAAAGTCTATTACCTGTCCAAAAGAGGCTTTACAAAGGAGAATTTCTACAAAAAAAGAAAGATCCTAAGACTACAGCCAGGTGCAGCAAACTGCCATGCGCCTTCTGCCCGGCACATCATCAGTCAGGCGCATCACTTCAGCGTCTCAGTCAGGCGTGGTTGCGCATCATGAAGTCTCAGCATATGCGCTCTACTTCGACCCGATTAAGTGCTTCGACTAATGAAGCATTTATTGAACAGAACTAGGGTTGGCGATCAACCCCACTCTAGCTGAAGAAAGAGCTCTCCAAAGCCCAAGGAAGAGGAGAGCACCGTAACCCCGATATGCGGCTAAAGGAGCAGCTTTCAACACAACCAGAGTGGACAACACCCCACTCTTGCAGGAGGAAGAGCTCTCCAAAGCCCAAGGAAGATGGAAGCACCACAATTCTGAATTGTGGCTCTTCCAGCATAACGGAGACGGGGCTCGAGCATCCCGATCTTTGGATGCAACATGCACCTTCCGTCTGCCTCAGAAGTCCTTGATTTCGACTTTTGGTTGTAACAGTCACCTTCAAGTGCATGAATGAAGACAATTTGTCGCATCTTCACCCTCGGGAGCATCTTGTCAACAGAATGTGCTCGAGCAAATAAGTTCATTCGGGAAGACGTGAGAGAAGGAGAAGCAAACTCTCTCCTTGCTGCTATTTATAGGCCGAGCAAATCAAACCCATGCGCCAAGTGGCGGGCTCTCCGAATCCCGTGCAATGAATTTGTATTTATGGTGATGAACCTGACGCTTCGAATTCAGCCAAGTCAAAACGGCTATTTAAAGCACTCGAGGAACGCAACAGTCAGACCAATAAAGACGCATTATGCAAATGGATGTGCCGGTCAGATACCGCACATCCTACAGACACGCCCGTCGCTACCAAGCGCCATGCATGGATGCGCCCAACAAAGCACAGATCCATACATCCTAATCAACATGGACCCATGCGCCCAGTGGAACGCAGATTAATGCGCCCACTCAACAGCCCATCTCCCGTCAAAGAATATTAAATGCTGAAGTCCTGACACGACAGCAGCCATGCCTCGATGACAGAGCAGTAACAGCTTTTACAGAACAAGAAGCGCCACTGACGTCAGCGTCATCATTAATCTCTTCCGACGGTTACAAGCCACGTGGCCGCCCAGTCATTCGTATGCGTCTCTGCAGCCATGCGTCCAAACCTCTGCATGCGCTTCAAGAGCCATGCGCCTCTGACCTTTCTCTGATCCCTAAAGACAGAAGTCAGGTCGCTACTGAAGCCTCGCATGCACCTCAAAAGCCGTACGCCCAGACCGGTTCATGACTCCTGAAGTTGTAAGCTAAAGTCTTCTCATGCGCCCAACCCCAGGCGCATCCTGTCAGACCATTCTCCACCAAATCCGAGATCTTTGAGCTATGGACGCATGCCACGTGTCCTTTGACTCAATTCATCCTATGAAGGGGTACTAATCACCCAAGATCTCAGCAACTCAAAGATCCTCTCCCTTGCTACGTGCCAGCCCATAAAAGAAGCATGAAGGATTCAACCCACAAATGATGGTGCATCATCCATGCGCCTTCCGCAGCTTCAACCACGTGGCGCCCCCACGTACAGGCGTATCCTACATATGCGTGCATGAGCAGCCCAACCTGCTACTTATAAATAGAGGAATCATTTCCTTCTTCCAGGGACACATACGGACAGACAGACCTTCATACACACACAGTGAGAGAGGCAGATACAGACACTCAACGTCTTCTTTCTCTTCGCAAGCTCCAGCACCCAGAATAAGTCAGACCTTTAGAGAACCAAGAACCGTCGTCAGATCGTCAACGGAGTCAACACATCACCACTTGCTCTATCGACACAGGGACCCAGATAAACAAAAGTGTACTCTTAGGACTACATCTAAGTCCTACATTGTAACACTGTTCTGTTTGTAGTTGAAATTACAATCAAAAGATTTTAATGGCAAACAGGCTGGCGACTCTGTTGGGGACCTCTTTCTCCTCCGTCGAGAAAGCTGTGTCGTAATCTTACGACGTGAAGGTCGGCTCCTCCCACAAGATGCTGGTCGTACGCCTCAATCAACAGGCGTATGAGGAGTTCATCTCTGAAGGCAGTGCAAGTCCTTCGAAGCGGCTGCCGAAGCCGAAGAAGACTCGCCAAGCCTGGGTGCGCAAGGTTGACGCCCCTGGTACCACCACCGAAGGGGATGCGCTGATGTAGCCTACCCTTCCCGCTGACGTCCTCAGTAGCCAAGATGCGTCCACCGGTATAGCACATCTCTCGGGAAAGCGTGGGGCCGACCACATTCCTCAACCTTCTTCTTCTCAGATAAAGAAGATGCGTCGACGGAGCAGGGGCACAGCCAACGCCCTGCACATTGACTCTGATGTGCCACAGAAGGCATCTCTCTTTGACAGACTCACTCTCTGTCGTGGCGAGGATAATTTGGACTCTGAGTACTATGTACCTCAGTGGCCTGGTACGAAGAAATCCAAGGTAGCATGGGCCATGTGCCTTGAACGTGCTATACCAGCAGTGAGCCAGAGGCATACGCTCACAATAATGCACGCTGCCAATGGTAAACTGTACAAGGTTGACTCGGGTACTTCTGTGCCAGAAATGAGCCGACCTTCAAAGTCCTTGTCACACTTGGACGCATCTGCTACGTTCGTAACCAAGTCATGCAAGGCAAACTCAGTGGTCTTGAACTCCCGCGCCTACATTGGTTGTGTGTCTGAGGCTGGTTCTCGTCACTTTCAATGTTGCTCCCCCACTATTGATCTGGGTGCATCTTTTGTGTCGAATCAGGGGGTACAGCATTCACCTGACCACCTCGGCGCTTAGCCTTGCCATGCGCCTGATAGGGGTGTGAAGGTGGCACTCTCCTCCAACGATCTGCGTAACATGATCACTCACAAACGTCGATCAGAAGAGTTAAGTGACAAGCACAATACGCCCCTCACAGGACACACCTGTGCTGTAGTCACCATCAACTATTGTTGCAAGACAGCAGTTTCACTAAGGCAGTCCGTGTTCCAGCGGTTGCAATCATCAACACCTCTCTAACATCGCCTCGGAAAGAAGGTGTCAATTGAAGAGTAGCCAGAACTACAGGTTGCTTCTTGCAACGTAGTCTCCAACTCCCCATCAATTCGAAAGGCGACTGGTAACTCCTCGACCTCATCCTCATCCAAGAGCCAGCTGAGGAAGACCAAGACGACTGTCCCATCCTCAGGAGTATTTGAGGGCACCCGAAGGAGAAAGAAGATCTCAGAAGAAGCTGGAGGTAGTCAAGCCCATGTGGATCTTCATCCCGAAGACGAAGTCAGCCTCCCGAATATAGCTGGGGGCAGTCAAGCCCCTGTGGATCTTCATCCCGAAGATAAAGATGTCCTCCAGAACAAAGCTGGGGTAGTCAGGCCCTTGGTGATGCTCCTCCCAAAGACGAAGATGTCCTCCAGAACATAGCTGGGGGTAGCCAAGACGAAACTTCGGGAGAAGTTCCTCTTCAAGAGAGCGAGACTGAAAGCGAAGCTTCAACTAATCCTTCCACTTCCAGTCACATCATGACAGTATACATGATGGAAGCTGGTGATACGGAGTCAGATGCGCCTCCAACAGATCTTGTTCAGCGCATGGATATCCTGGAAGGAGGACTCAAAACCCTTTCTGCCTCCATGAAAACACTAACTCAAGCAGTATTCGAGATACGGTCAGCCTTGGCCAGAGCTCCTTCCACTAATCCTGACCCAGGAGTCAACGGAGAATCAAGTGTGCCCCTCTAACGGGCATCCTTGAATACCGATTGCCGTGAAGCACCTCGGACGTCGGAACCGTCAAATGCCCAACTCCAGGCTGTACCACCTTCTCCGACTCCAAGCTCCACGAAAGATGTGGTTGAGATGATCAAGGACTTGCGTGAACGCTTCGAGTCCAAGAACAGACAGGAGGAGCGCCTGAAGATGGGGATCCCGCAACCATACCCCCTCGAATGCAACAAAGTGGTTTATCCTCCCAAGTATAAACCACAAACATTGACACCATACGACGGGAAGGACTCTCCATGCCGTTATCTGACGTACTTCCAGTCTGAAACGGGACATCTTCCAAAGGAAGATGTGCTACTCACCAGCCTGTTCATCGAGGCACTAAAAGGAGTGGCTTGTGACTGGTACTGCAGTCTCCCTGAAAACTCTATATCTTCCTTCGACGACTTGACATCTCTCTTCCTCGATCGTTTCTATGACGGAAGGAAAGACATGATAATGGCGTCCCTGATAGAGGTACGTCAGAAGGAGAAGGAGACAGTTCGAGCATTCATCGAACGTTTTCGACAAGCTTGTTTCAGCCTACCCTCGAGTATGCCAGAAAATGCACTCCTCTCTTCCTGCAGCATAAACATGCTTCCTGCGATCAAGCTCTGGCTCAACTCCACTCCTCCTTTCGATTGGAGCTCATTGATTATTGAGGCTGAAGCAGCTGAAAAGAAGGCATCTAATGCTCGCCTTCTGGGAGTCAGTTTCCCTGCTTTCGAAGACAAAAAAAATGGCCTACTGCCAACAACCCTGGACGTGAGACAAAGGGGAAACAAGCGCTGACTGTCAATGCCTCCAAAGGTGCACAAGCACCTACTCAGAAGCCTCCGCTTGCGCCGAGGCCAAAGGAGGTCTATTCTTTCAACGACGAAGACACCTTACAACTCTTCGAGATGCTGAAGCAGGGTGATAAGATCAAATTGTCGGACCCGAAGCGTCCCGACGAGGTTGGGAGAGTGGACAATCCGAGGTACTGTCACTACCATCGGTTTGTCGGACACCCAACTCAGGACTTCTACGTCCTTAAAAACTATATTCGGCGCATGATCAATGCGAATGTTATCTCCGTTGACTATGAGGAGAAGACGGTCTCGGCCAACCTGGTGTCGCTCGAATTCGACACCTTGCCGCCAACCACAACACAAGATGGCGTCGTCCCCATCCCAAAGACGACAATGGAGGTGGTCAATCTACCACCTACTCGTGACAACGTGAGTGGACTCATCCCACTCACCACATCTCGGGGAGAGATCTTATGGGTTCATCCCGATCTCGTCTCCGAGGTTACTCAACCGGGGTACGCTCTACCTCCAAAGCTAAGGACAAGAAGATCAAGTCTTGCCGCATGGTCTCTTCCTCCGTGGAAGAGGCACTTCCTGTACAAATGCGTTCGCAGCTGAACGCCCAACCCGACGAAGCTGCCGTCGAAGTAGTACCTCCCTATACTGCCCCTGCTATCGAAGAAGGAGGTCCATCCAAACCTCCAGCAACCAATAAACAGAAATATGTAGAGGCCCGCTTCGACAAGCCTTTACAAAATGAGAATGCTTCGGGGCTAGCCAAGCCCCACAACTTCGACATACTGGCATAACTTGTCGTTTCTCTTGCCCGTTTGTCACTGTTCTAGCTTCTCCGTCTTTTCAAAGACACCCGTGAAGCTCTCTGTGAGGCTTTGAAGGATGTTGAGTCCTTCATCAGTCAGGTCAAGCAGCCTAAGGATCTTCCGACCATATGTGCACATTGCCATTGTGCGGATGAGGTCATCCCCAATATAATCCTCACCCAACAAGACATGTTGCTCAAGCACAACCGGCACAACAGGCCACTGTACTACTATCAGCCCCTATTTTTCAAAAATTAATTTAATTAGTGTTAATTAGTTGCTAATTGCCTAATTAGCTTTAAAATAATTTATTATGATTTTAGGAAATTTTCTAGAATTTTTAAATGATTTTTAAATAGTTTTTAAATCAATATATATCATTTTAAAATTAATTAAAATGTTTTAATATAGTTTTGTAATTTATTAAAATGTTTTAATAGAAGTTTGTAAATACTTAAATTATTTCAGTGGTAGTTTATAATTAATTAATTATTTTAAGTGCGGGATGCAAATTATTATTTGCATTCAGTCATAGTTAGGGACCTATTTGTAAAATCCTAATTTCTAGGGACCTAACTGCTAAAACCCCTTTCACCCACCCCCGACGACCAGCCAGCTGCCGACGATCGACCCCGATCTTTTCCGCCATTTTCGGCCAGCCACGGCGACAACCGACTTCAAAATCCTATAAATAGAACCCTCCCCCCCCCGTCCTAAACCCTAACCCTAGCTCGCCGCCGACCCCCCCCCACAGACCCCCTTTCTTTTCCGACGAGCCTAAACCCTAACCCTAACTCCGGCGAACCCCAACGCCACCTCTCCAGCGACCAACAGCCCCATCTACCACCACCATTCGGCGCCCACGGCGAGCTGAGTCGATCGCCACCCGAGCGCCGCCATGACGTCGCCTCCACCGCCGTCCAACGCTTTCGAAACCCTCCCCGAAGTCGGACACGTGAGTAACACTTCTAAAATTGTGTCGTGCGTATCTCGTGCTCACGTATGTGATTCGCCGTGTCCTGACAAGCATGATGGTAAGACTGGACACAAAAGACTAGACCCGTACGTGTCGTGCTTAGCACGGACACGCGACTCAGGTGTCCATAACTGTCAGGACACAGAGTTGTTTTATCGGGTTTAAATAATATTAACCTAAAGCTAAATAAATCTAACCCGAACCCTACCCCTAACACAAAGCTCGGGCTGAACCCCTGGCCAGCCCGACCAAACCCGAGAACCCGACCCTTTGGGCCGATTTCGAACCCCCCCTGTTCTGTTGTTTTGTTTTTCTTTTTGTTTTCTTTTTTGTTTTATTTTATTATATATATATGTATAAATGTATTTATATATATATGTATATATGTATTTTTGTATATATATTATTATATATATATACTGTTGTATACAGTATTTGTGTGTGTGTGTATATATATATATATATATATATATATATATATATATATATATATATATATATATATTTATATATATATATATATATATATATATATATATATATATATATATATATATATATATATATATATATATATATATATATATATATATATATATATAATATATATATATATAAACACATATACACATATACATACATACATATATATATATATATGTATGTATGTATATGTGTATATGTGTTTATATATATATATATATATATATATATATATATATATATATATATATATATATATATATATATATATATATATATATATATATATATATATTATTTTATATATATACTATTATATATATGTATATAGTTTATATTTAATATTTCTTATATATATATGTATGTATATTTATTATATGTATATATATATATCCATTATGTATATATATAAATATCTATATATTTATATGTATATATAAATATTGTGGTTATATATTTATATATGTATTTCAAATTCTACCTTGTATAAAATATTATTATGTAAGTTTCATAAGTTATTTTTATTATATTATAATTTGTGACTTGTATATTTTTTTTATCACTTTGAGAATATATATTATTATTATTTAAAATCCTATATTTTATTACTGCAACCATTTGGTGTCCAAGCCTAGCATGGGTTTTTGGGCTCCAATGTGTTTTCACACATTTAAGACCTGTACAAGTCATATTAGACTTGATTCATGGCCTTGGGTCCTGTATTTGAACTCTGGTTCAAATTATGTACATGGACAAAATACGCAGATAATTAATTATTTAATTTCAAATTGTGTACCATGCTGTTTTTGAATTTCTAAAAATACTTTACTTGCTGCTAAAATTTTGGAAAAATAATATTTTGATACTATGTTAATTTAGCATAATTTTTACAGTATTTAATTTACAGTTTTGTCACTATTTTGACATATGAAACCAGAACTCACTTTCTGTGTACCGATGAAAACTGATTTTTGTAAAATACATGTACTAGTTAATAAATTCTAAAAAAATTATAATAAATTTCTATAATTAACAAGGATCATTTTGGTACTTTATTTTATGTAAAATTGAGTTATTTTCTATCTCAAAATTTGTTGGAACACAATGTACAGTTGATTTATTTATTGAATAGTTACGACTTTTTAATGTTTTGTGTAAATTTGAGTTATAGTCGTATTAAACCCCACCCTGTACTAGTGTAAAGGGCCTAGAAAGTTAGTTATAGTATTGAGTCACCCCATGTTGGTCTCCTATGCTAAAGTCATCA
This sequence comes from Iris pallida, assembly GCA_029216955.1. Taxonomy (NCBI): domain Eukaryota; kingdom Viridiplantae; phylum Streptophyta; class Magnoliopsida; order Asparagales; family Iridaceae; genus Iris; species Iris pallida. The sequence goes on along the minus strand of JANAVB010043419.1, from coordinate 27,079,753 downwards.
TTTTGGCTAGGTGCCCAGTCACAAGTCGTGTTGCACCACTTAGTGTCTTAGTGTTTAACTTAGTGTAAAAACTAAGTTATGTATTTATTTCTACAGTGACGAGTTACCAGGCATCTATAGCATTCTTATCGCTGCTTTGCTTTGCTAGTGAAAAGTACCTTCTACGAAATTTATATACTGCTATAACAATAAACTATGATTCACCAACCATGTTAAATGCTGATCCTTGGGGTAGCAAGTTAAAACTTTACATGTTGTATTACTTTCAGTCTCTACCATGTTTAGGACAGTTTTTATATCTCTCACATAATTAAATAACGGGTTAAGGGGAAACTGTTAGTAGTGTACGTGATCATGACCCCCTTCTCCGTATGTATTTACCGAGCACTGTTATATTCTATATGTAACTTTGTCGTATGTCTAATCCCGCGTTTGTGAATGGACATGCACCGATGCCGTTAAGGGTACGTATGTACGCTTCAGAAACTTGATATGTACCGTTCTACATCCTTTTCACCTATTGACCGATTCACGTACATGCTACGGTTTTAAACTTTTAAACTATATGTTGTCATTTCTAAAAGAACCAATTAAACCATGATTTGCCATGATTCCAGTTTATTATATTCCTGTTCATGCTTCGTATATTTAGTTTGCTAGAATCAGTACTTGCTCCCGTCCTGACAGGATAACGTTGTAGGTATTCTTACCGAGGAGGAGTTGCTCTGCGACTCGTATTATGGAGTTACTGCCGAGGACCCGGCCTTATCTTACTAGGATGTACCTGTGGGGAACCTCGTCTAGTTTGTGATGTTACTCGGGATATTTAGTGTAGTCATGTATTAGACTACGTATTTTGTAACTGGACCTGTATCCAGTTTTACATTTCAGACTTGTACTTGGACTTATTATTATATGAGACGACTTTTGTGTTTGGAGCATTTATGACTCTTATTTACTTATAGAACTGTTAGCACATTTAGTCTGATCTTGTTACTTCTAGAACAGCTTACTGCGCTTTATCTCAAGCGCAGGCTGGACATGACTCGGCCCGGCCCAACAATTTGGGTAGCGGGTCATGACATGTTTTTAGTGGTGGCCGATGCAGGTCTCTGACTAAATTGTTTGGTTACGTTATTGTACCAAGCATGCCTGCAATTAGGAACTTAAGGTAATTAGACAACATTAGGAATGACGCTTAGAACACTTAGAGGAATACTAGGGTTGCAACATAGTAAATACATCACATGCTTGCTATTATAATTAGATTTTCTTGTCTATGATTGTTTACTTTAAAAAGTCCTTATAAGTCCTTTTTTATTTTTAGATGGTGCTTACTCGTTCATCCCAGTATGTCACACCTGAGAATGGCACACTCCCCTTCCAGTCAGCTGACCAGTTGACTGATACACCCCCACCTCCACCTACCATACTCCTCCACTCCAAAAATCTACCAACCCAGATGCCTCCACCACCTTCCACATCACAGTCCCAGCAGGACCCGATACTCCCACCACCACCTATCACTATACCTACCCAGGCTTCCGTCACATTCGACGGGAACCAACTGCTCACTCAGATCCAGGGGTTCCTAACAATCCATCAGGAGCAGACTACCCTACTCCGCCAGAGCATGGAGCATTCTAAGGAACGTACCGTGGTCCCACCCCCTGTAGAGCCACGACAGAGAGCGGAGACGATCAAGGACTTCATGGGTCTGAACCCCAAGGAGTTTTCAGGGACTGAGGGCATAGTAGTAGCAGATGACTGGCTAGACTCGGTAGAGAGGAAGCTCCTTGGAGTTACGATGCCGGATGACCTCCAGGTCGAGGTAGCGGAATTTCTGCTGATAGACTTGGTAGGAGTTTGGTTCCAGAATGAGCCATTATTTGTGAGAGGGAGGGCCACTTGGGATCAGTTCAAGACCCAGTTCAAGAAGAATTCTTCTCGACCACCGCTAGGGTAGCCATGGGACTACGATTCCCGAACATCCAGCAGGGAAACCGTTCTGTTGATGAGTATGCAGCAGAGTTCAGTCGCCTGAGCCGTTTTGCTCCTAGTCTGGTTGCAGACACAGAGGAGATGACACGTAAGTTTTGCCATGGTCTAGTTCCAGATATTAGCATTCTTATAGTGGCGAACGGTACGACTGACTACTACCAGAGCCTAGAGTTGACCCGGAGCATAGAGGAGCATCTTCAGTCTTGCAAGAGGCCAGCTTCTGTACACCTCGAGGGACCGTCCAAGCGTCAGGCTTTCAAGCAGAGAGCACCGACGCCGCACCAGCAGACATACCGTCCCCCTACACCACATCATCCGACCCCGCCAGTTAGATTCCCGGGACCCCGGCAGCAACAGAAGGGAGCTTTGTGTATTTTTTGTAAGAGGGTAGGCCATGACGCTTCCATCTATAGGAAGAGGTTGGGGCAGTGTTTGGCTTGTGGGTCTGTCCACCCATCAGCTTCGAGACTGTCTAGTAGCGAAGACTAGAGGTCCGCTTCCGACTCAGCAGCAGAGGTTTGGGCAACATCTGCAGCAGCAGAAGGGATCCCAGGGAAAGGCTTATAGTCTAGCCCTTGAGCCAGAGTTAGAGCAGGTTTTAGAGCCAGATTATTTGGCTAACGTCATCACAGGTCATATTTATTTGCATACTTTTCTAGCTCTATGCTTGTTTGATTCCGGTGCATCTCATAGCTTCCTGTCATTAGAGTTTTTGCATAAACACCACTTAGTAGCTACACCTACCGAGGAGATTAGTAGAGTAATGACGGAAGGAGGACCAGTGCCCATTAGAGCTATCTATAGATGCTCTATTACTATAGCCGAGAGAGAGTTCAGGGGACGATTCTTTGTGATGCCACTCCCCGGTTATGATATCATATTAGGGATGGACTGGCTTAGCTATGCCCATGCCGCTATAGACTGTCATGAGGGTAGTATTCTGTTCAGTCTCCCAGGCACAGCATCATTCAGTATCGAAGGACAGGACCGGAGATCAGCCTAGAGCCGAACTGTTGTGCGACAGTTGGGGATGTAGCACCGCCATACCCTATCATTAGGGAGTTTATGGATGTATTCCCAGAAGATCTTCCAGGACTTCTGCTTGACAGAGATGAGGAGTTCACTATAGATTTAGTACCGGGTTTATCACCAGTATCCCGGGCTTGCTATAGAGTGAACCCCAAGGAGGCCGTAGAGATGAAAGAGCTGATTGATGACCTGTTGAAAAAGGATTTCATTCGATCTAGTGCTTCTCCATGGGGAGCGCCAGTGCTCTTTGTGCCTAAGAAGGATGGTACAGTTCGGTTGTGTATTGACTACCGGGCGTTGAATGCCATCACCATTAAGAACAAATATCCTCTGTCCAGGATAGATGATTTGTTCGACCAGTTGAGTGGGGCGAAAGTATTTTCCAAGATAGACTTGAGATCCGGGTACCACCAGGTAAAGGTTAGGGCAGCAGACATCCAGAAGACGGCGTTTAACACGAAGTACAGGCAATACGAGTTTCTGGTGATGCCATTTGGTCTCACAAATGCGCCAGCTGTCTTTATGAATTTGATGAATAAGACATTTAACCAGTATCTGGATAAGTTCGTCGTAGTATTCATCGACGACATCCTGATATACTCGAAGATGCCGGAGGAGCATGCAGAGCACTTGCGGATAGTTTTGGGGATTCTGAGGCAGTAGAGGTTGTTTGCCAAATCGTCGAAGTACGAGTTTTTTTTAGACCGAGTGGAGTTTCTCGGCCATGTAGTTACTGGAGAGGGGATCTCGGTGGATCTCAGAAAGATTATTGCAGTTGAGACATGGAAGGCTCCGGCGTCAGTTTCAGAGATCGGAAGCTTTCTGGGTTTAGCAGGCTATTATAGAAAGTCCGTCCAGGACTTTGCTAGGATAGCTGAACCCATGACGAAGCTGACACGGAAGGATGCAGAGTACATTTGGTCAGAGGACTTCCAGACAGTGTTTGAGGAGCTGAAGAGGAGGCTGACGACCGCTCCAGTTCTGACACTACCTTCAGGATCTGGAGGTTTCACCATATACAGCGATGCTTCTGGGAAGGGGCTAGGATGTGTCCTACAGTAGCATGGAAAAGTGATTGCTTATGCATCTAGGCAATTACGGACTCATGAGCGGAACTATCCTACCCATGACCTAGAGTTAGCTGCGGTGATCTTTGCACTCAAGTTATGGAAACATTACTTATACGGAGAGCGTGTGGAAATCTTTACTGACCATAAGAGCTTGAAGTATGTGTTCACATAGAAAGAGATGAACATGCGGCAAAGATGATGGTTGGAGTTGATGAAGGACTTCGACATCGATTTATAGTATCACCCCGGAAAGGCAAATGTAGTGGCGGATGCGCTGAGCAGGCATCCGATGGCATGGTATCTGATGATAGATCGGCATTTACGGAAAGATCTGGAGAAGCTCGGTATCGAGATAGTTCGGCCAGGATCAGTGATACAGATGATGGCGCTTGACATTCAGTTAGGTTTGATAGAGTAGATCAGGAAGGCACAGCCTACAGATGAGAGCCTACGCAGACTTCGGGCCCAAGCTTTAGCTGGATTGCTGGATGACTTCACCGTAGCAGAGGATGGATCCTTGAGGCATGGCAGCCGATTGTGCGTGCCAAAGGGAGAGCTGGTAGAGGCAGTCTTGCAGGAGGCATACCGATCGAGATATTCTATTCACCCTGGTGCTAACAAGATATACCATGACTTGCGGGAACATCTTTGGTGGCACGGGATGAAGATAGATATATCACGTTTCATTTTAAGATGCCTAGTTTGCCAGCAGGTCAAGACGGAGCGCCAGAGGCCAGCTGGTCTTTTGCAGCCGTTATCCATTCCCGAGTGGAAGTGGGAACACATTACGATTGACTTCGTCTCAGGGCTTCCTCGTTCCCAAGGAGGAAAGGATGCCATTTGGGTCATCGTGGACAGGATGACGAAGTGTGCGCACTTCATACCCTTCAAGGTGGGGCTTTCCACCGAGAAGTTGGCAGAGCTATACATGCAGCAGATTGTTCGCTTGCACGGAGTACCAGTGAGCATCGTATCGGACAGAGACAACAGATTCACGTCCCACTACTGGAGGAGCTTGCAGGAGGAGTTGGGCAGTCGGCTCAAATTCAGTATAGCGTACCATCCGCAGACAGATGGGCAGTCCGAGAGGACGATACAGACACTGGAGGATATGCTGAGGACTTGTGTGCTGGACTTTGGCAGATCATGGGAGAGCCATCTGTACTTGGTAGAGTTTTCATACAACAACAGCTACCAAGCCATCATCGGCATATCTCCTTTCGAGGCACTATATGGACGATGATGCCGTACACCGCTCTTTTGGGATGATGTTGGGGACAGAGTTATGCTTGGGCCAGAGATGATCACGGATGCAGCAGAGAAGGTCGGGATGATCAGAGACAGGCTCAGAGTAGCTCAGGACAGGCAGAAATACTGGACCGATGCTAGTCGCAGACCGATGGAGTTCGCAGACGGTGATATGGTGCTAGTGAAGATATCACCTACTAGAGGGACGATCCGGTTCGGACGAGGAGGGAAGCTGAGCCCCAGATACATCGGGCCGTTCGAGATACTTTGCAGGATTAGAGAGGTAGCTTACAGGGTTGTACTTCCACCCAACCTAGCAGGAGTTCACTATGTCTTTCACGTATCTCAGCTGAGGAGATATGTTCCGGACCCCAGCCATGTGCTAGATCATTCAGAGTTGGAGATCGGGCCGAGCCTTGCAGTTACTGAGCAGCCAGTGGAGATATTGGACGTGAGAGAGAAGAGGCTGAGGAATAAGGTTATACCCTTAGTACGAGTAGCTTGGAGCCGTCACTCTCCGGGTGAATCTACTTGGGAGAGGGAGTCGGACATGAGGGAGAGATACCCTTACTTGTTCGATCCAACCGCTGCGAGGGAACCACCCGTTCCCGCTTGATACCTTAGAGGTTAGTTTCGATCGTAGCCTTAGTCATTTATTGCATTGTTTGCTATGTTAGAAATTGTAGGGTCTTCAATCCTTGTGAATTTCGAGAACAAATTTTTTTAAGGAGGGAAGACTTATCAGCCCCTATTTTTCAAAAATTAATTTAGTTAGTGTTAATTAGTTGCTAATGGCCTAATTAGCTTTAAAATAATTTATTATGATTTTAGGAATTTTTTTAGAATTTTTAAATAATTTTAAAATAGTTTGTAAATCAATATATATCATTTTGTAATTAATTAAAATATTTTAATATAGTTTTGTAATTTATTAAAATGTTTTAATAGCAGTTTGTAAATACTTAAATTGTTTTAGTGGTAGTTTGCAATTAATTAATTGTTTTAAGTGCGGGATGCAAATTATTATTTGCATTCAATCATAGTTAGGGACCTATTTGTAAAATCCTAATTCCTAGGGACCTAACTGCTAAAACCCCTTTCACCCACCCCCGACGACCAGCCAGCTGCCGACGACCGACCCCGATCTTTTCTGCCATTTTCGGCCAGCCACGACGACAACCGACTTCGAAATCCTATAAATAGAACCCCCCCTCCCCCGTCCTAAACCCTAACCCTAGCTCGCCGCCGACCCCCCCACAGACCCCCTTTCTTTCCCGACGAGCCTAAACCCTAACCCTAACTCCGGCGAACCCCAACGCCACCTCCCCAGCGACCAACAGCCCCATCCACCACCACCATTCGGCACGCCACGGCGAGCTGAGTCGATCGCCACCCGAGCGCCGCCACGACGTCGCCTCCTCCGCCGCCCAGCGCTTTCGAAACCCTCCCCGAAGTCGGACACGTGAGTAACACTTCTAAAATTGTGTCGTGCGTATCTCGTGCTCACGCATGTGATTCGTCATGTCCTGACGAGCATGATGGTAAGACAGGACTCGAAAGACTAGACCCGTACGTGTCGTGCTTAGCACGGACAAGCGACTCAAGTGTCCTTAACTGTCAGGACACAGAGTTGTTTTATCGGGTTTAAATAATATTAACCTAAACCTAAATAAATCTAACCCGAACCCTACCCCTAACACAAAGCTCGGGCTGACCCCCTGGCCAGCCTGACCAAACCCGAGAACCCGACCCTTTGGGCCGAGTTTGAACCCCCCCTGTTCTGTTGTTTTGTTTTTCTTTTTGTTTTCTTTTTTTGTTTTATTTTATTTTATTATATATATATATATATATATATATATATATATATATATATATATATATATATATATATATGTATAAATGTATTTTTATATATATGTATATATGTATTTTTGTATATATACTATTATATATATATACTGTTGTATACAGTATATATATATATATATATATATATATATATATATATATATATATATATATATATATATATATATATATATATATATATATATATATATATATATAATATATATATATATATATATATATATATATATATATATATATATATATATATATATATATATATATATATATATATATATATATTATTTAGTATTTTATTATATAATGTATATGTATATATATGTATACAGTATTTGTATATATGTATATAGTTTATATTTAATATTTCTTATATATATGTATGTATATTTATTATATGTATATATATCCATTATGTATATATATAAATATCTATATATTTATATGTATATATAAATATTGTGGTTATATATTTATATATGTATTTCAAATTCTACCCTTGTATAAAATATTATTATGTAAATTTCACAAGTTATTTTTATTATATTATAATTTGTGACTTGTATATTTTTTATCACTTTGAGAATATATATTATTATTATTTAAAATCGTGCATTTTATTACTGCAACCATTTGGTGTCCAAGCCTAGCATGGGTTTTTGGGCTCCAATGTGTTTTCACGCATTCAAGACCTGTACAAGTCATATTAGACTTGATTCATGGCCTTGGGTCCTGTATTTGAACTCTGGTTCAAATTATGTACATGGATAAAATACGCAGATAATTAATTATTTAATTTTAGATTGTGTACCATGCTGTTTTTGAATTTCTAAAAATACTTTACTTGCTGTTAAAATTCTAGAAAAATAATATTTAGATACTATGTTAATTTAGATAATTTAGCATAATTTTTACAGTATTTAATTTACAGTTTTGCCACTGTTTTGACATATGAAACCAGAACTCACTTTCTGTATACCTATGAAAACTGATTTTTTTTAAAATACATGTACTGGTTAATAAATTCCAAAACAATTATAATAAATTTCTATAATTAACAAGGATCATTTTGATACTTTATTTTATGTAAAATTGAGCTTTTTTCTATCTCAAAAATTGTTGGAACACAATGTACAGTTGATTTAATTATTGAATAGTTACGACTTTTTAATGTTTTGTGTAAATTTGAGTTTTAGTCGTATTAAACCCCACCCCGCACTAGTGTAAAGGCCCTAGAAAGTTAGTTATAGTATTGAGTCACCCCACATTGGTCTCCTATGCTAAAGTCATCATTTTGGCTAGGTTCCCAGTCACAAGTCGTGTTGCACCACTTAGTGTCTTAGTGTTTAACTTAGTGTAAAAACTAAGTTATGTATTTATTTCTACAGTGACGAGTTACCAGGCATCTATAGCATTCTTATCGCTGCTTTGCTTTGCTAGAGGCAAGTACTTTCTACGAACTTTACATACTGCTATAATAATAAATTGTGATTCACCAACCATGTTAAATGCTGATCCTTGGGATAGCAAGTTAAAACTTTACATGTTGTATTACTTTCAGTCTCTACCAAGTTTAGGATAGTTTTTCATATCTCTCACATAATTAAATAACGGGTTAAGGAGAAACTGTTAGTAGTGTACGTGATCATGACCCCCTTCTCCGTATGTATTTACCGAGCACTGTTACATTCTATATGTAACTTTGTCGTATGTCTGATCTCGCATTTGTGTATGGACATACACTGATGCCGTTAAGGGTACGTATGTACGCTTCATAAACTTGATATGTACCGCTGTACATCCTTTTCACCTATTGACCGATTCACGTACATGCTACGGTTTTAAACTTTTAAACTATATGTTGTCATTTCTAAAAGAACCAATTAAACCATGATATGCCATGATTCCAGTTTATTATATTCCTGTTCATGGTTCATATATTTAGTTTGCTAGAATCAGTACTTGCTCTCGTCCTGACAGGATAACGTTATAGGTATTCTTACTGAGGAGGAGTTGCTCTGCGACTCGTATTATGGAGTTACTGCCGAGGACCCGGCCTTGTCTTACTAGGATGTACCTGCGGGGAACCTCGTCTAGTTTGTGATGTTACTCGGAATATTTAGTGTAGTCTTGTATTAGACTACGTATTTTGTAACTGGACCTGTATCCAATTTTACATTTCAGACTTGTACTTGGACTTATTATTATATGAGACGACTTTTGTGTTTGGAGCATTTATGACTCTTATTTACTTATAAAACTGTTAGCACATTTAGTCTGATCTTGTTACTTCTAGAACAACTTACTGCGCTTATCTCAAGCGTTGGCTGGACATGACTCGGCCCGGCCCAACAATTTGGGTAGCGGGTCGTGACAACTACACAGGGTTTGTGGGTTCCGTCAAGGTGAAGCGAATTCAGATTGATCCAGGGTCTGCATCATCCCAAGGACTCTGCTGTTAACACTGGGGATCTCGATGTACCATCTGGTGCCTTCCAACACTACAATCAGTGGCTTCAATGCCAACAAAGTATAAGTCGCTCGATGAAGGGGAAGCCAATGATGCTGACGACGAAGCAGAAACAGTGGCAGAGCCGGACATGGAGCCAGAGATGATTCCCGACGCACCCTTGAATATTTGACTCAAAGGGAAACCGCCTCAGATGCTGCCTCCCATGACCATCAAGCTACCTGGAAAAGCACCGACATCTCTAGGTAGAGCTCCTACTGAAGCTCCCTTGAAGATACGGCTCAAGGAAAAACCTCCTCAGACGTCAGCTCCCATTGTGGCAAAACTACAGAGGAAGGCACCTGTCATCGAAGGCACAGTCGAGGCACCCCTGAAGGTGCGTCTTAAAGGCAAGCCTCCACAATCATCCAAGCTGCAAGAGAAGGCCCACACAGCCCTCTCGGATCCAAAGGTCAAGTCTGTGATAGACTCTCCCGAACCGGCCCCGGTGCTCACAGATAAAGAGTTAGGAGAGTACATCCCTGCTGATATAGATGCACCTTCTCTTGATAATATAATCTTGCGGGACAAAATCTCTTATTTTATCAATAATAGAGTATCTTTCAATTATTCTAGTCTTCCACATTGAAATGCCATGTATACACTAGATAATGCTCTACGGTCGTTACAAACACAAATAATGACCGTCAATCATGTAAATCGAGTAGTCCCATCCCAAGGAGTCTGTTTTATAGTCCCACTGCGGAATCGGGATGAAAAACCCATCATCTTCGACAAAGTCGAGCGTCATCAAGACCTTCTACCACTCGAGCCAGAACCAGATACCGGTAGAATACAAGTCTATCGGTACACGGACAAGGAAAAGTACCTCATTCAAAGGATAGGTTACGACAGGCCACTATCATGTCATGTAACTTATCAATATTACTTATCATGTCGAGAGTGCATCACGACGGACCACCATCAAGAATTATCATGTCAAGTTTACTGGTCAGGAGTACGCCACGACGGGCCACTATCAGGTCATGTTACTTATCAAGAGTGCACCCCTATGGGTCACTGTCGTGTTCATGGTACATGTGCAGGATAACATAGTACAAGCATTATATCAAGAGACCCAAGCTACACTGAGGGTCACAAGACATGAGCATAATAATATAATTAAAATAACATAGGGCCAAGCAGGGAGAGGAGTCATGCGGCTCGGGTACATGCGGCCAGGGGACTTAAGGGCATATGCGGCTCAAGAAGGACGGGAATATGCGGCTCAGGATCACTGGGTCTCATGCGGCTGGGGAATAGACTGAGTCTTATGCGGCTCAGCCAAAGCGGGTCATGCGGCACGGGTCCAAGTAAATGCTATACGGCTGGGTTTTATGCGGCAGGAGAATCACTGGCCTATGCGGCCAGGGAAGAATTGGGTCCCATGCGGCTGGAAGGACTCGGGTCCTTATGCGGCCAGGAAATGGGCCTTATGCGGCTGGAGAACAGTTCAGGGTTCATGCGGCCAGGGTTAAGTCTCATGCGGCTGAAGTAAAATAAGTCTCATGCGGTCGAAGATCAATTCTTCATGCGGCTGGAAGAATAACTAGGTCTTATGCGGCTCGGGGATAAAGTTCCTGCGGGTAGGCCATACGGCCAAGTCATGCAGCAAGGCTTATGCGGCCAGGAAGGAACATGTCGCATAAAAGATCATGTGGCTAAGTTCATGCAGCAAGAAACATGCGGCTGAGAACTGTTCTTCTTTTCCATTCTTTCGAGAAGAACTATGCAAGCCAGGGCTCTCAAGCTTCATAAAACCTTCATCCATAGTCCAAATCCGAACTTCCATAGGTCAAAATAGAGCAGAATAAAATTCTCTACAACATGGAACCATCAGAACTTGATAATAACAAGATTAAATAGATCAAAACCCAAGAAATCCAAAAGTGAAATAAACTTAGATCTACAAGCAATGAGCCATGGAAATTGAAAATACTAAGTACTAAAGTGTTTTAGAATGCTGTGACGAAAAGAATGGAACAATAAAACTTGAGTTCCTCCATGAAGCAAGCTGCACTTGCCTAAGCTCTCCTGGTAGGTGGAGAGAATTAATAGAGAAAGAAGAAGAAATGAATGAGGAGAGAGAAAGAAGTGGGGTTGGTGGCTTAATAAATGATGATGGTGGTGGCAGGTAGGGGTTCATGCTAACCCAAACCCAACCAAACCCAACCAAACAAAACCAAGACAAGCCAAGCCACACCAGGATGAGCCCAAAATAAGCTAAACCAGGATCAAGACAAGCATGACAAGTCTAACTACAGGTCGGGATTTCGTATACGTATACAAAATATGTAATACGAACCACAGACATTACACATATTGAATCTGTAACTGAGGCTGCTGCTGAATCTGCCTCTGTTGGAAGTGAGGGCGCTTCGTCGGCCCCGTACTAGAGCTCGCACCTAGAACATCGCTGCCCCTCATCGGCTTGAGGCCGAAGTCCTCTTCTGCTATCTGCGCCTCCATTAGTATCTGCTCGAAGGTCGCATCGCGTCGCCCGAAAGTATGAGTGCAAAATGCATGAATAAGGCCCCTTCGGAACTTGCGGGCCTTATACCCTTCATTCTGGATCGGATCTGGTGCAAACCAACTCAGACGGAAGAACTCCGCTGTATACTCGTCCACCGACGAGTTCCCCTGCACCAATCCGACAAACTGACCCTCCAGAGCTGTCAGAGCCACATCGGGGTAGAACTTCTCCTTAAAGAGTCGCCTGAGGTTCTCCTATGTCAAACCTCTCATGCACGAGGATCCGTACGAAACCAAGTCAAGGCGATATCGAAAAACTGACTCGCCGCAGGCATCACCCAAAGCCCTTTCGGGACCTCTGCTAACTCCAGGCTCCGCTGGACATCCTCCAACCAGTCATCCGTATACGGGATACCCTCGGTACCCTTGAAGTCCCTCGGGTTCATCTTTCTGAAATCTAGACATGTGCCAGGCCTCCTCTGACCCTGCTGCTGCTGAACTAGGACACCCTGAACAGTATCCGATACAACCCTCTCAACTGCTGCCATCACCAACTGGTAGGAGTTCTCCATGCTCTGTCGTAGCACCTCTGTCTGGCGGTAAGATGAGACAGCCTGATGCTGCTGTACCTCGGCCTGGGCCCTCTGGGTCTGCAATATCTACTGTAGAAGGGCCATCATCTGCTATACATCAGTCAATAGTAGAGGCGGCGGTGGAAGAGTCTCAGAAATAACTATGGACGGTCTCGCAGCTATAGGTGGAAGACCTCCTGGAACTGTCGCTGCTACTCCTATCTGAAGGAAAGAAACTGAGGTGGCAACTCCCTCAACTGTAGCTCCTTCAGTCGGAGGTTGAGGTCCTACCAGATCGGGCCTCTATGGAACAGCACTAGATCCTGCTGCCTGAGAGCGAGTAATCGTCATCCTGAGGATAGATTGAAACAAGGAATCAATATAGCACATGATAGGGAATATCAAAGAAGGATAATTAAATTCAAATGCAAAAGAGTTATCATGGTAATCAAAAGATTAGAAATTTTCGAAAATGTGATTGAGTAACCCCTATCATATCCTAGATCCTATGTCCTAATCGCAGGCTCGTAATTAGTACTCTAAGTCGAGCACCATTACGAGATCTCACTAACTACGACACTGACCTGCATGGGCCACCACAAAAATGTGTCATGACCCGCTCCCTGATTAGAGGCACGAGCATGTGGGTACGTCCAGTCTACGTCATAGAATCGGCGGTAGAACGCTGTATAGGTCGTCTGTAAATGCTACAACTAAACATTATAAAGGTACCTGTCATCTCCGTACGGAGGAATATAATATGGCATAACTCAATCGCAAGATAAAACTAAGGTAGATAGCACGAAATAGAAATATGATAGAAGTAAAAACTGGAAATAAGTTCAGGATCCAACACAGCTCAGAGATATAAACAACATCACAGAGTCACAAAATATAATATAGAATACTACAGTCTGAAAATACTAGCTGGATCGCAGTCCAGGCAAACCTAACTAAGCTATACTACTCTGGATGTGCAAAATCTAGTGGCTCAACTAACAGGCCATAGTTCTGGACTAAGTCTCCATCGATCGTGACCCCATAGTAGGTCGAGCAGTCTGTCTCAGAATCATCTGTGATATATCAACGCTATCCTGTCAGGAAAATGAGCAAGTACAAATACTAACAACAGTTCTATATGAATTGACAAATTCTATAAAAGATAATTATAATAAAATACAAGGCAAAGATATAGGATGACTTGGGAGCTATTCGGAAGCCGAGTTACAACCGTAAACCAAACAAGGACCGGGGTTGTAATCCTTCTCTCGAACAGAACTTAGCCTCCAATCAAGGTTTAACATAAGATCATGTAGAACATGTGAGTACTGAATATCATAACATGGTAAAAAGTACTAAATGTAGAACTGAGCAGGATATATGATGTAATAAAATAAATATAAAATATGCCATGAATTATTAGAGCATTATGTGATCGACTTGGGAAAGTTACAGGACAGGCTATCCACTTGGCCCAACAGTCACATAAAAATTACTGAAAAGGATCATACCGGCCAACTTGGATAACGAGCACAAGAAATAAGATCTCGCTACACCCTACGTGAGATGAGAGTAGCGCAAACACAAGAATATAGTAACATGGTGGCTTTGATCACATAGCCCCAAATAATTTTCCATCCCCGAATAGTATAATAGATCCGAACATGACACGTCTTGACACGGGATTCCCTAAGAGGGTAGCAAGTCCCCTTAGGAATCGGTGTCTATACAAGTACAGGGAACAAGACAGGAAATATACCAATATACTAAGAAAATCAAAGAACAACATCTCATGTCATGATCCAACATATACTAGTCTGTGAACCATCGTGTCTGGAAATCAAGTAAGACACTACAACTGAATCAGATATAGCAGATATCAAGATAATAAAAACTATCAGTGAATGTACTCGCCTATGGTCCTGAGCTGATAAAGTGAACAGATGCTCAGAGTAATCACAGACCTAAAGATGAGATACTATAAGTCAAAACATGGTTTAATAATGAAAGGAAAACTAATTAAGTCATGATATGCAAGTCTAAGTCAAACTAGGTCAAACTAGGTCATATTAGGCCAAACTAGGTCATACTAGGTCATACTAGGTCATACTAGATCATACTAGGTCATACTAGGTCATACTAGGTCACAGAAAGTCAATCCAAGTCAAACTAGGTCAAACTGGGTCAAAGGTTGAGTTACAGTTGACTTTTAGTCAACTGGTCAACCCTGGTCAACTCTAGGTCAACCCTGGGTCAAACTAGGCTAATGTTGACCAACTATTGACTTTCAGTCAACTGGTCAACTCTGATTTGGTTTCGGGTCAATTCTAGTCACTTTTAGGCTATGTTTGACTTTCGGTTGACTTCGTTGACTTTTGGTCAAAACGGTCAACCGAGGTCAAAACTAGTCTAAGAGCACTAATTCTAACCATTACCAACCAAGTCAATCAATTTCTAACCATATCCTAACACCTTAGACTCATACCTTAGCTTCTAGGTAATTACCTTAACCTTACCTATTACCCTTCACAAAGTATTCCCAATATCTTTCCCCGATACATAGGCAACCCTTCCTAACCTTGGTAGACTGACCTAGGCTTCTTAGGGTAGCTAGACACTAACCTATCTAGATATTACCAACCCAGAAATCTAGGTATCTAGCCCATCCAGTCCATCTTATCTCTATGTTGGTCGCTCTCAAAATTACCTTAAAGTATCATGTGACACCCTATGGTATCTTGAGATACCACTCTCCTAACACTAGCCACCATACTAGCTCTATTAGGATACTAACTTATCTAGTACACTCACTAAACACACCCCACTAGGTCCACAACTCTTAAATCTAACATCTCGTATCCTAACTTATACTAACATATATGCTAACATCTACTAACAATCCTAATTAACAATTATCTAACAACTTGGTAGAAAACTCTATCTAACAATGGATAACTAATATAAGAAAATGGCTAAGTGAAAGGGGGCTAATTTCTAAAGGAAACAGGGGATTAAATGGATTAAAACTAAAGGCTTAAAAGCTTAAAAAGCTGTCAATAAGCTGCTGCTGAAAAGCTGATGCTTATTGCACTGCTTATGTTGCTGCTTATGCTCACTGCTTGCAGAAACTGCTGATGCTGCTTGCAGAAACTGCTGCTACTGCTTGCAGAAGCTGCTGCTGCTTTTTGCTGTATTTGCTTATTGCTTATCAATCTCTTATATATATATATATATATATACATTCAATAATAAAAATACTTGTATATATATTATGATACATGGAGAAAAATGTAATGACAAGCAATAACATATCTCAAACATATAAAAATATAATATTAAAACATGTATTAAATTATCTAAACACAAGTGTCCAATATTGGGGGTTTCCCACATGGACACAAAGCACAATAAGGACACTCCTAATAGCTCCAAATGGATACAAAATAGACACAAATGTAGACATAACCATGGGGGTCATTTCTATGGGTTCAAAATAATCCTATATGCATGTAGAATTGAAATAGAGGGTAGATTTTACCTTCCGGGCGGTGAAATCCAAAGAAACTCCTTCCGATACGGCACTGACACGAAAGGATCTCCAAATAGACACAAACCAAAGCCAAATCCTCCCAAACTTGGCTAGCACCCTATCTTCATGGAGTAGAGAAGAAATGAAGAAGATTTGGTAAAAGAAAGGATTAATTTGGAGATGAAATCAATGGAGGTTCCTCTCTAATTTGGGGAAGAACAAGAGAGAGAAAATTTGCGGATAATAACCAAATGAGAATGACTCATTCCCCTTCTCTACTGGCCGGCCCAAAAATGCTAGGTATCCCCTATTGTGTAAAGTCTAAAATACCCCCCACTTGTCCTATTGGTTTTAATTAAAATTAGGTTTTAGTTTGAGGCTAATTTAGTCTAGTTTACGTCTCTAATTAATCCAACCTAGTCATAAATATTTAGTCTAACCATACTAACTTAATTATTGTTATGTGGGCCATGTCTAACTAATGAGTGGGTCCTACTAGAGTCAAAGCTACCCCGGATCTCCGATACAAGACGGATTGTGTTAAAATTCGAACCCGACTCAAATAACCCCAAAATAATATCATAAATAATAAAATTATTCCAAAATTATTCTAAAGTAGAAAATGACAAAAATATTCCTGTTTTTGAAAACTGGGGGTGACATCTTCACTATATCCTAGTGCATGATGAAGAACTTAGCTGAGAGCTCATCAGGGCCCGGAGATTTATTCGTGCTAGAAGCCAACACGATATCCTCCACTTCTTTGAGTGTGATGGGGGCGTGAAGAGTCGCGTTGCCTTCATATGTCACCACTCTCTTGCATACTACAGGCTGGAGCTCGACAGTCGTACCCTCCCTCTTTTAGAGCTTAGAGAAGTATTTTACAACTTCTGACTCAATGTCGCTAGGATTCTCTATATTCCTGCCATTTGAATCGATAAGCTACGCTATGTGGTTGCGGCTTTGTCTAGCTTTCACAATGTCATGGAAGAATTTAGTGCAACTATCCCCTTCCCTAAGCCAATCACATTTAGCTTTTTGCTTAAGATTTATTTCCTATATCATAGACAGTCTAATAACCGCCTCCTTCAACTCTCTCTCTCCCTAAGCAAACTGTCACTGGTAAAGGAATTTTGATTGTAAATTTGAATATCTTCTAACTCTTTTTTGGTATCGACCAACAGAGACGAGGATTGTCCTTTTTGCCAAAGCTTGAGCCGGTTTTTGACTTTCTTCATCTTGTTCACTAGGAAAAATGACTGAAACCAGAAGAGATCGTGCTCCACCCTTCGACTACAGCCTCAGTGTACCCATCAAGGAGATGCCAAGCATTGCAATATTTGAACGGAGGAGCATTTTGATGAATACACTCGAGCAACCTAACCAGTAAGGGTGAATGGTCACTAGGGCCTGAAGAGAGGCCAGATACGACGATATGGAGGAAGGAGCTGAACCAGAGGGCATTCCCCATCGCTCTGTCTATCTGACACTCGACCCTTCTCTCAATAGCCTGTTTATTTAATTTCCAAACCATACCCGATCGATGAAGGTCAGCTATCCCAGCCTTGAGGACACAATTTTTGAAGTCATCAAGTATAGGCTCAGGGACCTGTCTCCGTCCCTTCTTCTCTTTCCTGTGCATTATAGCATTGAAGTCGCCTAAAAGTAAAAGGGGAAGAGTCGAACCCATACCTTGACTGACCTTGATAATGTCTTTCCATAAAGTAGGCCTCAAGATAAGGTCATTAAAATCGTAAACTGCCCCAACTAATAACTTCAAGCCTCATTCGTTGATGAACTCTATCACTAACATATGTTGAGATTTGAATCTAAGAGTGCCCTTCCACTTATTATTATCCCACAAGACCCAGATCATGGCCATTTCGTTAATATGAAGATTATGGGTAGACTCCCATTTCATAGGCACCCTGCGAGCTAACATAGCAGGAAATTTGATCTTAGATTCAAGCAAAATGACAATCGAGCTCTTGTGTTTCCACATAAGCTCCTTAATGCTTATCCATCTCGCTATCGAGTTGGCTCCCCTGACGTTCCATGACACAATCGATATTAAATATTAATAGAAGATTCCTTCGGATGTCTCATACTCATCCGTGAAGGCGCTAATGAGTTGTCTTCTTTGGAGGAGCAATTCTCCTTCTCGTATTGTTGTTTGGGATTAGCTTTCTGCACTATCTCTGTCCATTGGGGATTAACCTTAGTGAGCCTAGCCTCATCTATCATTCCTACCTGGAGAACAGCCCTCTACGTGCTTGGGTTCTTCTGAAAAGTTGGAGTGTTCTTCTTCCTAGCTTTAGGATCCTTATTAGAGCTCGGGGAAACAAAATTAAGGATGTTAGCTCCACCTTGATCTATAGCTTTGGTTTTATTGGTATCTATATACCAGTGGAGTTTCAGTTCATAATCTTGGTATTTCTTAATTACTATGCATATTTGCTGGCGAAGGCTTCTATGTACAAGTTGTAAAGAGAGAGGGAAGACAAGAAAAAGAAAAAAAAAAGAAAAAAAAGAAAGAGGAAGAGAAAGCAATGTAGATTGTGTTCTAGTGTCTACGAGTCTATTCTTGGATCTATTGGACTTTTTTATGACCATTTTGCAATGGTGAGGTAGATTTATGATTGTGCCAACTAAAGATATATATATGTATCTCTAATTTGTTGGTTATTCATTGTAAAAATTTTAGCTATACAAATACAAAAAAACTCATTTAATGGCTTTATTCACCTAGAATACAAAAAAAGCTTCTCTTTTTCTCTTCTTTCTTTTCTTCTACAAAATTTATGAATAATTACTTAGTATTTTATACTACAACATCTTATCAGCACGTATTTGTACCACAAAAGTTCGCGATCCGCGATTATCTTCGAACAAAATGAGTAAGTAGATCTAAAAAAATTTGATCTAACTATTCTTCTTCTGAAACCATATCAAAGTTGTTTATGGCTGCACATAGTTTCTCGAAAACTATCATAGCCCTTTATAGCAGCTAAGTTGTTCATGACAGCAAATAAAGTTCATCAGCCCTCTATAGCACCAAGGTTATTTCTTGCAAACACAAAATTTCTTAAAAACTAATGTGATTCTCCGTAGAATTAGTCGAAAGCTTATCTTTGAAGCCTTCATTGTCCTTTGAGGTATTCAAAATTGTTCGCCTCGACAGACAAAGTTCTTCAAGAACTAACATGACCATCTTATGGCAACAAAGTTAGTCCTCGCGGAACACGAAATTTCTCAGAAACTAAAGCGATTTCTCGCGGAAAGCTTCATAGTTTGTCAGAAGCAAACACCTAAAAGTTTGCCAGAAGCAAATGTTGCCTAAGTTTGCCAGAAGCAAACGCCACGGAAGACTGTTAGGAGCAAACACTGCAACACAAGAAAATGCCATAAAAGTTTGTCAGAAACAAATGTCGTAGAATTTTACTAGAAGTGAACACCGTAGAAAATATGCCAGAAATAAACTCTGGGGAATGGAGTTGCCTCACGGAACATAGCAATTGTCGAATAAAAATGTCCTGCAGAACATAATATTCCCTGGAAAGGAGTTGTCATGTAAAAAGTAATAGCTCGACAGAATGAAGCTGTCCTATGAAATCTAGCCAAGCTTCGCAGAAAGGTGGAACATAATACTCCCCGAAATGGAGTTTTTCTGGAAAACATAGTAGCTCCGCAAAATGTACATGTCCTACGAAATCTAGCCAAGCTCCAGGCAATGGCACAACACTGCAAAATTTATCCCAGCAGAGCTCTACCCCCATGAAACTCTACAGTTTTATAGTTTACCACATAATTCCACAGTTTAGAAGTTTGTTGTGGAACTCCACAACAAATAGTTTGCCCGCAGTAAACTAAACTAGAAATTTGTATGGGTTTTGGGTGCTTCACCCCCGAACCCTCATGGGCTCTACCCGCTAACCCCTGTTAACTGACCCAAAAAATAATTGGGGTCTTAAGTCCAATGATCAATTCTTTTTTTATTATTATTGTTAATCGATATAGTTTAGTATTATGAAATCATTAATGGTATATAATCACTATATTGTTAATACTTAAACTTGACATAGTCATATTATACATTAATTTTATCACACTTGATAGCCCAATGATTAATTTTAGTTTTTTATTATGGCTAGTCGATATAGTTTAGTATTATAAAATAACTATTGATATGTAATCGGTATATTGCTAATACTTAAACATGGCATAGTCCTATCATATGGTAATCTTATCACACTTTTGTTCGTCTAACATGTATTTGCAGAAATGCAATGAGCAAAGATCAATTATGGGATTATGCAAATGAAGGAACCATGATGGACAAAAGAAAATTTAGCTAAATGATTTCTCTGAGCCGCCTAGGATATCTCTGAGTCTACGTATATAGTTTCGAGGCCTCTGCTAATTAGATTTTTCATATTTATTTACTTTAAACAATTATCATCGGGATGAACAAAGTTAAAGAAGCTAATTTATTAAGTCCTCAAGTTCAATATAATTTTTGCATATTTGTTTTCTGTAGTGTGACATTCCTACATCGTGCCCCATTTTTCGGCCACGGGATGCGCGATAAAGGAACACTTTCGCTATCGATTTAATCGAAATCGACTGATCGAGATCGATTGAATCGGTTGAACGGAAATGATTAAATTAAGATCCTTTTTTCGTTATGGAATGGCTTCTTCGGAATCAAGTCATATTCAGCTGGCTGCACCTCGAGAATGGTCTATGCAGCTGAGTCGAGAGAGACCTCTCGTTGCTCTGCTTTTTATGCCGCGCTTGCTTCTTTGGTTTTCTGAATGCATTTTCGTGAATGTTTTCGATGGTTTCATGGGTCGTTTGTCGCGCCCCAATTCCGAAGAATCGATAGTCGTCCTCCGGGCGTGATACCGTGCGGACCTAGGTTACGATCGCACAAGGCATTATCATAAGGTAATCCGAAACACAACATCTAAGAGAAAAAGAGCGCAGACAAATTGAACAATACATTGAGACATAAAAACTTTGCATTTTATTGATAATAGACATCATTTATAGACTCCATTACAATTGTGCCGCATGGACTTTACAACATGACTTGATTACAAAAGGAGTGCCGATGATATAGTCGTTCCATACATATATCCCTTATTTACAACAAAAGTATTCCAGCCACCAGGATGTCACTCCCATTTTTCTCCAGTGTGCGTATACAGATTTTAACCCGTATTTTATTTACTATATTTTCGTATTTCTTTATGGCTTGCCCTGATGTATCTTGACTAGGGTTGACCTTAGGTTGGGTTGGTCCAACTTGACTTGCTTTGGATGGCTTGGTTTGGTTTATTTTGATGGTTGGTTCAACATGTTGAACCATCCCCTCTCTTTATAAAATCCAACCACCCCTTTCTCTCTCTTCATTACTTTCATTCATTTTTTCACCTTCTTCTCCATTACTCTCCCACCAACCTACAGAGCTTAGGCAAGTATAATCTTGCTTCATGATAGATCTTAGATTTTTATTATACCATTATCTTCCCCTCTTGATTCTAAGCCTCTTTAGAACTTGGAGTTCTTGGGTTAGATGAAGGAATCTTTGTAGATCTAAGTTTTTTGTCATTTTGGGTTATCTCAGATTTTGATCTATTAAACTTCATTATTTTCATGTTTTGATTATTCCATGTTGTAGAGAATTCGATTTCACTCAAAATGGACCTTTGAAAACTCGGATTTCGAGTCATTTTGAGTGATTTATGGACTTTGGAAGTTCGTCAGTTCCTTGGCCATCTTTCTCGGATTTTTGGAGAAGGTGAGCAGTTTGGCCGCATGCAGTCCTACGGACCACCTTGGTCCTGCGGACCGTATGAGTCTGGCCGCATGAGCCTTTGGCAGCATGTAGTCCTGCGGACCGCCTTGGTCCTGGGCCGCATGAGTCTGGCCGCATGAACCCCTTGACCGCATATGTCCTGTGATCGACATGAATCTGCGAACCGCATGCATGTGTATCCTTGACCGTATGAACCCCTTGACCGCATGAGTCTGCGGACCACATACATGCATCCTTGACCGTATGAACCCCTTGACCGCATGAGACCTGCGGACCGCATGAGTCTGCAGACCGCATGGATGCATCCTTGACCGTATGAACCCCTTGACCGCATGAGTCCTGTGGACCGTATAAGTCTG
Source organism: Iris pallida (assembly GCA_029216955.1). Lineage (NCBI taxonomy): Eukaryota > Viridiplantae > Streptophyta > Magnoliopsida > Asparagales > Iridaceae > Iris > Iris pallida. The sequence goes on along the minus strand of JANAVB010043419.1, from coordinate 27,057,277 downwards.
CGGACCGTATGCATGAATCCTTGACCGCATGAACCCCTTGACCGTATGAGTCCTGCGGACCGACTTGAGTCTGCGGACCACATGCATGAATCCTTGACCGCATGAACCCCTTGACCGCATGAGTCCTGCGGACCGCATGAGTCTGCGGACCGCATACATGAATCCTTGACCATATGTATTCTTGGTCGGATGCAGTCTTGCGGACCGCATATTTGGGCCGCATGTATTCTTGGCCGCATGCAGTCCTGCGGACCGCATGTTTGGACCGCATGTATTCCTTGGCCGCATGCCTTGGCCGCATGCTTCCTTGGCCCCCATGCCCTTGCCCCTTGCATGTTCTTTTATTATTATATTATTTTATGTTTTAAATTGCTTACATCTTGTACTCAGCCTAACTTGTGACTACCCGATTTGATGATTGTAAATCTTAGACATAACTTGTCTTAGTTGAACCAAGATCATGGCATGATCACATGAACACGTTATAACAACATGATAACTCTTAAATAGTGACCCGTCGTGGTGCACTCTTGACAAACAACCTTGGCATGATAATTCTTGATGGTGGTCCGTCGTGACGCACTCTTGACAAGATAAGCAATCTTGACAGTAGCCCGTCGTGGCGCACTCTTGACAAGTAATCTTGATAAGTAAGCCTAACATGTAATCTTGAATGCTATTGCGATGGCTATCTTGACATGCTGAATAATAACTCGTCTTGACACCGTGGGTGATTGTTCTTAAATGTACTTGTATAAGCTACCAGTCTTGTCTCGCATCATGTCTAGGACTTGCATCCATGGTTACCTCGGTCAGGAATTCATGCTGAATTTGACTAGGTTAATTACTAGATTGATCAAAGTAGCTCATATAGAAAGATGTTTTTAGTTACAGGCGATCCCGTTATCTGAGCGCCTTGAGTGGACTTGTAGCCTGCCGTCGAGTATGGCACATTTCCAATCCACTGTCATATGGGGCACTTCTTGAAACAAGTAATATGCACACTGTCATGTGTTGCACTCCAAGTCACCTAATAATTCTTGATAACTCTTATATGAACCTCGCCTGGATAACCTGGATAGCTGCAGGACTTGTGACTGCCGGAACATCTCATTGCATCTTGCTAGTAACTAGGCTTGTGATAACCCTAGTTAGTTAAAGTATCAAGTCGTACTCTTTGTTTGGTCGTGAATGTTGGATGGAGTCCAATCCTATCTAGTCTTGTCTAGATCTAGTACATGGCTATCTCAGGACATGCTTGCTTACGCTTTACTCTTAGCAATAAATGGCTAGAGACCCGGTTCTGTTCAAGGAAGGGTTACAACCCCGGTCCTTATTTGGTTTAAGGATTTTAACCTGGCTTTCGGAATAGTTCCTCGTTCTCTCTTCATTTGTTGCCTTATTTATATTTCATATTTTTCTGTTATTATTCTTGTTTATGTTCTGACATGCTGGTTTTAGTTCTTAAGTGAAGCCTCCCTTGTTGTACTTGCTCTTTCTGGGGTCTGACCCAACTGGTTTTGTATGGCCAGATTTCAGAGCAGCACCCGAAGATCTTCCAACCATCCAGCCAGATGGTGAACACTAGAAGAAACCCTGGCAACGAGTGGATTTTATTTTGCTCTCTCGATCTATTGTAAAAAATTTCTTTTGAGGCGTTTAGCCGTCGAGCAAGTGTTAGCTTGTAGCTTCCCTACCCGGAATTCTAAAATATTTTTTTATTATTTTTATTTGATTTAAATTGTGACTTTAGAATATTATAAATAATTATTTAGTTAATTATCACGGTAGATGATTTTAAATCATGGTTGAGTTTTGAAGTACAAGATGGCTAGGAATCATGGCACGGATAGTGCAGTAGCGTGCTTAGACTAGTGTATTAGCCCTTGTAGGGAGGGACGAGCCATAGTGACATCCTAACTAGGAAAACCAGGCCAAGTTGCGACACGACAATTATAAATAGTTTAATTATTCGTTATTAGTATTAATTGACGTTAGGAGACCCGGTTGTACCAAATTAGTTCGGACTGCACCCAAACCGAGCCTAAGCCTGCGTAGTCGGGTAGGTGTATCCAGAGACGTCCGTGTAGATATAGTTGTATTTTGTTTAATGTTTTAGTAGGAGCTTGTATAAATGGGTGATATACATTTAATAAATATTTTATTTGATATTTTATCTTTAAAATAGGATAAATACCCTCCTTATTTATCCTTGCACAATTTTGAGATTATAGACTGTATAATGGTATATACACCATTATTGGTTGGTTGAATTTCGCTATTATTATTACTATTATAATTATCATTATATTATTATTATTATATTATTGAGGATATTATTAAATAATACTATTTTATTACTATTGGTTATATATGTGTGTAAATATACATATATTTATAATAATATGGTATGTATATACCTTAGTTAGTTAGAAAGGGTATCTATGGTTTGTACTTAAATCAAACTTTAGTAGAGAGAGAGAAATCAATTTGAGTAATATTCATGAAAGTGGATCCCCATGACAGTTGGCTGCTCTCTTCCAAAAGAATAGACAATACACTAGATGTTATGAGATTTGCCTAAATAATAGTAATTTAGAGAAAGAATCTTTTATGATATATATATTCTTATATCTTCCTCAAATACAAACCTATCTCTAAACCATCTCCTCTCTCTAAATATATAAACCCTATCCCTATCTCTCTGTTTTCTTCTTCCTGCATCCGATATAACACATAATCAATCCCCGAACCCCTAAGTTGACCCTCCCGTCACCGACTGAGAGCAACATTGGCTCGGAATTTTAGGCCTCGGCGTCGCGAGATCATCGCATTCATAATGGAACCGGGCGGTTCTGGACTCCAGTTCCAGTGGGTCAAGAAGAGAGGCATCGATGGCGCATAGAGGGACTTCCAGTTATACGAGTCCTTCACGTTTGACGGAGACGAGTACTCATTGTACGACTCGCCTACCTCTGCAAGAAGGATGAAGAGGAGCCAAACATAGGCAAGATCATATATATCTGGGAGCAAGATGGTAAGAAGAAGGTGAAGATTCTGTGGTTTCTTCCGCCCGTCCGACGTCCCAGACCACTTGGAAGACCACGCCCCGTCAAGAAGGAGATCTTCTTGGCTTCCGGGGAAGGTGTTGGGTTGTCGACCACCCATGCGCGAAGTACTCGATCATCCGAGCTAGTTGCTCCTGCGCCGGTCATCATCCAGTCGCCCCGTCGGTGGTACCGTATCGACGACTAGCCGCGTCCCTCGCGTGACCATGCGATGAAAGTGCGCCGCCCCGAAGACTCTGAGCGACTGCAACCATCAGAACCGGCAGGCGCTCCGGCCAGGCACGGCCCACAGTGTCGTACAGACGTGGCGACGACCACCGTAACCCGTAGCGCGAGGCTTTACCGGCGCTGTCCCCATTGCCCGACGTTGCCGGGTCGATGTTGCACGTTCAGATGCCTCTACCAAGCTCGTCGTGCCAGTGGCGAGTGCACTGTTCCATCGAGGGAACAACTCCTATAGGTACGACTCTTCCTCGTGTAGGACCTGTGATGCTCCTTAGTCTGCATATACCATGCAAAGAAAAGAACATGAATATGATGGTAAACAATGGCCAACATGGCACTGTTCCTTGTGATAGATAATCCTCCTCACGAAACTTCACTAGCTCACGAAAAACCCAAGTCCAAGTTGCACTACATAAGAGTATGGGAAGCAGAGAATTAAGTATTCTCTGTATAAGCATGGGACCATGTTTCCTCATCTAATATTTGTTTAAACGGGCCAAGAGTACCCATTATAGAAATGGATAAATAAAAGGGGCTTATGGGCCAGAGCCTTTGGCCACTAGAATATGGAAACAAGAAAAATAAATATAATACTTGGGCTCAAAACCCAAACCAATAAAAATCACAGAAAGCATGAAGAGAAACTTCCCAATTACTTTGTGTAGGTCCATCAAATCAAGACGAAACTTGCGCCATCAGGAACGTATCATTTTTCTGGTCCTGTATGCCAAGTTTGGTCCAATTCTGAGACCGTTGACAAAATTACCGTTTTGCGGGCCCCACGGTTCCACTCAACGGGCGATTTTGTGCACGGCCCGCCGGAATCCAACTCTGGACATACGGTTAGGTTCGTATCAGAAAATCAGATCCGTAGACATATAGTTTGACGACTTTAGAGACCATTGACTCTGGCACGTTTTTCGGTGCAAAGCGGTCCAACGACGGACATCGTTTTTGTCCAAAATTACCGTTTTGCTCCTGTGTCCAGAATTGGACTTAAGGATAGGCAATCCTAGCTAATTTGACTATTCTGAGAATGTTGGTAACGTTTATTTCAGCTTTCGGAGACAGTTGTGATGACTTGGACTTTCTGACTTGTGGATTGGCGATACATTGTTGGTTCTCCGTGCAACCTCCAGGCAAGTATACCTTGCCGAACATATACAATATTTACATGGTTTCTCTTTCCTTATTGTAGTCCTTTTCATATTATCACATGATTCCGTGTTGTGATTGATTCGTCCTGGATTGCTTTACTTGTTCTTGATTACGTGCACGTATAGGATGTTTGACATTGCTAGAATATTGGCCTTTTTGTGTTACTCTTTTCTCGTGATTGTGTTGTCAGTTTTATATTTGTCCTTGACCATTCTCGACTGGGAGTATCTTGCATTGTACTACAGTAGAGACACACTATAGCTTGGGAGTATCTTACATTGTACTACGATCTATAGCTGATTCTTTATCTTGATTGACTTGACTTGAGACATGCCATGGATTGGGAGTATCTTACATTGTACTATGACCTATAGCATATATTGATTGATTGACTTGACTTGCGATACTATAAATTGGGAGTATCTTGTATTGTACTACGATTTATAGGAGTCTACTTGACTTTGTATCCTTAGGAGAGGAGATCGATACTAGAATTGGCTAATCTTGACTGGAATTATCTTGCATTATATTACAGTCAAAATCTACTATAGATTGGGAGTATCTTGCATTGTACTACATGCTATAGAGGTTAATCGATTGATTGGTAGCCAAGTCTAGTATTACATTTCCTCACGACTCGTCGTCCTTAGACGTTCTTCTTGCAGTATTCTTATCCTCCACACCTGTTATTACTGTCATATTAGTAGGCATGTTTTATGTATCTTGCTAGTCCTCTGAGGACCTGATGATCTCTTCAGGTTTAGCGATTGCATGGAGTTAGCTAGTAGTTCTGGTTGGCAGATGTGATGATACGTTTGCGGGATTCAGGTACCATTATTGTATTTATTATTCTCTCATGCTTTATATTCAGTACCATGTTATATCCTGCTTATTTTATAGACTCATATTATTCTTGGAGTCTAATCGAACAACATGCTAATGGACTGCAGACCATGACCCATACTTGTTCATTCTTGTTTATATGATTCATGTGGATTGAGATATAGTTTAGATTAGATATGATACCATGACCTTGACAGCTTATACGTACTCGAGTCAGGCTGGAGTTTGCTCGATACGTAGCTGGCTTGCTCACGAGCTCGCGTCCGAAAAGCGGGTGCGGGTCGTGACATAGCTCAGGTTGATTACTTATATTTCTTGTCTGCCTAAGGGCTGTAACATGATCAACAAATCCTAGGGTTGATCATGTATGACTGAAACTCTTGCTAGTCCACACATTTGGTACGACTAGCTTCATGATCATCTGTATATGAAATGTATGGGACGTCTTACTATTGAATATCTGATGGTCTAACATCTTGTAACTATTATTACTTGCTTGAGATTGAGACACTAGGCTTGTACTTGACCATATGAGACTGATGGCTTGTAGATAAACCCTCATACATTTAGACAGTCATGATCGTATATCGAGGTGAATTACACTTCTATATACGTAGTTGGTTGCGTCTGCCTCCGCTCTCCAGTATTCTAGTTCTGGGACGTGACACTGGATACGAGGGATGCCGAGACATGTTCCTTGGACTTGCAGAGAGTCTTCAAAAGTTGATACGACGGGAGTCTTCGACGCGCGATCGAAACTACAAAACACGAACATTGCCTTGGTCAGTTGGCACGTTCTTCTTGATTCCTAGCACCTACGAAGTGCGAGGGTTAGTACAATCACATGTACTGATAAGTGGCTAATTAAACCCAAGCTCTGTATTTGGTTCAAGCAGCTTTATAAAATATGTTAGCTATTTGGTGATCTTTCTAACCATCCTGATCGATTTGCATATTAACATGTTTTGAGGCAAGCCATATGAAATTTTATACATTGAGAAGTTATCATGTTTCCCGTGTGACGTGCGTTAGTTCAAGCAGTAAAAGGGTGTGAAGGTCACTGGCAATTTCAAGCCATCATGGACTATAACTGTGTTAGACGGCGATCCTTTCGCGGCGGGTAGCGAGCCCAACTCAAAAGTTCCCGAATCACTCGTACCAGTCCTGCTGGCACTAGTTATACTCGTTCCTCCCCAGCCGAATTGGTTCCTTGGCCTAGGCAACCGTTTGAGGAAACTATCCCTTGTCGACAAGTTGTCCAATGACCATTTTTGCAGATCTTGAAATAATTCTATCTTTTCTAGAACCTTATATTTTCTCTTTTTGATGCGAAACTTACATTTTCTGAGTAAATTACTCAAATTGGTGCAGTCATTCCGAGTTTTCTTTAGCAAGTGTTTCACGAAGAATCGTGCCTCAATTCATTGATTCTACACTATGGCGACAAGCATTGATTTTGTGTTTCATAATTGATTTTGAAACAGAGGGTCGAGACGAAGGAGGTCAGCCACTCACCTTAGTCTTAGCTTCAGGCGAGGGACTGGTTAGCTGTGCTTAGACGTCGCCTGTACGATCACCTGTAATCGCATAAGCTACTGATTAGAATACTATGTTATTCAAGGAGTTCGATACGAATGCGAAGTTTGAAAATGCAAGCCATAAAAACCATCGAAAACGCATTATCGAAAACCAAAGCCAAAGCCAAAGCAATTTGTGGCATGAAAAGCAAAGCAACAGGAGGTCTCTCCAGACTCAGCCGCAAAGCCAATCCTCGAGGCACAACCCGCTGAATGTGGGACTTGATTCTGAAGAAGCCTTTCATAATGAGAAAATGATCTTAATTCAATCATTTTCGTTCGACCGATTCAACCGATCCTGACCTATCGGCCCCGATTGAATCGGTATCGATATTGTTCCTTTCTCGTGCACCCCGTGGACAGAAACTGGACACGATGTAGGGATGGGACACTACACCATAACCAACTAAGAAAAGTTTTGTCCTCGAAACTCAAGAATAAAACCTACCTCTAGAAGAACAATGAAAAAAAAATTTCCTTCATTTCTGATTCAAGTTCCCAGGTCGACTCCTCGACCGAATAATTTCTCCAGCATACGCGGACGAGAGGGATCACTCGATTTTGCAATAATTTATCTTTTGTTCTAAGATTTGGACCGGTAATTCAACATATAATAAGTCGGCCTTCAGCTCCAATTGACCAAAATCTATCACGTGGCTTGGATCGTGTACGTACTTCCGCAACTGAGAGACGTAGAAGATATCATGCACACCCGCTAGCGCTGGCGGCAGGGCAATTTTTGTCACGACCCGCACCTTGATTAGGGGCACGAGCACGTGGGTACGTCCAGCCTACGCCGCAGAATCAGCGGTAGAACGCTATATATGTCGTTTGTAAAACTACAACTAAACAGTATAAGGGTACCTGTCATCTCCGTACGGAGGAATATAATATGACATAACTCAATCACAGGATAAAACTAGGATAGATAGCACGAAATAGAAATGTGATAGAAGTGAAAACAGGAAATGAGTTCAGGATCCAACACAGCTCAGAGATATAAACAATATTACAAAGTCACAAAATATATATAGAATACTACAGTCTAAAAATACTAGCTGGATTGCAGTCCAGGCAAACCTAACTAAGCTATACTACTCTGGGTGTGCAAAGTCTAGTGGCTCAACTAACAGGCCATAGTCCTGGACTAAGTCTCCATCTATCTTGACCCCATAGTAGGTCGAGCAGTCTGTCTCAGAATCATCTGTAATATATCAACGGTATTTTGTCAAAAAAAATGAGCAAGTACAAACACTAACAGCAGTTCCATATAAATTAACTAATTCTATAAAAGATGATTATAATGAAATACAAGACAAAGATATAGGATGACTTGGGAGCTATTCGGAAGCCGAGTTACAATCCGTAAACCAAACAAGGACCGGGATTGTAACCCTTCTCCCGAACAAAACTTAGCCTCCAATCAAGGTTTAGCATAAGATTATGTAGAATATGTGAGTAATGAATATCATAACATGGTGAAAAAAGTACTGAATGTAGAACTGAGCAGGATATATGATGTGATAAAATAAATATAAAATATGCCATGAATTATTAGAGCGTTATGTAATCGGCTTGGGAAAGTTACAGGACAGGCTATCCACTTGGCCCAACAATCACATAAAATCACTGGAAAGGGTTATGCCGGCCAACCTGGATAACAAGCACACGAAATAAGATCTCGCTACACCCTACGTGAGGTGAGAGTGGAGGAAGCACAAGAATATAGTGACAGGATGGATTTGATCACATAGCCCATAATAATTCTCCATCCCCGAATAGTATAATAGATCCGGACATGACACGTCATGACACAGGATTCCCTAAGAGGGTAGCAAGTTCCCTTAGGAATCGGTGTCTATACAAGTACAGGGAATAAGACAGGAAATGTACCAAGATAGCAAGAAAATCTAGGAACAACATCTCATGTCATGATCCAACATATACTAGTCCGTGAACCATCGTGTCTGAAAATCAAGTAAGACACTACAACTGAATCAGATATAGCAGATATCAAGACAATAAAAACTATCAGTAAATGTACTCGCCTGTGGTCCTGAGCTGATAAGGTGAACAGATGCTCAGAGTAATCACAGACCTAAAGATGAGATACTATAAGTCAAAACATGGTTTAATAATGAAAGGGAAACTAATTAAGTCATGATATACAAGTCTAAGTCAAACTAGGTCAAACTAGGTCATACTATGTCATACTAGAGCATACTAGGTCATAATAGGTCATACTAGGTCATAGGAAGTCAATCCAAGTCAAACTAGGTCAAACTGGATCAAAGGTTAAGTTACAGTTGACTTTTGGTCAACTGGTCAACCCTGGTCAACTCTAGGTCAACCCTAGTTCAAACTAGGCTAATGTTGACCAATTGTTGACTTTCAGTCAACTGGTCAACTCTGGTTTGGTTTCGGGTCAATTCTAGTCACTTTTAGGCTATGTTTGACTTTCGGTTGACTTTTATTGACTTTTGGTCAAAACGGTCAACCGAGGTCAAAATTAGTCTAAGAGCACTAATCCTAACCATTACCAACCAAGACAATCAATTTCTAACCATATCCTAACACCTTAGACTCATACCTTAGCTTCTAGGTAATTACCTTAACCTTACCTATTACTCTTCACAAAGTATCTCCAATACCTTGCCCCGATACATAGGTAACCCTTCCTAACCTTGGTAGACTGACCTAGGCTTCTTAGGGTAGCTAGATACTAACCTATCTAGATATTACCAACCCAGAAATCTAGGTATCTATCCCATCTAGTCCATCTTATCTCTATGTTGGTCACTCTCAAAATTACCTTAAAGTATCATGAGACACCCAATGGTATCTTGAGATACCACTCTCCTAACACTATCCAGCCATACTAGCTCTATTAGGATACTAACTTATCTAGTACACTCACTAAACACACCCCACTAGGTCCACAACTCTAAAATCTAACATCTCGTATCCTATCTTATACTAACATATAAGCTAATATCTACTAACAATCCTAACTAACAAATATCTAACAACTTGGTAGCAAACTCTATCTAACAAGGGCTAACTAATATAGGGAAATGGCTAAGTGGAAGGGGGCTAATTTCTAAAGGAAACAGGAGATTAAATGGATTAAAACTAAAGGCTTAAAAGCTTAAAAAGCTGTCAATAAGCTGCTGCTGAAAAGCTGCTGCTTATTGCACTGCTTATGCTCACTGCTTGCAGAAACTGCTGCTGCTGCTTGCAGAAGCTGCTGATGCTGCTTATAGAAGCTGCTGCTGCTGCTGCTTTTAGCTGCTGCTGCTTTAAGCTGCTACTTTTTGCTGCTTTTGCTTTTTTGCTTATCAATCTCTTATATATATATATATATATATATATATATATATATATATATATATATATATATATATATATATATATATATATATATATATATATATTTTTTTATATATATATATATATATTTATATATATATATATATATATATATATATATATATATATATATATATATATATTATATATATATATATATATTATATATATATATATATATATACATTCAATAATAAAAATACTTGTATATATATTTTGATACATGGAGAAAAATATAATGACAAGCAATAACACATCTCTAACATATAAAAATCTAATATTAAAACATGTATTAAATTATTTAAACACAAGTGTCTAATATTGGAGGTTTTCCACATGGACACAAAGCACAACAAGGACACTCCTAATAACTCTAAATGGACACGAAATGGACACAAATGGAGACACAACCATGGGGGTCATTCCTATGGGTTCAAAATAATCCTATATGCATGTAGGATTGAAATAGAGGATAAATTTTACCTTATGGGAGGTGAAATCCAAAGGAACTCCTTCCGATACGGCATCGACACGAAGGAATCTCCAAATGGACACGAACCAAAGCTAAATTCTCCCAAACTTGGCTAGCACCCTCTTTTCATGGAGTAGAGAAGAAATAAAGAAGATTTGGTGGAAGAAAGGATCGATTTGGAGATAAAATCAATGGAGGTTCCTCTCAAATTTGGGGGAGAACAAGAGAGAGAAATTTGTGGATAATAACAAGAGAAGTGACTCAATCCTCCCCCCCCTCCCCTCTAGTAGCCGGCCAAGAATGCTAGGTGTCCCCCTATTATGTAAAGTCTAAAATACCCCCATGACTCCTATTGATTTAATTCAAATTAGGGTTTTGGTTTGAGGCTAAATTAGTCTAGTTTAAGTCTTTAATTAATCCAACCTAGTCATGAATACTTAGTCTAACTATACTTAACTTAATTATTGTCATGTGGGACATGTCTAACTAATGAGTGGGTCCCACTAGAGTCAAAGCTACCCCGGGTCCCCGATACAAGTCGGATTGAGTTGAAATTCGAACCCGACTCAAATAACCCCAAAATAATATCATAAATAATAAAATAATTCCAAAATTATTCTAAAGTGAAAATGACCAAAATACTCTTGTTTTTGAAAACTGGGGGTGACAAATCTATCCACCTTAAAAAAATTCATCCTCGAAATTAAAACAAGCAATCACAAGAAACACATGCAGAAAACAATCACATTCAAATACTTTTCAAAAATCACCAAAAAAAATCTCTTTGAGGCACATCAAACACTTGTAAAGAAAAACTGATACGTATCTGATACGGACACGAAAACAACACAAAATCACTCCTATCAAAAGTCAAAATTTACAATCACCAATGCAATAAATATCAAAATAATTTAAAGAGGTCAATTGACCAAAATACCCTTAGACCAGAAATGACATTAAAATATCCTAATCACATGTTTAGGCTCTAGGTCAAGCAGTCTCTAGGGTTTCACTAGCAACATATCAAAATCACAAGTCATGACTTTAATAGTTTTAAAATGATAATAAGAAAATCTCCAAAATCACATCATGATTTAAATGTCAATAATAAATAATTAAAATTACAAAAGTCAAAATTATCCTAATTTAAAATCATGTAGTTCGAGAATTATATGCGTCTGTCCAAAATCATTATACTCAGAATCTTAGTCATGCTAGTGAGCAAGGCTACGATATTCACAGAGTCCTCGACTAAGGTACATACCTCTAGAATTATGGTTTTTAAAAATTTTGTATTGCCGCATGCTTGGCCACAAAAACCTTAAATTCTTACACCCGAAAAATATGCCCATAATTCGACTATATGTCCCCACTATGCCTGCTAATATGACCATAGAAGACTCTAAAATCCCATAATCGAGACGACCTAGCCCATACGACTTATCTCAGAGGAAAAATCAAAATCATGTCATAAGAATAACATAACAAAATTAATCAATTAACAAGGAACAGATATAATCGAATTTCAAGACAGTTATAAGGAGGCAAATGCGGGAATAGAATCGAAAGATTGGAACCTGCAATCTACCCTGCTACTGTCTGTGTTTCATCGACTGTCATGGCGAAAGCCCACCCCTACTGGCCTTCCCTAGCCTGCTGCACTCTGTCCTAGCCTCCTCGGATTCCACGAACGTTGCAATTCTTCAGCTGGTGGTCCGGTGCCCCACAGTATAGACATACGCCTAACCTCTTCCTACAGGCCTTCCGACTGTTGTAACACCCACTTTTTGAAATAAGGGTATTTTAGTCATTTTAGTCATTTTGTGATTTTCTAGATATTATTGACTTGTGATTGATTTAGCCTTTGGTCTAACTTTAGAAAACCCACATTAGAGACTAACCATGACCTATGATGAGTATCTAGCTAATTAGATTTTATTTTTAGGCTTTGGTTTAATTTAGAAGCCATTTGGCTATTTTTAGGCTATTTAATTAATTGGCCTTTTTAGCCTTTTGTTAGTTGAGCTTAAACTCAACTTAAATAGAGGAGTAGGACCCATGAACCAACCTTGACCCTATTAGGACTCCTATGGCCGGCCAAAACAGGAAACCCCCATCCCCTATATAAGCATTGCATTGGAATAGACACCCCCTTTACAAAAACCTAGTTTCCAGCTCTCCAAAACCCTAACTTTTTCATCCGACCTCCGTTTCACCTCAAACGAAGTGAGTTGTGATCATGGGAAGGAGGATAATTTTTTGGAGCATTGTTAGCAAGGATTTGGAGGTGTTTGCTTGGTAGAAACTGGTCGTCTTATCGATCGAGGAGTCAGTTTCTTAATTTTTCAACTTACAATAGGTAAACCCCTAAACTCTATAGTTTCTTCTAATTTTTCTTCATGGTAGCATGCATCTAGGTACCCTAGACCCACCCATGAAGTTTGGTTAAGTTTCGTGTCCGTTTGATAGGGTATCGGACACGTATCGAATTAGGTTTAGAAGTGTTCGATGAAATTCCTATTAGATTTCGATCATGTTTATTTTGTAATCTAATTTCACGAATTTATAGCCCTATAGGTCAGGATTCCTAAACCCTAGATTCTTGGTTGAATCGACACATTTTCGTGTCCGAAATAGGACACGCACGCGCAGCACGAGGACCGCGTGCGTGTCCTGCTACTGCTGTGCCCGTTCTCTTTGGACACGATGATTCAACCCAATATTTTTGGTCAGTAGCAAGGCTCCACGACTGACAGCACACTCGTAAAATTTCATGGGATTTCGTGGAGCGTAGAGAGAGAAATCGAGACGGCACCGCTCGCGACCTGTCACGCGCGCGTGAGAACGCGCGTCCGATACGCACTTCGTGCGGCTCGGACACGTGGCAAGGGTCCTGTGCAGGCACATGGATGTGTAGCCCTATAGTTGGGCTACGTGTACGAGCAACCACGTGTCTTATTTTGCTCTATGTCGAGCCCTAGATCGTGTGACACGCGTGCACGAAGTTTAGTTCTTTGGGTTTCGACCAATCTAGGAATTATTATTTGGACACGTCGTGTCTTGTCTTCTGGACACGACACGACCTGGGTAGTACCTACACACACGCAGGACACATTACCAACCTTAGGTTTTGAATATTATGTAAGTTTTCGATTGTGTTTAGTCATGTTAGGTTATGTTTTTAAGTATCGGGTTCTTTTCAGTTTTTCCAAGTTTTAACTGTTAAGTTACTGAATTTGTTCCATATGATTCGATGTTAAATCCTGCTTAAACCCAACCCACAGTTCCTAATTAACCTCACATGTGTGATTACCTGTTAGATTGCATAATAGGATAGAGTGTAATCGAAATTGTGTTTGACTTTGGGGTTTGTTTGAGTGTCGGATTACCCAGATTTTTCCAGTTTTAGCTCAGTTTTGTTTAACTAATTCTAATAAGTTGGTTCCAGTTCAGAGCTTAGGTTTAGTCCTGTATATTGTCGACCTACAGATCATATACCATATCTAGGTATATACCCATTAGGTTGTAGCATAGAGGGTTTGAGTTTGAGGTGGTGTTTCAAGTATCAGGTTACTTAAAAGCTTCCTTTTTCCTGTTTGTTTTTCCTGTCCAGTTTCTTTGTTTCTGATTTCCCCAGATCCTTGATGTTAATCACACCCAAACCAACCTACAGGTCCTGCATGACTATATCTAGAAAGTATTTACTAGTTGGCATATTGAATAGGTTGTTTTCGATTGTGGTTAGCCATAGGATAGATCGGGTTCTTCATGATTTCCAGTTTTTCCTATTTCAGTAAACTGGACTTGTTCCCCCTATTTTAGAATGAATATTCTGTACAAAACCAACATACAAACCCTATTAGACCAATATAGGAGATTACATGTTGGTTTGTATCGAGGAGAAGGCTGTGAATGAATTGGGTTTTCATAGAGCATAGAGTTAAGTTCAAATGTCCACTTTCAGTTTTCCTTTACTGTTAGGTATTTTAGTTTCAGTTTTACAGTATCATTCCTGTTTAAAACAGAGCCTATAGGTCCCCTTCAATCCCCTCTATGTGATACCATGTGGTTTGCATCAAAGGATAGGGCTGTGATCGAATTGAGTTCATAGAGTATCGGGTAGTTCAATATTTCAGATTTCCAGCTCCAGTTTCTCTTCCTTTCTGTTTCAGTTTGTTTTTGATATAATACCTGTATGTAATCAGAGCCTATAGGTCCTATGTGATCCTACCTAGAGTACTAATTACTAGGTTGCACAAAGGAGAAGGCTATGTCCGAGTTTGGTCTTAGTATAGGATAGATGAGTTGTGTAGGTCTTAGCATAGGCTATGTTCAAATATAATCCTATAGCTGATATTTGGTTTGTGAAGGTTTGATTTTAGGGATGTTAAGTTCAGTTACTGTTTTAGTTTGGATTAGGTGGATGCCAAGTTAGTATTAGTTGTTTACATTGGTTGATAGTTAAAGTAGAGTTTGGTAAATAGAGAATTACATGTATAGTGTATTAGTTAGGATAGAAATTAAATTCTTGAGAGGTATGTATGCATGTGTGTTTTGAGTTAGATAGGATGAGCTAAAAGGGTATGTTGTGATGGAAGTTCAGGGAATAGGTTAACTGCAATGGCAGTAGCAACACAGGCCTTGGCCTAGTATAGGTGTCCAATGTGAGGGTGCCTTGGACTAGTATTGACCTAAAAGTGGACTTGTAGACTAGTTAACCAACTTTGACCTAGTTTGACTAGTTTGGTTGACCAAAGTTGACCCAAGGTTGACTTTGACTTAGATTGCCCCAAATCATGTAGAATTTGCATGGAAGACTTTCTTTATGATATTTTAGACTGTATTATGACATGTGGTTGTTTTAAATAGGATCATATTACTCCAGTCCAGTCACTTTTCATCATCAGCAGTTCGGATTGCCAGGCGAGTACATTCTATGATCTTTTCATGCTTCTATGGATATGTACTCTTGTTATAGACTAGTATACTTGATGCTGACACGACGTTCACACGGATCGGTACCCTATGGATCTTTTTATGCGATGTTATCCCCTTGGATACATCGAGTATGTTATGTTTCATGTACTTTATCATGTTCATCATGTACTCCATATATTCACTTTTATCCATGTGCACTCATATGTTATTCATGTACACTCATGACCATATGAGCTCCATGTATACAGTAGTTGTTATCCATGTGCAATAACATAACATGCTTCGATCCTTGTGTATTGGTTGGGGGCAGGGAGAGTGTAGTTGGTTATGTGATCATTATCCTCAGTAGTTGTTATCCATGTTCTTTCCGTAGTTGTATCTATGTGCAACCCAAGCTGTTTACATAACCAATTCATGCTCTGTTTCACGTAGAAGGTTATATTCTTTATTTATCATATTTATATCTCAGTTATATCTTATCTCATGTTGATTTCTCTTTACAGCGATTCATGTATAGTTTTCTATAGCTTGCTTTATATGTCCATTCCTGATATAAACTGTTGTGAGAGATATGTGCTCGTTCCGTCCTGACTGGGCATATTGAAAATTTTACAGGTGATGATGAGGAGTATTGTCCTACTTATTATGGTGTTGGCTTAGATGACACTGGCAACGTGGACCCACAGGAGGATCCCACAGTCGCTGAGGACTTGCCCATAGTCTAGATGAGACTTAGCACTTTATTTTGCATTTTCTTTTGAGACTTTTATGAGTTGTACTTGAGATATTTTTGGTGGTTTACACCTATACTTTTATAGTGACTTTCTTGAGATTATTCTCCTGTTCCATCTTAGTATTGTGATTGAGTTACGTATTATTTACTATCTATTCATAGCCTGGTTAGATTGTGTTAGATATGGTGACTCAGGACAGCGTTCTACCGCCGACACTGCGGCGTAGGCTGGGCGTTCGTTACTTCTCGTGCCCTCACACTGGGTGCGGGTCATGACAACTGTGCCCCGGCTTCCCGCAGAAGCCGTATGGAGTAGTCTGCCTCTGGCCCTGTTCCTGGTGCTTGTGGGCACGTGCTGGCGCCTGCTAAATCTGTAACTGAGGCTGTTGTTGAATCTGCCTCTGCTGGAAGTGAGGGCGCTTCGTCGGCCCCACACTAAAGCTCGCACCAAGAACATCGTTGTCCCTCTTCGGCTTGAGGCCAAAGTCCTCCTCTGCTATATGCATCTCCATCAGTATCTGTTCGAAGGTCGCATCGCGTCGCCCAGAAGTACGAGTGCGAACCGCATGAATAAGGCCCCTCCGAAACTTACGATCCTTATACCCCTCATTCTGGATCAGATCTGGTGTAAACCTACTCAGACGGAAGAACTCCGTTGCATACTCGTCCACCGACGAGTTCTCCTGCACCAATCCGACGAGCTGGCCCTCCAGAGCTGTCAAAGCCACATCAGGGTAGAACTTCTCCGTAAAGAGCCTCCTGAAGTTCTTCTATGTCAAACCCCTCACCGATGTACGAGGATCCGTACGAAACCAAGTCAAGGCGATATCAAAAAACTGACTCGTCGCAGACGTCACCCAAAGCCCTTTCGGGACCTCTGCTAACTCCAGGCTCCGCTGGACATCCTCCAACCAGTCATCTACATACAGGATACCCTCGGTACCCTTGAAGTCCCTTGGGTTCATCTTTCTGAAATCTAGACATGTGCCAGGCCTCCCCTGACCCTGCTGAACTAGGGCACCCTGAACTGTACCCAAGACTACCCTCTCAACTGCTGCCATCGCCAGCTGGTGGAAGTTCTCCATGCTCTGTCGCAGCACCTCTATCTGGCATTGGGATGCGTCAGCCTGATGCTATTGTGCCTGTGCCTGGGCCCTCTGGATTGTTTGCAAAAAACAAAAAGTTTATTCCAAACTTGAAAAAGAATAGTACAAAGTACAATGAATTCTGGGGAAGTACAACTATAGAAATCTGATCTGAAGGCGATCACTTTATCCTTTGGACTATGTAAACTTGAAGACTGTAGCTTTTGGAGAATGCAGCAGCAATTTCGTAAGAGTTCTTGATCTCTGTGCGTATGTATCTGATGATTTCACAATGATTGGAAACTCTATTTATAGAGTTCAAGAAATAACTGTTTTAGCAGTTATTCTGATGCGCACGAGGCTGGATTGCATCACATTGGGTTGCGCCAACATCCTGTAGTGCCAACTTTTATTCAGTTGTTAAGTCATGTACTAACTGTATTTAGACGTGTGGCATCATATGATTGAGATGTGCGTGGTCGTGTACAGGATAGTAGACACGTTTTGAGAGATTAGTGGCATATGTGCCACGTCATCCTGCTTTAGAATGTAAGTTGTCTCAACTTTATCAGGTTGCGCGAGCTTCGGTCAACTGCGCCTGATTGAGCCGCGCCTAGACACGTGGCAGCCTTTGAGCAGAAGTCATTCAGATTGTGCCTAGGTGCAACTAAAGATTTTATTTGGATTACGCCTAGGCGCAACTTACGAAGCATACATGACAGCTGTCTGCCAACTCCCCTCGAGCAGCACAATTCACGGGATTCGAAGAGATTTTTCTCGTTCACTGTGGTGTCAGTTGTCAGTGTTGTCAGGTAATAATGGCCATTAAGTGTCAGATGCCACATAGATTTTGGCACAACAAGACTGGGTGCAGTCTGATATGTGGCGCAACCTGTTCAGCGGTATAGTCTGTTCTCTGAGCTTCATATCAGTGGCGCAACTTGATTTTTGGGGCGCAACTTGTTTACTGATTAGTATGTTCAGGGCACAAGTTGATTTTTAGGCCCTACAAGACCCCCTTCAAAGTTTTCAAAACTTAAAAATGTTTCAAAGTTTTGAAATACTTTGAATTTATAAAAAAAAATTAACTAAGTCAAGTTGTGCCAGTTTTGCGTAATCTGTTATGACCAATTATGATTCATCATGCACGATTTAGGATGACTGTTAGGATTCTGACTTTCTGGCTATAAATAATCCCCGCTTACTCTACTGTGATTCTTTACTTTCACTTTTAATCTTCTGAAAAAATTTCTATAACTTTTGCAACCCTCTTTTCCGACCATCTTCTTGACGACATGGCCCCCAAAAGGACTGCTGCTAACAAAGAAAAGGCCATCGCCACCCCCTTCAACTCGTGTTGCGCCTGTCCATGTGCCACAATATACGTCGCCTTCTTCTCGTCGAGAGACAGCTAACCCAGCAATGGAAGGTGATTAAGGGCGAGCCGATTCGATTTATGAGCGATGATTTCATCAATGATTGATTTGCGCCCCTCTTTTTAGAGTGTGGAGTATCACAAACTTTGCCCCACCCCTTCTTAGGGTGTGGTCGCCCTTTTCTTGAAAACTGTTCATTTTTATCAACCGTGTTGCGCATATTATTGCGTACTGCACGACTTAATTTGAGGCGTAACTCATTATGCGACGCAAATTGAGGTGTTACGCAACTTGAGTTTCACGCAACATGGCATGTGGCGCAACCTGGTTTGTTGCGCAACCTAAGTTTTCGCGCAACACATCTCATGGTGCAACTCAGAGAGTCTATGTAACTCAAGAAGTCATACATCTTTGTTTTGCTTCTAATTTTTTTTGTTCATATGTCTCTTTACAGTTAATCTTAGGGAAGACCCGAATACAGAAAGGTTTGCTTCAACATTTAACGTCCAGAGTATAGAGAGAATTTGTCTCATGTCACTTTCTCTCAATATGATGGTCCTGAAGCACGCAGAACTCTACTCATAGATCAAGATAATCAAACTCTTTTGAACTTGATGAATGGTGTACCCCTTCAGAGCTTGGATACTACAGTCCACAAAAAACCTGCCTTTTTATTCGCGGATGCTATCAAGAAAACCTCCCAACCTAAGGCAAGAAAAGAGACGAGATATTTCTTAAAGGAAAACAATGCCATACATCTAACAGAAATCTCAAGGTCTATGACATTATCCCAGTATGCTTTTGCTAGCTATCCTAGAAGGATGTCATGGAATTTGACTCCTCTCCAACAAGCAAGAGTCGGTCGAATTTGTTATAAAGTGGGTCCGCAGAATAAAGACCTTTTTTACAGAACTTCTGAAAAATATAGCACACACTTAAGAGGTTTAAGGCCGAACTGCATCCCTAATGAGGATTTTTCCCTGCTTCTTTCAGTCAAAATACCTATTTTTGCAAATACATTTGCAAAAGCTGAAGAAAGATATCTAGACCGCGCTATGCGCATGACAGGCCTGGTAAACCTTGGAATGAAGCGCTGGAGTAGCTTGTCCATATGGAGTTTGGAGGAATTCAAAGACAAGCTCATTGATCTGGGCCTCTATAACCCTATCTGCATTATAGTATATGGCATTCATCCAAACCCTCACATGTTCTTGGCTTTAGTAGAGAGATATAACAAAAGCACTGGGACTTTCATGACACCTCATGGAGAAATGGGATTTGCC
Source organism: Iris pallida (assembly GCA_029216955.1). Taxonomy (NCBI): domain Eukaryota; kingdom Viridiplantae; phylum Streptophyta; class Magnoliopsida; order Asparagales; family Iridaceae; genus Iris; species Iris pallida. The sequence continues at coordinate 27,037,150 of JANAVB010043419.1, read as the reverse complement.
CTTAACGAGATGGAATATATCTCTCGTCTGCCGATGGGTGACAACCCATATGAAGAATATGTACCCACAAATGATGAATTAGATGCTCTAGCAAAGGAGAATCCCCAGATGATCATAGTTTTCCATGAGCTGCTGTGTCACTATAAAATCTGCTCACTCTACTATGAAAAGTGCAACTGTGGGTACTTGCTACATCACAAAATGGATGCCATATTTGTTCCTGGTTCATGTGTGGGAGGACAAGCCACTGGACAGTCAAGCCTGTATGCCTCGTTTCTTTGAACCTTTTGATAGAAGTGATATACAATTATTGATAGAAAAACATAATCATGGGGATGTCACCTTGACTGAGAACTCGGGTCTGTTCAAGGCTGGCGATGTTCTTCAAAGTTATCTTAGACAGGATTACAGACATATGTCTCCAGAAGCCCAGCTGGCAGGCTTTCTATCATTATGGCTACGGCGTTTTGTAATTCCGGGAGCCAGTGCGGTTGACAGATTCTACCGGAGTATTTTGTTCACTGCAACACGTCTTGTATTTGGATACAAAATAGATCTCCTATCAGCCATGACCTGTCGCCTGAACGCTGGATTGCATTCTTTTGTAGACACCATGCTACAAGATAAAGATAGTCGGTCGGATTTTTCCCGTACTGAAATGCCATATACTTATTTGATCGGATGGTTATTGCTACACCATCCCTGTTTAATGAACCCGGATATGGGGCCTGCTGATGGAGACTTTATCGGACATTTTGTTAATGCTTACTGGAAATATACTGCTCTTTCAGAATGTCGACTTGCCTTGAACCGTGGATCAGGATGATATTTCCAGTGTGTTAGCCCCCCTTCAGGGAATGATACTATGCCTCTACAGATGATGGACTTACCTGAAGAAACACTCCGTTTAAGTCCAAACATCTTTTCCTGGCTTAAGATAATTCAGCCCTCTCACTTGGTCTATAGATTTGAAGAAGAATGCTATTTGGAACCGTATTTGCCGAGTCGATTTGCACGACAGTTCGGGTATGATCAGCTTCATGTAGGAAATGCAACCACTTGCCTACAGGCCAAGGGTTATCTTATTGTGTGGCTAGGGCTTGGAATTATTACAATGCCCGGAGCACAAAAGCTATTTTTTCTTTGCCTTATAAACTTCTCCAAGGCCCGCGTGTGTTATATTCATATGCAAACTTCTATACTTCAGCGAACACATTCGCTGAAAGCTTCCATCCTGCACATAACTTCGCAACTGAAAGGAGAATTAATCAAGGAAAACGTACTCTTCAGTCTTTCCGAGATGTAGAAGACAGAGATCCTACCGATGTACCTCTGGAGGCATCAATTTTAATGAATTTTGCTGACTCAGTTCAAGATCCTTTAGATATATCCATAAAGATGCGGAAAGAAAAATCCCTTGTTAAAGGTTTGAAGAAGAGAAAGACTAAGGAAACGACAGCCTCTCCTCAACGAGATAATCCTCCTAATTATCCAAGAGCTCCTTAGAAGAGGAAAAGAACATCATTGGTTATCAATGAACCAGTGACTATGAGAACAACTCGTTCTCAATCAAAACAGTTGCTTCTCAATTCTTCTTTCGGAGAGAAGGACATTACCCCTTCTTCTATTCAGAAACAGGAGAAGTTTACAGAAGGAGGAACTTCCGCTTCCTTGATTGACCCAGTGGGTAATCGTAATGAAGTTGTTGCGGGGCCAGACGCACCGATACTCCAAGAAGTTAGAAGAAAATTGAACATTGCTGAAGAAGAACCATCTCAAGAAGGTAATATCAAAGTTGTGAAATATCCTCATTGTTAATTTTTATCAGAGATATATATCTAAATTGCTTTTCCTTGTATTGGTTACTCTAACAGATGTCCATCCACCTGTCACCATTATGACAGTAAATGTTCCTTCCAATGTACTGGCTGCAGCAGGGATAACAATTCCTTTCCCAACTCCCGTGAGTCCAAAAGCTTCCTTTCCAAAGCAAAATCTATCCCCACAAGATACTTCGCAAGCTCAAGTATCTATTCATTCAGGAGAGGCAGTGATCGATGCATTGAACGGTTGCGATTTTGATGATGAAACTATGATAAAGATTAGGACAACATTACCAAAGAAAAACAAACTTTAGCGAATGCACCATCATCACGAGAAATCCCAGTTGATGAAGATCCTTCACTTGCTGAAGACGAGGAGGTTGTGGTTCATGATAAGGAACCTGTCAATCTTCCTAAAGTTAATGAACCCACGACCACTGAGCCGCCTGAAGTGTTGAATTAGTAAATGAAACTCCACTAACTCTGCCACCTACGACTGAATCGGGAGCAGGGAGTAGTCAGGCTACCATGTCTGCAGATACTCTATCCAAGCTTCAGTCCGAGACAATTAAAGCTACTGAGACTCCTCATAATGTACTCAGTTCAGGTAAGTTTTCTACTATGAACAATTTGACATAGTATTTTTTTTAACATTATATGTTATAACATATATGACTTGCAGAAGCGGCCACTGGGACTGTAGCCGGGGAAGGAAGCTCTTCTCATATTAGTGCTCCAGATGAAGTACCCCCATCTGCTAAGGTTGTGAAGACTTCTACAAACATAGTAGCCACTCCAGGAGCCTTGAAAGCTAACAAATTCGTGGTGACCTCTTTCACAAGAGTCTTCTTTACATCTCTGGAACCCCTAATTCATAGAGTCATAGAGAGAGAGGATGTCCCTTTTAGTACCGTTAGAACTCCCACTATATTTTTGATCGAAGGCATCCGTAGTCAAGGAGACGAAGCTCAATCTTTATTTTTGGAACATATTTTGGATGAGCTAAAGAGCTCAATTAAGGCCTACAAGGAGCTGAAAAGAGGAGATATCGAACCACTAGTAAATATGGAATATGAAACCATGGTTCAAGAAGCAAAAATTAGTAAAGCTGATTTTGAAACATTCTTGTTGGCTTTCACTAGACAATCCTCTGAGCTAGACGTTCAAATCTCTGATGTAGTTGTTGTTGCTGAGAGTCATAAGACTAAGGCTACAGAGGAAGAGAAAAAGGCTGCTGATCTAAAAGCCAAAATTGCTCAATTTCAGGCAGAACTCCAAACTACTGAGCAAAACATAGAACAAGAAAATCAATTGTACCAATCTGTTGTTGATCAGGTGGATATTTTGAAGAATCAGAAGAAGGAATTTGAACGTCTTCAGAATGAAGAGCTAACACGTCGAACTGCTGCTCTACAACCATTTGATCCTGAATCAGGACGAGTTGAAGCTAGGTAGAGAATGATAGATTCTCGTGATAAAAGAATTCAAGTTCTGAAGAAACAAATTGCAGAACTTATCATCTATCCTTCAGAGTAAAAATGGGAAAATTTTGTTGTTTCTTTCTACAATGTACTCTTTTTTTTTCCTTTTACAGAAAGAAATAGTGAAAACTTTTATGTGGTTCCATTACTTGTTGCATATCTTGCTACATATATAAGTAATAGAATAAAAAAAATATTCAGAGGTACTGGACATGATATATTTCATGATTTAGAAAATAACAATATTCATTATATCTGCTCAGAGGTAATATGGACGTGACATAATATAAAGTTTAGCAATACTGTTATTTCAAGAGACAACTTTATCAGAGGTAAAAAGGACGTGATAAGTTGCTGACTTAAATAATCAAAATTCAGAGGTGTAGAGAATGTGAATTCATATTATTCAAAACAAGAGGCAATAAATGTCTGATGAATGATAAGTCAAAAAAAGTGAATGAATGAACAGTCACTTTAGTTTTCAAAGGAAAGATGCTGGCACATTGAAAATAGTTCTTAAATCTTGAATGTGATCTTCCTTGAGACGACTTTTAACAGCAATATCGTCAACATAACATTAGACAGTCTTTCGCAGATGATCGCAAAAAATAGTACTCATAGCCCGCTGGTAAGTTGTACCTGCGTTCTTAAGACCAAATGGCATGACCGTATAATAGTACACTCCACGAGGAGTACGAAATAAAGTATGTTTCACATCTTCAGAATTCATTCGGATTTGATTATATCCAGAAAACCCATCCATGAAAGAAATTTGTTCGAATCCACATGTATTGTCGATCATGACATCATTAATTGGGAGAGAGAACTCGTCTTTAGGGCAAGCATCATTGAGATCCCGAAAGTCTATGCAAACTCGAACCTTTTCGGTCTTCTTCAGAACTGGTACAATATTGGCTACCCAGTCAGGATGTTGTTCTTCTCTGATAAAACCGTAAGCTATAAGCTTTTTGACTTCATCATCAATTGCATCCATCATTTCAGGCTTGAATCGTCGTTGTTGTTGTTTGACCAGCTTGGTATTCGGCAGAATGTTAAGCTTGTGAGTTACAATTTGAGGATCTAATCCCGACATATCTTCGTAACTCCAGGCGAAGACATCAATATATTCATGAATAAGATGAATTAATTCTTGTTTATCATCCTCTGGGAGATTTTTGCTAATGGAGATTGGTCATGATACACCCTCTTCTCCAATATCGATTTGGACAAGTTGATCTTCAGTAGGTGGTTCTCATTGTTCGAAACGAAGTTCCTACTGATTGTCCATCTTTTGTGTCCAATGGTCCACTTCAGGAGCTTCTTCAATATCATCTTCATCTTTTTCCGAGAATTCGGTGGACACCATGTTAGAAGATACTGTTATTCTATGAACATGACCAATGCTGGTATCAGAATCCCATGAGATAGAATCAGAAGAGTTTGAACGTTCTTCTTCATCAGATTCAGAAGGTTCTAGAGTCGGAAGAGGTGAAGCATAACCTAAGCCCCGCTTCGATTTACTGTGGTATTGTTGTGATTTTCCTTTTGGAACAGCAATACGAAGGGGAGTCTGCCTTCTTTTACCATTGTTGAGGCCTGTTCTAAAATCATGGCCCATTTTACGGATGACAATTTTGGATTGTGGACTATAGCAGCGTAATTGTAGCCTTTATGTATCATCTTTATTATCATTATAGAGCATGATTTTTGGTTCCTCTCTTTTGTTGAAGAATATAGGCTTTTCATCTTTCTTTCGAGACGGTACTAAGAAGTACGACTCTTGTATTGAATCCAATAAAACCATATTTTGCAGAGATGATACGACTTCTATTGTAAGTGGTTTAAAGTTATCTAGCATATCCAAATAACACTGAGTATAGAAAAAGACATCAGTATACTGCAAAGGAGATGCTTTATTGATTTTTACACCATCATTTACAACAGGGACTTTAGCCTTAGCAGGCTTAGTCAGATTGATGACAAGTTAGTCAGATTGATGACAAGAGGGGAAGAAGAAGAACGAGAAGGAGGAGGGAGCTTCTTGCGACGAAGATTGATTACAAGCGGCTCAGAAGAGGTGTGCTCTCTTTGTTCTTGACTATCACCCTTAGGCCGCTTCTCATGGGAAGGAAGATAGATAGTCAGTGGTTTGGAATACTGAGGACATAAGGTGCTTTCTTTGACGAAAATCACCAGAGTATCATTTGGCACACTCTTTTGTTCTTCATCCGTGTCCATTGCTAGTACTACCTTCATGAATTCCTCCTTGTACATACGAGAATCGTTGTAATATGCTTCAACTCCTTTGAAAGGATTCAGATCTGCAACCTCTTTTTGGACTTATCTATTACCATCCACATATTTGAAACATTGGTGGAGCGTAGAGGGTACAATATTGTGTTCATGGAGGAATGGCCTTCCCAACAAAGCGTTGTATGAGCCATGATTGTCAATAACATATAAAGTTACCTTTGTACGAAGATTGCTAATTTAAAGTTTTAGGCGTATCTTCCACAAAGGTTCACTTCTTCCTTGATTAAACCCCAGGATGGTAGTGATAGTTGTAGAAAGGTTATGCAGTAGGATCTTCAAAGCATCCAGTAAAGACTTTGGCATAATGCTAAGTGCGGACCCTGGGTCAATCAGAATGCGATCGACTTTCATGGTATCCACATACCCCGTGAAATAAAGAGGACGATCATGACGATTATCTTCTAACAACATGTCATCTTGTGTAAAAGTGATATTGGGCATTAATTCAAATACACTATGACAATGTGCACAGCTGACTGGCTCCTTTTCAGGCTTTTTGAGAAGAGTAAGACAAGCGTCAGCCTGCATCAAGGCTTCACTTAACGTCTCTCGAGTCTCTTTTGAGAGATGTAAAAGTTCAAAGATTGACAATCTTGCTGGAGTATTGGCCAATTGAGCCAATACGTCAAAATTGTAAGGCTTTTCAAGTCCAAGAGATGAGGACTTCTTTAGTGCTTTATCAAAACGAACAGGTTGCTTCCCCTTGTCTGCTGATGTTGGTTTAGGAGGAGACGGTTCGACCAACGGCAAGGATGTGGATGGTGTATTCTAAACAGGAGAAGATGATGAAGGAGACGGTTCGACCACCGGCAAGGATGTGGACGGTTCGACCACCTTCTTGAATTCTGACACTTCAAAGTTGTACTTTTTCGGTGCTGCTGGTTGACGCTCAGGCTCCTCCGTATCGACTTCAATGGGTTGGATCGTCGGCACGGTGGCAGCAGGTGCGGTGACGGTAGGCACAGTCACAGAATTTCTGTTGGCCGCCATTGTTTGTACAATCTGCTGCAGGGTATCCAACTGCTTTTGTTGAAGTTTGGCGTGTACGTCGAAACGAGCTTCGAAGCGAGCTTCGAACTGGGCATGTCATTCCTCTGTCTATTGATGTCGGTTCTCGGACTGGTTTCGCTGCACCTCCATCATGCGCAGCATCCTTTCGATGGTATCGTTAGAAGGTCTGGCCCGCGAATGATACGAACTACTAGAGCCGCTAGAAGCGCTCTGTTCTTGCTCGGTCGTAGGTTCCGGCACTTCTGTAATACGAAGGCAAATATATCAGTCTCAATTTATTATGGACTCATTATATGGAACAACTTATCTCATCGATACGAGGTCAAAGGTTTAAAACTCTAGACGCGAGGCCAAAGGATGTAAAGCCGTGCTCTGATACCATTATGTCATGCCCCGATTTCGTAGAATCGATTGTCGTCCCCCAGACTTGATGTCGTGCGAACCTAAGTTGCGATCGCACAAGGCATAGTCATAAGGTTATCCGAAACACAACATCAAGTTAGAGTACGCAGAGAAATTGAATGACACATTTGAAATAGAAATAGACTTTTTCATTGATAATAATAAAACTTTACATGGACTTCTTTACAATCATTGTCGTGCGGGCTACAACATGACTCGACTTACAAAATGAACGCCAATGAGATAGTCGTTCCATACATTATATCCCCTTTTTACAAGCAAAAACCATTACATATTTCTACCTGCTATCGCAAAAAGTCGAGTCGCCATCTTTTCTTTTGGACTGAGTGCGGGTCTTCTTCAAAAAGAATCCAGAAACAAGCCTTTACACGCGGACGAGGCTTCAAAAGGGTTCACATCGCCTTGAGTTTCAAGTGGCACGCCCTTCGTGGTTCGGGGTACCTGCGTGGATAGCGAGGATCATTACATTACACTTTATACTGGTGCGTGGCTATTTAAGTTCCAAGCTCTCATTTGGTTGAAGAGTTTATATGACTTAGTTCATGAATGTTTCTAACCATCCTAATAAATTTCAACAAGCATATGACAAGCATAATGAAATTTACGTTGAACTTACCCGCAGCGGACCGCGCCGCGCCTTATGAAACTTACCATGTTCTTTCCTGTCAATTGTTATCATTTTCATACCAAGTGCAATATTTCGTGTGGTTGCTCACTGGCTCCCAGATCCATCGTGGACTCCTCTAGCTTTTGTTAGACGGGGTCCTTTCAGCATGAGTAGCGAGCCCCGCTGCAAGTCCTCGCCTAACTCGTGCCCAGCACAGCTAATTATTTGTTTCCCTTATTGTCCGCAACGGTTCCGTGGCCTCGGGTTGCCGTGCGGGAAAACACTCACCTTGTCGACAAGTTGTCCATGACCGTGCAAAGATATGTTTTTAGTTGTTAAGACATAGCCTACCCTTTTCTTTGAAAACTTGCTCATTCATTCGTATTCGTGCACTTGCATTTATCTTTTCATTCGCAACAACACTATCGATTTTGCCTAAGAAGGGGGTCGAGAAGAGAAGGTTCAGCCACTCACCTTGAGTTTACTTCGGCGGGAGAGAACTTGTTGGTCGCGCTAGACGTCGCCTACACGATTACCTAAAATCACACAAGCAACCGATTAGAACACTTCATTATTCAAGGAGTTCGATAGGAAATGCGAGTTCAAAACGCAAGCCATGAAAACTATCGAAAACATTCATGAAAACGCATTCAGAAAACAAAGCCAAAACCAACGTAAGCGACGTGAAAAGCAGAGCAACGGGAGGTCTCTCCCGACTCAGCCGCAGAGTCAATCCTCGAGGCGTAACCCACTGAATATGGGACTTGGTTCCGAAGAAGGCATTCCATAACGAGGAATGGATCTTAATTCAACCGTTCCCGTTCGATCGACTCGGTCGATCCCGACCTATCGGTTCCGACCGAATCGATAGCGACAGTGTTCCTTTTTCGCGTACCCCTTGGACAGAGTACGGGGTATGATGTAGGGACGGGGAACTACACCATAACCAACTAAGAAAAAATTTCTTTCTCGAAACTTAAGAATAGAACCTACCTCTACGAGAACAATAAAGGAAACTTCTCCTTCATTTCTGACTCAAGCTCCCACGTCGACTCCTCGACCGAATGGTTTCTCCAGAGGACGCAGACGAGAGGAAAAGCACGGTTGCGAAGAAGTTTATCCTTGTGCTCCAATATTTGCACCGGTTCTTCGACATTCGACATATGACAAGTCCGCCTTCAGGTCCAGCTTACCCAAATCTACCACATGCCCCGGATCGTGCACGTACTTCCGCAATTGAGAGACGTGGAAGACGTCATGTACCTCTGACAATGCAGGTGGTAAGGTGATTTGGTAAGCTACCGGGATGACTCGTTTCAATATTTTGAACGGGCCAACAAATCTTGGGCTCAACTTTTCTTTCACACCGAACCGAGAAACTCCACGCATAAGCATCACCTTCAGGAATACATGGTCGCCTTCCGAGAACTCGAGGGGGCATCGGTGCGTATAGGCATAGCTTTTCTGTCGGCTTTGTGCTATCTTCAATCTCTCTCGTATCAACTTGACCTTCTGCACAGTCTGCTCCACCAGCTCGGGACCAAGTATCTGCCGTTCCCCGACTTCATCCCAGCAAATGGGCGATCTGCACTTCCGGCCGTACAAAGCTTCATACGACACCATTTGGATGCTGGACTGATAGATGTTGTTGTAGGCAAACTCGGCCAACGGTAGATGGACGTCCCAACTTGACTTCAAGTCGATCTCACAGAGTCGTAACATGTCTTCGAGAATTTGGTTCACCCGCTCTGTTTGGCCGTCAGTCTGAGGATGATAAGCTGAGCTGAACTTCAAATTGGTCCCCAATGCTGAATGAAGACTACTCCAGAAGCGCCCTACGAACCGTCCATCCCGATCCGAGACGATATATACTGCGACCCCGTGCAGCCGAACTACTTCATTAAGGTATATCTGAGCAAGGCGGTCGATGCTCCAAGTAACTTTGATGGCAATAAAGTGCGCTGACTTGGTTAGTCGATCGATGATGACCCAGATGACGTCGTTTTCCCGTGGCGTCTTCGACAAGACAACAACGAAGTCCATAGTGATGTGATCCTATTTCCACTCTGGAATGGCAAGGTTCTGCAGAAGCATCGCTGAAGATTTAAAATCCCTCCGTCCTTTTAGGAAGAGCAAGTATCGGGGCTGAAACGAGCCGTTGTTTGAGCTCCTGGAAGGAAGCTTCACAGTCGTCTGACCACTTGAATACGACTCATTTCTGGGTGAGGCGAGTCAACGGCGATGCGATCTTCGCGAAGTCCTTCACGAAGCGTCGGTAGTATCCTGCCAAGCCTAGGAAGCTTCGAATTTCGCTAACTGATGCGGGCCGTTTCCAATCAGCAACTGCCTCGACTTTCTTCAGATCGACTGTGATGCCCGCGGCGGAGATGATGTGCCCAAGGAATGAGACGCTGTTCAGCCAGAACTCGCACTTGCTCATCTTCGCGTACAACTAATTCTCTCGAAGGATTTGGAGTACCGTCCGCAGATGCTCTGCATATTGCGCTCGATCCTTCGAGTAGACGAGGATGTCGTCGATGAAGACTACTACAAATTTGTCAACGAACGGACGGAACATCCGATTCATTAGATCCATGAAGACGGCAGGGGCGTTTGTCAGACCGAACGGCATTACCAAGAACTCGTAGTGGCCGTAACGAGTGCGGAAGGCGAACTTCGGCACGTCATCTGGCTTGACCTTGTGTTGGTGATAACCCGATCGCAGATCAATCTTCGAAAACACCGTTGCACCTTGGAGATGGTCGAACAAGTCGTCGATGCAGGGCAGGGGATATTTGTTTTGTAAGGTGGCTTTATTTAATTCCCGATAGTTGATGCAGAGTCGCATCGATCCATCCTTCTTCTTCACGAATAGCACGGACGCACCCCACGACGAGACACTCGAATGGATGAACCCTCTGTCAAGTAATTCCTGAAGTTGTGCCTTCAATTCTTTCAATTCTGTAGGGACCATTCTGTACGGAGCCTTCGAGATCGGCCGGGTGTCGGAGAATGTGTCGATAGTGAACTCTATTTCTCGATCGGGTGGCATGTCGGGTAGCTCGTCCGGGAACACGTCTGAGAATTCTGCCACAACGTCAGTCTGACCCGCATTTGCACCATCCTGTCGCATGTCTCGAACGGAAGCTAGATAGCCTTCGCACCGGGAATGCAGCATCCGTCGAGCAGATATTGCGGAGATCACCATGCAGGTCGGCGATGCCTCACCACACGAGTAGCAGAATTGAGGCACTCCAGGTATGCGGAATGTGACCTTCTTTTTAGCGCAGTCTATGGTTGTATTGTACGAACCGAGCCAATCCATGCCCAGTATGATGTCAAAGTCCTTCATGTCTAGAACTATCGTATCAAGACCGATATTTTGACCCCCAATACATATGGTTCCTCCCCTGTAGGCTAAATTTGTGAGTAGTGGCAGGCCCGAAGGCATACTTACGCTAAGGTCAAGGCCTAACAACATTACAGAAAATTTGTGCTCGGCGGCGAAGTCCGCCGATATGAAAGTATACGATGCACCTGAATCAAATAACACACGAGCAGGTACATTATTGAAGTTCAATATACCTGTCACGATAGTATCAGAAGCAAACGCTTCGTCTTGAGTCAGGGCGAAGACGCGCCCTTGTGCATTAGGACGTCGGTCTTGGTTGTTGAGTTGAGTGGGCTGAGCAGGTCGGGGCACCTGTCCTCGATTCTCTTGACGGTTTTGTTATGGTGGAACGTTGCAAGTCAGTCTAGGGTTCGTGCAATCTCGAGCGAAGTGGACCCTTTGTCTGCAAGTGAAACATTCAACATTGCGGTAATAGCAGTAGCTTTCACGGTCTCTAAGTCGCCCACAATTGGTGCACTTAAGTATCGTTTTCTCACCCTTGTAGTCGCCGTTATTTGGACGCTTTGACGCATCGTTGTTGCCTCCCGTATAGCTAGGACGTTTGTGATTGGAGTGGCGCACAACGTCTCAGCAACGGAAGGATACAGGTTCTCAAGGCGGAGATCGTGATTCAGAGCCTCGCCCACGGTCTTGTACTCCAGGACCCCGACATGCGCACCGATAGAGTGTCGCAGACCCACTTCGAACCGTCGCACACGGCACTCTTCAGTAGGCAGAAACTGACTAGCAAACTTAGACAACTTGTTGAATTCTGCGGCATACTGTTCCACTGTCCGGCTCCCTTGCTTCAACTGCATAAATTCATTTTCCTTTGCTTGACGAATGGCTGACGGAAGGTACTGGACTTCAAAAGCTTTGCGGAATGTGGCCCAAGAGATCGGCACGGTGTTGTTGTCCGGTCGGATTGCTCGCTTGCGCACGGCCCACCAGTCGTGCGCGTTCAACCGTAGTCGAAGTTGTGCGCAGGCGACTTGCTTCGATTCTTCAATGCCGGGAAGATCGAAGTGATCTTTCAGCTCTTCCAACCAGTCGATCGCCATGGAAGGGCCTTCGGTACCGCTGAAGGAAGTGCGGCACGCCTTCTTGAATTCTGACTCTTTAAAGTTATACTTTTTCGGTGCCGCTGGTTGACGCTCGGGCTCCTCCGTATCGACTTCAATGGGTTGGATCGTCGGCACGGTGGCAGCAGGTACGGTGACGGTAGGCACAGTCACAGAAATTTTGTTGGCCGTCATTGTCTGTACAATCTGCTGCATGGTATCCAACTATTTTTGTTGAAGTTTGGCGTGTGCGTCGAAACGAGCTTCAAAGCGAGCTTCGAACTGGGTCTGTCGTTCCTCTGTCTGTTGATGTCGGTTCTCGGACTGGTTCTGCTGTGCCTCCATCATGCGCAGCATCCTTTCGATGGTATCGTTAGAAGGTCCGGCCCGCGTACGATGCGAACTACTAGATCCGATAGAAGCGCTCTGTTCTTGCTCGGCCGTGGGTTCCGGTACTTCTGCAATACGAAGGCAAACGCATCAGGCTCAATTTATTATGGACTCATTGTATGGAATAACTTATCTCATCGATGCTAGGTCAAAGGTTTGAAACTCTAGACGCGAGGTCAAAGGATGTAAAGCCGTGCTCTGATACCATTATGTCACGCCCCGATTCTGTAGAATCGATAGTCGTCCCCCGAGCGTGATGCCGTGCGAACCTAAGTTGCGATCGCACAAGGCATAGTCATAAGGTTATCCGAAACACAACATCAAGTTAGATTATGCAGAGAAATTGAATAACACATTTAAAATAGAAATAGACTTTTTTATTGATAATAATAAAACTTTACATAGACTTCTTTAAAATCATTGTCGCACGGGCTACAACATGACTCGACTTACAAAATGAACGTCGATGAGATAGTCATTCCATACATTACATCCCTTTTTTACAAGCAAAAACTATTACACATTTTCACCTGCTATCGCGAAAAGTCGAGTCACCATCTTTTCTTTTGGACTGAGTGCGGGTCTTCTTCAAAAGGAATCCAGAAACAAGCCTTTACACGCGGACGATGCTTCAAAAGGGTTCACGTCGCCTTGAGTTTCAAGTGGCACGCCCTTCGTGGTTCGGGGTACCTGCGTGGAGAGCGAGGATCAGTACATTATACTTTGTACTGGTGCGTGGCTATTTAAGTTTCAAGCTCTCATTTGGTTGAAGAGTTTATATGACTTAGTTCATGATTGTTTCTAACCATCCTAATGAATTTTAACAAGCATATGACAAGCATAATGAAATTTACGTTGAACTTACCCGTGGCGTACCGCGTCGTGCCTTACGAAACTTACCATATTCTTCCCTGTCAATTGTTATCATTTTCATACCAAGTACAATATTTCGTGTGGTTGGTCACTGGCTCCCAGAGCCATCGTGGACTCCTCTAGCTTTTGTTAGACGGGGTCCTTTCAGCGTGAGTAGCGAGCTCCGCTGCAAGTCTTCGCCTAACCCGTGCCTAGCACAGCTAATTATTTGTTTCCCTTATTGCCCGCAATGGTCCCGTGGCCTCGGTTTGCCGTACGGGGAAACGCTCACCTTGTCGACAAGTTGTCCATGACCGTGCAAAGACATGTTTTTAGTTGTTAAGACATAGCCTACCCTTTTCTTTGAAAACTTGCTCATTCATTCGTGTTCGTGCACTTGCATTTATATTTTCATTCACAATAACACTATCGATTTTGCCTAAGAAGGGGGTCTAGAAGAGAAGGGTCAGCCACTCACCTTGAGTTTACTTCGGCACGAGAGAACTTGTTGGTCGCGCTAGACGTCACCTACGCGATTACCTGAAATCGTACAAGCAACCGATTAGAACACTGCATTATTCAAAGAGTTCGTTAGGAAATGCGAGTTCGAAATGCAAGCCATGAAAACCATCGAAAACATTCACGAAAACGCATTCAGAAAACAAAGCCAAAACCAACGCAAGCGGCGTAAAAAGCAGAGCAACGGGAGGTCTCTCCAGACTCAGCCGCAGAGTCAATCCTCGAGGCACAACCCGCTGAATATGGGACTTGGTTCCGAAGTAGACATTCCATAACGAAGAATGGATCTTAATTCAACTATTCCCGTTCGATCGACTCGGTCGATCCCGACCTATCGGTCCCGACCGAATCGATAGCGATAATATTCCTTTCTCGCACACCACGTGGACAGAGTACGGGGCACGATATAGGGACGGGGCACTACAAAAGGCATTTCAAATTCTGCTACCAGATCTGGATGAATCCACATAATCTCTCCCCTGTCAGTTGACAGTGGAACAAGACCTTCATTTTGAGGAGGTAGGAGATTCACGATCTCAAGAGTAGTCCTTGGAATGGGGACAACACCATCTTGCACAAGTTGTGGTGGAAAATTATCGAATTGTAGAGAAACCACATTAGCAGTCACCGTTTTCTCGTCCTGTTGCAGAATAATTGCTCCAGTATTAACCAACTCTTGGATTTTACCCTTGAGCACATAACATGATCTGGTTGGATGCCCTATAAATCTGTGATAAACACAGTATTTAGGGTGATCAGTTTTACCCACTTCTTCTGGCCATTTTGCTTCTGGAAGCTGAAGCTTATTGCTTTTGATCAAGCAATCGAAGATGCTTAAAGTATCATCTTCATCAAAAGAATACTCTTCTTTTGGACGAGTTGTCTTCTGCGGTGGTGCTGATAGAGTGGATGCCGTCTGAGTAACATTGACAGCCAGAGACTCCTTACCTTTAAGATTGATGGCCAATATTTCTTTACTCTTGCGGTTATTCTGGCGATTACTACTCCCGAGTGTAGAATGTTCATCTTGGTTAGGATGAGTCATTTGGACTCCTAACTGCTTGAACTTTTCGGTACTGATCTCGACTGCTTTGGCATTGACAATAAAAGAAGGCCAATCCTGGAATTGTGTAGATCATGTCCACATACTGATAATAGGCAACAAGTTTGATTTGCAAGTGTCTATTGTTATAGCAGATAGAGTTCCTAAAGGCATTTTAAGTGCCTCTCGACGGAATCTTTCAATGAAACTCTCTGTAGATTTATTATGCCTCTGTTTAATCTTAATGAGGGCAGACATCGTCATGTCATTGACTCCTTCGTAGAATCATTCCAAGAACATTTGCTTGAAACCAGCAAAAGAAGTGATGTAGCCATCAGGCAGGCTACGAAACCAGTCGTATGCTGCGCCAGCTAAACAACCGACGAACACTCTGGTAAGGAGAGCATCATTTGGCTGTAATTGATCAGTCATCACTTCAAAGTGATTGATGTACAGACTTGGAAAAGTGCTGCCATCAAACAGCGTGATGGTTGGGAGCTTATATTTATGAGAAAATGGAACCTCCTTCCACTCTGTAGGATATGGTTGCTTTATGCCCAATCTTTGTAGGCCATCCTTCTGCTTGAAGGCCTCAAACTGAGTTCACAGAAGTTTCACATCCTCATTTGCATCCCCTGATGTTTGAAAATTAGTGGTCTGGTTAGAAGTATTGGAAGGCAGAACAGCGTGATAATTACCACCCCCAGCACCAGACTGACTAGGATCAGCTTGAATTGGTACTGAAGCAACCTGAGGAGGTGGTACCCCCAGATAACAGGTACGGAAGATGCTATAAGCTCTGGATTTGTAGCAGAGTTTATAACCGGTGGCACTGTATGTTGAGCCACGATTATAGTATGCATGTTTGCGACCATCTATGCCATGGTCTTTAATTTATCTTCTAGTACAGCAATTCGTTGTTCTTGATTGGCTGAACTAGAAGCATATTAATTTTCTGTAACGGTATATGCCGTCACTTCTCTTGCTGCTATTGATGAGATAGTTTGTTCAGAACTTTTACTATCTGCATCAAACTCTGAGAAAGAGTCTTCTCCTACATGAGCGATGGGAGATCTTCTTGATTAAAGGCACCTTGGTTTAAATGTCGATTCCTCGATCTAGTGTATTGAAAGATACCTTCATTGGATGCATGGATCTGATCTAAGTATTGCTGACTAGGATTATGGGATGCATTACGTCTTGGATATTTTTTATCCCAGTGCCTTGAGAAGTCATGTTGACAGAAGCATATAATAGATCATCTTCGTCTTCTATTATATGTTCAGGAGTTGAATCATAGTTCAGACGATCGAAGACAGATCGTCGAGCCGATTGGCAACAACGGTTGATGATAACTTCATGAAGGCAGTGGCGATCTGAAGCACGATTTGGAGGTGAGGGAGACATCCCTGTAATTTTTTGTCTTTGTGTAAGACGTTGTCGTAGATCAGTTACAACTACAGGACGAAAAGAAGTCGGAGGAACATATTCCTTAATGATGTTAGGAACGTGTCTCCTATTCTTCAGATGTTTAGTTTCCTGAGTGTACAAAGATGTACTCAACTCATTAGCATAGGTGGTTGGGTCTTTCTTTTCAAACTTTGGCTTTTGGTACAGATTGGCCTTTGGCATAGGATTCTTACGTTTCGCCAAAGTTGATATTGGTTAACGCCTATTGAGATAAGTGCATAAATCTGAAAAGTCTGCTCCAGGTGTCTCCGTTTGTGATACCCTCAATTTTCCTTGCTTGGATCTTAAAATTTGCAAGGTTGGAAGATCTTGACCAGACCCCACAGGGGTAGGTAGTATACCTCTTTGGTCAATATTCTTTCTAATATTAGAGATCCGAAGACCTCTGTTTAAAGGAATTGAATCTGATATATCTTCCTCTGAGTCATAGACCAGGGAAGTTTGAGAAAAGACCAAAGGGTGCTTTCCTTTATTTTGTAGAGGGTCAGCTAAGAAGCGTTTTCCTTTGTTCTGTTGTGAGACCATTTTAGGCACAGATTGTGCCAATTGAGGAAGTGTTAAAGGACTCTTCCCTTTGTTCTGTCTAGTGTTGGCACTAGAACATTGATTCTCCAAGTTCAAAACTTGAGAATTAGGAGAGGGAATAGCCAAAAGACTAGTTTCCTTTAGTTGCGCCAGAGTAGCAGACTGTGCCTGAGGTGCTGATTGCTTGGGCTGCGCCATAGTCCTACTTGCTACTGATGGTGCCTTGGCAGCAACATGGATAGACTGCACCTCAATAATGGGTTGAACAGGCTGCACCTTGGTAGCAAATAGAGTAGTAGACTGCGCGTGGGCAGCAGGATGAATAGGTTGCACACGGGCAACAGAAGCAAGCTGTGCCTGAGCCGCCGAGACATATTGTGTCTTGACCATTGAACACTCAGGTTGCGCCTGGGCAACAGTAACCATGGAAGATTTAGGAGCCCACACAGTCCTGTTCTTGGCAATAGCCGATGTACGCTGGTTGCTCTTGGTGCTAATGATATCTTCATAGGCTGTCTGGTTAACTTGAACAACCAGAGTCTTCTGCGTCTTGCCGATCGATGCAGTGTCACATTGAGTTGTCACCTTCTCGTCGGAGGAGAAAGTCGTCTCCAGCAAAGTCGCCTTTTGTTTGCAAAAAATAAAAAGTTTATTCCAAACTTGAAAAAGAATAGTACAAAGTACAATAAATTTTGGGGAAGTACAACTGTAGGAATCTGATCAGAAGACGATCACTTTATCCCTTGGACTATGTGAACTTGAAGACTGTAGCCTCTGGAGAATGCAACAGCAATTTCGTAAGAGTTCTTGATCTCTGTGCGTATGTATCTGATGATTTCACAATGATTGGAAACTCTATTTATAGAGTTCAAGAAATAACTGTTTTAGTAGTTATTCTGATGTGTGCGAGGCTGAATTGTGCTACATTGGGTTGTGCCAACCTCTTGTTGTACCAACTTTCATTCAGTTGTTAAGTCGTGTACTAACTATATTTAGACGCGTGGCATCATGTGATTGAGATGCGCATGGTCGTGTACAGGATAGTAGATATGTCTTGAGAGATTAGTGGCATGTGCGCCACGTCATCCTGCTTTAGAATGTAAGTTGTCTCAACTTCATCAGGTTGTGCGAGCTTCGGTCAACTGTGCCTGATTGAGCCGCGCCTAGACACGTGGCAGCTTTTGAGCAGAAGTCATTCAGATTGCGCCTAGGCAAAACTAAAGATTTTGTCTGGATTATGCCTAAGCACAACTTACGAAGCGCACAGGACAGCGGTCTACCAACTCCCATTGAGCAGCATATTTTACGGAATTCGAAGAGATTTTCCTCGTTCACTGTGGTATCAGTTGTCAGTATTGTCAGGTAATAATGGCCATTAAGTGTCAGACGCCACGTAGATTTTGGCACAACAAGACTGGGTGCAGTCTGATATGTGGCACAACCTGTTCAGTGGTGCAGTATGTTCTTTAAGCTTCATATCAGTGGCACAACTTAATTTTTAGGCCCTACATGGATCTGCATCATCTGCTGTAGAAAGGCCATCATCTGTTGTGCATCTGTCGGTAGCGGAGGCGGCGGTGGAAGTGTCTCAGGAATGACTATGGACGATCCCGCAGCTGGAGGTGGAAGACCTCCTGGAACCGTCGCTGCTACTCCCGCCTGAAGGGCAGGAACTGAGGTGGCAACTCCCTCAACTGTAGCTCCCATAGCTAGAGGTGGAGGTCCTACCGGATCGAACTTCTCTGGAACAGCACTAGGTCCTGCTGCCTGAGAGTGAGTAATCATCATCCTAAGGATAGATTGAAAGAAGGAATCAATATGGCACATGATAGGGAATATCAAGGAAGGACAAATGAATTCAAATGCAAGAAGAGTTGTCATGGTAATCAAAAGATCAGAATTTTTCTAAAATGTGATTAAGTAACTCCTATCATATCCTAGATCATATGTCCTAGTCGCAGGCTCGTAATTAGTACTCTAAGTCGAGCACCATTACGAGATCGTACTAATTACGACATCGACCTGCATGGGCTACCACAAAAATGTGTCACGAGCCGCACCCTGATTAGGGGAACGAACACGTGGGTACGTCCAGACTACACTGCAGAATCAGCAGTAGAACGTTGTATATATCGTCTATAAATACTACAACTAAACAGTATAAGGGTACATATCATCTCCGCATGGAGGAATATAATATGGCATAACTCAATCACAGGATAAAACTAGGATAGATAGCACGAAATAGAAATGCGATAGAAGTGAAAACAGGAAATGAGTTCAGGATCCAACATAGCTCAGAGATATAAACAACATCACAGAGTCACAAAATATAATATAGAACACTACAGTCTGAAAACACTAGCTGGATCGCAGTCCAGACAAACCTAACTAAGCTATACTACTCTGGGTGTACAAAGTCTAGTGGCTAAACTAACAGGCCACATTCTTGGACTAAGTCTCCATCTATCTCGACTCCATAGTAGGTCGAACAGTCTGGCTCAGAATCATCTGTAATATATCAACGGTATCCCGTCAGAAAAATAAGCAAGTACAAACACTAACAGCAGTTCCATATGAATTGACAAATTCTATAAGGGACAAATATAATAAAATACAAGACAAAGATATAGGATGACTTGGGAGCTATTCGAAAGCCGAGTTACAACCCGTAAACTAAACAAGGACCGGGGTTGTAACCCTTCTTCCGAACAAAACTTAGCCTCCAATCAAGGTTTAGCATAAGATCATGTAGAACATGTGAGTAATAAATATCATAACATGGTGATAAAAGTACTGAATGTAGAATTGAGGAGGATATATGATGTGATAAAGTAAATATAAAATGTGCCATGAATTATTAGAGTGTTATGTGATCAGCTTGGAAAAGTTACAGGACAGGCTATCCACTTGGCCCGACAATCACATAAAAATCATGGAAAGAGTCATGCCGGACAACCTGGATAACGAGCACAAGAAATAAGATCTCGCTATACCCTACGTGAGGTGAGAGTAGCGCAAGCACAAGAATATAGTGAAAGGGTGGCTTTGATCACATAGCCCCTAATAATTCCCCATCCCCGAATAGTATAATGGATACGGACATGACACGTCATGACGTGGGATTCCCTAAAGGGTAGCAAGTCCCCTTAGGAATCGGTGTCTATACAAGTACAGGGAATAAGATAGAAAATCTACCAATATACCAAGAAAATCTAGGAACAACATCTCATGTCATGATCCAACATATACTAGTCCATGAACCATCGTGTCTGGAAATCAAGTAAGATACTACAACTAAATCGGATATAGCAGATATCAAGACAATGAAAACTATCAGTGAATGTACTCACCTGTGGTCCTGAGCTGATAAGGTGAACAGATGCTCAGAGTAATCACATACCTAAAGATGAGATACTATAAGTCAAAACAGTGTTTAATAATGAAAGGGAAACTAATTAGGTCATGATATGCAAGTCTAAGTCAAACTAGGTCAAACTAGGTCATACTAGGTCACAGGAAGTCAATCCAAGTCAAATTTGGTCAAACTTGGTCAAAGGTTGACTCACAGTTGACTTTTGGTCAACTGGTCAACCCTAGGTTAAAGTAGGCTAATATTGACCAACTGTTGACTTTCAGTCAACTGGTCAACTCTGGTTTGGTTTCGGGTCAATTCTAGTCACTTTAGGCTATATTTGACTTTCGTTGACTTTTGGTCAAAACGATCAATCGAGGTCAAAACTAGTCTAAGAGCACTAATCCTAACCATTACCAACCAAGACAATCAATTTCTAACAATATCCTAACACCTTAGACTCATACCTTAGCTTCTAGGTAATTACATTAACCTTACCTATTACTCTTCACAAAGTATTTCCAATACCTTGCCCCGATACATAGGCAACCCTTCCTAACCTTGGTAGACTGACCTAGGCTTCTTAGGGTAGCTAGACACTAACCTATCTAGATATTACCAACCCAGAAATCTAGGTATCTAGCCCATCCAGTCCATCTTATCTCTATGTTGGTCACTCTCAAAATTACCTTAAAGTATCATGAGACACCCTATGGTATCTTGAGATACCACTCTCCTAACACTATCCAACCAAACTAGCTCTATTAGAATACTAACTTATCTAGTACACTCACTAAACACACCCCACTATGTCCACAACTCTAAAATCTAACATCTCGTATCCTAACTTATACTAACATATAAGCTAATATCTACTAACAATCCTAACAAACAAATATCTAACAACTTGGTAGCAAACTCTATCTAACAAGGGCTAACTAATATAGGAAAATGGCTAAGAGAAAGGGGGCTAATTTCTAAAGGAAACAGGGGATTAAATGGATTAAAACTAAAGGCTTAAAAGCTTAAAAAGTTGTCAATAAGCTGCAGCTGAAAAGCTGCTGCTTATGCTCACTACTTGCAGAAACTGCTGCTGCTGCTTGCAGAAGCTGCTGTTGTTGCTTATAGAAGCTGCTGCTGCTGCTTTTCGCTGCTGCTTTTTGCTGCTTTTGCTTATTGCTTATCAATCTTATATATATATATATATATATATATATATATATATATATATATATATATATATATATATATATATATATATATATATATATATATATTATGATACATGGAGAAAAATGTAATGACAAGCAATAACATATCTCTAACATATAAAAATCTAATTTTAAAACATGTATTAAATTATTTAAACACAAGTGTCCAATATTCGGGGTTTCCCACATGGACACAAAGTACAACAAGGACACTCCTAATAGCTCCAAATGGACACGAAATAGACACAAATGGAGACACAACCATGGGGGTCATTCCTATGGGTTTAAAATAATTCTATATGCATGTAGGATTGAAATAGAGGGTATATTTTACCTTTCGGGAGGTGAAATCCAAAGGAACTCCTTCCGATACGGCACCGACACGAAGGGATCACCAAATAGACACAAACCAAAGCCAAATCTTCCCAAACTTGGCTAGCACCATCTTTTCATGGAGTAGAGAAGAAATGAAAAAAATTTGGTGGAAGAAATGATCGATTTGGAGATGAAATCAATGGAGGTTCCTCTCAAATTTGGGGAAGAACAAGAGAGAGAAATTTGTGGATAATAACAAATGAGAAGTGACTCATCCCCCTAGTGGCCGACCAAGAATGCTAGGTGTCCCCCTATTATGTAAAGTCTAAAATACCCCCCCATGACTCCTATTGATTTAATTTAAATTAGGGTTTTGGTTTGAGGCTAAATTAGTCTAGTTTAAGTCTTTAATTAATCCAACCTAGTCATGAATATTTAGTCTAGCTGTACTAACTTAATTATTGTCATGTGGGCCATGTCTAACTAATGAGTGGGTCCCACTAGAGTCAAAGCTACCTCGGGTCCCCGATACAAGTCGGATTGAGTTGAAATTCAAAGCCGGCTCAAATAATCCCAAAATAATATCATAAATAATAAAATAATTCTAAAATTATTCTAAAGTGAAAAATGACCAAAATACCCCTATTCTTGAAAACTGGGGGTGATAATTTTATAGGCCATTGGGGCGACTCGCTTGAGTATTTCGAACGACCCAACGAATCTCGGACTCAACTTTCCTTTTGCACCAAACCAGGTAACTCCACACATAGGCGGCACTTTAAGAAATACGTGATCACCTTCTAGAAACTCGAGGGGTCGACGATGGATATCGTATAACTTTTCTGCCGACTTTGTGCAGTCTTTAATCTTTTACGAATGAGCTTGACCTTTGCCACGGTCTGTTCCACCAGCTCCGGGCCAAGAATCTGTCGCTTTCCAACTTCATTCCAGCAAATGGGTAATATGTACTTTCGACCGTACAAGGCTCCGTACGACACCATTTGGATGCTGGACTGATAGTTATTGTTGTATGCAAATTCGGCCAACGGTAGATGAATGTCCTAACTCGACTTGAAGTCAATTGCGTAGAGCTGTAACATGTCTTCGAGAATCTAATTCACACGTTCTGTTTGGCCCTCAGTCTGGAGATGGTAAGCTGAGCTGAACTGCAACTTGGTACCTAGAGCCGACTAAAGGCTACTCCAGAAGCACGATAGAAATCGTGCATCCCAATCAAACGATAGATAGATGGACTCCGTGCAGCCATACTATCTCGTCAGGATAAATATGAGCCAGGCGATCAACGCTCTATATAACTTTAATGGCAATAAAGTGTGCTGACTTGGTTAGTCGATCAACAATGACCCAGATGGCATCATTTTCCTGCGGCATCTTAGGCAGGCCAACAACAAAGTCCATAGTGAAATGATCCCATTTCCATTCTAGAATGACAAGATTCTACATCTCCCCGTCTAGTCTTTGATGTTCAGCTTTCACCTGCTGACAGACCATACATTGCGACACAAAGATTGCCACATCTCTCTTCATTCCATGCCACCAGAAAGTTTTACGGAGGTCCTTGTACATTTTTGTGCTGCCAAGATACAAGGTATATTTTGTGTAGTGCACCTCTGTCAATATTTCCTTTCTAAGTTCTGAATCATCTGGAACGCATAGTCTACCCTTTAATCGAAGCACGCTGGTCATCTACCGTAAAGTCGGTCGTACTACCCATTAAAATTTGCTCTCGTACTTTCTTCAGGTACGGATCATCCTTCTGAGCGATCTTGATCTTTTCTCGCAAGCTCGGCTCTAGCTGCAACAGTGCCAACTACACATCCCTGAATCGAACCTGGAGGTCGATGCCCATCTCTTCAAGGTCACATAGCATTCTGCGGTCGATGGATAGTGAGGCAATATACTTCTGACTCAGAGCGTCTGCCACAATATTTCTCTTGTCTGGCGTATAGTCAATAGTCAAGTCATAATCTTTGATCAGTTCAAGCCAACGCCTTTGCTGTAAGTTCAGCTCCTTCTGCGTGAATAGATACTTAAGGCTATTGTGGTCCATATAGATCATACACGCCATACCATAAAGATAGTGACACCATAATTTTAACACGAACACAATCGCCGCTAACTCCAGGTCATGGGTGAGATAGTTCTTTTCATACGACTTTAGCTGTCGGGAAGCAAAAGATATCACCTTATTCCGTTGTATCGGCACACACCCCAAACCCTGGTCGGATGTATTGCTAAAAATCTAGAATCCCTCAGTCCTTTCGGGAAGTGCGAGTATCGGGGCCGAGACGATCCATTGCTTTAACTCCTTGATGGAAGGTTCACAGTCTTCTGACCATTCAAAAGCGACTCTTTTCTGGGTAAGGCGAGTCAGAGGCAATGCGATCTTCATGAAGTCTTTCACAAAGCGTCTGTAGTATCCAGCTAAGCCATGGAAGCTTCAAATCTTGTCGACTGACGCTGGCCATTTTGAAACTACAAAGGCTTCAACTTTTTTTGGGTCAACTGCAATGCCTTCAGATAAAATGATGTGTCCAAGGAATGCGACGCTGCTCAACCAAAATTCACACTTGCTCTGCTTCGCATACAACTGATTTTTCTGAAGGGTCTGAAGCATGGTCCATAGAAGCTAAACGTGTTACCGCTTGTCCTTCGAGTAGACGAGTATATCGTCGATGAATACTACTACGAACTTGTCGAGGAAGGGTCGAAACACCCGATTTATTAAAACCATGAAAGCAGCTGGGACATTCGTTAGGCCGAACGTCATTACCAAGAATTCATAATGGATGTATCAAGTACGGAAGGTTGACTTCGACACATCGTCCGGCTTAATCTTGAGTTGATGGTAAATCGAGCGAAGATCAATTTTTGAAAACACTGAGGCACCCTGTAACGGATCGAATAGGCCGTCTATGCGGGACAATGGATATTTGTTCCGAACGGTGGCCTTGTTCAACTCTTGGTAATCGATACAAAGACGTATTGAGCCATTCTTTTTCTTTACAAACAACACGGGCGCTCCCTATGGTGAGATGATAGGCCGTATGAATCCCTTATCGAGTAACTTGTACAACTGTACTTTGAGTTCCTTAAGCTCTGTAGGGGACATTCTGTGCGGAGCTTTAAAGATCGGTCGGGTATTGGAAAATGTGTCAATGGTGAACTCTATCTCTCAATCAGGTGGCATGTCGGGCAGCTCGTCCGGAAATACATCTGGAAATTCTGCCATAACGTCGGCTTGACCCGCATTTGCACCATCATGTCTCATGTCTCGAACAGACGCTAAATAGCCTTCACATCCGAAAAGTAGCAACCTTCGAGCCGATATTGTCGAGATCACCATGCAGGTCGACGATGTCTCACCACACAAGTAGCAAAATTTAGGCACTCCAGTTATATGGAAGGTGACCGTCTTTTCGACACAGTCGATGGTTGCATTGCACGGACCGAGCCAATCCATTCCCAGAATGATATCGTAGTCCTTAATGTCTAGGACTATCATATTAAGACCTACCTTTTGACCACCTATACATATGATTCCTTCTCTGCATGCTGAGTTTCCAAGTAGTAACGCGTCCGACGGTATATTGACGCTAATATTAAGGCCTAACGGTTTCACAGGAAATTTATGCTCGACGACAAAATTTGTCGATATAAAGATATGTGCAGCACCTGAATCAAACCATACACGAGCATATTTTTTTATTATAATACAGTATACTTGTCACGACTGTGTCAGATGTGAACGTTTCATCCGGGTCATGGCGTGGACGCGGCCCTAGGCATTGGGGTGACGGTCTTGGCCATTTTGTGGTACGGCCTGTGGAGCCCGAGTTACTTTGCCTCAGTTTTATTGGTACTGCTGTTACGGCGGGCGTTGGTTCGGCCTGCCTTCTGGACAATCACGCACGATGTCGCCTACCCGACCACACTGGTGGCAAGCTCTATTTATCATTCGACATTCGGTAAGCAGGTGTCCCTCCTTGTGGTAGAAATTACAGTATTCTCGATTCCTTCCCTGGTTGCTGCCTCCGTTGCCTGGGTTTGGACGCTTATGCGCTTTGTTACCTCCTGGGTTGTCATGGCGCTTATCATTGTAGGTATGAACAGTACATGTGGTGACTGGTGGGGTATTGAGGCTCGAGACGAAGGGCATGGTTGAGTGACTCGCCCATTGTTTGATACTCGGGTACCGTCACATGATCAAAAATAGAAGGCCTCAGGCCTACTTCGAATCTCCGTGCTCGACTCGTCGTCATTGGCAGGTAGACACCCGCAAATCAAGCCAACTTGTTAAATTCTGTAGTATACTCGCGTACCGTCATATTTTCCTATTTCAACTGCATGAACTCGTTCTCCTTCGCCTGGCGGATCACAGCAGGTAAGTACTCGACTTCAAAGGCCTTGCAGAACGTTGCCCAGGTGATCGGCCCGGTAGAATCATCGTAACGAATAGCTTATTTTTGTACCGTCCACCAATCATGCGTGTTCAACCAAAGTTGAAGTTGAGCACAAGCGACTTTCTTTGCCTCATCGATGTCGAGGATCTCGAAGTTTTCTTCGATCTCGTCTAACCAGTCGATCGCAAGGAAAGGGTCTCTGGTACCGGAGAAGGAAGTACGAAACACCTTCTTGAAGTTGAGACGAACGGGTTGAGACGAAGGCTCCCTAGGTATGACTTCAATGGGCCGGTTCATGGGTTCGACAGTACGGTTGTAGAGTTCCCATTGGTCATGACTGTTTTTACCAACTATCGTAGCGTGTCAAGTTGCCCTTGCTGTATCTTGAACTGTGCTTCAAACCGGGCTTCAAATTGGGCATGTCGTCTTTCGGATTGCAGGCGCAGCTTTTTGCTTTCTTGTTGGAATACTGCAGCTTTCCACTGCTACATTTCGAGCATATGTAACATTCGCTCCATAGGATTACTGGAAGGTCCGAATTTGGTAGGCACCCTCCCTGTTGGGTTGACGGAAGGCTCGACTTCGGAACTACTCAAGCCGCTGGAAGCGCTAGCCTCGTCGTCTGCCCAAGGTCCTGCAACTCCTGGAAAAAAAAAGGCAACCCTCGTTAGTTTCAGAAAATGTCATGGGTTCAGTGTATGGAACAACTCATCTCATCGACACGATGTTAACGATTCGAGACTAGAGGCCAAGGACGTAAAGCCATGCTCTGATACCATTATGTCACCTACTAATTCTGAAGAATCGATAGTCGTCCCCCGGACGTGATGCCGTACGAACCTATGTTGCGATCGCACAAGGTACAGTTATAAGGTAATCCGAAACACAACGTCTAAGAGAGAGAGAGAGCGCAGACGAATTAAACAACACATTAAGACATAAAAAAATTATATTTTATTGATAATAGACATCATTTACAAACTCTATTACAATTGTACCGCACGGTCTTTACAACATGACTCGATTACAAAGGAGTGCTGGTGAGATAGTCGTTCCATACATATATCCCTCATTTACAACAAAAGTATTCCAGCCACCTGGATGCGAGGGATGCCGAGACATGTTCCTTGGACATGCAGAGAGTCTTCAAAAGTTGATGCGACGGGAGTCTTCAACACGCGGTCGAAGCTTCAAAACACGAACGTCGCATTGGTCAGTTGGCGCGTTCTTCTTGATTCACCTACGAAGAACGAGGGTCAGTACGATCATATGTACTCGTAAGTGACTAATTAAACCCAAGCTCTGCATTTGGTTCAAGCAATTTTATAAAATATGTTAGCTATTTAGTGATCTTTCTAACCATCCTGATCGATTTTGTAAAACCCTCATAATTTAAAGGAATATTTAAATTATTTTTGGATTTTATTTAATTCTAATTTATTTTTATCTTATTTATATTATATAAAAGGACTATAGCCATGGTTGAGTTTGAATATGCAAGACGACTGGAAAGTATGGCATGCCTAGCGTAGTCGGGTGCTTTAACTAGCATGCTAGTCATGTTAGGAATGTCATGGTCATATTGTAATCTCTTGCATATTAACAATTCAAATTATGGCACAAGTTATATTTTATTTAATTAATTAGTTAAAAAGACTATGATTTTTTAAGAGACCCGGTTGTCCCAAACCTCATCCAAGCCAAACCCAACCCTATGTAGGCATGTTGGGCATTAATAAATAATAATAATTACATATTTTTGTATTTAAATTCAGATTTGGATTGAAATTCTATAGATAGAATTAATTAGTTCTATATTAGGAAATACCTTTTTAAATCATCAATCCAATCAATTAGCCAACTCACCAAACAACCAAATCATGCCATAGTGGACCCCCCACCATATATTTCGACCAAGCAATCCCCCCATAGCCGAACACCCCATAGGAAAAGGATTCCCACTCCTTTTTATACATCCAACCCAATATGTTGGTGCTTTCTTTACATGGAGAGAGCTTGCTCTCAACATGCCTTGTGAATTTTAGTCCCACATCGGAAATGCACCATGAGTTATCTCAACATATATACTTGGGTGTATTGTTAAGAGATGCACATGGGATGGTGACCCTAAGGAGGGAACCATGTGGGTGATTTTACAAGGAGGTAAGTATAAGGCTCCAAGGATTAAGCATTAATGCTTTTGTCATTCTCTTGGATTAAATTCCACTTGGAGCTAAGCCCCAACGGGGCTTAGCGACTCGGACTCGGACTCGGACTCGGACTCGGACTCGGGCTCGGGCTCATGGGCTCATGAGACGTAATGTGGCATTTTGTTGGCGCACTTTGCACTTAGCACGTCAGCAGTCATGCGGTCTTTATGCGGCACATGCGGCACATGCGGTCCATGCGGCTCATGCGGCACAGGCGGTCCATGCGGTCCATGCGGCTCATGCGGCCCATGCGGTCCATGCGGCTCATGCGGTCCATGCGGCTTATGCGGCCATTAGGCTCATGCGGCCAGGCTGCTGCTGTTGCCGCATGAAGGGATCCGCTGACTGTGCAGATTATAAATCAGTTATGGAAAGGCTGAATTAATATAATTAAATCAGATCCTATCTTTGTGGGATTTGAATTTATTCAGATCCTATCTTTGTGGGATTTGAATTAATTTCGTGGGATTTGAATTAAATCTCGTTGCTATCTTTTGGGATTTGATTCAATCTTTCCATAACTGAGAAGGCGGTTAGGGTTTCCACCCTCTCTCTATAAATACTCTCTTCTGGCCTCCTTTGTGACTACCACAAAAAAATACAAGTCAGAAAAGAAAGAAAGAGAGGGAGTTGCTGCCGCCATTGCAAGTCCATCCGAGGAGTCAGAACAGAGGTGACATCGAGCGTTCCACAAGTTCTTCAAACTTGCTGGTTCCTGGAAGCAGATCGTGTGGGGCGAATCTTGCTTTGAGCAACGGTGTTTTGACACCCCAGCATTGTTCTTCTTCTCATCTCTCTAGATTATTGTAACTTGTTCTGTTCCAATTGCAACACGTTTGCAAGGAAGAACAAGAGATCTTCTCTTTGCTATTTTTCTCCTTCATATTGTAATTTGGCTTTTTAGTTTTATTCGTAGATCTTGAGTTTGATCATCACAAAGTTTTGTGTGACATCTCAGATCTCGATTGCATTAGTTTTCATCTTCGATCAAGCCCCCGGGACTAACAATCTCAAAGCAAGATCCGTATAGATGGAAAACATTAATGCTTCGCTCCTCCAATCGGACTTCTGCAAGTTGGAAAAGTTCGATGGAGAGCACTATCAAGTCTGGAAGAGAAAGGTGTACCTAACTCTTCAACTGAAAGACGTTGATCATGTTCTGTTGGAGGAAGAACCCTCTGTTCCAGACACTGGATCTACTGCCGCCATCAACGCGGCTACCAAACTCCAGGCCAAGTGGAGAAGGGAAAATAGCATCTGCAGACTTCTCATCCTGAATGCTATGGAGGACTTCCTGGCAGAATCCTACTCAAAGAAGGAACTTGCCAGAGACATATGGGAGTCTGTGGAAAATTTGTATGAAGAAGACAAGAACAGGAGCAAAATGTTTGTGGTTGAAAAATATCACAAATTGCTCTTTGAGGACGAAAAGTCCATGTTACCACAGGTAAAAGAATTTCTGAAGCTGCGTCAGAAACTGGAAGACGAAGAGATGCCCCTTCCCGACAAGTTTGTCGTCGGAGGGATCGTCTCAAAACTTCCTACTGGATGGAGTACCTTCTATGCAATGATGCACAAAAAGAAGCTGGACATTAGCTTGGGAGATCTACTTCAAGAGATCCATGTTGAGGACGAGATGTGTTCTCAACAGAAGGTGGACACTCTGTCCAAACAGTTGGCTAAAGCCAATCTGGTACAGACGAGGGATCCCAAGGGGAAGCAGGCGGCTTCTCATCCCAAGAAGAAGGACTTCACTAATCTGAAAGTAAAGGGCCCTTCATTCAAGCAGCAGAAGACTAAGTCCCACGTGACTTGTTACAATTATGGCAAGAAAGGCCACTACAAGAGTGAATACAGATCTAAGCCTAAACAATCAGAGAAAGGTGAGCCTAATAAGGTTTCATTGGTTTCTAACATTGTTGCTATGATCGGACAGGTCACAACTGTGGGGGTTGACTCTGACTGGTGGATAGACACTGGTGCGACTTGCCATGTCTGTTCTGACAAGGAATGGTTCGTCACGTACCAGCCGATATCTGAGAAGGTTGTCATGGCGAACCAGGCCCAAGCTGAAGTTCTGGAGATTGGGACTGTGGAGCTGAAACTCACTTCAGGGAACACTCTGTCGCTTCAAGGCGTGAAGCATGTTCCTGCGATTGCCAAGAACCTGATCTCTGGGAGCCTGCTCTGCAATGCAGGCTTGAGGATGGACATCAATGCTGGTCAGATGGTGATGTCCAAGAAAGGAACATACTTCGGAAAGGCTTATCAAACCGAAGGTATGTTTAAAATTCAGCTTGTTAACCAGTTTGAAGACATTAATGCAGTTGCATTTTTTGATTATTCTCTTGAGTTGTGGCATAATAGACTAGGACATGTTCATTGTAAAAAAATTAACAAAATATCTAGTCTAGGACTTATCTCCAAATGTGGGGGTAAGGTGGAGAAATGTGAAGTGTGTGCTCAGACGAAGATTACTAGGAAACCCTTTTATCGGGTCAATCGAAGCACAGATCTTCTGGAGTTGGTGCACTCCGATATCTGTGACTTCAAACATTTCTCCACGAAGGCCGGGATGAAGTATTTCATAACCTTCATCGACGACTTCTCAAAATACGCGTTCGTCTACTTGCTCAAGTCCAAAGACGAAGCTTTCGAGAAGTTCAGAGAGTTCAGGGCCGAAGCTGAACGGCAGACTGGACAACAACTCAAGAGGTTGAGAAGTGATCGAGGTGGAGAGTACAGGTCTCATGAATTTGTATCGTTCTGCAAAGAACATGGAATCATATGCGAGACTACTGCTCCATATTCTCCTCAATCCAATGGAGTAGCAGAGAGGAAGAACCGAACATTAACAGAAATGATGAATTCTATGCTGTTCACTGCAGGTCTTCCAAAATGCTACTGGGGAGAAGCTGCATTAACGGCCACTTTCATTCTGAATAAAGTGCCATATGCAACTTCGGACGTAACTCCTCATGAACTCTGGTTCAAAGTCAGACCAAACTTGAATGTCATTCGAGTGTGGGGGTGTCTGGCGTATGTGAAACTCCCAGATCTGAAGATTCAGAAGCTAGGGACAAGGACTACGAAGGCGATCTTCTTGGGGTATGCCGAGAAGAGTGATGCTCGAAGATTTCTTGATATTAAGTCAAATCATATCATCGAATCTCGCGATGCTGAATACTTTGAAGACAAGTTTGCAAAAGACAAAAACATTATTCTTTCGGACATTCCGGAAAATAATGTAGGCGCAAATGAGACTGAAATCTCATATGAGCCAGTAGTCCAAGAAGAAGCTGTTGTTGATGAAACAACTCTTGTACCAGAACTCGCAGAGCCGTCAACTAAGCGAGCAAGGAGACCGAAAGACTTCGGAGATGACTTTGTCACCTATCATGTGGAAGCAGATCCGCTTACCTATGATGAGGCGATGAAGACCAGAGATGCTATCTTCTGGAAGGAGGCAGTGAATGACGAGTTTGACTCTATCACCTCCAATAACACATGGGTATTGGTAGATCTACCTGAAGGAGAAAAGCCCATCGGATGTAAATGGATCTTCAAGAAGAAGATGAAGGCAGATGGAACTATTGACAAGTTCAAGGCCAGGCTGGTAGCCAAGGGATTTTCTCAGAAATAGGGGATAGACTACTTTGACACATACGCACCAGTAGCCCGGATGACCACCATCAGGATGTTAATCGCTCTTGCAGCTATACATAAGTTGGTGATACATCAGATGGACGTAAAGACAGCATCCCTGAATGGGGAGCTGACCGAAGAGATTTACATGCAACAGCCAGATGGATTTGTCGTCAAAGGTCTTGAAGACAAAGTCTGCAAGTTGGTGAAATCATTGTATGGTTTGAAGCAAGCTTCCAAGATGTGGCATGAGAAGTTTGACAAAGTTATTAGGTCAAACGGCTACAGAGTCAGCGAGACAGACAAATGTGTTTACACAAAGTTCGCTGATGGAAGAGGAGTCATCGTTTGTCTGTACGTGGACGACATGCTAATCCTAGGTACGGATATAGGCTGTGTCACAGAGACAAAGAAGTTCCTCTCAACCAAGTTCAGTATGAAGGACTTGGGGGATGCAGATGTCATCTTGGGCATAAAGATCATCCGGACAGACACTGGAGTAGCGCTGTCACAATCTCACTACATTGAGAAGATGCTCACACGCTATGGGTATAAGGATCTTCCAGGGATCGATACGCCCTACAGGTGTGATCAGAAGCTGAAGCCAAATTCAAGGAAAAGCGTCAGACAGTTGGAGTATTCTAGCGTTATCGAAAGTTTGATGTACGCAACCACTGCCACAAGGCCTGACATAGCTTTTGCCGTGGGAATGCTGAGTCGGTTCACAAGTAACCCAGGGATTGAGCACTGGAAAGCTGTGAAGCGGGTGATGAGATATCTCAAGAAAACTCAGACATATACACTGCACTACAACGGGTATCCGACAGTAGTAGAAGGCTTCAGTGATGCTAGCTAGTGTTCAGAGGTAGAAAGCGAGAGATCCACAGGTGGATATGTCTTTTCCTTGGGTGGAGCTGCTATATCGTGGAAGTCGAAGAAGCAGACTATACTCTCTCGTTCCTCCATGGAATCTGAATTCTATGCACTTGAAACTGCAGCAGATGAAGCAGAGTGGCTTCGGGAGCTCATGTATGATCTTCCAGTGGTTGAGCTCAGATACCGGCAATACCGATATACTGTGACAACCAGGCGACTGCGGCGGTGGCATCAAATGACCTCTTCAACGGGAAGAAGAGGACTGTGCGGTTGAAGCACAGGGCAGTACACGATCTTATCAAAAGAGGTGTAATTACAGTGGTTGATGTTCGGAGTCAGAAGAACCTGGCAGATCCGTTCACAAAGGGCCTCAAGCGCCAGTTGGTCGATGACACAGCTTGTAAAATGGGCTTGAAGGCATTCTGATAGTGTGTCTTTGCAATCCTACCATAAAGTTTTATGCTATTAGTTCAAAGAGAAATCTACTAGGCATCTAACTTTTGGTTCAAAGGAGGATCACTGACTGGGAAACTATCAGGTAACGGTGGGTACTTATTCTATGGAACATGGAAGGGATACGGACCCATAACCACTGTTGTCTACTATGTATTTTTTCTGCAGAAAAACTGATCCTGTGGAAGGTTGGCTTAAACGCCTTAATGAGTTCTCAAGCAGAGTGAATGTCTGGTGTGCTTTACAAGAAGCACGGTAGAGCAGCACTACAAGGAGTGAAACTCCATGCTACAGTGGGGTGACTCCACCATGAGGTTCCCAGGTAGGGGTAATGCCTCGGCTTTGCAAGCCAAGTCACAGCGGCGTAGCACCGCAAATAGGCAGGTAGCCTAATGCTGTATGACGTAATTAAAGAGTTGTAGACAGCACTACAAAGGGGAGGATGGCCCTATGTTACAGTGGCACGACACCACGATGAGGTACCCAGGCAGGGGTAAAGCCTCGGCATTGCAAGCCATGTCGTTGCGGCGTAACACCGCAAGGAAGCCTCAGGCTTCATGCTGGGTAGTTTGGCACTACAAAGAGGCTTGTGACCTCATGCTACAGTAGTATGACACTACGATGAGGTTCCCAGGTAGGGGTAATACCTCGGCTTCAGGCCATGTCATAGCGGCGTAGCACCGCAAGGAAGCGCAAGGCTTCATGCCATATCTCTTTAATAAAGAACTCACCTATAGTGTATGGAAAGAGATATCAGGCCGTCTCTTGAGGGTAAACTTGTAGACGCCCAAAATTATACACTGAAACCAGGCTGGCACAGGGCCTTTAATGTGCAGCCAGAAGCACACGTAACTACACTTTGTGAGTGGGAAGAATTACAATTGTGGTGCAGAATTCATGGCGTAGTCCATTCTTGTATCATATTGTTATTTAACCCATGCGGGAAGATTCAAGTCGTCAGCGACATCTATCCTAATGCAAAATGGACAGTTGCTGTGGGGAACGCTCAACCCTGGACACATATATATATTGTGATATGTGGAGGATTGTTGGTGCTTTTTTTACATGGAGAGAGCTTGCTCTCAACATGCCTTGTGAATTTTAGTCCCACATCGGAAATGCACCATGAGTTATCTCAACATATAAACTTGGGTGTATTGTTAAGAGATGCACATGGGGTGGTGACCCTAAGGAGGGAACCATGTGGGTAATTTTACAAGGAGGTAAGTATAAGGCTCCAAGGATTAAGCATTAATGCTTTTGTCATTCTCTTGGATTAAATTCCACTTGGAGCTAAGCCCCAACGGGGCTTAGCGACTCGGACTCGGACTCGGACTCGGACTCGGACTCGGGCTCGGGCTCATGGGCTCATGAGGCGTAATGTGGCATTTTGTTGACGCACTTTGCACTTAGCACGTCAGCAGTCATGTGGTCTTTATGCGGCTCATATGCGGCCTCATGCGGCTCATATGCGGCCTTATGCGGCTCATGCGGCCATGCGGCCATGCGGCTCATGCGGCACATGTGGTCCATGCGGCTCATGCGGCACAGGCGGTCCATGCGGTCTATGCGGCTCATGCGGCCCATGCGGTCCATACGGTCCATGCGGCTCATGCGGTCCATGCGGCTCATGCGGCCATTAGACTCATGCGGCCAGGCTGCTGCTGCTGCCGCATGAAGGGATCCGCTGACTGTGCAGATTACAAATCAGTTATAGAAAGGCTGAATTAATGTAATTAAATCAGATCCTATCTTTGTGGGATTTGAATTTATTCAGATCCTATCTTTGTGGGATTTGAATTAATTTCGTGGGATTTGAATTAAATCTCGTTGCTATCTTTTGGGATTTGATTCAATCTTTCCATAACTGAGGAGGCGGTTAGGGTTTCCACCCTCTCTCTATAAATACTCTCTTCTGGCCTCCTTTGTGACTACCATGAAAAAATACAAGTCAGAAAAGAGAGAAAGAGAGGGAGTTGCTGCCGCCATTGCAAGTCCATCCGAGGAGTCAGAACAGAGGTGACATCGAGCGTTCCACAAGTTCTTCAAACTTGCTGGTTCCTGGAAGCAGATCGTGTGGGGCGAATCTTGCTTTGAGCAACGGTGTTTTGACACCCCAGTATTGTTCTTCTTCTCATCTCTCTAGATTATTGTAACTTGTTCTGTCCCAATTGCAACACGTTTGCAAGGAAGAACAAGAGATCTTCTCTTTGCTATTTTTCTCCTTCATATTGTAATTTGGCTTTTTAGTTTTATTCGTAGATCTTGAGTTTGATCATCACAAAGTTTTGTGTGACATCTCAGATCTCGATTGCATTAGTTT
This sequence comes from Iris pallida, assembly GCA_029216955.1. Lineage (NCBI taxonomy): Eukaryota > Viridiplantae > Streptophyta > Magnoliopsida > Asparagales > Iridaceae > Iris > Iris pallida. The sequence continues at coordinate 27,001,430 of JANAVB010043419.1, read as the reverse complement.
TCATCTTCGATCAAGCCCCCGGGACTAACACAATAAAGCCCCAATATATACATCAACTTAGCCCAAACCCTAATCCTAACTTAAATCATACTTTATTTCCACCTCCATAGCCGACCAAACCTTCTCTTCTCCATAATTTTGGTAGTACTTCACCCCCCATAGCCTCCATACATCATCTCCTCTATTGTACATCTCTCCATCCTTCACAAAAACTCATCTCCTCCACCATACATCCACCCAACCCCTCAAAACAAATCCTAAAAACTCCATCTTCCCCATCCAACCATCTATAGCCATTGTCAAACCTTCCATACTCACCAAAAGAGGAATTGCAAGCAAGGATAGCGAAAAAGGTTGGAGCTTTGGTGAGAAAAAGTCGTCACAACCTCTCTAGCAAGGACCTTTGGTAAGAAATCCAAATCTTTCCATCTCAAACCCTTACTAAAATTCTGTAGAAAATATATTATTAAATCTGTAGAAATTATATTTTGATGGCTTTTATTATTTATAATCACCCATAAAGGTTTCATGAAATATAGGCGTAATATTCATGTGTCGGTAGGATCAAAATTAACCCCATTGTTAAGGAACTATGAGTTATTGTTGCATATTTTCGAAACTGAATTTTATATTGTTCATATACATAAATTAGGATTTTTAAGTATTTTTCCATGATTTTAGCAACTCAAATATGGCCGAAAAAATTGTAGGTCAAAACTAGCTAATTTCGGGTAACCGACTGACCTAGAATGTCCCAAACTTGTAGTATAACTCAACCCTTGTACTTCTTATATTATTCTATGAAATAAAGTATTTAATTTCTGTTTAAAATATAATTTTAGTTATTTTAGCAATTTTAAGTCATTAACTATGTTCCGAACGAGTTTCGGGTAGACTAGCTGACATAGTAATCAACCAGTCGTAAATGTCTTTAGAAATATAAATTCTGAAATTTCAGAGATAAATATATAAAAAATTATTTTAAATATTATTTTTATGATTTTTAAGTATGTTATTGAAATAGGGGGATAACCGACTAATTAAAAGTTAGAAACACTAAAACTGTGTTTGGATGTCTCGTGGAACCTGTGTGTGATTGTATAGGTCTAAATGGTTCCACGAGAGATTGAATAATTGTAACACATTACCTTGAATGATTAAGTCGTATCGTAAATTTCGTGAGTAGTGACTTAATCTAGTTAATTAATTATCTAGGAGCGTCGGGTTCCAGAGGCGTGGACACGGGAGCGGCGTTTCATATTCACAGCGCGGAATCAGGCAAGATACCTTGCCACCTTACTCTGTGATTTATATATTCTTATTTTTTGTTGTTATTTTAAGTATTTCTTATTTGTTGATATTATAAAACTGTGCGTCTAAGTCACACTTGGGTGCAAGCGACCTTGTCGGTCGTTTTTTTTCGCTTTTTATTTAATTTTCTTGCATTGACTTAATCTAGTGACCACCCCTTTGTTGATGAGGTATTGGTATATCTCATGCGGCCTTGACACATACTTTATCACGTGATGTGAGTCATATGTAGGACACGTACTCGCGTAGTCGGCCGACCACCGATACGTATGAGGCGTGCGACGGTTAGGAGTAACTGCCAATAGAATTGTATGCTAGTAGACTTGGCAGTTGCTAGAGGTTTCTATTAGTCATGGATGTGACCCTACTAGGCATTAGGTGGGGAGAACAGTTCCTTAACGTATGGGCCACGTATGCACTTTCCTATTATTGCCGGTTATCTACACTGGAGATACGGTCCTGGATCCTGATACCTGATTTCCTGTTGGCCTCTGACATTCGAGGAATGTTATGCTTTGAGGTCCCTGGTATCCTGATGGGACCATACCTGAGTTCCTGCACCTAAGCCAGAGTGCCCATGCATTGAAGGTTTGTTCTTAACTGCATTTTTACTATATAATTGGTAGGCACCCTATTGCATGCATCCCCTTTTACTCTCTATTATATATCACAAATTATATGGCATATTCTTTATGTATCTTGTTACGTCCCTCTGTGGACTTGGTTATCTCTCCAGGTGTGTGCTTTGTGACTTTTTGCAGGTGTTCTAGCCAAGGCCGTAATCTTCTCCATTTCTTCGAGGATGATTGCTCTTGGTTCGTCTTGCCATTTTTCCGATCATTTCCTTGTATATCTTCTTTTATTTAAATTGGTTGGTAGTGGATTTGTCTCCGCCCAACTACATGTATAAATGATAAATTCTTGAGTTGATTATAATATTATTTTTTATTGTTGTGGATGAGATTTAGTTATCATGGTTTTACTGTATTTTACAGCTTATGTATACATACGGGATTTTATACATTGGAGTATACTTCATATGTATACAGCTGGCATGTTTACGTACTTAGTCCTAAATATTTTAGGACTGGGGCGTTACATGTTTTTGTGGTGGCCCATGCAGGTCGAGTTTGTCACTTCGGTTACATTACTATACCGATGTGAGCCTGCATATAGGATTAGGATATAGGAATCTCATCCACAAGCTTGACTTCCTCCCTTGATTCCAAATCTCGAACTCTTGTCCGATTACCTTGACTTCCTTCTGCTTGATTCCTTTTACTGTAAATCTTATCTTATTTTGTGCTAAATAAGGAGGTTAGGAGATAACTCATACGAGTATACGTGTTATATTCCTCAGTTACTCTATTAGTTGACTTTATAAGTTGAGTAGTATGACTACAACCTACCACCCTTATCCTTGTAACCTAGTATTAAAGTGTAACAAAGTGATAATGAATATATGCTAGTGTAGGAGAGATATTTACCTAGAATATAGAGATTTTGTAGCCCATACCTATTGATCAACCAAGGCCTGATACAAGAACCAGTAGGACGACTGTATACACAAGCACACCGGATAAGACTTAGATCCTTGTGAAACTCGAACTATTTATCGTTGCTTTCAATGTATTCTTCCGTACTTATACTTTAAACTACCATGAATGACGATGCTATTTATAGCCTAGTTTTGCAAGCTTATTATTTGTCGAGCTTGTTTAGGACATATGTATACTAGGGACGTCCACAAGCATATTGTCTAATTAGAATCAATGTATTATGGTCTGATCAACCATAGTGCACTTGGTTCGCTCTTCATATGATTATTTCATGTGGATTGAGATATAGAGGTATCTAGGATCTCATCCGCAACTGCATTGACAATTCCTCTTGAACTACGCATTCGCCTTTGAATCACGTAATTGTATTCAATGACATCTTTCTTGAACTCTTTATTGCTTTTGTTTTTCACTGATTGGAAAGACGAACGCTCATATTTGATAGATAGATACAGAGTATCCCCATGGCCATGGTAGTTATATGCACAAGTACAGCAACCATCGGCCAAGCCATATAACTACAACCTTGCCTAAAGTTGCTCGCCCTTCCCTCGACCCTAATACTAATATCGTGACATTCTAGTCATTTGAGCTTAAAAAATGAGTAAGATCTTACCCTTGGGTAAACCACGAACCTAGGAGACTATCTAATCTCTAGGAATTAATTATTGTGAGTCTCCAAATATTTATCTTGATTCTTGGATTAACTAGCAACCCGTATGCCTTAAATCAAACCTTATTTGACTAGGCCCCCCACAGTTTAGACAGAGAAGAATAGACCAAAACAAGGACAAGCATTACAAGGACTGTGGTAGACACCCATTCCAAGATTAGAGATTCAGCAGATGTTACATAAGGTACAAAATTCTATTATCAAATAAGTGACTTAGTATTAGAAAAACACATTCACCAGCTTAGCCAAAATCTGTAGCATGACGCCCCATCATTATGTTGTAGTAGTAATCAACAAGTGATGCATGAGCACTACATTCAATACCTCTAGAACCCTTGTGACTATAGTCCGGCAGGTTTGACACAAATAGAAATTCATGACTTAGTAGTTAGAGATCTTTTCCATGACGTGCTTTAGAGTTCGTTATCCCACCGATAGACTCCCGTATACCATGGACAAGCAGGTCATTCCATCTTATCGACTCAGGTACCATTGTACATGATCATTTCCATTTATTAGGACTCGGGGTATGATCCTCGAAACTGATTCACAACTACCCTATCATGTTATCGATCACATCGTGACTTCTTATTACCAAAGGTCAAGGTACGATGTCGCGACTCAAATATTTCTAACCTCATTATTCCTAAAACCATGTCCTAGTCTCTAGAGTGAATAGATTGTAAGCTTCTTAATTTTAGGAATTTAGGGATCACCGATTGATTGAGGTAAATTGGTTCTCACTAGGATGATGAATTAGTGACTCGTGAACTCCCACTTTCTTTTTAGATCTTTTTGGTGTCCCTTACCGTGACTTTGATATTTGAAGTATAATACTAGCTGTTATCTCCCAACAAAATTTATATACAAAACTTAAACGAGTCTACCTTCAAGTAGACATATCTTGTCCTACTCAAACACATCTCCTTGCACTATATTATTATGAAACGACTTTCAGGTCAAAAGGGACTAGCAATAACCCTTACCATAACACTAATGTACTTTCCGACTACAGTTAGAGATCCAACCTTGACTCCAATCTTTTGGCCCAATATATGGTTGTGATCTACTCGAAGCCCTCTACGCACATGCCACTAGTGTGCCACTCAATAGAGGCCTCGTGTGCTACTTGAACACAAAAGTCACAGAAGGCGCATCTCATGACTTATATAACCTATTCTACCAACCCGATGGAAAATTTGCCCAACCACTTGAATTTGAACCTATTCTACATTATCATAACCTAATAGGGATGGTTTAAAATTCAACGAAATTTTGTCCAGCCACTATAGATTAAAATCTAAAGTTCATGCAATCAAAGATAGAAGTTCAATTAGGGAAGCTATTGAGACTCAGTTAAACCCATCATAGCCCATCACCATATTGGGACTATAAAACCAAAATTGATGAAATAGGCCCTCACCCCTATTATATAGGTCTCACCTCTTGGCTCACTAATTCTCCTTCCATAGATTTTGTAACTACATCTCTTCGTAGCCTATGTTATGCATCTCTTGGTACCAACTTGCTTCCGGATATACTTGACCAAGACCTCTCATACTGTCTTGACCAAACATAGTTAATATATGGGCCATATTAAATAGATAATACCTAGACTTCCTATAGAGTCCGTAAATATGATTGGAAATACCTCATACTTCCATATACCTCCTTGAAATTTGACCTTCTTAGAAGCCCTATTACTGTGCTTACCTCGATTAACCAACTTCTATAAGTTGGGTAGAACATTGAACTTATTATACTCTATCTCTCAGAATGGGATTACAATCGTGACCGTTCTTCCGTCTGTTTAGAATTTATGAAACAATTTTTTATTTTGCATTTTATATCCCTTTGTTCGTGCGTTTAGATAACTATGGTAACCGATTGTAACCTAAATTCTTTAAGTCAATCATAGAATCATTTTTGTTTAAATCAAGAGCAAAATTTTGAGGCAAATAGATCGCAAGCCTCTCTAAGAAACATAAGATTTTGGAATTAGCAAGTGGTTGGAAATGATTGGTTCCAATTAGACTAATAATTCAATGGTTCATAACGTCGACCCATATTCGTATCATTTGATACCCTCGACCGTGATTTTGATAATTGAAGCACAATACTAGCCTTTTTCTTTCGACAAAGTTCACACTCACGAACTAGACTAGTCATGCTACTCACATGATATACAGGTCCCACACAAACGAACTTTCCAGTGCTCCATTTAAATTATACCACGTGTATGACACATTGTTTCCTCAAAACAAACCATGGAGACCCAAATTCGATCTATTAGATTTCACCCATGCAAATATCGACCCATTCCCTTAACTAAACTGAATACTCAAGATCTATGCAAGACGTAGCACACCTATGACGTATGCCTTCCAACCAGCAAGCCCATGCCTCCTACCCCACACCAAACATCAGCCCACACATATTAGTCGTTATGACTTAGAGTTTTCAAAACACTTGCCTAATCATATTCTATAGCCTAGGTTCTTTAATTATCATCGATTCTCATCACTTGGCCATAAATTCTTCTTTCCTAAGTTTTCAAGCTCACTTCTTAGTTTTCTATGTTAGACGTAGAACGAATCCTTCTGAACCGACACACCTTAGTATATTCAAACAAGTGGTCGCTACCAGCTTGTCAGAAGCATGACCCCTAGAGTGACAATGTTTGAATGTAGTAACTTTCTTATAGTTGTTATTAACCAAGAACGTCATAGTGTTATCGCGGCTCACTTAGAATCCAAGACTGCGGTCAGAAGTATCCATTATTCTCGTACCCCTTCCTAGAAATTGTCCTCCTCAAAGTCTTATAATGACGACGATATTTACGGGTGGCCAACTTCTATAAGTTGGGTAGAGTCTGGAAGGAAGCATACCCCATCTTGTAGAATATAAGGTCAATTGGGATTCCTATGACAACCACCCCTCCATCCTTTCAAAAATTGAGCTAAGATTTGACGTACCTACTATCCCTCTATACAAAATCTCGCAATTCTTGATATTATGATTATTTTTAATTTCGAGGAAAAAATTTTCATAAGTTGGGTAGGATGTAAAACCCTCATAATTTAAAGTAATATTCAAATTATTTTTGGATTTTATTTAATTCTAATTTATTTTTATCTTATTTATATTATATAAAAGAACTATAGCCATGGTTGAGTTTGAATATGCAAGACGACTAGAAAGTATGGCATGCCTAGCGTAGTCGGGTGCTTTAACTAGCATGCTAGCCATGTTAGGAATGCCATGGTCATATTGTAGTCTCTTGCATGTTAACCATTCAAATTATGGCACAAGTTATATTTTATTTAATTAATTAGTTAAGAAAGCCTTTATGACTTTTTAGGAGACCCGGTTGCACCAAACCTTCCCAAACCTCTTCCAAGCCAAACCCAACCCTATGTAGACATGTTGGACATTAATAAATATTAATAATTACATATTTTTGTATTTAAATTCAGATTTGGATTGAAATTCTATAGATAGAATTAATTGGTTCTATATTAGGAAACACCTTTTTAAATCATCAATCCAATCAATTAACCAACTCACCAAACAACCAAATCATGCCATAGTGGACCCCCTACCATAGATTTCGACCAAGCAATCCTCCCATAGCCGAATACCCCATAGGAAAAGGATTCACACTCCTTTTCATACATGCAACCCAATAAAGCCCATATATATACATCAACTTAGCCCAAACCCTAACCCTAACTTAAATCCTCCTTTATTTCCACCTCCATAGCCAACCAAACCTTCTCCTCTCCATAATTTTGGCAGTACTTCACCCCCCATAGCCTCCATACATCATCTCCTCCATTGCACATCTCTCTATCCTTCACAAAAACTCATCTCCTCCACCATACATCCACCCAACCCCTCAAAACAAATCCTAAAAATTCGATCTTCCCTATCCAACCATCTATAGCCATTTCCAACCCTTCCATACTCACCAAAAGAGGAATTTCAAGCAAGGATAGCGAGAAAGATTGGAGCTTTGGCGAGAAAAAGTCGTCACAACCTCTCTAGCAAGGACCTTTGGTAAGAAATCCAAATATTTCCATCTCAAACCCTTACTAAAATTCTATAGAAAATATGTTATTAAACCTGTAGAAATTATATTTTGATGGCTTTTATTATGTATAATCATCCATAAAGGTTTCATGAAATATAGGCGTAATATTCATGTGTCGGTAGGATCATAACTAACCCCATTGTGAAGGAACTATGAGTTATTGGTGCATATTTTTGAAACTGAATTTTATGTGTGTTCATATACATAAATTAGGATTTTTTAAGTATTTTTTCATGATTTTAGCAACTTAAATCTGGCCGAAAAAATTGTAGGTCAAAACTAGCTAATTTCGGGTAACCGGCTGACCTAGAATGTCCCAAACTTGTAGTATAACTCAACCCTTGTACCTATGATATTATTCTATAAAATAAAGTATTTTATTGCTGTTTAAAATATATTTTTAGTTATTTTAGCAATTTTGAGTCACTAACTATGTTCCGGACGAGTTTCGGGTAGACTAGCTGACTTAGTAATCAACCAGTCGTAAATGTCCTTAGAAATATAAATTCTAGAATTTCAGAGATAAATATATAGAAAATTAGTTTAAATATTATTTTTATAATTTTTATATAATTTTTAAGTATGTTATTGAAATAGGGGCATAACCGACTAATTAAGTTAGAAACCCTAAAATTGTACTTGAATGTCTCGTGAACCCTGTGTGTGATTGTATGGGTCTAAATGGTTCCAAGAGAGATTGAATAATTTTAACACATTACCTTGACTGATTAAGTCGTATCATAAGTTTCGTGAGTAGTGACTTAATCTAGTTAATTAATTATCTAGGAGCGTCGGGTTCCAGAGGCGTGGACACGGGAGCGGCGTTTCATATTCACAGCACAGAATCAGGCAAGATACCTTGCCACCTTACTCTGTGATTTATATATTCTTATTTTCAGTTGTTATTTTTAGTATTTCTTATTTGTTGATATTATAAAATTGTGCGTCTAAGTCACACTTGGGTGCAAGCGACCTTGTCGGTCGTTTTTCTCGCTTTTTATTTATTTTTCTTGCATTGACTTAGTCTAGTGACCACCCCTTTATTGATGAGGTATTGGTATATCTCATGCGGCCTTGACACATACTTTATCACGTGATGTGAGTCATATGTAGGACACGTACTCGCGTAGTCGGCCGGCTACCGATACGTATGAGGCATGCGACGGTTATGAATAACTGCCAATAGAATTGTATGCTAGTAGACTTGGCAGTTGCTAGAGGTTTCTATGAGTCATGGATGTGACCCTACTAGGCATTGGGTAGGGAGAACAGTTCCCTAACGTATGGACCACGTATGCACTTTCCTATTATTGCCGGTTATCTCCACTGGAGATACGGTCCTAGATCCTGATACTTGATTTCCTGCTGGCCTCTGACATTCAAGGAATATTATGCTTTGAGGTCCCTGATATCCTGATAAGACCATACTTGAGTTCTTGCACCTGAGCCAGAGTGCCCATGCGTTGACGGTTGTTCTTAACTACATTTTTACTATAGAATTGGTAGGCACCCTATTGCATGCATCCCCTTTTACTCTCTATTATATATCACAGATTATATGGCATGTTCTTTATGTATCTTGTTACGTCCCTCTGAGGACCTGGTTATCTCTCCAGGTGTGTGCTTTGTGACTTTTCGCAGGTGTTCTATCCAAGGCCGTGATCTTCTCCATTTCTTCGAGGATGATTGCTCTTGGTTCGTCTTGCCATTTTTTCGATCACTTTTTTGTATATCTTCTTTCATTTAAATTGGTTGGTAGTAGATTTGTCTCCGCCCAACTACATATATAAATGACAAATTCTTGAGTTAATTATAATATTATTCTTTATGGTTGTGGATGAGATTTAGTTATCATGGTTTTAATGTATTTTACAGCTTATGTCATACGGGATTCCATACATTGGAGTATATTTCGTATGTATACATATGGCATGTTTACGTACTTAGTCCTAAGTATTTTGGGACTGGGGCGTTACATATTTGCATATAAATATGTTTTGAGGCAAGCATATAAAATTGTATACATTGAGCAGTTATCATGTTCATCCCGTGTCACATGCGTTAGTTCAAGCAGTAAAAAGGTGTGAAGGTCACTGGCAATTTCAAGCCATCATTGTCACGCCCCAGAACCAGAATACTGGAGAGCGGGGGCAGACATAGCCAGCTACGTATAACGGAATGGAATCCACACCGCTATACGGTCACGGTTGTCTAGATATGTGAGGGTTTATCTACAAGCCATCAGTCTCTTAAGGTCATAAATTATCCTATTGTCTCAATCTCAACCAACTAATAACAATCACAAGATATCAGATCACCAAATATACAATTGTAAGGCGTCCCAAATATTACATATCCAGATGATCATGAAGCTAGTCGTACAAAATGTAAGGACTAGCAAGATTTAAGTCATACATGATCAACCTCGATTTGCCAATCATGATTACAGCCCGTAGGCAGACAGTAAATAAAGTTGCAAACGAGCTAACACTTGCTCGGCGGCTAAATGCCTCAAAAGAATAATTTTACAATAGAGTGGGAGAGCAAAAATAAACCCACTCGTTGCCCTGGTTACGCCTGGTGGTCACCATCGGGCTGGAAGACAGGTAGATCCCTTGGTGCTGCTCCGGTATCTGGCCATACAAAACCAGCTGGGTCAGACCCCAGAAAGAGCAAGTGCCACAAAGGAGGCTTCACTTAAGAACTAAAACCAGCAATTAGCACAAGAGTATAATTACATAATAAAAGGCAGTAGTTTAAGAAAAGCATGATGGGTAATTATAAATGACAATCTTGTATAGAATTACTAAAAGACAGGACATATGGAAAGAAAGCATGACATGATGATATACGATGAGATAACCATGGGACTATTCAGATAGCCAGGTTACAACCCGTAAACCAAACAAGGACCGGGGTTGTAATCCTTCGTCTGAACGGAACTTGGTTTCTCTCACCATTTATCGGCAAGATAAATATAAGAAATCAGGTCAAGTAACATTCTGGAGTGACAATCATTATGGTGACAATCTGGAGAGTACAAGGCATTAGAGTGACAATCTGGAGTGACAATCATTATAGTGACAATCTGGAGTGACAATTATTATGGTGACAATCTGGAGAGTACAAGGCATTAGAGTGACAATCTGGAGTGACAATCATTATAGTGACAATCTGGAGTGACAATCATTATAGTGACAATCTGGAGTGACAATCATTCAATTATTCTGGTACAATCTTACAATTAATCAATTCAAGACAATACTATACTGGACTAGACTCCATACAAGCAATCACGGCCAATCATTGCCTACGGCTTTCTACATTAACTAACTAGGGTTATCACAATCCTAATTACTAGCAAGATGCAATGAGATGCTCCAAGTAGTCACAGGCCCTGCAGCTATCCAGGTTATCCAGGCAATCATTATAGTGGCAATCTAGAGAGTATAATGCATTAGAGTGACAATAGAGTTCAATCATTTAAAGTGACAATTAAGAGTGCCCCACATAACAGTGGGCTGGAAATGCGCCCTACTCGTCGGCAGGCTACAAGTCCAAACATTTGCGGCCGGGATAACGGGATCGCCTGTAACTGGGGAACATCTCTTCATGACTAGTGAATTATACTAATCATTAACCTTAGTCCATTTCAGTAGGTACTCCTGACCGTGGTACTCAGGAGTCCCCTCCTAGATATGATGTAAGACAGGACTGGATTATTTGTACAAGCACAATCGCCCACGGTGTCCAGGTTACTTATACAAGTCATGTCATGTAGCCGTCGCAACAGCTATTCAAGATAATCATGTCAGGTTATCATGTCAAGTGTAATAGTCAGGAGTGCGCCACGACGGGCCACTATCAGGTCATGTCAGGTTATCGGATATAATTATCATTTCAATCATGCCAATCAATTTGTGAATTATCAATTTCAGGACAAAAGGCGTAAGGATATAAAATGAGCGTAAAATATCTAATAGAGGTAAAGCGTACTCATGTTGTACTGAAGTTACAAGATACATGATAATAATAAAAGAACAATAGTAACAATAGTAGCAATAATAATATAACAGGGCACGACAGGAAAGTCCATGCGGCTGGGTCCAGGCAGAATTCTATGCGGCTGAGACAACAGGGTCTTATGCGGCCAGGGATAACAATTCTTATGCGGCTGGGAATAACTTCCCAGGCGGCTCAACTTATATGGGTTCATGCGGTCAGGTTGGACGAAATCCCATGCGGCCCAATTTAGATGAGTCACATGCGGCTCGGGTAACAGAGCCTATGCGGCTCGCGGGGAGTGAGCTCCATGCGGCTCAGAGAATTAGTCATATGCGGCTGAGGCAATTTAAGTCTCATACGGCCAAGGGAGAATGTTCCCATGCGGCTGGGCAGGGCAGGGTCTTATGCGGCTCAGTCTGAGCAAGGCTATGCGGCTCGATCCAAGTCAAGTCCCATGTGGCCTGGGGATATGGAATCCTATGCGGCTGCCAAAGGCAGAATTCTATGCGGCTCAACGATCCAGATATGCGGCTGACGGGAAACTGAATCCATGCGGCTCAAAATGAATACTTGCCGCATGAACTTGTCATGCGGTCAAGTGCTGCCATGCGGCTCAGGACTGTGCTTCTTCTCCAAATTTCCGAGAAGAAGCACACCAAGAAACCATGGCTGCCATGATGCATAAAACCCTCATCCGGAGTCCAAATCCGGACTTCCTTAGGTCAAAATGGGGTAGAACGAGCTACTCTACAACATGGAACCAACAAAACTTGAAAGTAACAATGTTAAATAGATCAAAACCCAGAAAATCCGAAATTAAAATAAACTTAGATCTACAAGAATCTAGCCATGAAAACGGAAAATGTCAAGTACTAAAGAGTGTTAAAATGCTACAAGGAAGAGAATGAAACAATAATATTTGGGTTCCTCTATGAAGCAAGATGCACTTGCCTAGCTCTCTCTCTCTCTCTCCCTCTCACTCACAGGTTGGTGAGAAATTTAATGGTGAAGGAAGATGATGACGAATGAAGAGAGAGAAATGAGAGAGTGCATTAATAAAGGGGTTGGTGGTGGTAGGTAGGAGTGGTTTACATATAAAACCAAACCAAGTCAAGCCAACCGAACCAAACCAAGCCAATGCAATTGCCATAGGAAACCACAAGCCAATTAAATAAATTAAACAATATTAATCAAAATTAACTAATCATGATTAAGCAAAAATACGGGTCCAAAACACGTATATGTATACTAAATACGTATCACGGATTTGGGACACTACATCCTACCTACCTTAAAAGAATTTCGTCCTCGGAATTTAAATCAAGAGGCTAGAGATGTCGGGACAGCTATACAATCATAGGCAATCTACCACTACCAATCAATCATACAATCATTCATGCAAGCAAGGATTCGAAGTGTAAGGCATAAGAAAGATATTACGCCTCACGAGCCAAACTGATTGGGATAACGTGATCAGATATCATCCTCACGCTCTCACACTTGACTCTACCAAGGAGCGATGAACTCAAGCAACACGAACTAAACTGATAGTCTTGCGCTTGAGGTCTCTCTCTTTGGTCAAACAGGGACACGGGCCTATCCTTATACGAAAAGGTTAAAGGCTATTGGTACCAACCTTTTCGAATAATCTAGGAAATGGCTCGGGCCCGAGATGTACCGTTGTAATTAGGATACATGAAATACGTCATGCACCCCACATAATGACGGTAGAAAAGCAAGATGAGAGGACACATATACCTCTCGGTCGATTCTGAACTTGAGCCTGGGCTAGGGCAAACTGCCGCGGGTTCTGTTGCTGGAAAGTCTAGGCCTGAGTCGGCAAGGACCTCGGGAACGGAAACTGCTGTTGCTGGTGAACTGGAGCTGGTACTGGTGTTGGTGCTGGTGCTGGTCCCCTAACCGAGGGACTAGATACTGTCGAGGCTGAATCAATTCTGAATGGGCAGGACCCCACCCTATGGTCCGGTGCTCCACACAATAAACACAATCCCAACGCCTTGCGACATTCCGCTACCACATGTCCAGGCTTTCCACAATAAGAACAGCCTGCGGCGGAAGACTGTGCTTGCTTCTGTTTCTGCTGAGGGTACGTCGGGGTTGAGTTCTGAACCGACGTAACTGAGGTTGCTTGCCTCGGAGTTCCAATAGTCAAAGCCCTAGCTGCCGGGGCTGGGGCTGAAGACTGAGTCATCTGACTATAGGACCGCTTCCGACCTCCGGTCCTATCCACTATTCTCTGGGAGGTATACTCGTGCCTCCTTGCTGCTCGCAACACCGCATCATAGGTCTGATGCTCGAACTGTTCTACCGCCAATATAATCTCCAGGTGGAGTCCTTGCTGGAACCTCTGCGCTCTGTCAAACTCGGTTGCCACCAAGGTGGGAGCAAACCGACTTAGTCTGGAAAACTCGATCGCATATCCGTCGACCGTCCTTCCCATCTGCTTAAGATTACTGAACCTGGTCTGCAAGTCATATAGAGCCACTGCATCATAATACTTGGTCTGGAACTTTTCGCTGAACACTGCCCAAGGGACAGGTGTTGTCAATCCCACTGCTTGTGCGGCCCACCAACTGCGGGCTAGATCCAATAACTGTAGGCGCACCACAGCCACCTTCTCGTCTTCTGGAGTCTTCGCGGCTTCGAGAATCACCTCTATATCTTGTAGCCAAGCATCGGCAGCAATGGCATCCTCGCTGCCATCGAAGAATGGAGAGTTCAGGCGCTTGAAACTGTTGACCGTACTGTTCCCTCGAGGACCACTTCTATTCAGAGTATCTTGTACTACTTGGTGCAGGGCATCTCCCTGACGATCTTGGGACGCAAGCAACTCACGGATGAGTCCTACCAATCCTCCATCCCCTGACCCTGCTGGCTGGACGGGCTGAACTGGAGGTATTGGTTCTCCAGAAGGTACGGCTCGGAAGGCTGTTGCTGAGTGCTGGGCCTGATCTTCTGGTTGCTGCTGGTCCACGGGAGGTGATCCGCCTTGCTGATCGGCAGGTCCAGGTTCAATGTCGCTGAAGAAGACGATATGGGAACAATAAGGAAGGACCAGGACAGATCAACGATTACAAGCATGTGATCAGGACAAGAATTTTCAGGAATCAAGAGGATACGAGCAGAGATCAAAGGCGAGTACCGATTGAGACATCTATTCGGTAAACCCTCACACATCTTGATTTACAAGACCTGCATGGGCCACCACTTAAACCATGTCACGCCCCAGAACCAGAATACTGGAGAGCGGGGGCAGACATAGCCAGCTACGTATAACGGAATGGAATTCACACCGCTATACGGTCACGGCTGTCTAGATATGTGAAGGTTTATCTACAAGCCATCAGTCTCTTAAGGTCATAAATTATCCTATTGTCTCAATCTCAACCAACTAATAACAATCACAAGATATCAGATCACCAAATATACAATTGTAAGGCGTCCCAAACATTACATATCCAGATGATCATGAAGCTAGTCGTACAAAATGTAAGGACTAGCAAGATTTAAGTCATACATGATCAACCTCGAGTTGCCAATCATGATTACAGCCTGTAGGCAGACAGTAAATAAAGTTGCAAACGAGCTAACACTTGCTCGGCGGCTAAATGCCTCAAAAGAATAATTTTACAATAGAGTGGGAGAGCAAAAATAAACCCACTCGTTGCCCTGGTTACGCCTGGTGGTCACCATCGGGCTGGAAGACAGGTAGATCCCTTGGTGCTGCTCCGGTATCTGGCCATACAAAATCAGCTGGGTCAGACCCCAGAAAGAGCAAGTGCCACAAAGGAGGCTTCACTTAAGAACTAAAACCAGCAATTAGCACAAGAGTATAATTACATAATAAAAGGCAGTAGTTTAAGAAAAGCATGATGGGTAATTATAAATGACAATCTTGTATAGAATTACTAAAAGACAGGACATATGGAAAGAAAGCATGACATGATGATATACGATGAGATAACCATGGGACTATTCAGATAGCCAGGTTACAACCTGTAAACCAAACAAGGACCGGGGTTGTAACCCTTCGTCTGAACGGAACTTGGTTTCTCTCACCATTTATCGGCAAGATAAATATAAGAAATCAGGTCAAGTAACATTCTGGAGTGACAATCATTACGGTGACAATTTGGAGAGTACAAGACATTAGAGTGACAATCTGGAGTGACAATCATTATAGTGACAATCTGGAGTGACAATCATTATGGTGACAATCTGGAGAGTACAAGGCATTAGAGTGACAATCTGGAGTGACAATCATTATAGTGACAATCTGGAGTGACAATCATTATAGTGACAATCTGGAGTGACAATCATTCAATTATTCTGGTACAATCTTACAATTAATCAATTCAAGACAAAACTATACTGGACTAGACTCCATCCAAGCAATCACGGCCAATCATTGCCTACGGCTTTCTACATTAACTAACTAGGGTTATCACAATCCTAATTACTAGCAAGATGCAATGAGATGCTCCAAGTAGTCACAGGCCCTGCAGCTATCCAGGTTATCCAGGCAATCATTATAGTAGCAATCTAGAGAGTATAATGCATTAGAGTGACAATAGAGTTCAATCATTTAAAGTGACAATCAAGAGTGCCCCCACATAACAGTGGGCTGGAAATGTGCCCTACTCGTCGGCAGGCTACAAGTCCAAACATTTACGGCCGGGATAACGGGATCGCCTGTAACTGGGAAACATCTCTTCATGACTAGTGAATTATACTAATCATTAACCTTAGTCCATTTCAGTAGGTACTCCTGACCGTGGTACTCAGGAGTTCCCTCCTAGACATGATGCAAGACAGGACTGGATTATTTGTATAAGCACAATCACCCACGGTGTCCAGGTTACTTATACAAGTCATGTCATGTAGCCGTCGCAACAGCTATTCAAGATAATCATGTCAGGTTATCATGTCAAGTGTACTAGTCAGGAGTGCGCCACGACGGGCCACTATCAGGTCATGTCAGGTTATCAGATATAATTATCATTTCAATCATGCCAATCAATTTGTGAATTATCAATTTCAGGACAAAAGGCGTAAGGATATAAAATGAGCGTAAAATATCTAATAGAGGTAAAGCGTACTCATGTTGTACTGAAGTTACAAGATACATGATAATAATAAAAGAACAATAGTAACAATAGTAGCAATAATAATGTAACAGGGCACGACAGAGAAGTCCATGCGGCTGGGTCCAGGCAGAATTCTATGCGACTGAGACAACAGGGTCTTATGCGGCCAGGGATAACAATTCTTATGCGGCTGGGAATAACTTCCCAGGCGGCTCAACTTATATGGGTTCATGCGGTCAGGTTGGACGAAATCCCATGCGGCCCAATTTAGATGAGTCACATGCGGCTCGGGTAACAGAGCCTATGCGGCTCGCGGGGAGTGAGCTCCATGCGGCTCAGAGAATTAGTCATATGCGGCTGAGGCAATTTAAGTCTCATGCGGCCAAGGAAGAATGTTCCCATGCGGCTGGGCAGGGCAGGATCTTATGCGGCTCAGTCTGAGCAAGGCTATGCGGCTCGATCCAAGTCAAGTCCCATGCGGCCTGGGGATATGGAATCCTATGCGGCTGCCAAAGGCAGAATTCTATGCGGCTCAACGATCCAGATATGCGGCTGACGGGAAACCGAATCCATGCGGCTCAAAATGAATACTTGCCGCATGAACTTGTCATGCGGTCAAGTGCTGCCATGCGGCTCAGGACTGTGCTTCTTCTCCAAATTTCCGAGAAGAAGCACACCAAGAAACCATGGCTGCCATGATGCATAAAACCCTCATCCGGAGTCCAAATTCGGACTTCCTTAGGTCAAAATGGGGTAGAACGAGCTACTCTACAACATGGAACCAACAAAACTTGAAAGTAACAATGTTAAATAGATCAAAACCCAGAAAATCCAAAATTAAAATAAACTTAGATCTACAAGAATCTAGCCATGAAAACGGAAAATGTCAAGTACTAAAGAGTGTTAAAATGCTACAAGGAAGAGAATGAAACAATAATATTTGGGTTCCTCCATGAAGTAAGATGCACTTGCCTAGCTCTCTCTCTCTCTCTCCCTCTTACTCACAGGTTGGTGAGAAATTTAATGGTGAAGGAAGATGATGATGAATGAAGAGAGAGAAATGAGAGAGTGCATTAATAAAGGGGTTGGTGGTGGTAGGTAGGAGTGGTTTACATATAAAACCAAACCAAGCCAAGCCAACCGAACCGAACCAAGCCAATGTAATTGCCATAGGAAACCACAAGCCAATTAAACAAATTAAACAATATTAATCAAAATTAACTAATCATGATTAAGCAAAAATACGGGTCCAAAACACGTATACGTATACTAAATACGTATCACGGATTTGGGACACTACAATCATGGACTATAACTGTGTTAGACGGCGATCCTTTCGTTGCGGGTAGTGAGCCCAACTCGAAAGTTCCTGAATCATTTGTACCAGTCTTGCTGGCACTAGTTATACTCGTTCCTTCCGGACCGAATCGGTTCCTTGGTCTAGGCAACCGTTTAAGGAAATTATCCCTTGTCGACAAGTTATCCAATGACCATTTTTGTAGACCTTGAAATAATTCTCTCTCTTTTCTAAAACCTTTTTTTCTTCTTTTGATGTGAAACTTATATTTTCTGAGTAAAATACTGAAATTGATGCCGTCATTCCGAGTTTTCTTTAGCAAGTGTTTCATGAAGAATCGTACCTCAATTCATTGATTATACACTGTGGTGACAAGCATTGATTTTGTGTTTCATAATTGATTTTAAAACAGAGGGTCGAGATGAAGGAGGTCAGCCACTCACCTTAGTCATAGCTTCAGGCGAGGGACTGGTTGGCTGTACTTAAACGTCGCCTACGCGATCACCTGCAATCGCATAAGTAACTGATTAGAACACTGTGTTATTCAAGGAGTTTGATACGAATGTGAAGTTCGAAAACACAAGACATGAAAACCATCGAAAATGCATTCATGAAAACTAAAGCCAAAGCCTAAGCAATTTGTGACATGAAAAGCAGAGCAACGGGAGGTCTCTCCCGAGTCAGCCGCAGAGCCAATCCTCGAGGCGTAACCCGCTGAGTATGGGACTTGATTCCGAAAAAGTCTTTCCATAACGAGAAAGGATCTTAATTCAATCGTTTCCGTTCGACAGATTCAACCGATCCCGACCTAGACTCCCTTGGTATATGAGTATGTGATATTCCTGTGTTCCTGTACTTATATAGACACTGATTTGGGAGTGGGCTGGCCCCTTGCTCTTGAACCCCGTATCATGACGTGCCATGTCCGAATCCGTGATACTATTCGGGGATGGGAGAATTATTAGGGGTTATGTGATCAAGCCTTCCTGTAACTATATATTGCTAGCGCCACCCTCACCTCACGTAGGGTGTAGCAGACACCTCATTACCAGTTATCCAGGTTGGACGGCATGACTCTCCGTTGAGTACTCCGCGGATTGCAGGGCCAAGTGGATAACCATCTCTTGCTTCCCTAGCCGATCACATATCCCTCTAATAGTTCAAATCACTTTTTACATTTATTGTCATACCTTATATTTCCAGTTCAGCTTTACTTACTGTACTTTCACCATGCTATAATTCATTTCTCACATGCTCTACCTGCCTTTATATTGTACCATGATTTGAGACTAAGTTCTGTTTGAAAGAAGGGTTACAACTCCGGTCCTTATTTGGTTCAAGGGTTGTAACTCGGCTTTCAAATGGTTCCCAAGTCACATATATCTTTTGTCTTGTATTTCATTATTACTGTCTCTTATAGTATTTCTTAATTTATATGGAACTGTTGTTGGTGTTTTGTACTTGCTCATTTTCCTGACAGAATACCGTTGACAAATTTTACAGATGACTCTGAGACTGACTGTCCGACCTACGATGGGGTTGAGTCTGATGGACTAGATTTAGACCGTGGCTTATTGGTAGAGCCACTGGACTTTGCTCACCCTGAGTAGCATAGTTAGTTAGGTTTGCCTGGCCTGCGAGCCAGCTAGCACATTTCAGTTTGTAGTATCTATATTATATATATTTTCTGAAACTCTGGATGTTTGTGTATAGCTCTGACTTGTGGATCTTGGACTCATTTTCCTGTTTTATCTATCATATCTCTTTTCATGCTATCTACCTTAGTTTGATATATGTGATTGAGACTGTATTGCTATGTCACCTCCATTCGGAGTGTATATACTGTACATGTTCATATAAACTATTTAGTCGTAGTATTTACAGACCCTATATACAGCGTTCTACTGCCGATACTGCGGCGTAGGCTGGACGTAACCACGTGCTCGTGCCCCTCTTCAGGGTGCGGGTCGTGACACGTTTTTGTGGTGGCCCATGCAGGTCAGTGTCGCAACTAGTGCGAACTCGTAATGGTGCTCGACTTAGAGTGCTGATTACGAGCCTGCATATAGGATATAGGATCTAGGGTATGATAGGAGTTACTCAATCACATGCTAGGAAATTTCTGATCTTTTGATTACCATGACAAATTCTTTTTGCATTGAATTTAATTGTCCGTCTTTGATATTTCTATCATGTGCTATATTGATTCCTTGTTTCAACCTATCCTCAGGATGACGATCACTCGCTCTCAGGCAGCGGGTTATAGTGCTGTACCGGAGAGGCCCGATCCAGTAGGTCTTCCACCTCCGGCTGCGGGAGTAGCAGTGGCAGATCCGGCAGGTCTTCCACCACCGACTGCAGGAGTAACAGTGGCAGTCCCAGGAGGTCTTCCACCTTCGACAGCGGAAGCTACAGCTGAGGGAGCTGCTATCTCAGTTCCTGCCCTTCCGGCGGGAGCAGCAGCAGCGACGATTCCAGGAGGTCTTCCACCTCCAGCAGCGGGACCGTCTTTGGTTATTCCTGATGTTCTTCCACCACCACCTCCGATATCGGCAGATGCTCAAGGTATGATGGCCCTACTGTAGCAGATGCTACAGACGCAGAGAGCACAGGCAGAGGCACAGCACCGTCAGGCAGAGGTGCTGCGACAGACGACGGAGAACTCACATTAGTTAGCTATAGCAGCAGTGGAAAGAGGTGCACCGGCTACAGCCCAGGGATCACCAACACAGCAGCAGGGCCAGGGGAGGCCCGGTACGTATCTCGACTTCAGGAAGATGAACCCGCGGGATTCCAAGGGTACCGAGGGTATCCTATACGCGGACGACTGGCTAGAGGATCTCCAGCGGAGTCTGGAGTTGGCAGAGGTCCCGAGAGGTCTGTGGGTGACTTCTGCAGCGAGCCAGTTCTTTGACATAGTGCTGACTTGGTACCGTACGGATCCGCGTGCGTCAGTGAGAGGTATATCTTGGGAGGACTTCAGGAAACTCTTTAAGGAGAAGTTCTATCCAGATGTAGCCTTGACAGCTTTGGAGGAGCAGCTGAGCCGGTAGATGGGTTCTGCGGAGCTTTACTGGCGGGGCAGGCATTGCCGCATCCATTGATTGCTGATTTCATAGATGTTTTTCCCGAGAAGTTGCCGAGGATGCCGCCGGATAGAGACGTTGAGTTCTCTATAGACCTAGTGCCAGGTGCTGAGCCCATTTTGCAGCACGTCTATAGAGTCAACAACAGCGAGTTGGCGGAGCTGAAGAAGCAGGTCGACGAGCTGCAGGACAAGGGATTCATTAGATCCAGTTCATCACCTTGGGGAGCGCCAGTCCTGTTTGTGCCGAAGAAGGATGGTACGATACGTATGTGTATCGATTACAGGGCGCTCAACAACCTTACTATCAAGAATAAGTACCCATTGTCGATGATCGACGACTTATTCGATCAGTTGAGCGGTGCCAAGGTGTTTTCGAAGATAGATCTGAGATCCGGCTATCATCAGCTGAAGGTGAAGAAGGAAGACGTTCCGAAGACTGCTTTTCGGACTCGGTACGGCCAGTACGAGTTCACAGTGATGCCATTTGGGTTGACCAACGCCCCAGCTATGTTCACGAACTTGATGAACAAGGTATTCCATCAGTACCTTGACAAGTTCGTGGTGGTCTTCATAGACGACATCCTGGTTTACTCAAAGACGCCGGAGGAGCACGAGGAGCATTTGAGGATTATGCTCGAGACTTTGAAAAAGGAGCAGATGTATAGGAAGTTGTCGAAGTGTGAGTTTTTCCTGGACCAGGTCGAGTTCTTGGGTCATGTTGTGACCGAGCACGGGATCTCAGTAGACCAGAGGAAGATTGCTACGGTAGAATCTTAGTCTACGCCCAGTACAGTTGCCGAGATTCGGAGCTTTCTGGGATTGGCGGGCTACTATCGGAAGTTCATCCAGGATTTCTCGCGGAGCCGATGACTAGACTCGCCAGGAAGGACGTAAAGTTCATCTGGACTGAGGAGTGTCAGGCCGCCTTCGATGAGCTGAAGAAGAGGTTGACATCAGCTCCTATCTTGACATTGCCGTCTGGGACCGGTGGTTTCTCGATTTATAGCGATGCTTCTGGCCGGGGTCTGGGTTGTGTGCTTCAACAACACGGGAAGGTGATTGCCTATGCATCTAGGCAGTTACGTCCTCATGAGAAGAACTACCCGACTCACGATCTGGAGTTAGCCGCTGTCATCTTTGCCCTGAAGTTGTGGAAACACTATCTGTACGGAGAGCGGGTTGAGATCTTTACTGACCACAAGAGCTTGAAGTACGTGTTCACTCAGAAGGAGCTGAACATGAGGCAGAGACGTTGGCTTGAGCTGATGAAGGACTTTGATATCGCCTTGCAGTACCATCCAAGGAAGGCCAACGTAGTCGCAGATGCCTTGAGTAGGTATCCAGTGGCTATGTATCTGACATCATACCGTCATCTTTTGGCCAACTTGGATAGTTTGGGAATCGAGGTGATTATTCCAGGCATGGAGGTACAGATGTGGGGTTTACAGATTCAGTCTGAGTTGATGGACAGGGTCAGATCAGCGCAGTTTGATGATGTTGCCCTGAGGTGCATCAGGGAGCAGGTGCAGGCAGGGTTGCTTGATGATTTCTCCATTGCCGAAGATGGGTCGCTGCGGCACGGTGCTAGACTGTGCATTCCGAGTGGAGAGCTTCGGGAGGAGGTTCTTCGGAAGGCACATCGCTCTCAGTACTCTATGCATCTTGGTGCCAACAAGATGTACAGAGATCTGAGAGAGCATGTTTGGTGGTACGGCATGAAGTACGAGGTGGCTCAGTTTGTATCTCGCTGCTTGGTTTGTCAGCAGGTGAAGACCGAGAGGCAGAGGCCTGGTAGATTGCTACAGCCACTACCCATTCCTGAGTGGAAGTGGGAACACATCACCATGGACTTTGTGTCCGGACTTCCCCGATCTCCAGGAGGGAAAGACGCGATTTGGGTCATAGTTGATAGATTGACCAAATCGGCCCACTTTTTGCCTTTCAAGGTGGGATTGTCTACGGAGAGGTTGGCAGAGCTGTATGTTCGTCAGATCGTGCGATTGCATGGGGTTCCTGTGAGCACAGTTTCAGATCGGGATAGCCGTTTTACTTCCCACTTCTGGAGGAGTTTGCAGGCTAGCTTGGGCACCGCTCAAGTTCAGTACTGCTTATCACCCCCAGACAGACGGGCAGTCGGAGAGGACTATCCTGACTTTGGAGGATATGCTTCGCACGTGTGTGCTAGATCTCGAGGGTTCTTGGGAGGATCATCTTCACCTGGTAGAGTTTGCTTACAACAACAGCTACCAGGCCAGTATAGATATGTCGCCATTCGAGGCTCTATACGGACGGAGATGTCGTACTCCCTTATCTTGGGACGATGTTGGCGAGAGGGTGCTGCTTGGACCAGAGATGGTGGTGGATGCAGCTGAGAAGGTCCGGCTGATTAGAGACAGACTTCGGGTGGCTCAGGATAGGCAGCGGCATTGGGCCGATAGCCACCGGAGAACGTTAGAGTTCAAGGTTAGTTTCAGTTCCTATTTATGATTATTTGTGATTTGTGTGTCCTGTGTTCTGAGTTTATTTTATGTCTAGGCTGGCGCTTTGGTGTTCCTGAAGATTTCTCCGACACGGGGCACGATTCGCTTTGGCGGGGGCGGAAAGCTTAGTCCGCGCTACATCGGGCCTTTCACTATCCTTGAGAGGGTCGGTGCAGTAGCTTACCGGCTAGACTTACCGCCTACGCTAGAGGGGGTACACAACGTGTTCCACGTGTCGCAGCTGAGACGGTACGCGGCGGACCCCAGCCATGTATTGGATCATTCAGCGATCGAGGTGGGGCCTACTCTTCACTATCCAGAGCAGCCAGTTGAGATTCTGGATCGTAGGGAGAAGGTGCTCCGGAACCAGGTTATACCCTTGGTTCGCGTTGCATGGAGGCATCACTCTCCAGGTGAGTCTACCTGGGAGAGAGAGGACGACATGCGGGAGCGTTTCCCTTATCTCTTCGAGCCCTGAGGTATAATTTCTATTTCTGCATTGTGATTCATTGTATGTTTGTTTTAATTTTGAGGACAAATTTTTTTTAAGGTGGATAGATTTGTCACCCCCAGTTTTCATGAACAAGGATATTTTGGTATTTTTCCACTTTAAAATTATTTTGGAATTATTTATTTATTTATTGTATTATTTTAGGGTTATTTGAATTTCAACTCATTCCGACTTGTTTTGACTTGTTTCGGGGACCCGGGGTAGTTTTGACCTTAGCGGGCCCACACACTAGTTAGCCATGGCCCACAATATTACCATCAAAAGTTAGAGGGATTAGTCATGACCCCATGGATTAGGTTAGACCTAATTAGAACTTTAGATTTACATTTTTAACCCCCAAACCCTAAGCAAACTTGTATAGAGCTAATAAAACAATAGAGGGGCAAACTTGTAATTAGTGAAAAAGGGGGTTTTGGAGCTAGCTTGGCCGGCCACATGTGGGGGTGGGGAGGAGAGAGAAAATCACTTTCATTGTTCTCATCCACTTCTTCTTCTTCTTCTCCAAAGGTTCTTCCCATTTCTTGAGAACTCCACCATTGTTCCATCTCCAAAAATAGGTAAACCCTTCTCTAAAAATAGTTTCCATTTCATATAGAATGGTTAGGAACCCATAGGAATGTGTCCCATGGTTGTGTCTCCATTAGAGACTATTTTGTGTCCTTTTGGACATTTTTAGAGGTGTCCAATATGTAGGATCGTGTCCTAATGGAGAAAACTCTATTTGGACACTTGTAGAATTATTGGTGTGTTGTTTTTATGCTATTCTAACTTTGATTTCAGAATTTACATGTGTTTAGGAATGATTTTTCTTATTGTACCATATTCCTATAATCTATATATATATATATATATATATATATATATATATATATATATATATATATATATATATATATATAGGGAAGGGATATTGCACCAAACTTATTGCATCAATTGTTGCACCAAACAATCTCAACCACGCATTTATTTCTATCATGTGGTTATAAAGCATTCCATAAAGTTGTTGCCACATCAGCATGTTTTATAACCACATGATTGAAATAAATGTGTGGTTGAGATTGTTTGGTGTAATAATTGATGCAATAAGTTTAGTACAATATCCCTCCCCATATATATATATATATATATATATATATATATATATATATATATATATATATATCCACACACACACACACACACACACACATATATATATATATATATATATATATATATATATATATATATATATATATATATGTGTGTGTGTGTGTGTGTGTGTGTGGATATATATATATATATATATATATATATATATATATATATATATATATGTGTGTGTGTGTGTGTGTGTGTGTGTGGATATATATATATATATATATATATATATATATATATATATATATATATATATGTGTGTGTGTGTGTGTGTGTGTGTGGATATATATATATATATATATACATATATATATATATATATATATATATATATATATATATATATATGTGGATATATTTTGTGGTGTGGTGTTTGTGTTGTGTTGGGAGGGAGCATGAGAGGTTCGGCCAAGTGGTATCATGGGATGGTTGTGTGTGTGTGGTTGTTAGTGTGAAGGAATGGTGTTGAGTTAATGTTTGAGAGGGAAAAAACATGTGAGATGGTTGTGTGATATAGGGGAGATGTGGTGAGTGTTTAGAGAGTGTTGGAGGGGGAGGGAAGTTCCCCAATCACAGCCACTTGGCTGTCCCCACAGTCCAAGAACAGCCCCCCACTTCTACCCCAAAATAGCCCTACTTTGCCACTAAAAACAGTCCTATTTTGGCACTCTAGGACAGCCCCAAACTCCCCCACATTTTCCTCCAATGGCAACCCCTAAACCCTCACAAATCAGTCCAGAATTTTGCCATTAGATAGCTGTCCCCACAAGCCTATATTTCTGTCCTCTGTTGCTTCAAATCAGTCCCTTTTGGGCTGTCAAACACAGCTTTTTGTAGCCCCCATGGCTGTCCTAATTTAGCCCATGGGTGGCAGCCCCTTAGTCCCATTTAAACACCACATATTAGCCTCCACTTTGACACCAAATCAGTCCCTAACTTGCCCCACATGCACAGCCCTATAACACCATCAATTTCAGTCCACAAACCCCTACAAATCAGTCCACAAGTCCACTTAAATCAGTCCATAAATTGCCATTGTGTGTATATGTGTATTTGTGAGATATTGTGTGTGTGTGAGAGCTTAGTGAGGGAAACTAGTATCCTATAGTATATCCTATAGCTAAACTATTAGGAAACCTACAGGAGAGCCTATGGGTATGATAAATATAGGAGTGTATCATGAGAGTGAGTGGTGTAGATGAGTGTGGTAGAGAAAAGGATAAAATTCATGATATGGTAGTAGGTAATAGGGTAAATCAATACCCCGTATCCTAACATAGCCTAGATACCTAGGATACCCAAATTTTTTGGTAGGTAAACCTTAGATGGGTTGATATCTAGCTACCCTAAGGAGTCTAGGTTAGTACCATGGGTATTTGCGGGATTTCCTTGGGATTGGGCAAGGTATCGGGATTTACCTTAGAAGGGTAAATACTAGTTTTGCCTAGAAATAGGATATTGGTGTTATAAGTCTAAGATAGAGTTAGAACTTGATTCCTGTGGTTGGTAATGATCAAATATGGTACTCATAGACTAGTTTTGACGTCAGTTGACCTTTTTGACCAAAAGTCAACAAAAGTCAACCGAGAGTCAAACTTAGTCTTTAAGCGACCCGATTTGACCGAAACCAACCCAGAGTTAACCAGTTGACTAAAAGTCAACAGTTGGTCAACATTAGACTAGTTTGACCTAGGGTTGACCTAGAGTTGACCAGAGTTGACTTTTTGATTAAAAGTCAACTGTAAGTCAACCGTTGACCCCGATTGACCTAGTTTGACTTGGATTGACTTCCAGTGACCTAGTATGACCTAGTATAAACCGGTATAACCTAGTATGACTCAGTTTGACCTAGATTGACCTAGTTTTGACTTAGACTTGTATTCATGGATTATATTAGTTTTCTTTTTCAGTATTAAGCCATGTTTGACTCATAGTATCTTATTTTAGGTCTGTGATCACTCTGAGCGTCTGTTCACCCTATCAGCTCAGGACCACAGGCGAGTACATTTTACTGATAGTTTTTATTATCTTGATATCTACTATATCCGATTCAGTTGTAGTATTTTACTTGATTCCCGATACGACGTTTCACGGACTAGTATACGTCGGATCCTGTCATGAGATGTTATTCCTAGACTCCCTTGGTATATGAGTATGTGATATTCCTGTGTTCCTGTACTTATATAGACACTGATTTGGGAGTGGGCTGGCCCCCTGCTCTTGAACCCCGTGTCATGACGTGCCATGTCCGGATCCGTGATACTATTCAGGGATGGGGGAATTATTAGGGGTTATGTGATCAAGCCTTCCTGTAACTATATATTGCTAGCGCCACCCTCACCTCACGTAGGGTGTAGCAGACACCTCATTACCAGTTATCCAGGTTGGACGGCATGACTCTCCGTTGAGTACACCGCGGATTGCCGGGCCAAGTGGATAACCATCTCTTGCTTCCCTAGCCGATCATATATCGCTCTAATAGTTCAAATCACTTTTTACATTTATTGTCATACCTTATATTACCAGTTCAGCTTTACTTACTGTACTTTCACCATGCTATGATTCATTTCTCACATGCTCTACCTGCCTTTATACTGTACCATGATTTGAGACTAAGTTCTGTTTGAAAGAAGGGTTACAACTCCAGTCTTTGTTTGGTTCAAGGGTTGTAACTCGGCTTTCAAATGGTTCCCAAGTCGCACATATCTTTTGTCTTGTATTTTATTATTACTGTCTCTTATAGTATTTCTCAATTCATATGGAACTGCTGTTGGTGTTTTGTACTTGCTCATTTTCCTGACAGGATACCGTTGACAAATTTTACAGATGACTCTGAGACTGACTGCCCGACCTACTATGGGGTTGAGTCTGATGGACTAAATTTAGACCGTGGCTTATTGGTAGAGCCACTGGACTTTGCTCACCCTGAGTAGCATAGTTAGTTAGGTTTGCCTGGCCTGCGAGCCAGCTAGCACATTTCAGTTTGTGGTATCTATATTATATATATTTTCTGAGACTCTGGATATTTGTGTATAGCTCTGACTTGTGGATCTTGGACTCGTTTTCCTGTTTTATCTATCATATCTCTTTTCATGCTATCTACCTTAGTTTGATATATGTGATTGAGACTGTATTGCTATGTCACCTCCATTCGGAGTGTATATACTGTACATGTTCATATAAACTGTTTAGTCGTAGTATTACAGACCCTATATACAGCGTTCTACCGCCGATACTGCGGTGTAGGCTGGACGTAACCACGTGCTTGTGCCCCTCTTCAGGGTGCGGGTCGTGATGACAATTATTAATTAAAATACAAGAAAACATAACCGTAACTTGCCTTTGTTTGTATGACTGGATTGGGATGTCAGTGCCGGGAAGGAAGTCAAGTACGCCCTCGAAATCCTACAGTTGATAATCCTGACTTAGAATCATAGGTGAGCCAAATCTAGGTGTGCTAGTTGTAATTTCTAGAAACAGACCCTAGTCAGATTTTAAGTTATTTAATTAATCTAACGAAATCCGTCTAACGTCGTAAACTATATTGGTTATCAATTTACGGATTACCGATTATTGATTTATTGGAAAAATAGCAATTACACTTTAATTGGTAAGACTTTGTATTTTTAATAATATATATAAAACTAAATGGTCTTTTAAGTGAGAAAACATGAAGTTGTTTAAATTACTATGAATGTTTATTTATTAACTTAATATGAGAAAATCTTATTAATTTTGTACAAAATAATTAATACATAATTATAATTTATACGTCTAGTAACGCAAATAACCAACCCAGAAAAGAAATAAAAAATCTAGGCTACACAATACATGGCCACAGAAAAATAAAGAAAAACTGGGCTTATGCCCTTACAACAAATTAATTAATTTAATATAAAAACTGAGGCGGGCTCTGAATGCCGTGAAGCAGTCCAGTCAGGAGGTCGAAGCCCTGCACCCAAAATACTAGAGGCCAGTAACTAGTTCTAAAAATAAACATAATATAAATTAAATATAATATAGCGAAAATGGCGTCTCAGACTTGGTCATGCAAACTCACGTTGCTAGCTTACGCCTCAACGTACAGGAATGTCCCATAGCGCTTGCGTTTCGCTAAGGCTCATTCGACCGCTAAGGGTGGTTACAGAGAATCAACTAGAAGCCAACAATACCAAAAAATCTTTTCCTGAAAACTTAAAGTTTATAAATAATATTTTTTTTCGAGAAGAACCAAACCATTTTGATAAACAATAATAAAGACTATATATTTATATATATTTGGAAAATTTGGACAGCACCTCCTTTGTAACTAGGACAACCTAGCCAAACTTGGCGATACAAAATATCCAGAAAGTAGTTATATTTACTTCCAACCCTTCCAAAATCCAACCAACAACCAATAACCATAATACACATAGCCACCATCCCGAAATCACAGGACTTTGAAAAGTCCAAAACAACACCACACTATAGTTACCAATGAAAATAGTAGCCTAAAGACACACACAGCACATACAAACCAAGTGGAATAATGATATATTCTAAAATCAAAACCCAAGAATCACAGAACACAACTATACCAAGGAAACGCCGCAAAATAAAAGACTAAATCCGAAACGAACTCGGAAAGTCCGAAAAACCACTATCACAACTATTCGAAGCCGATTCCAATAGCGGGATCGAGACCGCGTCATCATCGACTCTACAGGAGGGACGAACTACTCTGACTATCAAAAAAATTTACCGAGAGGCTCGATGACGGAGTCCGATGGGTGGCCTCGGACTCGGGACGCATCGTCACGGACTCGAGAGTCTCCGGACAGCGCTACGAAAGCCACGGACAGCGTCGTGGGGTGCGCGAACAGCGAAGGGAACGCGCAAGAGGCGTTGGCCAGTCGCGGGAAGCGCGAGGGAGGCCGCGGGTCACGGGGAAATGCGCGGACAGCAGGAAATCGGTCGAGATCGACGGGAGGCGGATCCACGGGCGACGAGGGGGCGCTGGACTGGGGCATGGCGGCCACGGGGCCGGAGGCGGAGGGCCGAAAGCGGGGCGGCCGGGCACGGGTCTGGGCCAACGGGGCGGATCCACGAGGGACGACGCGGACAGCGAGGAGACAGCATGATCGGGTCTCCGAGGGAGCGTGCGGACAACGGGTCGGCCGGATCTGGGTCGCGGGCGGTCAGCCGGCCGGGCGAGCCGACGGAGTCTGGGCGGTGGAAAGTTGGGGGAAAGGGGAAAGGGGAAAGGGAAAAGGGAGTGAGAGAGAGAGAGCTAGAGTTTCTGAAAGTTGATGGTGGTGGTGGGTTTTTGAGGGGTGTATGAAGAATAAGAGGAAGGAGAAGGGGAGTTGTTTGAATTGAGGGTGATGGTGAGCGTGGAAGCTGGTGTTGGGGGAGAAATAAAGGGGAAGAGTTGGTTTGAGTGTGTGGAGTGGAATAGGGGGTGAGCTGGGTACGTAGGGTCAGGAGTGGTGAGAGTTGTGAAGGGTTGGGTTTATTTTGTTTTAGTTTTATTTTTATTTTATTTTATTTTTTATTAAGAAAAACCAATATATATTACATAAAAAAAAAAAGATTTCAGAATGGGTTCGGAAAACGGGATTCGGGAAAAATTGGGTTTGGGTCGGGGTCGGATCCCGGACACGGGATCGGGACAGGCAGCAATCAAAGATCCCATAATTAAATTTTTAAAAAACAATATTTTCCTGACCCGACTATTATAATAACAATAATAATTATAATTATAATTATAATAACCTAATCTAAACTAATAATCCTAATTAATCTAAATATCCAAAATTAATCTAAATCCAGAAAGCGGGTTTCACAGAATCATTGAATAATTATCGCCACAATACGGTAAAACAATGATGAAATTGGCCAAGTCGCTCATAAATTAAAGATCATGTTTGAATAATTAGTCTAACCTTGCACGGTCATGGATAACTTGTACACAAGAAACGGCTTCCTCGAACGATACTCCGAGACAAGGGATCGATTCGGCCTGGGAGGAAGCAAAAGATAGTTGTGCTAGATAAAAGAAAAACATGGTTATTCGACGAACTTTCAGCGGAGCTCGCTACTCACGCTGAAAGGAGCGTCGTCTAAACCTAGATGGCTTGTGATGCCAGTGACATTCACATATACAAATTGCACACACTATACTAGTAAAGGATAACAATTGACGGGAAAGAACATGGTATGTCTCATATTGCACGGCACACTCTGCCGTGGGTAACTTCTATCGTAGTTTATGCTGCTTATATATATATGCAACTATTTACATGAAATACATTAGGATGGCTAGAAAGATCACTAAATGTACATGCATGTTTCATATAATTTTTTGAACTAAATGAGAGCACGGAATATAATTAGCCACCCACCAGTACACATGAACGTATTGATCCTCGCTCTCCACAGGTGCCCCGAACTAAGAAGGGTGTGCCACTTAACTCAAGACGACACTAGTCATTTTGAAACCTCGTCCGTGTGCTAAAAGCTTTGTTTCAATCCTTGAAGACTCCACATTCAGCCTAGAAAAAAGAGTCTCGACTCCTCACAATTGCAGGTGTTTTGTGTTTTGGTTGTATATAAAGGGGATGTAATGTATGGAACGACTATCTCATCAGAGTCATTTTGTATCTTGAGTCAAGTTGTAAGCCCGTGCGGCGTCTATAGTAATGGAGTCTTGTAAATGATGTTCAATATTAATGAAGCAGTTTTTTTTTTCTATTTCAAATGTATTTTTCAATTTCTTTGCATACTCTATAGATATTGTGTTTTGGATAACCTTATGACTATGTCTTGTGCGATTGTAACTTAGGTTCGTACGACATCACGTCCGAGGAACGACTATCGATTCTTCGAAATCGGAACGTGATATTTTTCTATTACATTGTAACTCAATAGGTAAAGTCAAAATAAAAGTTAAACCAAAATCCTTAGCCAAAACTCCAATGGAAAATGTTTGGTTTACAACCAAACTTTTCCAACCTTCTTACAACTTACACCCATTTGCTGACATGTGGGCCAGGCCACCACCTGGCCCACATGTCAGAAATGGGTGAGTGGTTGTAAGAAGATTGTAAATGTTTGGTTGTAACTGTAGCATTGCTCAACTCCAATACCCTGAAAATCAGTACCAAGACAGTATACATTGGCGGACTCATAAAGTTTATCAGATGTGCTCAAAAGTTCAAGATTTGCTAGTGTGTATATATATATATATATATATATATATATATATATATATATATATATATATATATATATATATATATATACACACACACACTAGCAAATCTTGAACTTTATATATATATATATATATATATATATATATATATATATATATATATATATATATATATATATATTTTATATATATATATATATATATATATATATATATATATATATATATATATATATATATATATATATATATATATATATATAAAGTTCAAGATTTGCTAGTGTGTGTGTGTATATATATATATTATATATATATTATATATATATATATATATATATATATATATATATATATATATATATATACACACACACACTAGCAAATCTTGAACTTTATATATATATATATATATATATATATATATATATATATATATATATATATATATATATATATATATTATTGACAAGTTTAGGATTAATTAGCGTTTCGGCCCTATATTTTATATCAGTCTGGAGTCTAATACCTGACATATCTAATTGAAATGTTTAGACCACAATTTTTTTTTTCGTTTTCTTTTTTTATTATACCATAAAAATGAGTACAAAAACAACAATCAACACATGTTAAAAAATAAATGTATAATTAAAATAAAAATAGAAATAATTCAGGGTTCAAATTTTCAAATCGGACATACGTGGGCTTAAACTCTAATAAGTCCAAGCTATTTAAATAGGTTCAAATTTTTGCAGTCCTAAAGTCGACTTGGTCGATCTTAGGGCTACCAAAATAGGATTTTGTCGATCGGAGAGTTACCGAGACTGCTTCGGAAGGAATATCGTGTTCATCGAAAGGACCGGGCTGATCGATTAATAGATTTGATGATCCAATTTTTTCTATAACTAGGATTTCATCCATAATTTTCACAAGTTGGGACCACAACTTTAAAGTAAAAGTTCCATGATTTTCATAAGTTGGTTTATTTTCCTTCTTCTTCTTTTTATTATTCTTGTTTTTTCTTTCTTCTTGTTCTTCTTCCATGATGTCCAAACAAAAAGAAAGAAAATAAACTAGAGTTTGAAGAAAGAGATGTGAGGAAGGAGATGAGCAGAAAAAAATATAAAAATAACTTATATACCTACATTTGGACTAGTTCTGAATAATTTTTTGGCTTAATTGCTAATTGCTACCCTCAACTATCACACTTTTTCAAGTTGATACCCTAAACTTTTTTTCGTAACAGATTGATACTTCAACTATTTTTTTTTTTCAACTTAATACCTAACATTTTAAAAAACCCCAAAATACCCTTATCCCTTCCCTCCCTCCACCCCCTCCCCCACTCCGGCCACCCCCCCTGCTAGCTCCGGCCAACGCCGACCCTCTCCGCCGCCTGTTCCCGCGCCCCTCCAGCGCACGCGGCCACCCGCGCCCCTGGTCCAGCGACTACGCCCCTCCGCGGATCCCCCGACCGCCCTCCGGCCAGCGCCGCGCCGACCCAGCGCGCCCCCTCGCGCACACGGCCGACCGGCCTCCCGCCGACCGGGCCACCTGAAGCGAGCAGGGGGGGTTTGGGGGGGGGGGGGGGAGAGCTGCGGCCGTAGCTAGCAGAGGGGGGGGGGGGGGGGGGGGGGCGAAGCGAGTACGGGGGAGGGGGGTTAGGGGTAGGGGCATTTTTGTCCAAAATAATGTCTGGGTATCAAGTTGTTACAAAAAAAAGTTTAGGGTATCAACTTGAAAAAGTGTGATAGTTGAGGGTAGCAATTAGCAATTAAGCCTAATTTTTTTAACTGATAAATTTGTAAATAAACTAAAATTAGATTTGGACTAATTTTGATCAACTTTGGATGCGCCATTCTAATTAGCCTTTAAATACAGGTGACAACCCCCTAATTTTCACAAACCAAACCATCTCATGTCAATGACAAGGGGACCCTCTCTGCTGCTGCAGCAGCAGCAGCAGCAGCACCTCCTCCGCCGCCGTTGCCGCCCCTCCCCATCCCGCCATCTCTGCACCGCCGACGCCGACGCCGACGCCGCCACCACGTCCTCCCCGGCCGCGCCAACACCCACACGCAACAACATCAAGTCCCTCCTCCTCTCCTCCGATCCCACCCACCGATCCCAAGCCATCTCCCTCCTCCTGGACTCCCCTTCCCCTCCCGACCCCGCCACCTGTTCGACGCTATTCCACTCCCTCTCCCGCCGCAACCAACCCCTCCCCCCCGACTCCATCCCCCTCCTCCTCCGCCTCTCCGACCGCCGCATCTTCCCCTCCGACGCCTTCCAGCTCACCCAGCTCCTCAACAAGCTCTGCTACTCCGGCAACACCGACAAAGCCTGGGACTTCCTCCACACCGTCAGGAACAGCGGCCGCAGCGTCGAGATCCCCACCTACAACGCCCTCCTCTCCGGCCTCTCCCGCGTCCGCGACTTCGCGCGGATGAGCGGGCTGTTCTCCGACATGAAACGGGCCGGCGTCGAGCCCAACGCGGTCACCTACGGGATACTCATCAACCACCTTTCCAAATCGAGGAGGACCGACGAGGCCGTTAAGCTGCTCGACGAATTGTCCAAACCGGGGTCGGACGTGAAGCCCGACGTCGTCATGTACAACACGGTCGTCGACGGCCTGTGCAAGTCCGGTCGGGTCGAGGATGGGCTTGACGTCCTCGAACGGATGAGAGTGCTCGAGCACCGCTGCCGGCCCAATGTGGTTACTTTTAACACCCTGATCGACGGGTTGTGCAAGGTCGGCGAGATCGAGAAGGCGGAGGAGCTGCTGGATGCGATGGAGAAGGAAGGGGTCCCTCCTAACGTGGTCACGCTCAATGCTCTGGTTTCGGGCATGTGCCGGAACGGTAGGATCAGTAGCGCGCTCGATTTCTTCCGGAGGAAGAGAGCCTCGTTCGCCGATGTCAGAGGCAATGCGGCCACCTACAGCATGCTCATCGGAGCTTTTCTCCATTCGAACAATGTGGGCAAGGCGATGGAGCTGTATGACGAGATGGTGAGGGACGGGCAGCCCGCGGATGCTGTCGTGTTCTTCACCCTCATCTCGGGTTTGACTCAGGCGAGGAGGATGGAGGATGCCTGTTCGGTCGCGTTGGACATGCGGAAGAGCGGCCTCCGCCTCGACACCAAGAGCTACAACATCTTGATCAGCGGGTTCTGCAAGAAGAAGGATCTGGAGAAGGCATGGGAGATGTTTGGAGAGATGCAGGACGTCGGTATCAGGCCCGACGTCGTCACGTATAACACTCTGATCGCCGCTGCTTGCAAGGCCACGGATTTTGCAACAGCACGCGAACTTTTGAGCAAGATGACTGCCGACGGTCTCCAGCCAACTGTGGTCACTTATGGCGCTCTGATACATGGATTCTGCGCAGGCGGAAAGCTCGACGAGGCCATGAAGATTTTTAACAGCTTGGACGGGTCTAGGGTGGCGCCAAACATCGTGATATATAACATTCTTATCGACTCGCTCTGCAGAGAGGGTAAAGTTGGCGAGGCGATCGCACTAATGGCTGCGATGAGGGACAAGGGAGCGTCTCCGAACGTCATCACGTACAATGCCATGTTCAAGGGATTGCGTGACAAGAATATGGCGGATGGGGCATTCGATTTGATGAATAAAATGAAAGAACAGGGATGCGATCCGAATTACGTAACTATGGAGATTCTTACAGAATGGCTGCCAGCCATTGGTGAAGTGGAGAGACTGAGATGTTTTGCAAAGGGAGATGGACAGTTCGTCAACTGACTATTTATGCTAATTCTTACTCAGAATAGCACTCTGTTAATGCTTGATTTCTTCTGAGTGCACTACAATGTTCCGGATATGTGAAACAGAACGATCAACCGATAGACTGCCACATCTGAGAAGTTTTCTTCAACGAGGTTCTAAGTTATTGGAGAGGTTGCTTATGGTGGCATCAAGAGGACTATGGTTGGAGCAATTCGGCTCTAGGTTGACATACTACGGAGCAGTACAGCATGATGAAGATTGATGTCTGGAAGGGTTCTACAACATCTAGGCTTCTTAGAAATCTCTTCATGAGGACATCAGCATTGAAAGGATCCATAGATTGAAGCTTATTGCCTTTGAGGAACCTCTTCATGACTCTCTCCTGGCAGCAGGTGATAAATTAAGTCAACTTCTTGAGATACTACCTTTGTTTCTTATGCCTTTTGTATTATACTCAGACATAGCAGATTTTTTTTCCCGAAAAGTAATCAAAAGCGTTTAGTGGTTATGGTTGTTGAATGAAGTGTTCACTATAGCCAATGCACTGTTAAACCAGGAACTCCTTAGTCCTTACAGGGAGGTATGTCTTTTGAGTCGAAGGACAACAAATCTTGTTGGAGTTTTTTCCTTTCTTTGAGTTGTAGAGAGCTTGCTCTCAAACAAACCATGTTAGTCCCACATTGGCTAGAAAAACTCATGGGTATCTCAGTATAACTCCTCTTGAGGAATGGAGAGATGTACATGGGATGGTGACCCTAAGGAGGGGACCATGTGAGTGATTTTACATGGAGGTAAGGATAAGACACCTATTAAAGCATTCATGCTTTTTGGCCAAGCTCAATTTAATTTCATATAGGCTAAGTCCCGAAAGGGCTTAGCGACTCGGACTCGGGCTCATGAGGCGTAATGTGGCGTTTTGTTGGCGTACTTTGCACTTGAGTGCTGAACTCTAGGCGCGCACAACCATGCGCGCAGTGACGCAACATGGTGCTCGCGCACGTTGGCGCTCAGTGGCGCGCAGGTTTTAACTGAACCATTTTGTAACGTGCGATAACGAATTCGATAATTTCGGATCTGACATTCAAACGTTGCGCACATTTCGGATCTGGACAGTTACAGAGAGAGCTTATATATAGAGTCTCTCTTCTCTCTCAGGAGCAGCACGTTTTGACAAAATTTTCCACAGAGAGAGCTTCTGTGTAGGTGCCACTTGTGAGTTCTCAGTTTTTCGAGGAGTCCGTCCGTGAGCAGATTGGCAGAGCATTCCAGAGTTCTTTTGAACTTGCTGGTTCTTGAAAGCTGACCGTGTGGACGGATCTAGCTTTGAGCGCCGGTGTTCTAAACACTCCAGCAGGCTTTCTCCATTTACGAAAATCTTTTTAGATTTCTTATTTGTTACCTTTACGAAAATCTTTTTAGATTTTTCGTTTTCAGAATCCCCCTAGGATTTCTGTTTTGCACCTTCTGTTGAAGTGTTGCAAAATAATCACAAGAGTTTTCTTCTGATATTCACGTCCAGGAAATAACAAATCTCTTCCGTGTTGTCAAGTAAGGGTGTAAGAATTTACATAAGTTAGAAAGAATGAGGAGGAAATGAGCCAAAAATGATCAATACTAGCCTTCTATTGCACAGCTAAATTTGGTAGACGGGTGGTGGATATCATCTTTGTGTACTGCTTGAGGCTTGGCAAGAGGCAATTCTGGGCAAACCTTCAAAGTCTACCCTCCATATTATCATATCGGTCCATGACTGGCATTATTGCGTCCGCAAGGTATGTCCTAGTTTTAAATGCCAAAGTGAACATATTTTGATCAGCTGCAGCAAAGGGTTTCGCTGGTGGAAGTTAGATGTTCTGGATGTCATTAAATTAGTCTCTGAACTTCAGTTATTCTGAAGATACTGTTATCCTTCTTCAAGCAGAGAAGATAAGAGAAGCATTCTACTTCGTTTGCATCTTCCTCTTTTAGGTAATCATATTGTATTTTCCTTTCTAAGACATTTACCAAATCATAATTTTGCTCTTGGAAAAAAAACTATATATAGCATTCATTGTCTTATGTAACTGAAATTACATTTTAGGCTAAGGCAAGGATCTATTCAAATTACCTAGCTTAACATCTCAGGTTACTCTTTTTTCGTGATTATTTCTTTAACCCCATTATGTTTGACTTTAAGATCCTTTTGAATCATTCATGAGTTGACAATGCTTAAAGGGTTATAACCGTGACATTCTGTATTACAATCAAATCTCCACATTTGGCTTCAATTATATAATGTTTTGATTGTTTGACCAAAACCATGATATAAAATAAGAACACAGCAATGGAGGAGCATAATTGTCAAAATGGTTCAGCAAATGTGGCATATACTAAAAAGTTAAAATATCAAACGAGAAAGTGACTTCTCATATTCCTTCTAATAGGTTTTGGGGGATGAAAATGCAGGGAATGCTTTAACGTGAACTGCCAGATTGGGTCTATTACATAGGCTAATAACCAAGGTGTCATGCCTTTATATTATGTTACAACTCAAAATTTCAGCTTCGTATTTATGGAAATGCAGTTTCAAGATTAACACTTCATAGTAAAATCACCTTTTTTTTATTGTGTAACCATTATCTTCATTCAATTTATTCGACTTCTATCTTGAAGTTTGCAACTTCTTTAAAACGGCTTTAATTAAAAATTCTGGTATCTATCCATTCATGATTTATAGGTCGGTGATGATATGCATGGACCAAATATCATAACGGACCTTGGAGCTGCTGGAGTATATACTTCTAACATCAAGGTTAAATTCATTTAACATTTACTGACTCTATATGTTTAGTTAAATTAAGTAATTTGTGGAATAAGAGGTTATTTAGAAGCATATGTATTCTTATTTTTCTAAAGCATCTGGCCATCTGAATCATGATTGGATATATCAAACCTTATACCGTAATAGCGTCATCAGGCCTTTTCTTTTGACCATTTTTTGGGTTTGACCTTATGAAACTTTTTGGTTATTTTATGACCTTATGAAATTTAGTCAGTGGGGGGTTCACAATAATATGGTTACAAAGGGGCTTGGACACTAAACAAAGATGCATTGTGATTCTTTTTTAATGTGTATAAACGAGGATTTGAACTCAAGACCTATAATATAGACATCAACTACTTTAC
Source organism: Iris pallida (assembly GCA_029216955.1). Taxonomy (NCBI): domain Eukaryota; kingdom Viridiplantae; phylum Streptophyta; class Magnoliopsida; order Asparagales; family Iridaceae; genus Iris; species Iris pallida. The sequence goes on along the minus strand of JANAVB010043419.1, from coordinate 26,962,054 downwards.
TAACTAAGCTACACCTTGTTAATGACTTGAATGTAGAGACTCAGATATATATACGGATGTTTTGACAAAATTATGGGATATTATCTTTGATTTTTTTTTTCCGAAATCCAGTGGGGGCTTGAGTCCCCACTACCTTGCATGTGGATCCACCCACAGTTCCTTGTCATCTAAGGTCTTCCTCTCTCTTTCTTACTGTTTCCTAGTATCAATTATCCTTTTTTAGTGCCAACTGCCTGCTCAGATATTCATAGTACATCTCCATACCATGTTAAATACTATTAGTACCTTCCCTGATTCTTCCATTTCTCAACTTATTTTTTCCTTGTTCTCTACATCCGATACGACCATCTTGATTTACTGGACCCCTTTATGTTCCCAATACTTCAGATTGTACATCATCGCAAGCATTATGCTGTTTTAGGAAACTGATGTGGGCCCACCCATCATCACGTACACCCGTCGTAGGAGACGGGGAGCGATTTAGGCCCAGGCCCACTGTTTAGGCCTTTTCTGTTATTTAGTCATAAAGGGTATTGTGGTCTTTCACCACAATAATCCCTTTAGGGTTTTGTTTCCCTTTTCTATTTATAGCTAGGGCTAGCCGTCTTTTGTTTTCATGCTTGTATTGAGAAACTCTCGCAAGTGTCAATGAAGAAGGATTTATTACTTTGATCCGTTCATCAAAGTTGGGAGTTTTGTTCTTTTTCTATATAAAAGATCATTCTATTTCTATTCCTCTTAGTATTTGTTGGGTTTTGGTGAACCGATTGAGTCGATTCACATCATTTGGTATCAGAGCTTTCTACGAGCCATGGCCGATGGAACAAGAAACACGATCGATGAGAAGATCCGAGGTCTACGGGAGGACTTCACCGCCGAGATCGAGGGTTTGAAGAAATCGATGGAGGTCGCCGCGAAGGATCAAGCGTCCACGAACCTAGAGATCCGCACGGAGATGCGGGATATGCGGAAGGAGTCGACGACAATCATGATGCTTTTGCAAAATATCTCAAACAAGATCAATGGCGGCGAAGCGAAGGCGGCGACAACCCAAACCCTAGGCGACCAACTAGGGTTTGTGCAAACGGAGGGGGAAACGACCGAGGATCGCGGCGGGCCGGCCGACGGGCGATGGCCCGCACCCGCCGCCACCACAGCACAGCCGGACGGGACCCGGGCGGTCGGCGAGCAGCGCCGGCCGGCGGCAGACGGACGCGGGGGGCTCGCCGCCGACCGAGCCAGCCCGGGCGGGGCCGCGGGCGTTGGGGGCGGGCGCTGGCCGGCCGCCGACCGCCACCCCTGGCCGGTCGGTGCCCCTGGAGCAGCCGGCGAGCGGCCGTGGCCGGGCGCCGGCGACCCGTACGGTCCCGGCGGATCGGCTCCGCGCGCGGGAGAAACCCTAGGGTTTGGGGCCCCCTTCGGGGGTCGGACGATGATTGCGAACCACGGAGATAGGTTCGCGGGCCCGGGAAGGGGCTTGGCGGGAGTCCCGGCGTGGACGGAAGGAGCGGAGCCCCCAGGAGGAGCGAGGTACGCCGGAGGCAGCAATTTTTTTGGGGGAATGGCGGATCCCGCCAACTTCCAGAGAGGGGACCTTCCCCCACGACGACCACCACGGGCGAGGGCAGTCGGTGACTACAGGGGCCCGGTGGAGGAGTGGGGTGAGCAGATCTGGGCTGACGAGCGGTATGAGGAGGGTGACAGGGGCCCATACGAGACCCAGCGGAGAGATACACACCGCTGGGAAGGAGGACGAGGCCGAGATGATATGCAGCACGGTGACCTTAGCGCGGATCGCCGGCTGAAGAAACTGAAGCTGCCCACGTTCGAGGGTGAGAACCCGGACGAGTGGCTTTTTCAGGCAGAGCGCTATTTCGAGATCATGGAGCTGACCGAAGCAGAGGTCCTCAGGTGCATCGGGATCTATTTTGAGGGTCAGGCCCTGGCGTGGTATCGGTGGAGAACGGCGAGGACCCCGTTCAGCAGCTGGGCGGAGCTGACGGGCTACATTTTAGACCGCTTCCAGGAGACAGCTTCGGGTGATTTCTACGAGCAGTGGTCGTCGCTACGCCAGGAGGGGACGGTTCGAGACTTCGTCGCGAAGTTCGAACTACTATCTGGACGCGTTCGGGGGGTGTCGGACGAGTTGCAGATCGGGATGTTTATGAAGGGTTTGAAGTCCTCCATTCGAGCGGAGCTCAGGCTGCAGAGTCCGCGATGCTTGGAAGATCTCCTCCGCCTGGCCCACAAGGCAGAGGAGTTGGCGGAAGAAAAGCGCCTCAAGGGCGCTTGGGGGACGACGGGACAGCGCAGCCAGGCGGGGACAGTTCTTCCTCGACCAGCACCAGCACCAGCACCAGCACCACCACCGGTACCGCCTAGACCCACGGGCGGGACAGGAGGAGCCGCAGTACCAGGGAGACGCCTCTCCGAGGCCGACATGAGGGCGAGAAGGGCGGCTGGCCTATGCTTCCGATGCGACGAGAGATTCACCCCCGGTCATCGATGCGCGAGCAAGTTGCTGCAAATCGTGATTCTACCGGACGAGGAGGAGGATGCCGAGGAGGAAGAGACCGCTGTCGCGCCAGAGGCTGGAGAGGAGCAGGAGCACGTGCATATGGATGTTGCTGAGGTGACCCTCAACTCCGTGGTAGGGTTTACCCCGAACCATACCATGAAGTTGGCAGGAAAGTTGGGAGAGCAGACGGTGACAGTGCTGATCGACAGTGGGGCCACCCACAACTTCATCTCGCGACGACTGGTCGATCGGCTCGGTTTAGAGTTGAGTACGGTGGAGAAGTTCACGGTGTTGCTGGGCACCGGGAAGGTGGAGGAGAGCAAGGGCCTCTGCAAGGGGGTATCGCTCTCACTGCAGGGCTATCGGCTGACGGAGGACTTCCTACCATTGGAGTTGGGCAATGTAGACATCATATTGGGAGTCCAGTGGCTGAAGACCCTCGGGGAGATGAAGGTGGACTGGAAGCGCCTGCGGATGGAGTTTCGGGAGGGCGAAGCGGCGGTGGTGCTGAACGGGGACCCGACTCTCTGTTTTTCTATGGTGGCTTTCAGCGTCATCACTCGGGCGTTGCGGACAGGAGGAGAGGGGTACCTGGTCGAGCTCCAGGGGTTCTCGGGCGAGGAGGCGACTCACGGGGAGACACCAAGGGAGGTAGAGGCGGTGCTGGAGCAGTATTCCGAGGTCTTCCAGAGCCCGCAAGGGCTACCTCCGATCAGAGGACACGAGCACTCGATCGTACTCCGGGGGGAGGGGGCACCGGTGAGCGTGCGTCCCTACAGGTATCCGCATCTGCAGAAGGACGAGATAGAGCGGATGGTACGGGAGATGCTGCAGGCGGGGGTGATCCAGCCGAGTGTGAGTCCTTTTTCATCACCAGTACTGTTGGTGAAGAAGAAGGACGGGAGCTGGAGATTCTGCGTCGACTACCGGGCGTTGAATAAGGAGACGGTCGCGGACAAGTTCCCTATCCCGGTGATCGACGAGCTGCTAGACGAACTGCATGGGGCAGTTGTCTTTTCGAAGATCGACCTTCGTGCAGGATACCACCAGATCCGGATGCGGCCAGAAGATGTGTCGAAGACGGCGTTCCGTACTCACGAGGGACATTATGAGTTTCTGGTTATGCCTTTTGGACTGACCAACGCTCCTTCGACCTTCCAGGCATTGATGAATAAGGTATTCCAACCCTATCTTCGCAGGTTCATCTTGGTATTCTTCGACGACATCCTCATCTACAGCCGAAGCATGGGGGAGCACACTGACCATTTGGGGATAGTGTTTCGGGAGTTACTGACGCATCAGCTATACGCCAACCGAAAGAAGTGCAGCTTCGGTTTGGCGCAGGTGGAGTATCTGGGGCACGTGGTGTCGGCTGAGGGGGTAGCAGCGGACAGGACGAAGATTGAGGCCATGTTAGATTGGCCCGTGCCCACTACACTACGGGCCTTACGCGGCTTCCTGGGGTTGACGGGCTACTACAGGAAGTTCGTCAAAGGGTACGGCACCATCGCTCGGGCCCTTACGGAGCAGCTGAAGAAGGAGGGCTTCCAGTGGGGAGAAGAGGCCACTAAGGCCTTTGAGGCGTTGAAGGTCGCCATGACGACAGCACCCGTGCTAGCATTACCCGACTTCAGCAGAGCGTTTGTGGTGGAGACGGACGCGTCGGGATATGGCCTCGGGGCGGTACTCATGCAGGAGGGGCGACCCATAGCCTATTTTAGTCAGGTACTCTCGGCTAGAGCCCGACTGAAATCGGTCTATGAGAGGGAGCTGATGGCGATCGTTCTGGCAGTGCTGAAGTGGAGGCCTTACCTGTTGGAAAGGGAGTTTGTGATACGGACCGATCAGAGGAGCCTCAAGTACCTCCTCGAGCAGCGGCTGGTGACTGAGGAGCATCAGCATTGGTTGTCCAAGCTGGTCGGGTATCGATTCACGATCGAGTACCGTCCAGGGCTGGAGAACAAGGCGGCGGACGCTTTATCTCGACGGGAGGAGGTGGTCGACCTGGACGCCCTATCACGTCCTATATGGAGAGATTGGGAGCCGATGTTGCAGGAGGCAGAGCAGGACAGAGAGCTGCAGCAGATACGGCAGCAGATAGAGGGCGGCGATGGCGCTCGAGCAGGCTACACTCTAGCGGGCCGTCGTTTGCTCTACCAGGGGAGGATGGTGCTGCCAAAGACTTCGGCCTTTATTCCCGTTTTATTCCAGGAGTTCCATAGTTCTGCGACGGGAGGCCACTCGGGGGTTCAGCAGACTTATCAGCGGATGGCCAGGGAGGTGTTTTGGCCTGGGATGCGACGGGCCGTCGCACGATTGGTAGCCGCTTGTGACGTCTGCCAACGTCACAAATATATGGCTATGGCCCCAGCCGGATTATTGCAGCCCCTAGCCTTGTCGGAGCGAGTTTGGGAGGATGTCACCATGGACTTCATCGACGGACTACCACGTTCAGAGGGGTACACGGTGATCATGGTGGTGGTGGACAGGCTGAGTAAGTATGCTCACTTCATTCCCCTGAAGCATCCTTACACGGCCGTGACTGTAGCGACGGCATTTCTTCGGGAGGTGATCAGACTACATGGGGTACCCGCATCCATTGTCTCGGACCGGGACAAGGTATTCATGAGTATCTTTTGGCGGGAGTTATTTCGGGTTCACGGTACGGTCCTGAAGAGGAGTACTGCATATCATCCCCAGACGGACGGCCAGACGGAGGTCGTTAACCGCAGCGTCGAGACCTACTTGCGGTGCTTCGCATCTGATTCTCCCCGACAGTGGCACAGTTGGCTGGCGTGGGCAGAATATTGGTATAATACTTCGTACCATTCACGGGCGGGGACGACGCCGTTCCGGGTGCTGTATGGTCGCGACCCACCCCCCTTGGTACGGTTCGGAGACGCCCAGACACCGGTAGGGCAGGTGGAGGAGTATATGTTGACCCGGGACGGGGTCTTGGAGGAGCTGCGGAAGCATCTGTTGCGGGCACAGCAGGTGATGCGGGCACAGGCAGACAGGCATCGGCGGGACGTCAGCTTTCAGGTAGGGGACATGGTTTATCTTAAACTACGTCCCTATCGACAGCGCTCGATGGCGAGGAGGCCGAATGAGAAGTTGGCGGCTCGATACTTTGGTCCTTATCCAGTGGTGGCTCGGGTGGGACAGGTGGCTTATCGTTTGGGGCTACCAGACACATCATCGATTCATCCCGTCTTCCACGTATCTCAGTTGAGGAAGGCGATTGGGGATCAGGCAGCGTCCCCCACTCTTCCTCCGACGCTCACGGAGGACATGGAGGTACAGTTAGAGCCCTTGGCAGTACGAGCTATCCGACGAGGACCCGGCCAGACGAAGGAGGTCCTGATTCATTGGGTCGGCCTGCCAGACTGTGACGCGACCTGGGAGGATTCTGCGAGCTTCCAGACGCAGTTTCCAGATTTCCACCTTGAGGACAAGGTGGCTCTGTTAGGGGGGGTATTGATGTGGGCCCACCCATCATCACGTACACCCGTCGTAGGAGACGGGGAGCGATTTAGGCCCAGGCCCACTGTTTAGGCCTTTTCTGTTATTTAGTCATAAAGGGTATTGTGGTCTTTCACCACAATAATCCCTTTAGGGTTTTGTTTCCCTTTTCTATTTATAGCTAGGGCTAGCCGTCTTTTGTTTTCATGCTTGTATTGAGAAACTCTCGCAAGTGTCAATGAAGAAGGATTTATTACTTTGATCCGTTCATCAAAGTTGGGAGTTTTGTTCTTTTTCTATATAAAAGATCATTCTATTTCTATTCCTCTTAGTATTTGTTGGGTTTTGGTGAACCGATTGAGTCGATTCACATCAGAAACTTAAGTACTTAATGTGTGTCACTATATAACACCTCAGGATCACTTCAACTTCAATCACCATAATACATAAGGCCCTTTAGAATCCCATGTTGCCTAGTGGTCAATACCTAGACATGGTTATGACACTGTTTATTAGTCTGGCGAGGACACCAAATAGGCAATGCGAGAGGGATTGTCAAAGGCCAACATTTTGGGTCCTAATACCATATTGATAAGAGGCAAACTGGTTTTCTTTAGCTTTCTCATTTGAAGTTTGTATGTTGGTAGTAGAGATGCCATGCATCAAGCATCAAGCTCCATAGATCAGTCATGCCACCAAACACTATTTTATATTAACTACAATCCCAATTTCAAGTTGGTATCTGATAGGACTGTTATTATATCATGTATCTTTAGCTACCAACTTGTAAACTACTTTATAAGGTGGTCTTGTTTGATAAACCTTGGAATGCTTTGTTTATAAGTAAACATGATATAGAACTGGCAGTTGTATATTGCCTTAACAAGTCTTTTGGGTTCTTCATCCTGTCTCTCATAGAAATATTACTTGTTATGGTAAGTTTTTTCTTTCTATTTTTACGCTATGAAATTTATATTTCAAGTCTGCCTATCTGTCTTATTGATCAGATTTCTGAAGGGCGAACTTCCACATTTACATATGAGATTATTGATAACCAGACGGAAGTCCAATGTATAGATAGCGCCTACTTAAGATATACTGATCTGGTATCTTGTTTATATTGTTGACTAATGCCTTAGTATACAAATGATAACAGTTTGATATGTTCAAGGGATCTTATTTGTTCTAGAATGGAATTATGCTCTCTTTTTTCTTATTTCTGTAAGAATACTTGGGCTTTCTTGTAAGTAAATAGAAAGCCCTCACTGCGCCTGTAGGTTTCTTACATCTTTAGGACTTTTCGCTAATTTCGCTTACAACTTGGACAACACCGAGGGCCTCCGACAGCAACTGGTAATTAAACTGGGAGGGGTGAGGCTACGCTCCAAATCTTGCTAGTTTTTAAAAAAAGAAATTTTATTAGATGTCTGCTCGCCAAGCATCTAAAGTTTATGCAAAAGTCTGCACTTCAACACTTTTCCATAACATTGGGATAGTACATAATCTCAGCGAGAGCATTGGTAAATTCCCTTGAGAATGGTTCATTGCATCATCTTTTTCTCAACCTTAACCTTTAGTAGACATCCTGATTCAGCAAGTGAAACAGTTACAGGTCAAGGTGTTGAGAGTACCCTGAGTTTCTGGTTTCATTTTTTTTATTAATTTCTTCGTAAAGCATGGAAAATTAATGTACTCCGAACTTGATGTTTAGTACCTCATACTTTAGGTACCGATGTGAAGTACTAGATTCATTTTTACTACACATTTTCCTGGACATGAGGTTTGGCACAGCGATAATAATAAGAAATAAAAGTTTATAATAGGCTTCTTTTGCTTGTAGCACTCTTATTGCAGAGTTGGGGTTAAAAAACTTGGGCATATCGATTAATTTGTTTTCTACACCATTAGGTCCAGTTCTCCTTCGAGTAGGTTTTCTTCTCTGTGCCTAGGCCACCCCCAGTTCCGGTACTCATCGCCTCTCTTGCAGCACAACCGGAGCGTCGCGTAGCAAATGAGAGGCAACCAAGGGAAAATGATGGTCGAGTGTGAAGTAGTACTTCCAAACTTCAATATGAGAGCGACAGGGGCTAGTAAAGCAAGGAATAGTGGGACTATCATCCCCATATAGAGACCCCCGAGGGCCTCTTGCTGCCAGTAACAGTGCAAGAGTCTGGTGACAACCCACCCAAAGCTGATGGCTACTACTGATAGCAAACATGAGGCAACGCCCTCGTTGTTGGCGGTGGCAGAGGAAATTGCAGAAATGCCTCCTGCAAATTAGGAACACTTTCGTTAGCATCAACCATTTTTTTCTTATTATTACTTTTATTTTCTTTTGAGAAAGAAAATCTGGCAGGAGTACCAGTCACGAGTGCAACGACAAGCACAACGAGGAGCACGATCGCTAGCTGTCGAGCAAGCGAGCGAGCTGCCGATGCGTCAGGACGGGTGTGGCATTGGGTTGTTGCTACATTAACCCATGATGAACACTTCCTAGTAGTAATAGTAGCAGTTGTCTCGAAAGACGAGGCCGAAGACAAGAAGCAACGACGCTCCATGCTTCTACTGGTTGCTGCTGTTGCTTCTTCCTTCGGATGAGTACCTTCCTTATATAATGGAAGGAAATTCTGGAATTAAAAAGCTAACTCCAATAGTCGTGGACTTCTCCACATTTACAGTGAGAATCCAGCTGCGAGTGCTGGGGACGTGGATGCGTCGATTGCAGCCAGAAATATGATAGCAGAACATCTGCATGGAAATTGATCAAGACAGCACACAGCGAGCTGTAAGATCCTGACTGTGACCTTCACTTTCATCTACTGCAGTTTCCTGGAGAAGTACAAGGAATTCTTAAGCTACTGCAGTTACCAAAGAAGGATTGCTGCCTGGCGAGTTCCTACAATTAACCAAAGATAAGTAACAAGTAGTAATAAGGAAACAATAAGTTCCCAAAAATCAGCAATATATCCCACATGAACACCAAATAAGCAACCGCTTGCCAAAATTGTCGGGATATCTTTCAGATTGGGGGACAATAGGCACGCAAGATGAGTGCAACACTTTCAACTTCCATCTCCACAAACGATTGGGAAAAGACTAGCTTCATGTAGAACAACAACAGGAATCAAATGTGTGCCATTATAAAGAAACGTTGATGAGTTAAAACTAAAGGTTCCACACACAAAATTGTCTGAATGACAAAAAGATTTGCCATTAAGAAAAGACTGGCATAATCCAACAATTCGAGAAGATACCAAAATGCCACAAAGAAAACAGGTTATACCCAAAATCGATAACTAGGGAGTACGCACCAACGACATCCCTAAATCCAAACCTACATGAAGAGGTTGGGACGAGTCGCCTTGAAGGTGGTCTTGAGCTTCCGACTAGGGGGCCTCACCTTCTTGAAGACGAGGGGGAACTTGATCTTGGAGTCATGGAACTGTTTGGTGCTCTCCCTCTTGCAAAGCTTGGCAGGGATTGTAGCAGTCTTGATGATCTGGATGCAAGGGAACCTCACACGGTGACGAGATGCCATCTCAGTGTACATCTGCTCCACTGCACCATTCAAGGTTGTGTCCCTGTACTCCTTGTACATGTTGTGATATCCTGTCCTGCTCTGGTACCGCAGCCAGATGCCGTAGTTCTTGATCTTGGTAGGGTACTTCTCAAAGATCTGACCTCAAGAACAATAGTAACAAGATTAGAAGATTATTGATGTTTATAATATATTTAAGACAAAAAGTGGATGCAGATAGAGAAGAACTAAAAAAAAAAACAAATTCAATTAAGTAGGCAACAGCCAGGAGGGAATGGTAACTTCCTCCAAACAAAATGAAATACTCCTGACCAAACCATAGAATACATGTGCGCAAATCTAAGTAGAGGGGTGTGCTAGAGTTTGCAACAAAAAAAGTGAGGCTAAAGCAAAGAATTTCATGAAGATCATATACATATCATAAGAAACAATGGTTAAACAATTTCTGGAAAACATTCGCAAAGCAAGGTTACAGCAACATTATTGTTTTGTAACAATTACGAATAGTATACAGATCTGAAAAGTACTGAGAAGAAGAAATGTGCGAGTTTTACCGACTTTTTTCTTAGTTATCAAACCCTATATTGCATACAAAATATCCCAAGTTCACTAATAGGTCTAGCCCATATTTGCATGGATGGTGGATATATCACAAATTTTTAAAAAGACGTGATACATCATGGAGGAATTGCTTCTTTATTTATGCAAGCATGCATGCATATATACATATATACATGTCCTAGTGGTCAGCAGGTGGAGACATAACCCTCCTTGCGGTGGTTCGGAGTTCGAATATACGGGGAAGCAGATTATTTCTTCCATTAATAAATGGTGGGAGTATATGTGTGTGTGTGTGTGTAAGAGAGAGAGAGAGGTATACATTGATTATCCTGCTTCATTTATTCACACTCCTCGAACATCATACTGAATTGAGGACCCTACCAGTTTAGGGTCATTTCATTTTCTGGATCATTCAATATACCCGTATGCCACAATAAGGTACGTACAAATATCAAATGCCTTTTGGATAGCGCAAGTGTTCTAACAGTTAAGATATGTAAAAAAAATTGAATATTGAATATGGCAAGCATTCAGCAATAATCAACCATTCGAGCATCCGACACATCAGATCACTAAATATCTATATTTTAGGAATGTGTGAAACATGTGATAAATCATAAATGTTTACCATTGAATTTATTAGGTATTAAATATGAGTAAAAGTTATTAATTATATCCCACACGAGTCAGCTACAGAAGAAGCGACAAAACAGGAACGAGGGGAAACACCTCAAAAAGAAGTGATGATTAATACGATTGCATGCATGAACATACAAAAATAATCAATTACTAAAAGTAATTTGTTTAATAATCTACAAAGTACTGCTACTTCGTAAATGTACAATACAGTTAGCAATCGACATCTTCCATCAATTTGTTCATGTTATGCAATCATCAATAAAACACTATTGCCAAAACCCAAAAGAATGGAAATGAATTATACACATATGAACTCAAAAAGCAGCCCAATATCATAATAATTATGCTTGGACTCTGTGATTATATGCACCATGTTTAACGAACATCTGTTGTCTACCAGTTTTAGAATTTATCCTTAGGGCAGTATATCTACATTTTACAACTCCATAAAATAAAAATTATAACAATTAGCTGATTTTTTACAGTAACAAGATTTTCACTTAAAATTATTGAAGACAATGGTTATGTAATATATGACAAGACAACAAAACCTTCCAGAGACGATATTATATATATATATATATATATATATATATATATATATATATATAGTGGATGGCACTGTGGATGCTTTATGAGGCACTATATTGGGAAAGTAAGAACCATGTTCAAATAATAAGCTTAGCTGAAATGATAGATGCTGAAACCAATGTGCAGAATACACTATAGGCCCATAGTTAAAGGAGCTCTAGACTAGACGTACACGTACAAAAAGTAGGGGCAAGGGTATAAAAACGCAAGGCATTTACAATGTTAGCGAAGGATGGCCCACACAGTAGCAGATCAGACACCCAAAAATAAGGATTGATGCATACAACACAAAAGGTTAGTAATGGCTTTGTTGTTGTAATCCCTAGGACGCTGATCCAACAACAGTATTAGCAAATGTTCCCACCATTATCCATCCAAGTCTACCATTAAATGGGCTGTATACAGGACATGATAAAGACATATTTTAACGACCAGTGGTCATTCTGATTCAAAACCACTATGTTCTATCAAATTACTAAGCAAGACAACTAGAGCGTAACTTGGCCCCCAAGAAACTAAGTAAACCTATTTAATTCCTACAATAATGATTAATTAATAATTATCGCTTTAATTTGATTTACCTTGCAATGAAAACCTGTGAATTGAGAACCCTGTATGTAACTGAAGACTTGTATTTCGGCCATACAGTTTCGGGTGTATAAACGTAAGATCATGGTGTTAAAACATAAAATGTTGCATAAGCATACAACGCCGGTCATGATTAGTATTGCAGCTAAGATACAGAAAATGAGCGAACATGGAAACTATGAATTCAAAACGGTCAGAGACAGATGTTCTTCACTTTTCTTAAATCCTGAAGAGGACGGCACTCAATGGGGGTAAGTGCTAATACATGTTCCAAGAGAATTTTGTGAGCCTATTTTATCAAATATGCTATGCGTCTAGGATAACAGTGACCATAAAATAAAATTATTTTATAACATTTCAGATTAATAAGACAAGTAGGTACAGAAGATAGTAGAAAACAGGTATTTCTTAAGAAACATAACAAGCTCGTGAGTAGAAAAATGCTAATTGCTTAACATAAATAGGTTATGCATAAAAATAATAGTTGAGATAAGGATTTAAAAACTGAACACAGTGCACACAGAAAGCACAAATTAGATCTACAAAATAACTATAAACAAACATAAATGAAAACATGACAAAACAAGGTATTCAGATTCCGCAGCTATTGAGGAATCAGGATTAGCTCATGCTAGCAATGTTTTCGATAGAAAGCATAAAATATATTATTTTTTAATTTAAAGCACAAGCATGACCATATTCCATTTTGGTTAAATCGAAGTATCATGCTATAAGAACCATACTTCGATATCAGGAAACAAATGTGTCATGTAATCTATGGACCTGGTTTTGAAGTTGGTATGGGCTCCCTCTCTCTCTTTTAAAATAGCATAACCATGGATTGAAGCAAATTCCCTAATCTATAAGGGAAGAACGTCAAGACGGGATGAAGATAGCTTTTTAAAATTGCGAGGAGAGATGATTTATCAAAAATAAACGGTCACAAGAGAACGGCTTTGCTGAAGCTGAAACATAATCTAATTATCTGGTTACAACAGAATGGCTACCTAAAATCCAAAACACCAGTTGATGATACTTATCATTATGCCAGATTACTAGCCAATTGACATCAATATGCTCTTTCCAAAGTAATTGCAAAAGGTTCTCATATCAAAAAGACTTCAAAACAAACCCAGCATGCATAAATCTGATCATCAAATCCAGATATCACATAGAACAAAAAATTAATGCCATGATTATAACATATTGAGTGATCCAACTCTTAAGTACTTGTGAGAAAAATGTTATAGAATGAGGAGTGAGACCTCATTAATGGCAAGAACTTGTCCGTTGCTCTTCTTCACCTTCTTCAACTTCCTCAGAAAATACCTGAAATATTCAGAATACAACAATCAACCACAAACTCAAACAAGAGAACCACGCTACAGAGATTAGAAACGAATTATAATATTCAGAACTTACCAGAACTTGGATTTCGCTCTGACTTCATTCGTTGCCCACAACTTCATCCGGAAGATCTTCGGGTGCTCATCGGAGGGAGTCGGGAGAGCTCGACCAACCACTTGGTACTGATGAAACTGTTGTACCAAAATACAGAAAGCTCAAACTAACAAATTAAAGAATCCAACTTTCAGGATCAACAAATTCAAGATAAGATATAAGCTTTTATATAACATAAAAGCCTTTTTAACCTCCAAATTGCACATAAAAGTATTAACAATCCAAACCTTAGAAGCCAGAAGCGGAAGCGGAAGCGGAGGCGGGAACGGGGAGCGTGGGAACGCGACTACTTAGAAGAGTCTAAAGTTGGAAGCGTAATGGGAGCGTGTACTAATAAAAAAATTGTGTATATTAATTATTGTTATCAAAACTTATAAATATCTTAATATTTATTAGAATTTATAAAGTTCAATTCGAAAGTTACAGAGAGATCATTCACATGTTGGTTTCCTATACTGTCAAGGTAGATAATCTTTAGTTTGTTGGTACTTTGATAAACGTGTATTAAAAATCTTCTAACTTTCTTCCCAAAATTTATGTCATCTTTTAAAATTATGGCCATATTATGGGAAGCGCTCATGTCGTCGTAGAAACGTGCTCCCGTCGACGGAGAAGCGAGCTCCCGTCATAGGGGAAGCGAGCTCCCAACAAGCTCCCAAGTAAGAACTGCCGAATCGAGGTTCTTACTGAGATTCGTTGACCTTCTAGGAGTTTCTGGCTTCTAAGATCCAAACCAAAGTACTAAAGATTAAATGATGAAAATGCTTCAAGCTTCATATTTATCATCACAATCCATTTGAAAAATCAGTAACTCTCAAATAAAAACACTTTAATATCCAAACTTTTGAGAGGAGATTTCCAATATAAGGGATGAATCTTCAGTTTTACATCACCAAAAAAAAAACTCTTCAACCTTCAAAATGAACATAAAGGCATAGACATGTGTTTTCTAAATTATTCATCCAAACCAAATCATTACAAATGAAAAGACTAAAACCAAATTGTCCACAGAATCATTAAACATGTAAGAAAGGAATTTAAGTAAATCTCAAAAATTCAAGTTTTGCATAAACTTTCTAGTGTTATTTCGCAGAAATCTTTACTAAGTATTACTTCGCAGAAATCTTTACTCTTTAACTGTTCCACCTAAAATCCCTAATCACATACAAATAGTATGCCGGTGAATTTTCTGGACTAATTTTCCAAGAAATATAATGAAATGTGAGTGCTTCCATGATCTGCTCACAGAAAACATAAAACGGTGGATCATCCAAACTAGTTCTTACTTGAAAGTAAAATCAAAGTTCCAAAAAATTAATTCCTTCGATCTAGCTAGAATATGTACAAACAAACGATCCTTCGGATTTAAGAAGGAAAAATCAGTAACAGTCAACAGAAAACTGTAAAGTCAAGATTTGCACAAACATTTTTCATACTATTTCGAGCAAAGTTACCATTTTAAGACTTATCCTATCTAAAATCCCTAATCACATAAAATAATATATCAATGAATTGCTTGACTAAGCATGATTCCATGATTTAATCACGAAAATCCATAAAATGATTATTGTTCAAATAAGTACTTACCTAAGGGTCTGCTTGGCAATTTTATTTTCACCAGCTTTGGAGGATTTTTGAGCCGGCCGTTTATGAAGTGTTTTAAAAAATCTTGATAGGTAATTCTTTCTGAGTCATTGGTTTTACTCGGCTCAAAAACCGCCCAAAATCAGTGCAAGGTGTTTTTACAAACACCACAAATCGGGATGTTTTGAGGGTTTCTATTTTTTCTTCCATTTATATTCTTATCAAAAAAATAACTACAACTACTAATATCCTACCATATTTATTCTTTGTCATCTTTGTTTCTCTTAAGGTCCCATCTGACGATTACTTCCTCCAAAATGTGAGTTTATTAAATTTTGGGGTCAATTTGATGTGGTAGTGAATGACTGTTAAAAATTTGTGGTCCACTTGATGTGGTAGTGAATGTTTTGTGCTCAACATTTATGATTTACTACTTGTCAAGTCATTTTATGCTTAAAGTTATATGAGTGTATAAGCTATTGTTTGGAAGGACAATCATATAATCTTTCTTTGGGAGGGATTTTATTTATATATATTATGGACATATAAGTAATTTTATTATTTTAAAAAAATTCCAGAACCGCTCGTTAAAGCATGGGTTAAATTGGTTTAAAAGCCAATACCGCTCAAAACTGGACCCCTCATAACTGAATTGCCAAGCAGACCTAAGTATATTTTCCACAAAATACATGGCTTCAATCAAATGAAATGAACATGATTTTATGATATAATCACAAAAACAAATAGATCATCCAAACAAGTATGGAAATCAAATTCCCACGAATTGGATTCCTAGAACCAAACAGTAATATTATGATTCAATACAAAAAAAGCTCTAAAAATGATGCAACATCCAAACTATTTCGAATCAAAATCA
Source organism: Iris pallida (assembly GCA_029216955.1). Taxonomy (NCBI): domain Eukaryota; kingdom Viridiplantae; phylum Streptophyta; class Magnoliopsida; order Asparagales; family Iridaceae; genus Iris; species Iris pallida. The sequence continues at coordinate 26,946,235 of JANAVB010043419.1, read as the reverse complement.
AGTTTCCATGAACTTCCCTTCAATCTATGAAATCAGCATGATCTTATCATTTAATCACAAAAAAGACCACAAATAAAAGACCATTCAAACTAGCACTTGTTTATTGAATTTAACTTCCAGCACAAGCAAAACCCTAGAAATGATGAACAACCCAAAACTAGCACATACAAAAAATCTGTTTCCGCGAATTTGAGCCGTTCGATCTAGCGAGAAACCAAGTGAAATAAGAGTGCTTCTATGATTAATCACATAAAAACCCTAAAATGATGGATCAACCAAACTATTGCTCATCAAAACAAAATCTCAAGGAACCCAATCCCCCTGATGCATCTAGAAACATCGATAAAGCAATATACATCGGATTTGTCGACGAAAAGAAAAAGAAAAAAAAAATCTAGAGATATAGAGTGATCGGAAAGGGAGGAAGAAGAAGAAGAATTATCGGAATCGATGTTCTTACTCTGAAGATCCCCATAGACTTCAACAAGATCAGCAGCAGCAGCTCCTCTCCAGTGGCGTCGCCGATGTGATGGATGTAGAAAACCCTAGCTTCAAACCCTAATTTTGCTCTTTTTTATGACTCTTGCGGGTCGGATCTGGGAATGTTACCCGGCCGCGGTATACTCCGGGTCGCAAATGTTAGCAGACTGAGCCCATCAAGTAGATTACTTTATGGGCCGGGCTGGATTGGTAAAAGAAAAGGATTTGCTTGATTCATGTGCAAAAATCTAAACTTCTTTTTTGTTAAGGGGAAAAAAATAAAAATTTAAGTGGCAAATCTACTGAGTAAGTTTTTATGCGGGTCCACGGTTGGACAAGATCAAACTAGGTATTATCTTTTGTCGTGATTTGAGAATCGTGCATATTGTACCTGCATAAGTCGAGTTTCGTGATATGGTCTGGATCATATTCTTGGACACGATTTTGTTGAATTTTATATGGACGTGGTCATAAAAAGTGAAGATACGATGAGAATAGGAGACGATGATGGATATAAATAAACACTTAGAAAAATAATAATGATTTATAGGGGGGGGGGGGAATCAACAAAATCCAAATTATATACCCCGATATATTACCGTAGCTAGTATTAATAATTTTACTATTTCTACCTTGATGAACTTAAAGCCACAAAACCCCAAGATACCATGCTCTCACTAAAGAATACATTGACTCAAAAAGTAGAAAGTGAAAACCTTATTTGAATGGAATAAATATAATGATCCCTTAGTATTACAAGGACTACCCTATTACAAAAATAATGTCACCGACCACCCCTCTTCTTTATAAATTTTATAAAACATAAGGGTGATTGGTATTATAAGTTTTATAGAAAATATAAACAATAGAGATGGTTCATGTAACTAGTTTCAAGTAGGGATAATTTTATAATAAATGTAAAACATATGAATAGTTAATAAAATTTGTTCTTTGAATGGAAATAAATACAATGACATTTGCAAAGAAAGGATTATTGAATGAGCAAATCATAGTTGAAATGATTGGTTCTAGAAGTAACATATATTTACACCTATAAGTCTATTTTTGTTCACCCACCAAAACTATGATATTTGTTCACCATCAACCAAAAAATGACACTTGTCAAATTCACTCAACATAAATTACTTTGGAAGTGATTTTGTAAACATAAAGTGATTTTGACTAAAAAAAATTGAGACGGGTCGATCCTTTAATGGAGGGTGAACAAACATTCTAGTTTTGGTAGGTGAACAAAAATGGACTCTTAGACCTATATATATAAGGTCAAGGGATGTGTATGCTTGAACATGATGTTGATGTTAGAATTTAGTCGTCAAACCTTCTTTCCTTGCCATATTCTTTTCACGTCCTTCTCTCCCTGGCCATTGGCCGGTCATTTCATTACTCTTACATCGTATTCAATATTATGATGACTCCTCTAGCTTGTGTAGCCTGATTCTAAAAAAATACGTTGGTTTTTTTTTCCTTCTAAACGTGCCAAACTGTCGTCGCAAATCTGATCCGAGCTTCATTAAACCATTCTTTAATCTTCCTCGGCTCTTGAACATCTCCTCAACCGCTATGTTCCAATCTCTGGTATGCAACTGCAGTATGTTCCGTTGCACATTCCAAATCTCCCACGCCATGTCACAAGTAAAAAATAAATGGACCATAGAGTCTTGTGAGTTACCGTAGAGAACACATTCTCCGTCCCCAACGCCAACTCCGAACCGACAAAGTCTATCTCGTGCTAGTAGGCGGCCCGTGCATAGTTTGTATACGCTAAGCTGCATCTTCTTCGCCACACTTTTCGTCCAAACTAGCTCCGCAAATTCCCACTTAGACGATGAGAGCTAACTCGTAAACGACCATGTGGCTAAACTTGCTGCCCCCTCCCCCCTCTCTTAGCCACCCAAATCCACTCGTCCCGATCCATGTTAGAGTCGATCCGACATGCCTTTATCTTTTCACTGAGGAAGCGGGCCTCGCCGTGGAGCTCCGGCTTCCACTCGCCCTCATGGATGATAGCGCTAACCCAGTCGATGTGCTGTGGATGCCTAGCTCGCCTAACTGGGCTCCACCCGCGCCAATCGGCCAGACTACGGTGTGTGTGTCTATATATATATATATATATATATATATATATATATATATATATATATATATATATATATATATATATATATATATATATATATATATGTGTGTCACCCCCAGTTTTCGAATTATGGGTATTTTTGTTATTTTTCAAGTTTTATAATTTTTAGGAATTTTATTTGATTTTATGTGATTTTTTGGGATTTATTTGGGTTGGTTTGGATTTTATCCAATTCGGACTCAATTTGGAGACCCGGGTAGCCTGGACCCTAGTGGGACCCCCCATACTAGCTGGGCTTAGCCATATACCATCATAATTAGGCTAGAAATCTTTAACCCTATTTCCATGACTTAATTAGTCATTTTAGAGGTTTAATTTGTATTTAGAATTGAACCGAACCAAACCAATTTCAAACCAAACCAAAACCAAGCTTAATGGGTTGGGGGCTATTGGATCCCAACCCAATAACCCCCCAATAGGTGGCCGGCCATAAAGTCTCCCCCCCCCCCCCCCCCCCCCCCTTGTCTTCTCCATTAAGCTAGCTCTCTCTCTCTCTTTCAAAATCTCTTCTTTCTTCCAAGCTCTCTCTCTCCAAAAACTCCATTTAGGTAAACCATTTAATCCCCATTTATTACTCCATTCATGTATGTTCTTCACAATAAATGTAGAGAATGGGATTCTCTACATTTTGTCCTCTATTAGTAGGTTTTTCCTTAGAGTTTAGGTTAGAGTTTAATTAGGGGTTTTATATTGAATGGTATATATATATATATATATATATATATATATATATATATATATATATATATATATATATATATATATATATATATATATATATATAAGAGGGAGGAGAAGAAGAGAATGGAGAGCAGCAGCAGCTGCAGTAGATGCAGCAGCAGTAGCAGCAGCAGCTGCAGCAGAAGTAGCAGCAAAGGCAGCAGCAGGAGCTGCCAATGGCAGCTCCTTTTCCCCCTTTGAACCCCCCTATTTACCCCTTAAACCCCCCCCCCCCCTAGTAGCCTATATATATGTATATATGTAGGTATATATATATAGATATATATATGTATATATATAGATAGATAGATAGGAAGTTAGATGAAAGAAGTTTAGGATTTAGAAAGAAGTAGAGAAGGAAATTGAAAGAAAGATAGAAGAGAGAATAGGAAGGGAATGAGAAGAATTAGGAGAAGATAGGAATTAGAAGGAGAGAGTGAGGAAGAGGCCAAGAAGAAGGATTTGAGTTAGAAGAATTAGGAGAAGAAGTTAAGAAGAAGAAGAATTAGAATTTAGATCTAAAGAGGAGATTTAGAATAAGAGCAAAGAGGGGATTTTTTGTAAAAATCGAGCTAGAAGGAAAAATTGAGCTCGGAGCGTCGGATTGCGACGAAACTTGACGTAGGCCTAGGTTATGTGAATTAGATTTTGCGGGTAAGCTCCCGAGTGGAAATCGGGGTCGTAGGGCGCCGGTATCGCGCCGTATCAGCGCGTATCTTGAAATATTCAAGATATTTGCAACGGGCCGTAAGGTGGACTAGACGTCCACTTTGTCTAGGTATTTTGGTAGATAACGAACCTATAGGATAGTACCCTACTACCCTAGGGAGCACGGGTCAAAATATCAAGCGTAGGTAGGCTATCTAGATAATCGCCGAGGGTAGAATTTTACCCTTAAAAAGGGTAAAATAGGGAATTGGCCTACGACCTAGATTTGAGTTTCAAGTCCAAGATGGACTTGGATATGGGTTGTATAGGTTGGTAATGAGTAGAATTAGCTGTCTAAACCTAGTCTTGGACCCGGTTGACCACGGTTGACATTTTGGACTAAAAGTCAACTATGGGTCAACACTTTACCCAATTTAGTCCCAAATTTTATTAGACTTGTGCAGTTGACCGAAAGTCAACTGTTAGTCACCAGTGACCTATAGTTGACCTAGGGTTGACCACGGTTGACCAGAGTTGACCGGTTGACCAAAAAGTCAACTGTTGACTCAAATCGATCCCGATTGATTCCGTTTGACTTGCATTGACCCAGTTTGACCCAGTTAGACCTAATATGACTTAGTTTGACCCCGTACAACCTAGTTTGACATGTCTTGACCTAGAATGACTTAATAGGATTCAAATTGATTTGATTTCATTTCCTAAACATAGTATTGATACGTCTTGTTCTCTATAGGTCCTCGAGACGCTGCATTTGCTCCGGTTGACGTACCATATCATATTTCAGGCGAGTACATTCTCTGACACTTTTCCAATTTATGTTGATTGATATAATCCATGTAATTAGTGTAGATATGCTTGTTCTCGACACATTGGTCACACGGGTTGGTATTCATGGATCCCGACATGAGGTGTTATTCCTTGTTGTCTTGGTATGTCTTGTGCAAGCCCCCTTGTAGTTCTTGTGCAGTACATGGACGCCGATTCTCGAGGAGACTTGCTCCCTTCTCGTAGAATCCCGCGTCGTGACGTGTCTTGTTTGGATCCACTCTACCAGTCGGGGACGGGGAGTATTAGTGTAGACATGTGGTCATTATCCACCTTGTTACTCTTGTAGACCTTGTGAGTGTTAATCATACACTCCACGTATGATTAACCAGGCCAGTAGACCTTGTGCAAGACCCAAGCCGGCCACATGTTGTAGCTAGTATTCACACACCTAGATATATGATTCTTGATTCTTGTACATGCCATGATCAGTTTACTTGCCTTGTTCTAGCTCTAGTTTTACAGCTTACCTTGCCATGATTCTCACATGTACATTCCATAATTTTTTTGTATATACTCTCTATTTACAGATTATAGCTTTTGTCATATCTTGTGAAATGTTGTTAGTGGATTGTACTCGTTCCATCCTGACAGGATATGTTGAAAATATTACAGATGCAGATGAGGGAGACTACAGTACCTACTACGGTCCGGATGACGTAGTGGGCATAGACTTGGAGACTTTGGTCCAGCAGGGCTTAGCTCCGCCTGGCGAGACCCTACCTATTACTTAGTTAGAGTAGGTCTTTTGTACTGGACATTGTCTCCAGCTACTTTTGAGACTGTTATTATTATGGACTGTATTAGAGACTTGGACTGTATATATTCTTGTGTTGGACTTGACAGGCTATATATTATTTTATCGTCTTGTTGTCTTTTCATTTCAGTCTTTACTTTGTTATCTTAGAGTCGTGATTGAGTACTCGTATATATATTCATTGTTTGTCCTCCGTTCGGAGTTGACCATATTCTCGACAGGTTTTTGTTATATATATAAACTGTTTAGAGTAGAAAAATCTACAGCGTTCCACGCCGATTTTTCGGTGAGGGCTGGACGTTGTCGCGTCACGTGCCCTTTTAGTGGGTGCGGGTCGTGACAGTATGTGTGTGTGTGTGTTGAAAGTGTAGGTAATTGTTGCGAACGCTCCCATCGGGAATCGATTTCCTGACCACTCGGACCGCATGCATCTCTCTTAACCACTAGGCTAGAGGTCATTTGCTATATATATATATATATATATATATATATATATATATATATATATATATATATATTTTGAAGAACGGGTACTTTTATAGATGGATACTAGGGTGAGAATCACCCAAATTACTTACAACAGGAACTAGCTAACATGTAGCTATTCCTCTTACTCTCATCTGCTCTCCATACAATTGACGTCATACAATATATTGTTAATAATTCCTGCAGCTGAGATGGACTTTTCTTCGAAAATCCTTCGATTTCTTTCTCTCCAAATATGCCAGACCGATGATAGGAGCCGGAGTCGAACCTTTCTGTATGTTTCCTCACCCCTGCTCTTTAGAGCATGAACCTCTTCCACAATACTCGGCAAACTCATGTTGTTTGGGATGGGGACACCCAGCATACTAGTGCTACGCTGCCATATGGTGCTGCTAACTTCACAATTGAAAAAGAGGTGATCCCGCGTCTCTTGTTCCGGTTCTCTTCCGCACAGCACACATGCATTAGTAGGGCACTGAATGCCAAATCTCTCCATCCTGTCCTTCGTCAGTAGTCTATTGCGAATTGGTTTATAAACACATAGCTTCATTTTTGTTGCCGCACCCTTGCACCAGACCACGTCCGCCCAATCTACTCTGTGGAGTGTGGGCGTACCTGTTCATACGCCACCTGCGTGGAGAACTGTCCGGTGGCTGAGTCTAGCCACTCCCACCTGTCACCGCTTCCGTCCTTGTCTGTAGGTATTGTATATATATATATATATATATATATATATATATATATATATATATATATATATATATATATGAAAAATGTTACTTGTTTCTGACTTAAACTTCATCCAACAATAGACAGCATGGAGATGCATGACACGAGGATATAAAAAATGAGGGGATATATGGTTTTCAACTATACACATCCTATAAAATATATATATATATATATATATATATATATATATATATATATATATATATATATATATATAATTGCTTCAAAAAAAAAAAAAAAACTATACACATCCTACGGTCGGCTACTCGTGTGATAAGTTGGTTTCTCATAACCATCTTGGTTATTCTGACTCATTCAAATTAGAGAGACGATCAAATATTTGCTAGAATCTGTAGGCAAGTCTTGAGGTCGATTTTATTTTCACATTAATATCATTTGTCCCCAATTTGCTAGTGTACTCACGTGAAAGAGAAAGAAGAGAAATTAATAAGTCTTGATATTGGACTTTGTTGACAGTGACTCGGGGTTGCGGCAACCCTGCAGAGTTATGAGGATCTCGTGTCTATTTTTCTCGCTGCCATTCTTTTAATTGGAAGTTTTTTTTCTTTTAATGCACGGAACTTATTGTACGATGTATTACATGTTTATTGGATCTACTATTTTTAACTCTCATCAAATAAATAGAAAGAATCTTCTTTGTGGTTCGATTCATTGATTTTTCGTCACCCAACTAAGATCTTATACCCACTAGCGGAGGGAGAAGGGGGCGAGTGGGGTCATGTGACCCCACTCAATGTTTCTCCTAATATTATATATATATACACGAATACAGCAACAACACATCAGAAGAAGAAGAAAATCCTAGTAGCATTAGCACAAGCACAAGCACATTCACATTGCTCTCCTAGATTCCTTTCTCGTATGCGACCAAAGAAAAACAAGCAGCACTAGCACAAGTAGCTACAACAATGTCTCCTCCCTTGCTTCTCCTTCTCTCTCTATGGTTCTCTCCTCAATTTTAGATATAACATCTTATTGATTCATGTGGTAATTTCTTTTAAATAATTTATAATTGATTCATAATCTAAATTAGATAGTCCCTAATTAATTTATGTCCCTAATTAATTAATGCCATAAATTAGATGGTCCATGATTGATTCATATCCTAATAATTTTGTTCTTATTTGTTCTTAGATGACAAGACTTAATTTGTCCTTAGATGGAATAAAATTGATTCATCATTCATGTCTAATTGATTTTGTCCTATTGTTAAAATTTAGTGAATGTATTTTACTCTATTTTGAAACAAAATGGAAAAATATTTTCTAAAAATACTGAAAGCTGAAGAAGCTTAAATCCTGCAACATTAGCCTTATTGTTATAATTTTGCGCTATTGTTAAAATTTATTGAGTCTATTTCGGCGATGAAGGTTATCAAGAATACACTTCGTAACCGAATGGGAATGCAAGACATTTTCACACAAGTTGAAAATGAGAACATCTCTCAACATTTTTAAAATGTGAAGCCTCGTAGGAGATTATTGTAAACAATTATTGTCTGTTACGATGTAATACAACTATTTTAATGTGTTTATGATCAAAAACAATTTGTGACTAATTTTTGCTATTAGTGTTTTTTATATTTTTTTTGGATTAAAAATTTACTAGTTGTTTTTGTCCCCGCTATATCTAAATCCTAGCTACGCCACTGCTTATACCTCTCCTCGATAACCACAAGAGCCACTCGAGTTCGGTAATTGGAAGATCAATTTAATGCTATTAAAGTTGTCGTTGTTCTTTTTAAGCATTTTCAAGAAATAACAGTCGGATATATATATATATATATATATATATATATATATATATATATATATATATATATATATATATATATATATATATATTAGATATTTAAACTATCCATGTCAAATAAAAACCGATGTCATTTCAGGAATACCTGAAATGACATCGGTTTTTATTTGACATGGATAGTTTAAATATCTAATATATATATATATATATATATATATATATATATATATATATATATATATATATATATATATATATATATTAGTGTAATAAACTGATATAATAATATATATGGTCAAGAGAAATATATGTAACGGTTGCTATTTCGAAAATATTTGTTCGTAAATTAACAGTCATTTGGTGTATTTTATCTTAAAATTTTGCGAGAAATTCGATAATTTATGATACTTTGAGGATCTAATACATACTGTCAGAAAATAGATTCCTATTTCAAAAATATTTATTAGTAAAGATATAATCCCTCTTTACATATTGTCAGATTTTTTTTTTCCGCACAGACTCAGATTATGCCACATTCATATATCAAAGTTCATAAAATACGTAACTTGTACTTTGAATCAAAGGGTTTTTGTTTTATTTTAATGACATCATTTGATTGGGGTGGGTGGGTGGGTGATATATATATATATATATATATATATATATATATATATATATATATATATATATATATCACCCACCCACCCACCCCAATCAAATGATGTCATTAAAATAAAACAAAAACCCTTTGAGTAGAGTCAAGGGATCACCAAAAAGCCTATTATATTGACCAAACGACACTGAGTTTTGTTTTATTTTCTTACTAAAGATTGTGATGTGTGGTGTTAATTAGAATATATTCTATTCTATTCTCAGGAGCATGTTACGACTTTAACTAATTAAAGTTTTATATATTTTGGATGATTTGACAACGACCATAGTCACATAAATTTTTGTTTTTGTAATATTTTATCAAATACCTCCATTCAAAATATAAAAACTATCATATATTTTTATTATTTTAAAAATTAAACATAAATGATTAAAAAATTAAGATATATTCACACTATTTTAACCGAGATTTTGATCTTTTCCGTATGAAAACAAGAGTATTTTTAGTTTTTTAAATAGTGAATGAAAATATTTGCTAAAATATTATTTTTTCTATTTTATTTTCTAAAATATTTTTATTTCTAATACTTTTTGATGTTCCTGTTATTTGTGTCTCGTGACTTTCTCAATTTATGGCTAAACTATACCATAAACAGGATTGGCTCTGGGGTAAGTCAAACAAGCCATCGGGCTTGGACAGCCCTCCGGTTAGGGCAACCACCCAGGCCCCTAAGTTCCCGCCTCGAGTAGTTCAAGGAGAGGAACTCGAAATTCGAACTCCACGCCATCATCAGAACTGGAGACTTTGATGCCGTTGCGAACTTCGCTCACCATTAATTTTTGATATCTTCTTTTATGTCAAGGACAAAGGACAACCCAATCTATTGGGCCGGCCCTGATCATGAACTACATTATAAATAACTTTGTTCAGTCATATGTGTGTAGTTGTCTTAATAACAGAAGATGCGTATAGATGAAACAAACAATATTAAGGTTACAAATAAATCGGGGTACATATGTTGCGTATGTAATTTCTAGTGAAAGAAGAATATGGCCACATAAAGAGGGAGATAATTATGACGGTTTTAGATTGGTATAAAATTTTGAGTTATAATTTTAAGGCTTAATTGTACTTTGATACCCTCAACTATTTCAGTTTTTCAACTTAATATCCTAAACTTTTTTACTCAATAACTCGATACACTCAACTATTTTAGATTTTCAACTTAATACCTAAAACAAAAAAAATTTCGAAACTACCCTTGGTTCCCTCTCTCTCTCCACATGCACCCCCCCCCCCCCTCTTTGACGATGCCCCCCCCTCCTCTCCCTCTCTGGCGGTGCGCGAGGAGGGGGCACAGGTGGAGGAGGGGGTGGGGTGTGGGGGCGGCCAACGACGAGAGGAGGGGACGCGAGTGGAGGCGAAAAAGAGGGCGGTGGGAGGGAGGAGGCGTGTGGGTGGCCGGAGTGTGCGGGGGTCCGGAGAGGGGGTGCGGGCGGGGCAGAAGGGAGGCAGGGGCGGGTGGCCGGAGTGGGGGTGCGGGCGGGGCGGAAGGGGGGCAGGGTCGGGTGGCCAGAGGGGGGGGGGGGAGTCTGCGGGAGGGGAGGGGGGTGCAGGTTGGGGGATAGTTTTAAATTTTGAGCAGAGACATTATTGTCCAAAAAAATTCAGGATATTAAGTTTAAAAAAGAAGGTTCAGATATGAAGTTGAAAAACGAAAATAGTTGAGGGTATCAAAGTACAATTAAGGCTAATTTTAATTCATAAATAATAACATTTTTAGACAATAAAGTTTTTTGCACAAAAATAATAATGAAATATATATTCGGTCATGAATACAAACCATAGCACAATTTTGGTTAAACATGCATTGTCTGGTAAAAGTTCAAAGTTCGTTAAATAAGTAAAAAAAAATCATGCAAATATAACTAGGGTGATCATTATTGAATTTTGGATTAAAAATCGAACTGAATCGAATAAGAGATTATGTTCGGATTGAATTCAGTTCGATTTCAAAGATACTTACAGGTCTGCTTGGCAATTGTAGGGGTAGCGGTTATGAGGTATTTTTAGAGTATCGGTTATGAGTGGTTAAGAGGGGTCCGATTTTGGATGGTTTTTTAGTAGCGGCTTTTAAAACAGTTCAATCCATGCTTGGTAATTCACTAACGAGTGGTTCTGAAAGTTTTTACACGAATAAATTAAATAGGGAAGGGTATCGGTAGTTATAATTATATATATTTTTGTGAGGATATAAATAGAATAAAAAATAGAGCCGCTCAAAACCCATCGATTTAGGGTGTTTATTATGCCACCCAAAAATACATTACACCTGTTTTGGAGATTGTTTGAGCCAACCAAAATCGGTGCTCAAAAAAACTAACAAGCAGGGGTTTTCATAAACGATCGGTTCAAAAACACCCCAAAACCGGTGAAAACACCGTTACCAAGCAAACCCTAAATGTTTTATTCGGTTTCGATCCAAAATTGAATAAAACGTATAAAATTATTTAATATCCTTAACATATTTTATATATATATATATATATATATATATATATATATATATATATATATATATATATATTCAAGGATGCGCTTTATGTGGACAAGGACATGAAAATTTGAATCATCTCTTCTTTGAATGTCAGGTTTCTTGGTACATATGGTCGGTCCAGAGCAAGAAGCTACAGATAGATACGGGAGGAAATCGAGCTTGGAGAATTATTTTTGAACTGATCAGTAGAGAGAAGAAGAAGGGCTCCAGATGGTATTGTAGAAGCATGGAATTTCACAACCAGAAAGCCCATGCGCCAGACACTACATACGCCAGAGCTCGGACAAAATACTTCACAGCAAAAATAACAGATATAGACATGGAAAGAGAACTTTTTATTTCACATATAAAAGTCTATTACATGTCTAGAGAAGGTTGTACAAAGGAGAATTTCCACAAAGGAAAGATCCTAAGTCTACGACCAGCAGCCACCATGCGCTTCCAGTCAGGCGCAGTGGCCACCGTGCGCCTCCAGTCAGTCAGGCGCAGCAGTCACCATGCACCTTCAACCAGGCACATCCCACCATGCGCCCTCAGCAAGGCGCATCCTTTTCAGCAGCTCAGTTATGTGCATCCCCAGTTATGTGCATCCCTTCAGCAGCCCAGTTATGTGCCGCTCTTCCAGCCAGGCTCACCTGATAAATGCTTCGACTAATGAAACATTTAACCCTCTGGCTGGAACCGAGGAAGAGAAGAGCACCACAAATCTGTGGCTAGGGGAGGCTTCGAAAAAGCCTCCAAACACCAAGGAAGACCGTGATCGAAATACGGCTAAAGGAGCAGCTTTCAACACAACCAGAGTGGGCAACACCCACTTTGAAGGAAGAAAGAGCCTAGCACCGCCATTCCGATCTACGGCCCTTCCGGAACAACGGAGACGAGGCCCGAGCATCCCTATCTTTGGATGCAACAGGCACCTTCCGCCTGCCTCGGAAGCCCTCGACTCCGTCTTTTGGATGTAACAGTCACCTTCAAGTGCATCTATGACGACATGGCGTCTTATCTTCACCCTCGGGAGTACTTCGTCAACAGAGTGCACTCGAGTACCCAAGTTTATGGTGGAAGTACGTGAGAGAACGAGAAGCAAACCTTCTCTCCATGCCACTATTTATAGGCCGGGCAGATCAAATCCACGCGCCAAGTGGATGGCTCTCCGAATTCTGTGCAATGAACTTACATTTAATGGGTGAACCGGACGCCTCGAATTCAGCCAAACGGCTATTTAAAGCACTCGAGGAACGAAACAGCCGCTCGCGCCCTTCGACTTCAGGCGCATCACACATATGCGCCCTTCAGAACCAAGCGCATCACAGAGGATGCACCCCCATGCGTCCCCATACCCAGTGGAACGCCAATCGATGTGCCCCCTCAGCTGTCCATCGAATCTCAGAAACATTAAATGCTGAACTGACAGAGTTGGCAGCACACCTCCCAAAGTCTGAACGGTTGACAGCTTTTTCAAAAAACGAAGCATCGGCAACGTCAGCATCATCATGACTTTACTCCGACGGCTACTGCCACGTGGCCACTCATCCACCCGCATGCGCCTCTGCAGCCATGCGTCCAGATCTGCATGCGCCTCAAAAGCCATGCGCCCCAGACTGTTCTCTAATCCCAAAAGACAGAAGGAAAGTCGCTTGCATGCGCCTCAAAAGCCATGCGCCCAGAATGGTTCGTGACTCCCAAAGGTTACGAGCCAAAGTCGCCTGCATGCGCCTCAAAAGCCATGCGCCCAGAATGATTCGTGACTCCTAAAGGTTACGAGCCAAAGTCTCCTCATGCGCCCAATCCAAGGCGCATTCTACCAGATCATCTCCCCCACCAAATCCGAGATCTCCGAGCCATGGGTCGATGACACGTGTCCTTTGACTCAACTCATCCGAGATCTTAGCAACAGAAAGATCTTCTTCTCCGCTACGTGCCGGCTCACAACAGCAACATGAAGAACTCAACCCTTCAATCAGGGCGCATCACCCGTGCGCCTCCATCAGCAATCTCCACGTAGCGTCTCCATGCACCGGCGCATCCTACATATGCGCGCATGAGCAGCTAGCCTGCAAAGCTATAAATAGAGGGATCATTTCCTTCTGAACTAGGGACACACACCTATCTACAACGAACACACAGAGACTTCGTACCACCAGAGAGCCCGATACAGACACTCAACGTCTTCCTCCTCTCAGCCAGCTCCAGCACCCAGAGCAATCCAAACCTTCAGAGAACCGATAACCGTCGTCAGCTCGTCAACGGAGTCAACGTATTACCACTCGCTCCATCGGCACAAGGGACCCAGATTAAACAAAAGTGTACTCCTAGGACTACGTCTAAGTCCTATATTGTAACACTGTTCTGTTTGTATTGAAATTTAATCAAAGAATTTTAATGGCAAACAAGCTGGCGACTCTGCTGGGGACCTCTTTCTCCTCCACCGAGAAAGTTGTGTCGCAAGCCGACAACGTAAAGGTGGGCTCCTCCCACAAGACGCTGGTCGTATGCCTCAATCAACAGACGTATGAGGAGTTCATATCTGAAGGCAGTGCGAGTCCTTCGAAGCGGCTGCCGAAGCCGAAGAAGATCCGCCGGATTTGGGTGCGCAAGGTCGACGCCTCGGGCACCACCACCGAAGGGGATGCGCCAATCCAGCCTTCCCTTCCTGCTGACGTCCTCAGCAATCAAGATGCGTACGCTAGTGTAGTACATCTCTCGGGGAAACGTGCGGCTAACCACGTTCCTCAGCCATCTCCCTCTCAGGCGAGGAAGATGCGTCGACGGAGCAGGGGCGCAGCCAATGCCCCGTGCATCACCTCTGATGCGCCACAGAAGATCTCTGTCTTTGACAGACTCACTGCTGTAGTGGCGAGGAGAATTTGGATTCTGAGTACTACGCGCCCCAGCGGCCTGGTACGAAGAAGTCCAAGGCAGCACGGGCCATGCATCCCAAACGTGCTATGCCAGCAACGAGCCAGAAGCATACGCTCACAATCATGCGCGCTGCTGATGGTAAGTTGTAAAAGGTCGACTCGAGTGCTGCGGCGCCGAGAACGAGCCGACCTTCAAAGCCCTTGTCTCACTTGGGCGTATCTACTGCACGCACAACCAAGTCGAACAAGACAAACAAATATTGTGGTTCCCCCACTACTGATCGGAATGCCTGTTTGGTATCAGATCAGGGGGTGCAGCACTCACCTGACCACCCCAGCGCTTGGCCTTGCCATGCGCTTGAAGGGGGTGCGAAGGTAGCACTCTCCTCCAACGACCTGCGTAACGTGATCACTCACAAACGCCGGTCAGGAGAGTCGACCAACAAGCATGATGCGCCTCTCATGGGGCATACTTGTGCGGTGGTCACCATCAACTGCTGTTGCAAGGCGGCAGTACCACCAAGGCAGTCAGTCTTCCAGCGGCTGCAATCATCGACACCCCTCCGACATCGCCTTGGGATGAAGGTGTCAACAGAAGAGGAGCCAAGGGTTGCTTCATGCAACGTGATCTCCAACTCCTCGTCGGTTTGAAGGACGACCGGCAATTCCTCGTCCTTATCCAAAAGCCAGCCAAGGAAAACCAAGGCAGCTGTCTCGTCCTCCGGAGTGTTCGAAGGCACTCGGTCGAGGAAGAAGTTCTTGGAGGAAGCTGGTGGTAGTCAGACTATTATTTTCGAAGACGAAGATGTCCAAAGCACAGCTGCGGTGGATCTTCACCCTCGAGGCGAAGTCAGCCTCCCAGAGGCCCCTCAGAACGAGGATGTCCCCCAGAACTCAGCTGGGGGTAGTTCCAGAGACGAGGAGGCCCTTCAAGACGGAGCTGAGGGTAATCAGATCTTTGCAGATGCGCCCGTCGAGAACGACCTCCAGAACGTGGCTGGGGTGGCCAAGATGAAGCTCCAGGAGAGGCGAATCCCATACATGAGAGTGAGGCCGAGAGCGAAGCCTCCACCAATCCATCCACTCCCGGCCGTGTCATGACAGTATACATGGCTGGGGATGATTCCGAGTCTGATCCAAGTGGTACCACCTTCTCCGACTCCTAGCTCTACAGAGGATGTGGTCGAAATGATCAAGGACTTGCGGGAGCGCTTTGAGTCCAAGAACAGGCAAGAGGAGCGCCAGAAGATGGGTATCCCCCAATCCTATCCCATAGAGTGGAACAAAGTGGTTTATCCTCCAAAGTATAAACCACAAACACTGACACCATAGGACAAGAAGGACTCTCCTCGTCGCTAACTGACGTATTTCCAGTCTCAGACGGGACATCTTCCGAAGGAGGATGCGCTTCTTACCAGTATATTTGTTGGGGCACTGAAAGGAGTGGCATACGACTGGTACTGCAGCCTCCCCGACAATTCAATATCTTCCTTCGACGACTTGACGTGCCTCTTTCTCGACCGCTTCTACGACGGTAGGAAGGACATGACAATGGCGTCCCTCATAGAGATACGCCAGAAGGAGAAGGAAACGGTTCGGGTGTTCATCGAACGCTTCCGACATGCCTGCTTCAGACTACCTCCAGGCATGCCGGAACATGCGCTCCTCTCCTCTTGCAGCATGAATATGCTGCCTGTAGTCAAACTCTGGCTCAACTCTACTCCTCCTCCCGACTGGAGCTCCCTGATCATCGAAGCAGAAGCCGCAGAAAAGAAGGCGGCCAATGCACGTCTTCTGGGGGTCAGTTTCCCTGCCTTTGATGACAAGGGAAAAAGGTCTGCAGCCAACAACCCCGGACGTGAGACAAAGGAGAAGCAGGCATTGACTGTTAATGCCTCGAAAGGCGCATCTGCGCCTACTCAAAAACCTCCACTTGCACCAAGGCCCAAGGAGGTTTATTCGTTCAACGACAAAGACACTCTGCAACTTTTTGAGATACTGAAGCAGGGTGACAAAATTAAGCTTCCGGACCCAAAGCGGCCCGATGAAGTTGGAAAAGTGGACAACCCGAGGTACTGTCACTACCATCGGTTTGTCGGACACCCGACCAAGGACTGTTATGTCCTCAAAAATTACATCCAGCGCATGATCAATGCGGATGTAATCTCCGTCGACTATGAAGAGAAGACAGTGTCAACCAATATGGTGTCACTCCAATTCGGCACCTTGCCGCCAACTACCTCACAAGATGGTGTCGTCCCCATTCCTAAGGCGACAATAGAGGTGGTTAACTTACCACCTATCCGTGACAATGTGAGTGGACTCATCCCACTCACCACATCTCGAGGAGAGGTCCTATGGGTCCACCCCGACCTCGTCTCCGAGGTGACTCAACCGGAGGTACGTCCTACCTCCAAATCCAAAGGCAGGAAGATCAAGTCTTGTCGCATGGTCTCTTCTTCAACAGAAGAGGCGCTTCCTGTGCAGACGCGTTCACAACAGAACGTCCAACTCGGCGAAGCTGCCGTCGAGGTGGTGCCTCCTTGCACCGTCCCTGCTGTCCAGGAAGAGGGCCCGTCTAAGCCCTCAGCTGCCAATAAGCAGAAGCAGGTGGAGGCTCGTTTCGACAGACCTCTACGAAAGGAGAATGCTTCGGGGCTAGCCAAGCCCCACAACTTCGACATACTGGCACAACTGGCCAGTACTCCTGCCCGCCTATCTTTGTTCGAGCTCCTGCGTCTTTCCAAAGACTCTCGAGAAGCTCTCTGTGAAGCTCTGAAGGATGCCGAATCCTTTTTCAGTCAGGTCAAGCAGCCTGAAGACCTTCCAACTACTTGTGCGCACTGTCGTTGTGCGGATGAAGTTATCCCAAACATAACTTTCACCCAACAAGACATGCTGCTCAAGCACCACCGACATAACCGGCCGCTGTATTATACAGGGTATATCGGTTCAGTCAAGGTGAACCAGATTCAGATCGATCCGGGGTCTTCTCTCAGCATCATTTCGAAGGCACTGTTATCAACACTGGGGATCCCAATGTATCGGCTGGCGCCCTCCAACACAACCATCAGTGGCTTCAACGCTAGCAAAAGCGAGCCACTGGGCAAAATTCGACTGAAGTGTCACATCGGTAACCTCAAAACTGAGGTGACCTGTTATGTTGTGGATGCCGAAGTCAACTACAACATCCTGCTCAGTCGACCATGGCTACATGAGTACATGGTGGTGCCCTCTACGCTCCACCAATGCATGAAATATGTATCCACCAATGGCGTCATCCGGACGGAGTTCGCAGACATCGATCCTTTCAAAGGGATTGAAGCCTACTTCACCGATTCCGACTTATACAAGTCACTTGACGAGGAGGAAGCCAATGACGCTGATGACGAGGCAGAGACGGTAGCTGAGCCGGACATGGAGCATGAGATGACTCCCGATGCCCCTTTGAAGATCCAACTCAAGGGCAAACCGCCCCAGAAGGTGCCTCCAATGAGCATCAAGCTACCAGGAAAAGCACCAACTCCTGAAGCTCCCCTGAAGATACGCCTCAAGGAAAAGCCGTCTCAAACATCGGCTCCCCTGGTGGCAAAATTACAGGGGAAGGCACCAATCACTGGAGGCGCAGTTGAGGCACCACTGAAGGTGCGTCTTAAGGGCAAGCCGCCGCAGTTATCCAAAATGCCAGGGAGGGCTCACATAACCCTCTCGGATCCCAAAATCAAAGCTGTGATGGACTCTCCTGATCCAACCCCAGTGCTTACAGATGAGGAGCTTGGCGAATATATCTCTGCTGATGTAGATGCACCCTCCTTAGACAATATAATCCCACGGGATAAAATCTCGTATTTCATCAATAATAGAGTGTCTTTTAATTATTCTTGTCTTCCACATTGGAATGCCATGTATACATTAGATAACGCTCTACGGTCGTTGCAAACACAAATAACGACCGTCCATCATGTAAATCGAGTAGTCCCGTCTCAAGGAGTCTGTTACATAGTCCCTCCACGGAGTCGAGACGAAGAATCCATCATCTTCGGCAAGGTCGAGCGTCATCAAGACCTCCTGCCACTCGAGCCAGAACCAGATGCCGGCAGAATGTAACTCTATAGGTATACGGACAAAGCAAAGTACCTCATCTAAAAGATGGGTTACGACCTAAGAAGTGACAAAGGCCTGAACTACGACAAAGGTCGGCGTCTCCCTCTCCGGCTTCCAACACCTAAAGGAAAGCCGCAGGACTACTACAACAAAACTCGACGGGGGGTAGGCTATGTCACGCCACCATCAACTCCAGAGAGTTCAGACGCAGAAGACGTAGAACATTCCCACTCGTCCGAAGCATCGACTTGGGTTTCCGATACCAGTATCGGATCAGTCTTCAGGAAAGTGCTGTCAGCTAACATGACGTCAGCATAACCTCAAAAAAATAAAGGCGAGGACCAAGCGCCGGAACCTTTCGAAGAAGAACCCTGGGCTCAACGCCTGGGACAACAATGGGAGTCTCGTTTCGAATTACGTGAACCTCCCACCAAGGATGAAGTCGAGCAGATCGACCTTGGGGATGGATCTTCTTCCAAATCCATCTTCGTCAGCAAAAGCCTGAAAGAAGAAGACCGAGAATCTTTAATCCAGCTGGCTAAAGAATATATCGACGTCTTCGCCTGGAGCTACGAAGATATGCCGGGACTTGATCCCCAAATCGCGATGCATAGGTTAAACATCTTACCCAATGCCAAACCTATCAAGCAACAATAGCGGTACTTTCATCCGGACATCATGAACGCCATCGATCAGGAGGTAGGCAAACTCTTGCCTAG
Organism: Iris pallida; assembly: GCA_029216955.1. NCBI lineage: Eukaryota > Viridiplantae > Streptophyta > Magnoliopsida > Asparagales > Iridaceae > Iris > Iris pallida. The sequence continues at coordinate 26,926,781 of JANAVB010043419.1, read as the reverse complement.
CGGCTTCATCCGTGAAGAGCAACACCCGGATTGGGTAGCCAACGTCGTCCCCGTCACCAAGAAGAATGGGAATATACGAGTCTATATCGACTTCAGGGATCTCAATTCTGCTTGCCCGAAGGACGAATTCCCGCTTCCAATCACTGACGTGATGATCGACAACACATGTGGCTTCGAGCGCATGTCTTTCATGGACGGATATTCGGGCTACAACCAGATCAAGATGTTCCCTGATGACGCAAAACATACATCATTCAGGACTCCAAAGGGCATTTTCTGCTACACAATGATGCCCTTCGGCTTGAAGAACGTCGGTACGACATACCAACGAGCTATGAGCACCATCTTCCGTCAACATCTTCGCAAAACAGTCGAATGCTATGTTGACGACATCGCAGTCAAGAGCCGCCTTAAAGGAGATCACCTACAGGACCTGAAGACAGTCTTCGATCTCATGTGGGCACACCAACTCAAGATGAACCCCGCTAAATCCTTCCTCGGGGTTTCTAGCAAAAAATTCTTGGGCTTTGTCATCACGGCGAAAGGCATTCATGTTGATCCCGAGAAGACCAAAGCCATCCTCAACATGGACCCTCCGAAGAATCTTCGAGAGCTTCGGGGCTTACAGGGGCGTCTGGCGTACATCCAGAGGTTCATAGCAAACCTTTCCGGCAAATGTCAACCCTTCATCCAGCTCATGAAGAAGGGAGTCTCTTACGTCTGGACAGAGGAATGCCAAAAGGCTTTCGACGACATCAAAGCCTACCTGACGAGCCCTCCAGTTCTGGTGGCACCCGTCACTGGCAAACCATTCCTGCTCTACGTCCGAGCCATGGATCATTCCCTGGGCGCTCTGCTGGCCCAGAACAGTGATACAGGCTACGAGCAAGCGATCTACTACCTCAGCCGAACGCTCATCGGGGCTGAACACCGGTACAACCCCATTGAAAAGGAGTGCTTGGCCTTAGTGTTTGCCATCCAGAAGACTCGCCATTATGTCTCGGGCCAGACAATTCATGTCATCTCCCGAGTCAATCCACTCAGAGTCCTCATGACGAAGCCAGGGTCATTAAACTCCCGGCTAGCTACATGGGCGATCCTGCTAACACCATACAACATGGTATTTGTGCTACAAAAAGCCGTTAAGGGTCAAGCCCTGGCCAACTTTTTAGCTGCACATCCCATCCCGGAGTCCTCAAGACTCTATGAAGACATCCCGGATGAGGTCCAAAAATCAAATGTCACCGAAGGAAGCTCCGTTTGGCAGATGTTTTTCGATGGCGCTTCAAGAACAGGCCCCAAAGGCCAGATCGTCGCAGGAGTGGGGGTAGTCTTAGTCTCCCCCGATCAACTGGTCATCCAGCATGCTTACTCTCTGTCGAAGCCGTGCTCCAACAATGTTGCCGAGTACAACGCACTCATTATGGGACTCCAGCTGGCACGACAGCTGGGGGTGGATCATCTGGAAGCCTACGGTGACTCGAAACTCGACGTAAACCAGATCCGAGGGCAATACGAGGTTCGCCATGAAGATCTGATCCCTTACCACGAAGTTGCATTGAACATCATTTCAACCTTCACCGGGTTCTTCATCGAACACGTACCTCATCTACAAAACCTAGAGGCCGATGCTCTGGCTGGCCTCGCGGCCTCATTAGCAGCGCCCCTTGGGACTCAACACTACGTCACGGTAGTTGGCCGAGACTTGGTTTGTCCTAAAAACAACCTATGCTTACGAGTGGACTATGCCATGCCGACAGGTACTAGTGTTAATGTCCGAGACTGGAGGTTCCCGTTTATCGACTTTGCCATCTACGGAATTCTCCCAGAGGACCCGAAGGAAGCCGTCTCAGTCAGGAGACGTTCTCTTCGATTCTACTATGATGCAGCCACTAAAATGCTGTACCGACGCTCCTATGATGGACTTCTCCTTCGATGCCTATCCAACGAAGAGGCGACCGAAGCTCTTCGAGAAGCTCATGACGGAACTTGCGGAGCTCATCAACCTAGTCCTAAGTTGCAGGATCGACTGTGACGCATGGGCTACTATTGGCCAACCATGGCCGCTGATGCCGTCGACTATGCTAAGAAGTGCCATGCGTACCAACTTCACGCAGACTTCATTCATACGCCGTCAGAACCACTACACCCTACAGTCGCCTCCTAGCCCTTCGAAGCCTGGGGCATGGACATAGTAGGGCCGATCACCCCTCCTTCATCAAGGGGGCACCGCTTCATCCTGGCCATTACCGATTACTTCTCCAAGTGGACAGAAGCAGTCCCATTGGCGGAAGTAAAGAGCTCCAAGGTGGTCAGCTTTATCAAACACCATGTCATTTACTGTTTTGGAGTACCCAGGCGGATCATCCATGGTAATGGTCCTCAGTTTATCAGCCATGTTTTCAGCAGATTCTGTGACAAGAATCATATTCAAAATGTGGCATCAACCGCCTATAATCCGGCAGCAAACGAATTGGTCGAGGCGTTCAACAAAACTATCGTTAGGCTTCTCAAAAAGGTCGTGTCATCCAACAAACGCGACTGGACGAAAAACTTGGCGAATGTCTTTGGGCCTACCGTACAACGGTACGAACCCCAACAGGCAACACACCATTCTTCCTGGTCTACGGGAGTGAAGCGGTACTGCCTCTCGAGATCCAGATACCCTCACTCCGCGTAGCAATCACAAACAAACTCACAGAAGAGGACAATCAACGTCGTCGTCTGCTGGAGCTGGAGGCACTTGACGAAAAGCGTCTCTTAGCTCAACAACGTATCAAACTCTACCAAGCCCGTATATCACAGGCTTTCAACAAGAAGGTCAAACAGAGAACTTTTCAAGTTGGCGACCTAGTTCTGGCAGTCAGGAGGCCGATGGTGTTAACTCACAAGACACCAGGAAAGTTCGAGCCCAAGTGGGAAGGACCTTTCATCATTGAGACGGTATACTCAAACGGTGCATACTGCTTCGCCAAACCCAATGGGGACTTGTTCATGATGCCCATCAACGACAAGTCCCTGAAGAAGTACTACTCCTGACATCTTCAAGATATGTGCTTCCACAAGGGGATCTATGGACCCAACCATCAGGATTCACAGACAATTCCCTTCCAACAAAACCATATGCTGCCGGAACCCAGCTGTTCCGTAGCATCCTCCAGTAGAAAGACAACCACGTCCACATCACCTCTGAGTTGTCCCTCTACACCCTACAAAACGGAATCTTACACTTCGTAAGCCTACGCTATCCTTCATGTTTACCACGTCCACATTACCTCTGAGTAAACATCTCGTACAAACAACCCTTGCGTTGTCGTACATTGATCGCAGAACTTCTACGTCCACATCACCTCTAAGTTGTTCAGCGTATCTCCCAGGATCACTCCTACCACGTCCATAATACCTCTGAGTAGGAAGATTCTATCATTTGAACCCCAATGATTGCCACGTCCACATTACCTCTGAGCAAACATGTTGGTTCCTTCAAACTTATTATCTGTACCTAAAAGCCAAGGTGCGCAAAAGATAATAGGTCCACACAAATCATCAAGTTCATGATAACAAAAATGAACACAAAAGTTGCATACTTCTTTATTTTCTAAAAAAAAAGAGAGAGTACAAAACTACATTATCCCCCAGCAAGAGTTAAAAAAATATAAAAAAAGAGAGGCTACAGTCCCTAAACATCCCCAGGGTTGGCTGAGAGCTCTCTAACTCGACGTCTCAAGTCGGCTGCATGAGCCTCCACAGTCGCCAGGACTCGACGCTCAGCTTCTTGACGCATCAATTCAACAGCCTCAGCGGAAGTATCATTCTCATGCTTCTCATCAAGCTGTTGTCGCTGCCGAGCCAGGACAAGAGCCCGGTGAGTGAAAGTTGCTTCCTCCTTCTTGAATGCTACGTGTTCAGCCTGGACACGTTCGGCATCTAACTGGAGTCAGGCCCGTTGGTCCTCAAGGTGGCGCATCTGGGCATTGATCTCCGCGATATTAGCGTCCAACGCAGCTCACATTTCCATTGTCTCCTTCATGGACTGAGACAACTGCCCTACCATAGCCTCAGTCTCAGCCACCTCGCGCTCCCAGATGCTCACAGTGGCCTGGTAGGAAGACTCAATCTCGGCGATCAACTTCCCCTTCTCTGCATCTATCAAGACGGAAAGGTCGTTTCGCTGGATGCGCTGAAGCTCCGTGAGCCTCTGGTCCAGCACGATCACCGAAGCCTCCAGGATCTCGGCCATATGGTCGTGGCCCTGGTGAACGCGGATCAGCTCAATATAAGGCATTGCCAGAGTTTTTGCCGTCGCAAAGCTCCCGTTGGCATCCATCACCGCAGATACACCCCTCTGCAGCATTTTATACACCCCCTCGACGATGAATTTCACATATTCATCTGCGTCCGCCAGCACCTGCGGCGTCATAGCAGGAGTTGGAGGAGCTTCTGGAGTAAGCGGACCGGAAGAAGATCCGCCAGCCTCAACCCGCGAGACTGGAACCTCGGTATCAATAGGCTCTTTATCAACATGGGCCGGACTGCTAACCCGAGGAGCCGAAGGAACAGAGGAAGCCGACACAGGCGTCGAGATAGTACCCCAAGTAGGAGGAGCAACAGAGGGTTCCACACCCTTACCCTTCTCAAGTTCGGAGGAACCACCGATGTCAGCGACTGCCTCTCCAGTCCCCAATGTACTATCAACAGCCAATACTTCCCCTGACAGAATGGGAAGATCAACACTCATCTCCTGGCCCGCCCGGGGAGACAGGACTGGCAGATTCTCAAGTCCCTCTGCAGGGACATGATCTGTCGCTACCTCCTGATCGGTAGACACCTCAATTTCTACGGGTGAGGCTGGGGTAGGACTCGGCAATGATAGAGCCGGCCTTCCCTCATCATGACAAGAAGGGAAATCAACCACCTCCTCTGTTCCAACCATATCTGTTGCCCCTGCAACAGACTCTTGCAACGCTGGAGGGACGTCATCAGAAGGCGACGAACTCCAATCCACTTCATCATCAGGATGCCTTGAGTCCGTAGGACCCTCAACGTCCAAGGCCTCCATGGCAGATTGTACCTTCCCGGAAGTTGTTGTAACCTCCGCAATTCTTTCAACAAAGTCAGGAGATACTAAAACTTCCACAGGAACATCTTCGAGACTCTCCTCTATGGGAGACATTATCATCGGTGGAATACGCTCATCAGAAGAGCTTGCCACCTCCTTCGGCTTACTAACACCCGGTTTTGAAACACGGGTCTTCTTCTTCGGCGATCCCTATAAGAAGAAAAGCATAAGTCACCAAAATGACAAGATGAACCAGAATTACAGAGGACACCTTACCTCAGCAGGAACTGATCCTGCTGGCATTTCAAGTGGCACTCCTGTAGCCTTTGGAGTCGACGTCTTTCTCGGCCTTTTTGTTACAGAAGAACCAGCTTCTGTGTCGGTCCGCCTCTTCCCAACAGAGGGATCTCTCACTGGTGCTGCAGCAGCAGCCCGATACCCCGCTAATTCTGGTGGACGATATGATCGGGCTGCCATCAACATATTCGCCGTGCCCTCCAGCTGAGTTCCAATGATGAAACTAGTCTCCCTGTCATAACCAGGAGATGCAGTATTCATAGTGCAATACAGCTTGGCGGCCGAATACAGGATCTGTGGCCGAGGGTTGTAAACGGACGCCGTAAACTGAACACCAGTACACCCGGTATTGTAATATTGCCAGCCCCGGGCTCCGTCCAGCAAGCTACCGATGAACCCCAGACTGCTACTGGGATTCCGTAGCATCAACTGAGTATAGCCAAACTGGCGACCAAACCGACTGGGCAGATATGGCTCCAGATAACATCTATTTTGGTTGCGGTAGATCAGGTGAGAAGGCCGAATGCTTTACAACCAACGAAAACCCCATTTCGGCAAAGTAATCGCATCTTCGCCCGAGTTAACTAAATCTTGATCGGCCTCGAAATCTTTGAAGATGGGGCCAACCTTGACAATCTTCCACCCCTAAAGGTAGGACAAAACCCTCCTGCAAACGGGAACGCCAGTGTATAACCACTTCCTCTTGTAGAAGCGGCGGATGAAGGCATCTCCTTCAACATGATCCTCCTCCGGACCGGGACTCATCACATTCGGATGATACAGAATTAGCCATCCCATAAGATAATGGAATGGCAATTCAGCCCGGGGGAAGTTGTCATTTTTACCTCTCCCCTGGATCACGTCATCAGTAAAAGTCCTCAAACCCCGCAATAGGTTACACACCATAGCGGGAAGGAGAGCTAAGGGACGCCCGAAGGCCAACTTTACGGCATGCAAAATAAGGTTCCGGTGTACCCTCTCCACTGCACCGGATCTGCCCACAAACACACAATCTCGGAGCCATATCATCAAGTATGCTGTCAGCACCGCTTTAGACGACATCCGGTGTACACAGTGCCAGAAGCAGCTATACGCCTTCTCACCATCCTCATTGAAACGAGGAGTCCTCTCGCCCAGCCGGCTTATCTCAGAAGTCACTTCCGCAGGTTTCAGCCCTTGCGGAGTCGTAAATCGGATCCTCGAGGGATTCGCCAAATCCTGCTTGAAAATATAATCCCTCCAAGCAGTCACATGAGGTTGAGTCTTGACTCTGTCCTTCCGATGCATCAAATAATGATGGCTCGCCACTTTCTTGAATACGACCATCATCTCCGAGTCCTTATTTTCTAGAACCTTGATCTCCTCATTTGATGGGAAATATTCCTCGTACGGTTCTGAGCCCCGGGAAAGCTTGGACACTTCGTACATCTCGTGGAGAGCCAACCCCAGCTCCCCCACAGGTGTGTAGAAAGTACCAGTCTGGGTATTAAACAACTCCAAGAGTGCAAGGAACATAGGCTTATTGAGATCCACGCCAGCCTGCGTGGCACGGATAGCGGCCGTCAGCCCAATCTCCTTAAGCTCAGTCTTGAACTTCGAAAGCACCCAAGTGGTCAACTCATCCCACCTCGGGATATGATGACACCAACCTTTAACCCTGAAGCTACCTTTCGGATACACGACCCTCGATGTCAGCATCCGGCTCGCAAAGGTTGAAGCATTGAAGGCAAAAGTGTCAGTTGGGACTTCACTATAGAGGCTCCAGGGACGCAAAGTTCGGCAACTGAACGAAGGACCGGTTCGTGAAGCAGATAGGGTATCCCTCTGATTCGAGGTAGCATCAATCGAAAGAGCACCTCCTAGGGCCCCTCCCTGAGAAGGAGTAAGATCCCAGGACATCCTTCTCTCGAAGCTAGACGATAAAAGGCTGTCAGCGGCAACTGGCGGTCGAGTTGTCGCATGTACAGCACCATGCCTTTTGCTGAAAAGAACCAGTCTTCTTTGACCTTCAATATCTTCGCTTCCGTGGAGATCAGACGGTCACCGAACAAAAAGACGGGTTTTAAGAAGGTCACATTTTCGGAGTCAGCAGATTTCAGTTTTCTGCTCTCCATCATACTTTAGAGAAAAGTCGGCAACTGGTTCTGGATCTGCAGCATCCTCTCAGGAGGTTGATCCTGTAAGATAACACCCTTGGCAGGATTGACAACCGCCTCGTCAAAATCAACTCCCATTTGACAAAGGGAAGCATCCAGAAGGACCTCATTCAGTAACGGAATCGTCATCGATACTGGCACAACAAAAATCAAAGGTCAGGCAAAAAGACAAAGTGTGTCAAAGCAGCCTGGCGGATCATCAGGGTGTAAATCCGTGCGCATCAGCAAAGACTTCGGCGCATCATCAGGGCATAAACCCATGCGCATCAGTAAAGGCTTCGACGCATTTAGGGTGTGAACCCGTGCGCGTCCGCAGTTAAACCTCGGTGCATAATAAAGGCCTAAACCTATGCACGTTGGCGGGGTAAAAACTCGGCGAGGACAGTGGTCCATGCGCGTCGGCAGAAGAGAGTTGTCAACTCAGTCGCATGATCCAAAAACCGCATAAACAAAGAAAGTAGTAGAAAAGATGACACCCACCCGTCACAGCAGGGCGAACGTCGGCCGGAGTCACAATAGTGATAGGGGCATCCCCCTCGGCATACTCCTTCGGTTCTTTTCCCTTGCCGGCACCGCCGCGAGGAGTCTTGGGAGCCATTTCTTTGTGAGAAGAAAAGTTAGGGTTTCTAAAGAAGAACTCTAAAGAAAGTAAAAGCAAGGAGAAGAAGAACTCTCTCTCTCCATCTCTTGTCTATTTATAGGGCTTGGTCGCACGCGTGAACCGATGACGAGTGATCTCAGCCGTCGCCTCGGGTTTTGTGAAGGATAACCACAAATAAAACCAAAAGATCATCATTAATCTTTTCGGTTATCGAGGCATCATCATCATCATCATTAAACTGAGAGGAGCATGCGCCCGAACAGGCATGCCCCCCAACAGTCATGTGCCCTGACCTCCATGCTTCTTATTCAAAGTATTCCAAAACTTATCCAAAAGTTTTGAAAACTTTAAAAGGGGTCTTGTAGAAGCATGGAATTTCACAACCAGAAAGCTCATGCGCCAGACACTACATACGCCAGAGCTCGGACAAAATACTTCACAGCAAAAATAATAGATATAGACATAGAAAGAGAACTTTTTATTTCACATATAAAAGTCTATTACATGTCTAGAGAAGGTTGTATAAAAGAGAATTTTCACAAAGGAAAGATCCTAAGTCTACGACCAGCAGCCACCATGCGCTTCCAGTCAGGCGCAGCGGCCACCGTGCGCCTCCAGTCAGTCAGGCGCAGCAGTCACCATGCCACTACCAAAATTTATCATTTTAGCGACGGCCACATCCGTCGCAAAACCGACGGTAATTACCATTAGCGACTGATAACCGACGGATTTTGGCCAAAATAATCCGTCGGTAATCAGCTCCTCGCTAATAATGTTCCGTCGCTAAGTTGTCGTCACGGCAACGGAATAGCGACGGATTTCCGACGTCACAATACGAAGCATTAGCGACACGTTCCCGACGGATTTCCGTCCATTTCAACTATTAAGTATTGAACTGTGTAGGAAATAGCGACGTAACTTTCCGTCGGTAACCCGTCGTAACAGCGTATCAGATCGTATCGATCCGTCGCCAAGCCGTCGGTATCCGTCGGTACTTAACGACGGATTTGCGACAGTCTTATGACGGACTATCCGTCGATCAGGTTCTGGAAATGCCTGGCATTTCCAGCACCATGGCGACGGAATAGTCGTCGCGGACCCGTCGCTACCGCGACGCTACAGCGACGGATTGCTGACTGATTATTCGTCGCCATGGTTCTGGAAATGTCATGCATTTCCAGAACCATGGCGACGGATAACCAGCCGCTAATCCGTTGCTGTATTTGGCGACGGATTAGCGGCTGGCTATCCGTCGCCCTGGCGACGGCTATTCCGTCGCTGTTCCGTCGAAGCTTATACCACCAGAACGTTGCCGACGGATGATCCGTCGCTAACCCGTCGCTGACTGCAAACACTTTAAAACCTCCAGGTAGCGACGGCTTATCCGTCGAAAACCCGTCGGTAACTGGGAATATCCGTCGCTAAACGGTCACTAGTCCGTCGCTAACTGGGTTTTTTGGGAAAAAAATTTGGCAGCACTTTTCCTGTTCACAATTATATGCATAAACCAAACCAATATATAATGCACACCAATTATCCAACAATCACACAGACCAAATATATAATGCACACCAATTATCCAAGAATCACATAGACCAAATATGCACATACGACCAATTATCCAAGAATCACAGACCAAACCAAATTAATAGAAAATAAATATCAATTATCCTAAAGAGTAACATAATATCCGGTGCTATAAGCCGATTATAGCACAATTAGTTCAAAGCTCTCACAAATAATCCAAATTTTCTTAATACAACATTTTAAGGAGGAGGTCGATTGTCCGTTCCCGTATTCGACCGACGCATATACTCCTCCACAAGGTACGGAGGCAAGGCGTCGTAGACAGTGCTCGGAAGTCGGCAAAGCTGCTCTGCGGACATGAGATCCAGGAGTGCCGTCACAGCCGTAGGCGGTAGCACAGGGGCTTCAGGGTTGAAAGAAAGGTGGCCCACGGAAGACGGACCGACACCTGCAGTCGACGGACCAGTAGAAGACGGACGAGCACCATCAGTAGACGTACCGGCAGCAGCAGACGCCCCGGCAGCAGCAGACGCAGGCAGAAAGTGCGTGGCAAATTGCTCCCGCAAGGACGACACCACCTCGTGCAACTGCGTAAGCTGCGACCTAACATCATCGTCTGCCCGGGCCACGGGAGGAGGCGGTGTCGGTGGAAATCTCTGTGTCGCCATATGCAATGGCCCTAGGGAGCCGACTCCGTACAGGTACCCTTTCTTAAAGCCGCCGACGGTATCTACGAACAAGTCGTTCCGAGCGGCCAAAGAAGAGGGCGTCCGGAAGGGCGTCGTTTCACCGACATCCTCGGTGTCAGTTAACTGAGCCCGACTAAGGGCCTCACGATACGCAGCCTATCAAATGAATGTGTTTATATTATAAGATTTACCTAAGTTGTAATCTAAATCCTATGTTTCACTAAGTTAAGTGTGAATCCTAAGTTTACCTAAGTTATAGTCCGAATACTTTTAATTCTAACATTAATCTCATAATCATAAGTACTTACATCAGTCTCCTTCGCCCTCTCGTCGACGAAGCTCCCATCCTTCCGTCTTTTGTGCGTATGCTGGAAGATGTCGTACATGGTGACCGATTCTGGCGCCCTTCCCTCCTTCACCGCCCGTTGGGCCTGCATACGAAATTTGCGTAGAAACTAATTAACTCCTTTAATTAATAATACCTAATTCGATAGTAAAATAAATTTACGGTTGCTCACCAGATCTGCAAGTGTCGCTGCGTGAGACCTTGATCCCCCCGTATGAAGGCCCGCGGCAGATCGGTTCTCCTTCGCCTTCTCCGATTTCTTCTTGTATGCAGGGTTATCCATCATGCCTAAGATGTCCTCATAATAGTCCTGCCGGATCCAATTCGGCCTTGTATGCCCCATCTTTAGGTCATGAATCATATCCCATATCTTCTTCGAGCATGCGCTTCGGTAGGTCCTGCGGATCCCCTCCTCGCGATGGGGGGCCACCAGTACGTTCTCTAACACAGAAAATCAATTATCACGTAATTTACAAAATGGTTGATTAAAGAATCACATAGACTTAAACAAAAAATATAGATATATACCCTCAACTCGTCGAGCCAGACGTACTGCTCGGCTGGGGGCACCGACGTAAAGTTGAGGTAAGGACCGTGGAAGTTAGCCCTGATAATTTCTCCAAGGGCCCTGCCAACATTAAACAGAAAAAACCTACAAAGAAGAAATGACTGGATTATTAACTTGAATAAATAAAAGAAATTTAATAAATTAACTTAAATTTACTTACGAGGTCCCCGCGGGCCATAGCTCTCGTCGGAACTCGCCTCTCGGCCTCTCTGGTGCCGTCGGAGGATCCGCGGGTCCGCGTATGTACTCCCCAGTAACCGGATAGAACTGAGTATGGGGGTACTCCGGGGCCCACTGTGCAGTAAATGGGGCATCCCCTGGTGGATCCGCTGCTGGTGGTTCCGATAGCGGATCTGATCCGCTAGCAGATCCGGACTGATGCCTCGATGAAGTGGTCGATCGAGGGCGGGATGCGTCTGTGCCCGGGGTACTCTTCGGGTCGGGCTCGCTCGATGGGGTCACATCCCGGGAACTCTGAATGCGACCACGACCACCAGCACCAGTACGACCACGACCACGACCCGCACCACCACCACCACCACCACCACCACCACGACGACCAGCACCACGACCACGGCCAACCATCATGACCTGTAAATAGAACACATAAACATAATTAACAATATGAAAGTATAAATGGATATAAAAAACTAAACTAAAATATACATACCACCAGTAGGGAGACGAGTGCCGCCGCGACGAAAAAGACTAGGAGTGCCATCTGCAATAAGTAAATAATCGAATGAAAAAACATGAATTCACGTAATTACTTTTATGAGGTCAAACTTAATTCACGTAATTGGAAGTATTTTTACTATACAACAATATTTAACCTAATCATCGTCTTCGTTCTCATCCTCGGCCTCGTCTTCATCATCATCATCATCCTCCTCATCCTCATCCTCATCCTTATCTTCATCGTCGATTTCATCTGTATCCTCATCCCCATCAAATTCTTCTTTTTCTTCTTCTTCTGTCTCAAAATTTGGGACAAGACGCCTCTTTCTCCCCTGGTTGACAGCTAAGTCTTGTGTATCAACCTCTTCCTCCCCTCTATTTTCCTCAACAATATCTTCAACATCCATTGTATCTGAGTGTTGTCCCAAGTATTGGGACTTTTCGATCTGGTCCTCTTGGTATGCTGGGTCTCCAACGTTGAATGTATTTCTAGATTTAATCTTGCATACTGCCCACCAGTCAAATCGATCTCTACGACGCCTTGGGTAGCTTGTATAGTAGACTTGAACAGCCTGATTTGCTATTGCAAATGTATCGGACCCTCTATACCTCCTGCGATGATTTATATCGACGAATCCAAATTGTTTATCGATTCTCCAACCGATATTTGGTGTCGTATCGAACCACTCACATTTGAACATCACAATATGCATATCATATGGGCCAGTATATTGTAAATCTATAATATCCCGAAGCACTCCATAATAGTCAAAGTTCGGCTCGTCGTCATAGACGGTGCCTCTTATGCAAACACCGGAATCCTTGGTATTGATGCCGTCATTGATAAATTCGATATTTATAGCATTCTGAGTTGACTTAAACCTGAAGCCATTAACGACATAGCCTGGCCAAGTCTTTATTTGCTTCTTCGGTCCCAGTGCCAGATAACGAACACTCTCATGAGTGAGTGTTGTTTCAGGCAATAAAACCTGTAAACAAATATTTATAATTTAAATGTTTCAGATTATATATTAATAATCTCAATTATAATCACAGTTACTTACGTATTTGCGAAACCATGACGAAAATGTACAATCAACCTCTCTTTGAAGTCCCTCATCGGTAATATCGGGTCTCCTCATTTTGATTTCATCTCTAAATACACTATCAGAGAAAATAAGAATATATAAGTGTAGTCACTTCATCAAATTTGAGATTATAACGATATTTAGTGTACTGACTTACTTCTCCAAATCTCTCACTTCTTGTATGTCACAGTTTAACAAGACATATCGGTGAGCGGCATCATACTCGTCGTCTGTCAACCACCGTCTTTTACTAGTCCCAACAGGCTTGCCCCTTACATTGAATATTCCTCCATCCTCAACGTCCTCGTCATTCCTTTGAGGTCTATTTCGATTTGTTTTAACATGAGTATCGAAATAAATGGAGCAGAAGTTTGAAACCTCTTCGATAAGATATGCTTCGCATATCGAAGCCTCTATATGAGCTTTGTTGCCAACTTTCTTCTTTAGATGGTGTAGGTATCTAGAGAGACAAATTATCTTGAGAATTAAGAAAGAATTTTAAAATAAATAGAAATTCAGCTTAAATTATATCGATATTTATGTACCTTTCAAATGGGTACATCCATCGATAATGAACAGATGCACCGACACGGGCTTCGTATGCTAGATGAATCGGTAGATATTCCATGCTGTCGAAGAAGCCAGAAGGAAATATTTTCTCCAACTTGCAAATTGTTAAGATAATCTTCTCCTCAAGTTCAACCATGTGTTGCACAGTCAACTTAGTTGAACAAATATCCCTAAAAAATATTGATAGTTCGGCCAACGGAACCCGTACAGCAGAAAGCAACAACTCTTTCAAAGCAATGGGCAGTAATCTTTCCATAAACACGTGGCTGTCATGACTCTTCATTCCCGTTAGCTTGCGTTCATTGAGGTCAACGCATCTAGACAAATTCGATACATAGCCGTCGGGAAATCTTAAAGTAGATACCCACTCGCAGATTATTAATCTATCTTCTTTGCTCAATGTGTATTGTGCTATCGGCTTACTTAATTGTCCAGCAGCTCCCCTTTGTATCAAGTTCAGATAAGGATGCTTGCATATCTCGACAATGTCTTGTCTTGCTTTTGGATTGTCCTTCGTCTTTTCTTTAATATCCATGACGGTATTGAAGACATTATCGAACACATTCTTTTCGATATGCATAACATCAAGATTATGCCTTATAAGATTATCTTTCCAATAAGGCAAGTCCCAGAAGATACTCCGTTTGGTCCAGTTATGGGTTTGTCCGAACCCATCGACACGATTGTTCGATGGATCTTCCATTACAGTGGGAAAATCCTTTACATCTTCCCAAATATCGTATCCCGACAATCTGGCAGGCAGATGAGAAAATTCTTGTTTTCCAGCTCTGAATGCGTCCTTGTTCTTTCTCCAAGGATGACTCGCGGGCAGAAATTGACGATGACAATCAAAGAAAGAAGTTTTTCCTCCATGCTTAAGGCGGAACGCCTTACTATTTTACATGCATATCGGACAAGACAGGGTGCCGTGAGTACTCCATCCCGACAGCATACCGTATGCGGGAAAATCATTGATTGTCCACATCAGTGAAGCTCTCATCTGAATGTTCTGTTTCCTGGAAATATCATACGTCGTGACGCCGATCTCCCATAGCTGTTTTAGCTCATCCACCAACGGCTGTAAATATATATCGATATTCTTCGTCGGATTTTTGGGACCCGGTATGATAGCTGTGAAGAACATATAAGGAGACTTCATACACATCCATGGTGGCAGATTGTAAGGGGTCAGAATGACCGGCCAGCAGGAGTATTGAGATCCCGACTGCCCGAAAGGGGCGAATCCATCAGAACATAGCCCCATGCGTACATTTCTGGGCTCTGCAGCAAAATTCGGATGGCGAAAATCGAAATATTTCTACGTCTCTCCATCCGAAGGATATGACAATTCTCCATCGTCCTTTGTGCGTTCTTCGTTGTGCCACGTCATGTGTTCTGCTGTATTCTGAGACATATACATCCTCTGCAAGCGCTTCGTGATCGACAAGTAATGCATATACTTGTAAGGACGTCGTTTTCTAGTTGACTTTCCTTTTCCCCTGACTTCCTTGTAACGATCCGCATTACAGAAGCGGCAACTTTCTACATCCTCGTTCTCCTTGTAGTACAACATGCATCCGTTGCGGCAACAATCTATCTTGTCGTACCCCAGTCCCAGTTGTCGGACCATCATCTTCGACTTGTAGAAGTTTTTTGGAAGCTCTTTTGATTCCTTCGGTAACACCTCCTTCATTAGTTGTGTAATCCGATCATAGCAAGTTTGTGGCAAGTTAAAATCGGACTTTATGTTCAACAACCGCATCGTCACTGACAGTACGGAATGTGGATCACAACCAGGATATAAAGAAGTTTCAGCATCCTGAAACATATCATAGAACTCCTTCGCCTCGGGATTAGGATCCTCCGGATCAAAATTAGGCCCTGCCGCGTCGTACACCATATCTCGTACAAGGTTCTGCACGTCTCCATAATCAACGGAGCATTCGTCATCATCGACGACAAAATCTGCTGCAGCATTATCATCAAAAGCATAAGTAGCAGCATTCGCAACCTGTCTTTCGGCATATAGTTCACCTTACGATGACCACAGGTCGTAATCACGTACGAAACCCTTACGGGTCAAATGATCTTTTACACTCACCACTCCTTCGTAACGTCTATTGCGACAATTACGACATGGACACTTGATTTTGTTACCGTCCATAAACTGAGCTTTACTCATGGCATACTTAAGAAACACTTCCACGCCTGCCTGAAAATCGTCACTCACACCTATTCTGCTCTCGTGTTGTCGTTTGTACATCCATGTACGATCAACGAAATAACGATCTATCACAGATTAGATGTAAAAATCTGTATAGTAAGACAAACTAAACAGAATTAGTATATAATCATGTAACTGGTGGATCCGCTAGTATTCTAGCTCGAGAAGAGAAAAATATAAATACAGTTGTTACTAGTAGTTCGATACCGATATCGATACCGATAGTGCGATACCGATACCGATAGTTCGATACCGATACTGCGATACCGATACCGATACCGATAGTGCGATACCGATACCGATAGTGCGATACCGATACCGATACCGATAGTGCGATACCGATACCGATACCGATAGTTCGATACCGATAGTTCGATACCGATACTGCGATACCGATACCGATAGTGTGATACCGATACCGATACCGATAGTTCGATACCGATAGTTCGATACCGATACTGCGATACCGATACCGATACCGATAGTGCGATACCGATAACGATACCGATAGTGCGATACCGATAGTTCGATACCGATAGTTCGATACCGATACTGCGATACCGATACTGATAGTTCGATACCGATAGCATGGTTTAAAGTATCGGCCGATACCGATCCGATACGGCCGATACCGATACGGTTTGGCATGTTCCGATCCGATACCGACCGATACCAAATATTGACCGATACCGACTATGGGGATCTTTGTTCTGGTCAATTCGGCAAAACCAATCGGTACGGGTGACTACTATTTCATATAATTTCAAAACTACTAAGAAATAACGCTGAAATACTTAAAATTATGCCTAAATGTATAAAATATATGTTTCTAAATGTAAATAATTTATTAATAATTATTTGTTTTCCGATACCAATAGTCACACTAGCGTTAATTACCTATAATTCCTACCATGTCTACAATCACACATTACACCCCAAGCCGTCCTGCATGCTAATTATAATAGGCACATATATATATGTATATCACAGTTAGATGTATAGACTATGAACCCAAACACTGACTTATGCAGATGAAGAACTCGCACTGTCCTTGACACAGTGAACATATACACCATGAACCCAAACGCCATATTCACATTTACTAATCCAAACACCACCAAACTAATGGATAACACCCAATATGGATAACACATTATTTAGCCAATATATAAATTAGATGAATTTGATAAGCAAAGCCCTCCGCCGCCCCCGACCAAAGCCCGCCGCCCCAAGCCCGCCACACAGCCCCCGACGCCCCGCCCCAAGCCCGCCGCCCAGCCCCCGACGCCCCCGCCCCAAGCCCGCCGCCCAGGCCCCGACGCCCCCGCCCCAAGCCAGCCGCCCAGCCCCCGACGCCCCCGCCCCAAGCCAGCCGCCCAGCCCCCGACGCCCCCGCCCCAAGCCCGAATGTCCCCAAGCCCGCCGCCCCCGCCCCAAGCCAGCCGCCCAGCCCCCGACGCCCCCGCCCCAAGCCAGCCGCCCAGTCCCCGACGCCCCCGCCCCAATCCCGAATGTCCCCAAGCCCGCCGCCCCCGCCCCAAGTTAGCCGCCCAGCCCCCGCCGCCCCCGCCCCAAGCCAGCCGCCCAGCCCCCGACGCCCCCACCCCAAGCCAGCCGCCCAGCCCCCGACGCCCCCGCCCCAAGCCCGAATGTCCCCATGCCCGCCGCCCCCGCTGCCCCTACGTCGACACCGCGACACAGAGAGAGAGAGAGAAAGAGAGAGAGAGAGAAGATTACCTTCGGGAGAGAGAGAGGAGAGGATGCCGTCGCCGTTCACGAAGCCGCGAGAGAGAGAGAGAGAGACAGAGAGAGAGAGAGAGGAGAGAGATTGAATTTGGGGGGAATGCCAAAAGTTCTTCCCGCCTTTTCATTTAAGTCCGGAACGCTCATTTAGCGACGGAATCGCGACTACGAAAAATCCGTCGCCAGGTAGTCGCTATTATTGATTATCCGACTGAATATCCGTCGCTACGTAGTCGAAGATATGTCCCGCCAATTATATACACAATTCCCGCCAAATAAACGACTACGTGGCGACGACCGAAGATCCGTCGCTATAACACCGACACACTAGCGACGGATGTACGACCTTTCCTGCCCCTAAAATTAAAATAAAAATGGCAAATGTTTGTAGTCGGTAATCAGTCGCTGAGCGGCCACAAATCCGTCGCTAATACCGACGGAATAATTCCGTCGCTAAACCTCCGTCGCTAAATGAGCGTATTTTGGTAGTGTGCGCCTTCAACCAGGCACATCCCACCATGCGCCCTCAGCAAGGCAAATCCTTTTCAGCAGCTCAGTTATGTGCATCCCCAGTTATGTGCATCCCTTCAGCAGCCCAGTTATGTGCCGCTCTTCCAGCCAGACTCACCTGATAAATACTTCGACTAATGAAGCATTTAACCCTCTGGCTGGAACCGAGGAAGAGAAGAGCACCGCAAATCTGTGGCCAGGGGAGGCTTCGAAAAAGCCTCCAAACACCAAGGAAGACCGAGATCGAAATACGGCTAAAGGAGAAGCTTTCAACACAACCAGAGTGGGCAACACCCACTTTGAAGGAAGAAAGAGCCTAGCACCGCCATTCCGATCTACGGCCCTTCCGGAACAACGGAGACGAGGCCCGCGTATCCCTATGTTTGGATGCAACAGGCACCTTCCGCCTGCCTCGGAAGCCCTCGACTCCGTCTTTTGGATGTAACAGTCACCTTCAAGTGCATCTATGACGACATGGCGTCTCATCTTCACCCTCGGGAGCACTTCGTCAACAGAGTATACTCGAGTACCCAAGTTCATGGTGGAAGTACGTGAGAGAACGAGAAGCAAACCTTCTCTCCATGCCACTATTTATAGGCCGGGCAGATCAAATCCACGCGCCAAGTGGATGGCTCTCCGAATTCTGTGCAATGAACTTACATTTAATGGGTGAACCGGACGCCTCGAATTCAGCCAAACGGCTATTTAAAGCACTCGAGGAACGAAACAGCCGCTCGCGCCCTTCGACTTCAGGCGCATCACACATATGCGCCCTTCAGAACCAAGCGCATCACAGAGGATGCGCCCCCATGCGTCCCCATACCCAGTGGAACGCCAATCGATGCGCCCCCTCAGCTGTCCATCGAATATCAGAAACATTAAATGCTGAACTAAAAGAGTTGGCAGCACACCTCCCAAAGTTTGAACGGTTGACAACTTTTTCAGAAAACAAAGCGTCGGCAACGTCAGCATCATCATGACTTTACTCCGACGGCTACTGCCACATGCCACTCATCCACCCGCATGTGCCTCTACAGCCATGCGTCCAGATCTACATGCGCCTCAAAAGCCATGCGCCCTAGACTGTTCTCTGATCCCAAAAGACAGAAGAAAAGTCGCTTGCATGTGCCTCAAAAGCTATGCGCCCAGAATGGTTCGTGACTTCCAAAGGTTACGAGCCAAAGTCGCATGCATGCGCCTCAAAAGCCATGCGCCCAGAATGATTCGTGACTCCTAAAGGTTACGAGCCAAAGTCTCCTCATGCGCCCAATCCAAGGCGCATTCTACCAGATCATCTCCCCCACCAAATTCGAGATCTCCGAGCCATGGGTCGATGACACGTGTCCTTTGACTCAACTCATCCGAGATCTCAGCAACAGAAAGATCTTTTTTCTACTACGTGCCGGCTCACAACAGCAACATAAAGAACTCAACCCCTCAATCAGGGCGTATCACCCGTGCGCCTCCATCAGCAATCTCCACGTGGCGTCCCCACGTACTGACGCATCCTACATATGCGCGCATGAGCAGCCAGCCTGCAAAGCTATAAATAGAGGGATCATTTCCTTCTGAACTAGGGACACACACCTATCTGCAACGACCATACAGAGACTTCACACCACCAGAGAGGTAGATACAGACACTCAACGTCTTCCTCCTCTCAGCCAGCTCCAGCACCCAGAGCAATCCAAACCTTCAGAGAACCAATAACCGTCGTCAGTTCGTCAACGGAGTCAACGTATTACCACTCGCTCCATCGGCACAAGGGACCCAGATTAAACAAAAGTGTACTCCTAGGACTACGTCTAAGTCCTATATTGTAACACTGTTCTGTTTATATTGAAATTTAATCAAAGAATTTTAATGGCAAACAGGTATAGAGAAGCGCGTCTCCGGCTGGCTGTTGCGGTCTGGCACATTTAGAGAGAGAGAAATCTTCGAATTTTTGAAGGGTTGGTGTAGGAAATAATAATGCTCTCTTCTCATTGCTAGGGTTTGTTACAATATATATAGTGTCTACATTTGGGCTTATGGGTATGGGCCATATTTATATTGCAAATATTATCTTATAATCTAACACCCTGTAGGAACGAAATAGTAAAGCGTAATACTCTAGAGGGGGGGTGAATAGAGTTGGCAGCGGAATAATGCTAATTAAAAAATGTTAGCAGCACAATCATGGAATATTAATCACAACTGAAATAAAGTAAAGACAGAGTTAAGAGAGCAAACGCAAAGACAGCGATGTATACTGGTTTCCCTCTGTTGAGGACTAATCCAGTCGGTAGAACTCTTGCTACCAGTTGAATCCACTATTGGAAAAACCATAAGTTTTCTTACGAAGTCCTTGCAACTTCTACAACGCGAGCTTTGATACAAAAACTCGTCCAACTTCAAATATGAAGAGGTATTCTTCAATCAAGCCTTCTGATTACAATCTCTCAGAAACTTCTAGACCGTACCGCACTGGCAAATCGACTAGAGGATTGTAATTGGCTTGGGATCTGAAATTGAAAGCTCTAGAAAACTCTTTGAAAGACTGAAAGCTTTAGATAGAGAGAAGATTGAAAGTGAATGAGTGAGATGAAATGGTCAAAATCCTTCTCTATTTATAGGAATTCCAAAGGCAGGCTTCTGACAGAATTCGGACAGAACTCTATGAGCAAATCTCGGTCAAATCCGCAACTGCAGGAGGACCAAGTTCCAAGGATTCAAAATCACAACGGCCACCAACCGAACTCTGGCCGAACTCGGTCCGAATTCTGTTAGGGTTTAGTTAGGGTTTAAAAAAAATTTTTTTTGGTGATTTTTGAAAACCTTTTTGTAAACCTTTTTGAGAGGACATTTTAAAAACATTTTAAACTCATTTAAGGGTAGCCTATTTGCCAGTACGACTCGGTGTACAACATATTCCTAGACTCAAATAAAATGAAAATATATTGCATAAAGAATTACAGACTCGAGTAGGCAAACAGATCTTCGGTCTTGAATTCAGTGGATAGCCATTCTTGTTCATGTTCAAGAGTCCGAGATGTCCCGACTAGCTTTGTATATCCAGACAGAGTTTAATCAATTATTAAAATCAGGTTTGACCATATGACCAAATGGGCCAATAATCTTCCCCGTTTTGATAATTGACAAACTATAAATGATATAACATTAAGCTTGTTCAAAATATCAAAAAGTAGAATTGTTCATATCCTGTATTATCTCAAATAAAAATGTTAGATCTTTAATTTTCCTCCCCTTTGTCACTTAGCAAAATAATTGCAAAAGATAAAGCTCCCCCGCAATCAATGCATAAGTAACAAATAGTGAGAAAACATATATAAAAGAAATAAGGCAGAAATAAAAGAGAAGTATCACAGGCATGTATTGTAAAAAAATCATCACAGGCATGTAATTTCACAGGCAGTTATAAAGAATGAAGCAATATAAGAAATAGTGCTATCATAAACTGAAACTGAAACATAGTGCTGAAATAAACCGAATGCCATAAACTGAGGCATAATAAACATGTCCATGAAAATAAAAGAGTACTGAAGCAAACTAGAAAGTGCTAATAATAATAAAAAAGGTACTGATAATAACTTGGAATGTCGGAGCATTTCCAAGTGTATAATAAAATATCACTCAAAATTATATAGTCACATCTCCTCATCATCATCCTCATCATCATCATCAGCACGGCCAGCATGTCCTGAAGGACCAGCTCCAGAGGTACCAGCACCAGAAGGATACGGAGGGACGCCAGCATAGAACTCACCAACATAATCACGATGTGGAGCACGGTCAGAACGGTACCAATCATAGGCGTTACCGGGCTGAAAGTAGGCATGAACAGCCTCATCCTCACAGCGGTAACCAGAGAAAGCTGGATCACTAGGGATGGAACCGGCTGAATGACCAGTCTGGGCGAAACGAAGATCAGTTAAGGAATTTACAAGCGCCTGATAACGGGTGACATCGCGAAACTCACGCTCGTGGGCCATGTCCGTCATCGAGACATGCAAAGCAGATAAATGCTGATGTATGCCCTCAATTGTTATGGCATACTGATGAGGTGGTGGAGGAGGTGCAGTAGGAGGAGCAGGAGGTGGAGCTGAAGCAGTCATGCTACGACGAGATAACTGAAGAAACTTGGGCTCAGGGTCCTGAGTACAAGTCGACAGATCGATATCGAAGCGCTGAAAGATGTGTGGGAGAATCATCACGTAAGAGAGATTTCTATCTCTTGTACGACAACGACCCATCATCTGAATCATGGTCTTAGGGGCAGAAAATAGAATCTCCTTAAGAATGTGGTACATGGCGGACAGCTCAAGAGAAGTCACATCATCCTTTGAAGTAAATTTTGGAAGGATAGTGGAATAGATGATGCGATACAATTCATAGTTAAACAAGTTCAGGTTGTTAGCCTTGAACTTTCCAGAGCGTACTCTATCAGGTGTACAGAGTTCCGCTTTGAAACTGGCGAGTGTCGTGCCTTCGGAAAAATCAAATTCAGTGATGTCAACTAGCGGTTCACCTTCGTTAGGGATACCAAGGATCTCCGCTAAGAGGTCATCATTGAAATTGATATCAATACCTCCAACACGAGTGCTCGCATCAAAAGTGTTTAATATGAGATTGTAATAAAATAATCTAATGACATTAGTTGCTATAGGAAAGCAGATTTTAACAAAAAGATGTAACCCTAATGCCTCAAAGAAATGACGATGATCAGAAAATACAGTCCATTTGACTGGAGCGCCTGTGCATATGGATCTCATAGAGAAGTCTCCATACCACAGTAGGGCTTGGTCTAGGGTTTGAAAGAAAAACCCGTCGAACGCACCGTCGCTCGTTTGGACCGGCGAGAAGAGGGAATCCGTATACGGATGCGAAGATGACCCTTTCTCACTAGGGTTTGTCTTCTTCCTCTTTGAAGGATTGAATTTGGGTGCCATTTGTGCAAATTGAATTAAAAATGCACTAATTGAAAAGTGGACAAAGATGGAGTTATACCTCCCGAAATCAAAGTATGTCGAAGAGAACGACGAACTCCGCACGAATCCAAATTCTGGATTGATTTCACCACTTGGATTGGAAGAATGAGGGTGGTGAAAAGCTAGGGTTCGGGGCTCCTTCGCGGCTGCTGCTGCTGTTGTGATTAGTTTGGAAGCAATGAAGAAGAAGGGCTTCTCGGGTTCTGTATATATAACCTGATACCCTCAACCGAACTCGGGCCGAATTCGGTCAGAGCTCTGGCCGAATTCGCCTAGGGTTCTTTATCGTTGATTTTTGCCATTCTTTTTCATTGTCTCATTTCAAATATTTAATTCAAAGATTAGTCATTTCAACTTCAATTAACATAATTAATATTATTTTATAGATTAAATGTCGTTACACAGCGACTGTTTCGGATTAGCTGTAGGAGTGCTGTCCCAGCTGGCGGAGGTTCACCGGGGAACTCTAAAGTACCGCTTCGCTTCAACCGTAGTTGTGGTGACAGACAGACTCTTTATTGGCTTGTCTCTAACACAGTTTTTGTATAATGATATATAATCATAAAACAAGATTAATTAATATTATTGATGTCCAAAATTCCTAATTCTCGACGTAAATAATTGAAACGATCTTCCGCTAGAGGTTTAGTGAAGATGTCAGCTAGTTGATTTTCAGTATCTATGTACACAAGGTTTATATCTCCATTTTGATGATGATCTCTAAGAAAGTGATTTCGAATCTCGATATGTTTAGTACGAGAGTGACATACTGGATTCTTAGTCAAATTAATAGTGCTCGTGTTATCACATAAAATAGGAATATATGTGTAAAATAAATCATAGTCTTCTAGGGTTTGTTTCATCCACAAAATCTGAGCACAACAACGTCCTGCGGCGATGTACTCAGCCTCTGTTGTTGATAGGGCTACAGAATTTTGCTTTTTACTAAACCATGAGACTAAAGCCTTGCCTAAGAAATGACATGTGCCACTGGTACTTTTTCTATCAAATTTGCATCCAGCAAAATCTGTATCCAAATAACCATTAAGGTCAAAGGACTTAGTTTTGGGATACCACAAGCCAACAGAAGAAGTGCCCTTAAGGTATCGAAAGATACGCTTAACTGCGGACAGATGTGATTCCTTTGGGTTAGCTTGAAAATGTGCACACATGCAAACACTAAACATAATATCTGGACGACTAGCAGTTAAATAAAGTAAACTACCAATCATACCTCGATACTTATGTGTGTCGTCTGGCTTGCCTTGTTCATCTGAATCAAGCTTTGTTGAAGTTGCCATTGGAGTGCCAATAGGTTTGACATTGTCCAGATCAAACTTCTTTAGCAGGTCTTTTGTATACTTGGCTTGATTTATAAATGTCCCATTATCAGTTTGTTTGATTTGCAATCCGAGAAAGAATTTCAGCTCTCCCATCATGCTCATCTCAAACTCATTCTGCATACACTTAGAAAATTCTTGACACAGAGATTCATCAGTAGATCCAAATATAATATCATCAACATAGATTTGAATTAAAAGAAGTTTGCCATTAAAAGACTTAATAAACAGTGTAGTGTCAACCTTGTCTTTTAAAAAACCGTTGTCAAGTAGAAAAGTGCTTAGACGATCATACCAAGCACGAGGGGCTTGTTTTAAACCGTATAAGGCTTTCTTCAACTTGAAAACATGATCAGGGTTTTTGAAATCCGTGAAACCTGGAGGTTGTGCTACAAAAACTTCTTCTTTTATAAAACAATTTAAAAAAGCACTCTTGACATCCATTTGAAATAGTTTGAAATCATGAAAACATGCAAATGCACATAACATGTGAATGGATTCTAATCTCGCAACTGGGGCATAAGTCTCATCGTAGTCGATACCTTCTTCTTGATTGTATCCTTGAGCTACGAGTCGAGCCTTATTACGAGTCACTAAACCATTCTCATTTAGTTTATTTCGGAATACCTAACGGGTGCCAATGACCGGATGATCAATAGGCCTGGGAACAAGTTCCCAAACTTGATTCTGTTCAAATTGATTTAATTCCTCTTGCATAGCATCTATCGAAAAACTATCACTACATGATTCATCAATAGTTTTGGGTTCTAGCTGTGAAATAAATACAATACTAGAAACAATATCTTTACTGGATGTACGAGTACTTACTCCTTTGGTAATATCACCAATTACCAAATCTTTTGGATGATCAGCTGTAAATTTCAACCTTTTCGGTAGATTCTGAAGATAGCTGGTTCCTGGATCTTCTCTAGGAGGTTCAGCTAGTACAGAGCTTGGTTGAGGATCAGCTGATGTTGAGCATGGTATAGTTGGATCTTCGTCATTGTCATCGATCGTCATCTGATTTAGTTCATCAAAGGTGACGTTGATTGACTCTTCGATGATCATGGTTCTTTTGTTGAAGACTCTGTATCCTTTGCTCTTGGCCGCATAACCTAAAAATATACCTTCATCGACCTTTTCATCAAATTTTTCCCAAATTGTCTTTTGTATTAAGAATAAAACATTTACAGCCAAATATTCTAAAGTATGAAACATATGGAATTCTATCAAACCATAACTCAAATGGAGTCTTCTTCGATTTGGGTCGAATTAGAACTCTATTGAGTATAAAGCAAGCTGTATTGACAGCTTCAGCCCAGAAATATTTGGGTAGACTAAACTGGTTTAACATCACTCTGGCCATTTCGGTTAGAGTTCTGTTCTTACGTTCCACAACTCTATTTTGTTGTGGAGTCCTAGGGCAGGAGAACTCGTGTACAAAATCGTGTGTGTCACAAAATTGCTTAAAATCAGCATTCTCGAATTCGCCTCCATGATCGTTTCTTATGCGAGTGATCATGTAACCTTTTTCATTCTGTACTTTCTTGCAAAAGGCGACAAATTCGGATAATGTATCATTCTTGCGTGTCAAGAAATACACCCACGTGTATCTAGAGAAATCATCTACAATTACGAAAGCATAAAGCTTACCTCCGAGGCTAGCAACTCTGCTAGGACCAAATAAGTCCATATGAAGCAATTGTAGAGGTCTAGTAGTATATACTGTGTTTACTGACTTGAATGTGGATATGGTAGCTTTGTTCTTTTCACATTGGCTGCATACCGAATCTTTTTTGAATGTAATGTCTGGTAAACCGCGTACTAGCTTCTTTGTGGATAATCTTGAGATCGTATCCATATTTGCGTGACCGAGTCTCATATGCCACAGATGACTCTCATCACTCTTGGCCATTAAGCATCTACCTGAAATGTTAGTTTCTTCTAACAAATAGAAAACATATATATTGTCTTTCCTGATACCTTCAAAGATAGTACTACCAGTTGAGCTATCAACTATAGTACATTTGTCTTTGCCAAAGTTGATGCCATAACCATGATCAACTAGATGACTTATGCTGAGTAGATTATGTTTCAACTCGGTAACCAGACAGACATCCTTAATTACATGATAGGGAGACTTACCAACATCACCGATACCAATAATATACCCTTTCAAGTTATTACCGAAGGAGACATAGCCTTCCTTCTTTTTCTTCGACAGTGTTGCAAATAGGGTAGCGTCACCGGTCATATGCCGTGAGCAACCGCTGTCGAGGATCCATTTGCTTCTAGCATGTGAAGGGTGTTCCACCTACAAAACAGTTTGTAGATGAAACTTTTGGTACCCATTTCTTGTAGGGTCCTGAATTGTTAGCTTTAGGTATCCAAGCATAAACATTTAAATCAACAAGCTTTCTCATTCTACATGCAGATGAAATATGACCAATGAGGCCACAATAATGACATTGTGCATGTCGAGTGTTGAAAGCTGAGTGGTGTGCATGGTTGGTAGGTTTTCTAGTATAGAAGAAAGCATACTTATAATCTTGTTTGGGCTTAACCTTTTGGGGTAAAGGTTTTATATGGTTAGGTCTGATAGTGTTTGGCTTAGGAATGTTCCGATTTTTCGGTAAGTGACACGTGTTAGGGAAGGAAGCAGCAGGCTCAGGCTGTTTTCCTAACCTAATTTCCAATCTTTTGGAAGTGTCATACAACTTAGTATAATCAGAAGTGAGTGATTCCATTCTGATTTGTGCACATCGAAGACTTTTCTTCTCTATAGAAAGTTCTTCCTTGAGTTGGTCAATAATTTTGTCTTTCTCTTCAGATGACTTGGTAGTCTCGTGTAATAAGAGCTTTGTTGAAGAAAGCTCATCAGACTCACTAACATTATTTCTAACCTCAGCTAGTAGGTCGGTAAGTCTACCTATTTCACCTTTGTACTCTTTGAGTACCTTCTTAGAGGTCTGATACTTGCTACGCAGTTTTCTGTAATCAGTCATCAGGTCACTGAAGGCATCTCCTAATTGCTCAAAGGTGAAGTCATCATAAGTATCAACTACAGGTTCAGTAGGTACCTGATCGGATGCCATAAAGCATACATTTGCAGCGTCTTCTGATTGTTCGTCTTCTGAGTCACTGGCTTCATTTTCATGCTATATGCTGGTATTGACATATCTCCTAGATGTTGATTTCTTCAGGTTCCTTTTTTCATACCTGTTGCTCTTCTTGCTTGATGATGAGTTTGTGGGACAATCCTTCTTCATGGGTCCCTTCTTCTTGCAACCATAGCAGACAGCATCTTTTTGATACCAGTTGTTGCTGTTGTTCTCTTTGACTCTCTTCTCATGTCTCATGAATCTTTTGAACTTCCTTGCTAGGAGTGCTTGATTTTCAGCGTCAAATCCACTGCTGTCTGAGTCACCTTCAGCAGCTTTTCTGTGCTGAGCCTTGAAAGCGATCGACTTCTCCTTTGGTGCAGGCTCTTCAAAATCTTGTAGCTCCAGTTCATGAGTGAGTAGCTTACCCATGAGTACTTCGATGGACATAGTTGTGAGGTTGTTCCCTTCAATGATTGCAGTAGCCTTCGGAATCCAGTTCTTGGTAAGTGCTCGCAGGAGTTTACGAATCTTTTCATGGTTACTGTACTCTTTGTCTAGGGAGGACAAAGGATTTACAATATCCAAGAATCTTTCGAACATCTGAGTAACTGTTTCGTTGGGCTTCATCTTGAACGTCTCGTACTCTTGAGTAAGTCTGCTGACTTTAGATTCTTTGACTTGAGTTGTGCCTTCATGTGTGACTTCAAGTAGCTTCCATACTTCATTAGCCGTTGTGCAGATAGACACCCTGTTAAATTCAGTTCTGTCTAAAGCACAAAAAAGAGCATTAATGGCACGTGCGTCAAGACTGGCCCTTTTCTTTTCTTCCTCTGTATATTTGTTGTGGGGTTTTTCAACTAAAACTCCATCAACATTTATACGAGGTGGCTTTTGATAGCCATCAAGAACAATGGACCATAAATCAAAGTCAAATGATTTTAAGAAGAAACTCATCCGTGTTTTCCAATAGGTATAGTTCGTACCATCAAACAGTGGGGGTCTGTTTGTGGCCTGGCCTTCACTTATGAATTTCACAGTTGCCATGTGTTGTGCTGTGATCTATATAACAGTTAATTAAAATGAATAAATAATTGCACTGTTACCTTTGCTTTACCTGTAACACCCGTTCTGATACCAATTGTAGGAACGAAATAGTAAAGCGTAATACTCTAGAGGGGGGTGAATAGAGTTGGCAGCGGAATAATGCTAATTAAAAATTGTTAGCAGCACAATCACAGAATATTAATCACAACTGAAATAAAGTAAAGACAGAGTTAAGAGAGCAAACGCAAAGACAGCGATGTATACTGGTTTCCCTCTGTTGAGGACTAATCCAGTCGGTAGAACTCTTGCTGCCAGTTGAATCCACTATTGAAAAAACTGCAAGTTTTCTTACGAAGTCCTTGCAACTTCTACAACGCGAGCTTTGATACGAAGAACTCGTCCAACTTCAAATGTGAAGAGGTATTCTTCAATCAAGCCTTCTGATTACAATCTCTCAGAAACTTCTAGACCGTACCGCACTGGCAAATCGACTAGAGGATTGTAATTGGCTTGGGATCTGAAATTGAAAGCTCTAGAAAACTCTTTGAAAGACTGAAAGCTTTAGATAGAGAGAAGATTAAAAGTGAATGAGTGAGATGAAATGATCAAAATCCTTCTCTATTTATAGGAATTCCAAAGGCAGATTTCTGACAGAATTTGGGCAGAATTCGGGCAGAACTCTATGAGCAAATCTCGGTCAAATCCGCAACTGCAGGAGGTCCAAGGATTCAAAATCACAACGGCCACCAACCGAACTCTGGCCGAACTCGGTCCGAGTTCTGTCAGGGTTTAGTTAGGGTTTAAAAAAAACTTTTTGGTGATTTTTGAAAACCTTTGTGAAAACCTTTTTGTAAACCTTTTTGAGAGGACATTTTAAAAACATTTTGAACTCATTTAAGGGTAGCCTATTTGCCAGTACGAATCGGTGTACAACATATTCCTAGACTCAAATAAAATAAAAATATATTGCATAAGGAATTACAGACTCGAGTAGGCAAACAGATCTTCGATCTTGAATTCAGTGGATAGCCATTCTTGATCATGTTCAAGAGTCCGAGATGTCCCGACTAGCTTTGTATATCTAGACAGAGTTTAATCAATTATTAAAATCAGGTTTAACCATATGACCAAATGGGCCAACACACCCCCCTCAAGTTGGAGCATGTAAGTCACAAATGCCCAACTTGGGAAGAAAAGAATCGAACACTTGCTTTCCAAGGGGCTTGGTGAAGATGTCAGCCAGTTGAGAAGAAGTAGGAACATGCGAGGCTATTACGGTGCCATCTCTAATAGCATCGCGAACAAAATGTAAGTTTACCTCAATATGCTTACTGCGCTCATAAAATACCGGGTTCTGAGCCAGGTGCAGGGCTTACTGACTGTCACAATACACCGACATAGAAGACTCCTGGCGAACGCCCAAACACACCAATAACTCCTTCAACCATTTTAACTCACAAACGAGCGCAGCAAGAGATCGGTATTCAGCTTCAGCGAAAGATCAGAAAATAGTTGATTGCTTCTTGGTCTTCCAAGAAATAGGAGACCCCCCCAGAAATACCAACCAGCCTGTAACAGAGCGGCGAGTCAAAGGACAACTGGCCCAGTCGGAATCACACCAACCAGAAAGACGGAGATCACAATCGGCTTTCAAAAGTATACCCTGTCCTGGTGCATTTTTGAGATATCTGACAACTCTCAAAGCAGCATGCCAATGATCTTGTCGAGGCTCTTGTAAGAATTGAGACAAGATATACACAGCATAGGCCAAATCAGGACGAGTAAATGATAGATAAATCAACTTCCCAATCAGCCTCCGATAAGTCTCTGCATCCGCCATCCTTGGACTAGTTGATTCTGCCAGCTTGTGATTGGGTTCCATGGGAAAACCGAC
Organism: Iris pallida; assembly: GCA_029216955.1. NCBI lineage: Eukaryota > Viridiplantae > Streptophyta > Magnoliopsida > Asparagales > Iridaceae > Iris > Iris pallida. The sequence continues at coordinate 26,896,355 of JANAVB010043419.1, read as the reverse complement.
AGGACGAGACCCCATCAAACCGCATTCTGAAATAATGTCCAAAGCATACTTCCTTTGACACAAGGAAATTTCTTCCGCACTCCGAGCCACCTCTATGCCAAGAAAGTACTTCAACACACCAAGGTCCTTCATGTGAAAGCAAGAACTAAGGTACTTTTTGAAAGCATCTAAAGCACATGTGTCATTACCAGACACAATCATATCATCCACATAGATCAAAACATGCAACTCTACATTCCCCTTAAAAAAAGAGAAAAGGGAATAATCGAAATGTGATTGAATAAATCCATATGATATCAGAGAAGCAGTAAGCTTAGCGAACCAACAACGTGGTGCCTGTTTCAATCCATATAGAGACTTACGTAGGCGACACACTTTGTTGGGTTCACTATGCGAAAAACCTGGCGGCAACTTCATATACACTTCTTCTGTCAGATCTCCATGAAGAAAAGCGTTGTGCACATCCATCTGGTGCAAAGTCCAGCTTCTCACAGCTGCAACAGCCAAGAACGCCCGAACTGTAGGCATCTTAGCTACTGGGGCAAATGTTTCGGAATAATCGATCCCCTCAACCTGATGATTACCGAACACAACCAGCCGTACCTTTAAGCGCTCAACACTTCCGTCAGATTTGTACTTTATTTTGTACACCCATCTACTTCCCAATACTTTCTTCCCAGGAGGCAAATCGACAAGATTCTATGTCCCATTATTTTCTAGAGCCTGTATTTCAGTTTGCATAGCCGCGCACCAACCCGAATCTTGCGAGGCCTGGCGATATGAAGTAGGCTCAACACCTGCAGTGATAGCTGCAAGAAAATCTCTGTGTCCAGCAGTAAATATGTCATAACTTAGAAATTGTGTTAGAGGATACGAAGTATCTGAGGAAGTGACAGGAACAGATGAACTGTGGTGAAGGAGGGGACTTTTACTTCGAACAGCATGTGTCAAAAAATCCTGTAATCGCACTGGCTGTGATTTCTTTCTCATTCCTCTTCCCAATACTACCTCATCGGGCACCTCTGGCAACACTGTATCCCCTATATTATTAGTAGTATCCGCATCACCCCTAGCGGACTCTCCTGTCAATACTTCTGCATCTACCTGTACATCCTGGCTACTCGGTGCCGAGCCACCAGCAACCACTCCGGCCTCAGCAACCGTAGCCGACACCATCCCAAAAGCCTCTAAATCGTCTCCTGACACTTCGACAGATGTATGGCGTGTCGCAGAAGACATCTCGCTAGCAGAGTCGCACCCAGAAAATTCTTTTTCATAAAAAGTAACATCACGGGACACACAAAATTCACCAGTCTCCAAATCATACAGTTTCCATCCCTTTTTATCAAGTGGATACCCAACAAAGATACATTTTCTGCTCCTGCTAGCAAATTTATCATGTCGGAATTTTAAATCATGCGCATAGCACAGACAACCAAAAATACGTAGATGATCATACGAAGGAGCCGAGCCATATAAAACTTCATAAGGAGACTTAAAATGCAAGATACTAGAGGGGGTTCTATTTATCAAATAACATGCAGCCAGATCACATTCCCCCCAAAAATCTACGGAAAGAGAACCCTGAAATCGCAATGCCCTGGCTACATTTAAAATATGTCGATGTTTTCTTTCCACCCTTCCATTCTGTTGAGGTGTCCCAACACAGGATGTTTGGAACAATATACCTTGAGATGAAAAATAATCTCGTAAACAATTAAATTCAGTACCATTGTCACTCCGCACACGACGTATATCAGCCCCAAACTGACGCTTCACCATAGCAATAAATTTAAGAAACATAGAATAAACAGCAGACTTATCCGTCAACAAAATAACCCAAACAGCTCTAGAAAAATCATCCACCAAAGTCAAAAAATATCGTGCCCCATTAGATGACGGAACACGATACGGTCCCCACAGATCACATTGTATAAGTTCAAAGCATCTCAAAGCACGACTACTACTATCAGGAAAGGAATCACGAGTCTGTTTAGCTTGATGACAAATATCACAAGCCTTATGAGAAAACACACTACTACCAGAGAGAGAAGGTAAAGTCTGCATTACTTTATCTGAGGGATGCCCCAGTCTACTATGCCAAACCTCGGAATCATTCTCTTTGCATACCAGGATCACCGAAGCCAAAGAAGCTGGAACCTTCTCCAAGAAGTAAAGTCCACCCCTTTGTTCACCTGCTCCAATCACCATCCTCGTACTTCGTACTTTGTTCATCTTTGTTTAATACAAGATGCTAGGGTTTGTTACAATATATATAGTGTCTACATTTGGGCTTATGAGTATGGGCCATATTTACATTGCAAATATTATCTTATAATCTAACAGTTGGTAACCCCGAGTATAGATATCATAAAAAATATAGAATTTGATGTAGAAATATTGGGATAACGTCCCAATGTTGATGATGTAAGAAGAGGTGGGGTGTATCTTTACTGCTATTTGAATAACAATTACAATTATTCAATATATATATATATATATATATATATATATATATATATATATATATATATATATATATATATATATATATATATATATATATATATTTTTTTTATTTTTTTTATTTTTTTTTATTTTTATGATATCTATACTCGGGGTTACCAACTGTTAGATTATATATATACTCGGGGTTACCAACTGTTAGATTATATATATATATATATATATATATATATATATATATATATATATATATATATATATAAAAATATATATATATATATATATATATATATATATATATATATATATATTAAAAAAAAAAAAATAATATATATATATATATATATATATATATATATATATATATATATATATATTAAAGATAATTCTAACTTTAGGCTCGATCTATCAAAATAATAAAAATAGTCTAACCAAATAAACCGAATCGATATCGATATAGTTCTGTTTCCGTTATAACTAATTTCGATTCGATTTTGGATTATTAGAATTTCAACTTATTGGATTTTGACTTTCTTGATTTGGTCGAAATCGTATATAACCTGAATCCTCCTCTTAAATATAACAAGCCATTTGTGGAGGGATGTCATATATTTTACTTTGATTGCGAAAGTTTTTAAACGTTGACAATACTGAAGATATCAAAACTTCGACCAGAGCTGCCTATTGAGCAGAGTCAAGGGATGCCGAGAAATATGATAATGACCACTTGAAATTTGATTTGTTAATGCCAATTGTTCTTTATTTACTTATTTTTTCTCAACAAGCCATAGATGTAAGGCTTTTGTATCAAATTATTTCTGCGCATGATGATGCATATATGGAAGTTGGTAACTGACTTCAATTAGATCAGCTCTTGGAAGCCAACTCTCCTTTAGTGGTTTTTCTTGTCATGAGGTCACTATGTAGGTCATGCAAGCTCTCTTTTTTCTTCTCATATTAATTAATAGTGAACCTAATTAATATTTGAGAATAGTCGATCAAGAACACTTGCTACTTCTTATATCTCCAAAATATTACAATATAGCTCGATTAGTTTTTTAATCGCCAATAAAAAATATTATATTAAAAAATAGAGTTTTTTCATAAGAAAAAATATATATCTTTAATTGGGTCTCCAACCATCTAATGCTATATTCTAGCTAGAAAATATTAAAAAAACTTTATGAGTAGCTTTACATGTATAATTATTGGTAGAGGTTTTTTTTGTTATGTTTACGTGATTATTGTTAGTCCCGGGACTTGATCAAAGATGAAAAACAGATGCAATCGAGATCTGAGATGTCACACAAAACTTTGCAGTGATCAAACTCAAGATTTACGATGGTACAATAAATCAAATAGCCAAATTACAATCTGAAGGAGGGAAAAAGAGAAGAGAAGATCTCTCGTTCTTCCTTGCAAACGTGTTGCAATTGGGACAGAACGAGTTACAACAATCTGGAGGAAGATTAGAAGAAGAACAGTTGCTGGGGTGTCAAAACACCGTTGCTCAAAGCAAGATTCGCCCCACACGATCTGCTTCCAGGAACCAGCAAGTTGAAGAACTTGTGGAACGCTCGAAGTCACCTCTGTTCTGACTCCTCGGATGGACTTGCAATGGCGGCAGCAACTCTCTCTCTCTCTTTCTCCTTTTCTGACTTCTATTTTTCGTAGTGGTCACAAAGGAGGCCAGAAGAGAGTATTTATAGAGAGAGGGTGAAAACCCTAGCCGCCTCTTCAGTTATGGAAAGATTGAATCAAATCCCAAAAGATAGCAACGAGATTTAATTCAAATCCCACGAAATTAATTCAAATCCCACAAAGATAGGATCTGAATTAATTTAAATCCCACAAAGATAGGATCTAATTTAATCGCATTGATTCAGCCTTTCCATAACTGATTTGAATCTGCACAGTCAGCAGATCCCTCCATGCGGCAGCAGCAGCAGCCTGGCCGCAAGAGCCTAATGGCCGCATGTGCCGCATGAGCCGCATGAGGCCTCATGTGCCGCATGAGGCCGCATATGAGCCGCATGCCGCATAAGACCGCATGGCCGCATATGAGCCGCATGACTGCTGACGTGCTAAGTGCAAAGTGCGCCAACAAAATGCCACATTACGCCCCATGAGCCCATGTGTCCGAGTCCGAGTCCGAGTCGCTAAGCCCCTTTGGGGCTTAGCTCCAAATGGAATTAATCCAAGAGAATGACAAAAGCATTAATGCTTAATCCTTGGAGCCTTATTATTACCTCCTTGTAAAATCACCCACATGGTTCCCTCCTTAGGGTCACCACCCCATGTGCATCTCTCAACAACACACCCAAGTATATATGTTGAGATAACTCATGGTGCATTTCCGATGTGGGACTAAAATTTATAAGACATGTTGAGAGCAAGCTCTCTCCATGTAAAGAAAGCACCAATAATCCCCCACATATCACAACATATATATGTGTCCAGGGTTGAGCGTTCCCCACAGTAACTGTCCATTTTGCATTAGGATAGATGTCGCTGACGACTTGAATCTTCCCGCATGGGTTAAATAACAATGTGATACAAGAATGGACTACGCCTTGAATTCTGCACCACAATTGTAATTCTTCCCACTCACAAAGTGTAGTTACGTGTGCTTCTGGCTGCACATTAAAGGCCCTGTGCCAGCCTGGTTTTAGTGTATAATTTTGGGCGTCTACAAGTTTACCCTCAAGAGACGGCCTGATATCTCTTTCCATACACTATAGGTGAGTTCTTTATTAAAGAGATATGGCATGAAGCCTTGCGCTTCCTTGCGGTGCTACGCCGCTATGACATGGCCTGAAGCCGAGGCATTACCCCTACCTGGGAACCTCATCGTAGTGTCATACTACTATAGCATGAGGTCACAAGCCTCTTTGTAGTGCCAAACTACCCAGCATGAAGCCTAAGGCTTCCTTGCGGTGTTACGCCGCAACGACATGGCTTGCAATGTCGAGGCTTTACCCCTACCTGGGTACCTCATCGTGGTATCATACCACTGTAACATGGGGCCATCCTCCCCTTTGTAGTGCTGTCTACAACTCTTTAATTACGTCATACAGCATTAGGCTACCTGCCTATTTGCGGTGCTACGCCGCTGTGACTTGGCTTGCAAAGCCGAGGCATTACCCCTACCTGGGAACCTCATGGTGGAGTCACCCCACTGTAGCATGGAGTTTCACTCCTTGTAGTGCTGCTCTACCGTGCTTCCTGTAAAGCACACCAGGCATTCACTCTGCCTGAGAACTCATTAAGGCGTTTAAGCCAACCTTCTACAGGATCAGTTTTTTCCGCAGAAAAAATACATAGTAGACAACAGTGGTTTTGGGTCCGTATCCCTTCCATGTTCTAGAGAACAAGTACCCACTGCTACCTGATAGTTTTCCAGTCAGTGATCCTCCTTTGAACCAAAAGTTAGATGCCTAGTAGATTTCTCTTTGAACTAATAGCATAAAACTTTATGGTAGGATTACAAAGACACACTATCAGAATGCCTTCAAGCCCATTTTACAAGCTGTGTCATCGACCAACTGGCGCTTGAGGCCTTTCGTGAACGGATCTGCCAGGTTCTCCTGACTCCGAACATCAATCACTGCAATTACACCTCTTTTGATAAGATCGTGTACTGCCCTGTGCTTCAACCGCACAGTCCTCTTCTTTTCGTTGAAGAGGTCATTTGATGCCACCGCCGCAGTCGCCTGGTTGTCACAGTATATCAGTATCACCGGTATCTGAGCCCCAACCACTGGAAGATCATACATGAGCTTCCGAAGCCATTCTGCTTCATCTGCTGCAGTTTCAAGTGCATAGAATTCAGATTCCATGGAGGAACGAGAGAGTATAGTCTGCTTCTTCGACTTCCACGATATAGCAGCTTTCCAGTGCTCAACCCCTGGGTTGCTTGTGAACCGACTCAGCATTCCCACGGCAAAAGCTATGTCAGGCCTTGTGGCAGTGGTTGCGTACATCAAACTTCCGATAACGCTAGAATACTCCAGCTGCCTGACGCTTTCCCTTGAATTTGGCTTCAGCTTCTGATCACACCTGTATGGCGTATCGATCCCTGGAAGATCCTTATACCCATAGCGTGTGAGCATCTTCTCAATGTAGTGAGATTGTGACAGCGCTACTCCAGTGTCTGTCCGGATGATCTTAATGCCCAAGATGACATCTGCATCCCCCAAGTCCTTCATACTGAACTTGGTTGAGAGGAACTTCTTTGTCTCTGTGACACAGCCTATATCCGTACCTAGGATTAGCATGTCGTCCACGTACAGACAAACGATGACTCCTCTTCCATCAATGAACTTTGTGTAAACACATTTGTCTGTCTCGCTGACTCTGTAGCCGTTTGACCTAATAACTTTGTCAAACTTCTCATGCCACATCTTGGGAGCTTGCTTCAAACCATACAATGATTTCACCAACTTGCAGACTTTGTCTTCAAGACCTTTGACGACAAATCCATCTGGCTGTTGCATATAAATCTCCTCGGTCAGCTCTCCATTCAGGAATGCTGTCTTTACATCCATCTGATGTATCACCAACTTATGTATAGCTGCTAGAGCGATTAACATCCTGATGGTGGTCATCCGAGCTACTAGAGCGTATGTGTCAAAGTAGTCTATCCCCTGTTTCTGAGAAAATCCCTTGGCTACCAGCCTGGCCTTGAACTTGTCAATAGTTCCATCTGCCTTCATCTTCTTCTTGAAGATCCATTTACATCCGATGGGCTTTTCTCCTTCAGGTAGATCTACCAACACCCATGTGTTATTGGAGGTGATAGAGTCAAACTCGTCATTCACTGCCTCCTTCCAGAAGATAGCATCTCTGGTCTTCATCGCCTCATCATAGGTAAGCGGATCTGCTTTCACATGATAGGTGACAAAGTCATCTCCAAAATCTTTCGGTCTCCTCGCTCGCTTAGCTGACGGCTCTGCGAGTTCTGGTATAAGAGTTGTTTCCTCAACAACAGCTTCTTCTTGGACTACTGGCTCATATGAGATTTCAGTCTCATTTGCTCCTACATCATTTTTCGGAATGTCCGAAAGAACAATGTTTTTGTCTTTTGCAAACTTGTCTTCAAAGTATTTAGCATCGCGAGATTCGATGATATGATTTGACTCAATATCAAGAAATCTCCGAGCATCACTCTTCTCGGCATACCCCAAGAAGATCGCCTTCGTAGTCCTTGTCCCTAGCTTCTGAATCTTCAGATCTGGGAGCTTCACATACGCCAGACACCCCCACACTCGAATGACATTCAAGTTTGGTCTGACTTTGAACCAGAGTTCATGAGGAGTTACGTCCGAAGTTGCATATGGCACTCTATTTAGAATAAAAGTGGCCGTCAATGCAGCTTCTCCCCAGTAGCATTTTGGAAGGCCTGCAGTAAGCAGCATAGAATTCATCATTTCTGTTAATGTTCGGTTCTTCCTCTCTGCTACTCCGTTGGATTGAGGAGAATATGGAGCAGTAGTCTCGCATATGATTCCATTTTCTTTGCAGAATGATGTGAATTCATGAGACCTGTACTCTCCACCTCGATCACTTCTCAACCTCTTGAGTTGTTGTCCAGTCTGCCGTTCAGTTTCGACCCTGAACTCTCTGAACTTCTCGAAAGCTTCGTCTTTAGACTTGAGCAAGTAGACGAACGCGTATTTTGAGAAGTCATCGATGAAGGTTATGAAATACTTTATCCCGGCCTTCGTGGAGAAATGTTTGAAGTCACAGATATCGGAGTGCACCAACTCCAGAAGATCTGTGCATCGATTGACCCGATGAAAGGGTTTCCTTGTGATCTTCGTCTGAGCACACACTTCACACTTCTCCACCTTACCCCCACATTTGGAGATAAGTCCTAGACTAGACATTTTGTTAATTCTTTTACAATGAACATGTCCTAGTCTATTATGACACAACTCAAGAGAATAGTCAGAAAATGTAACTGTATTAATGTCTTCAAACTGGTTAACAAGCTGAATTTTAAACATTCCTTCGATTTGATAAGCCTTTCCGAAGTATGTTCCTTTCTTGGACATCACCATCTGACCAGCATTGATGTCCATCCTCAAGCCTGCGTTGCAGAGCAGGCTCCCAGAGATCAGGTTCTTGGCAATCGCCGGAATATGCTTTACGCCTTGAAGCGTCAGAGTGTTCCCAGAAGTGAGTTTCAGTTCCACGGTCCCGATCCCCAGAACTTCAGCTTGGGCCTGGTTCGCCATGACAACCTTCTCAGATATCGACTGGTATGTGACGAACCATTTCTTGCCAGAACAGACATGGCAAGTCGCACCAGTGTCTATCCACCAGTCAGAGTCAACCCCCACATTTGTGACCTGTGCGATCATAGCAACAAAGTTAGAAACCAATGAAACCTTATTAGGCTCACCTTTCTCTGATTGTTTAGGCTTAGATCTGCATTCACTCTTGTAGTGACCTTTCTTGCCACAATTGTAACAAGTCACGTGGGACTTAGTCTTCTGTTGTTTGAAAGAAGGACCCTTCACTTTTAGATTAGTGAAGTCCTTCTTCTTGAGATGAGAAGCCGCCTGCTTCCCCTTGGGATCTCTCGTCTGCACAAGATTGGCTTTAGCCAACTGTTTGGACAGAGTGTCCACCTTCTGTTGGAAATGCATCTCGTCCTCAACATGGATCTCTTGAAGTAGATCTCCCAAGCTAATGTCTAGCTTCTTTCTGTGCATCCTTGCATAGAAGGTACTCCATCCAGCAGGAAGTTTTGAGACAATCCCTCCGACGACAAACTTGTCGGAAAGGGGCATCTCTTCGTCTTCCAGTTTCTGACGCAGCTTCAGAAATTCTTTCACCTGCGGCAGCATGGACTTTTCGTCCTCAAAGAGCAATTTGTGATATTTTTCAACCACAAACATTTTGCTCCTGTTCTTGTCTTCTTCATACAGATTTTCCACAGACTCCCATATGTCTCTGGCAAGTTCCTTCTTCGAGTAGGATTCTGCCAGGGAGTCCTCCATAGCATTCAGGATGAGAAGCCTGCAGATGCTATTTTTCCTTCTCCACTTGGCCTGGAGTTTGGTAGCCGCGTTGATTGCGGCAGAAGATCCAGTGTCTGGGACAGAGGGTTCTTCCTCTAACAGAACATAATCAACGTCTTTCAGTTGAAGAGTTAGGTAAACCTTTCTCTTCCAGACTTGATAGTGCTCTCCATCGAACTTTTCCAACTTGTAGAAGTCCGATTGGAGGAACGAAGCAGTAATGTTTTCCATCTATACGGATCTTGCTTTGAGATTGTTAGTCCCGGGGCTTGATCAAAGATGAAAAACAGATGCAATCGAGATCTGAGATGTCACACAAAACTTTGCAGTGATCAAACTCAAGATCTACGATGGTACAATAAATCAAATAGCCAAATTACAATCTGAAGGAGGGAAAAAGAGAATAGAAGATCTCTCGTTCTTCCTTGCAAACGTGTTGCAATTGGGACAGAACGAGTTACAATAATCTGGAGGAAGATTAGAAGAAAAACAGTTGCTGGGGTGTCAAAACACCGTTGCTCAAAGCAAGATTCGCCCCACACGATCTGCTTCCAGGTACCAGCAAGTTGAAGAACTTGTGGAACGCTCGAAGTCACCTCTGTTCTGACTCCTCGGATGGACTTGCAATGGCGGCAGCAACTCTCTCTCTCTCTCTCTTTCTCCTTTTCTGACTTCTATTTTTCGTAGTGGTCACAAAGGAGGCCAGAAGAGAGTATTTATAGAGAGAGGGTGGAAACCCTAGCCGCCTCTTCAGTTATGGAAAGATTGAATCAAATCCCAAAAGATAGCAACGAGATTTAATTCAAATCCCACGAAATTAATTCAAATCCCACAAAGATAGGATCTGAATTAATTCAAATCCCACAAAGATAGGATCTAATTTAATCGCATTGATTATGAGCCGCATGACTGCTGACGTGCTAAGTGCAAAGTGCGCCAACAAAATACCACATTACGCCCCATGAGCCCGAGTCCGAGTCGCTAAGCCCCTTTGGGGCTTAGCTCCAAATGGAATTAATCCTAGAGAATGACAAAAGCATTAATGCTTAATCCTTGGAGCCTTATTCTTACCTCCTTGTAAAATCACCCACATGGTTCCCTCCTTAGGGTCACCACCCCATGTGCATCTCTCAACAACACACCCAAGTATATATGTTGAGATAACTCATGGTGCATTTCCGATGTGGGACTAAAATTTACAAGACATGTTGAGAGCAAGCTCTCTCCATGTAAAGAAAGCACCAACAATTATCAACCATCGGAAATATATCTTCTTTACTTTTTATGGTTGAATTTTTATATGAGAAAAACAATTTTTTTTAGAAATGGTAGGACAAAAAAATAATAATAACCGAGCTCGAGTGGCTCTTGTGGTTACCGAAGAGAGATAAGATTCCGACTAAGTGGCGAAATATCATCGAATTGAGCCACGGGGACGTATTATTTCTTTTATTTATTTGGTGGGAGTTGGAGACAAAGAATCCGATGCAACATACAAAAAGTTTCGTACATATTGTCGGATATTTCAAAAAAAAAAAAAACAAAAAACAAAAAACAAAAATAGAGATGCCCATTGAATAAGGCCTTAGCCAAACGTGACATATATAAACCACGGAGTCGGCATGGCCCACGTGTCATGGAAGGTAGAGGGAGGTGTGATATTTTTACAATATCAAAACTTTGTGTTCCAAGTACATATACATGAGAGAATCTAGAGTACGCTTGGTGATATGTACTTTGTTTAATACGATATGTGGAAGTGGAGATGTGATTCTCTGTATCTGAAATAAATATACAGTTTGCAGAAACAGGAACATGTCTGACATTGCCTATACCTAACACACGTATATAGAAAGGCAAATATGTTGGACATTAAAAAAAGAAAGTTGAGTGGACTAGTGTGACAGTGAGACGTTTCTTAGATAGACAACATACTAAGAGCATCTCCAACCATATTATCTTGTTACGTGTTGTGAGTCTTAGGTGGTTTCTATGTGGCATGAGCCACAATACAATGTCTTGTTTAGGTGACAAAATTATATCTCAAAAGACAATGAGATAGAAAAACTCTCTCCAATACAAAAGTATTGAGGAGACAATAAAAATTATTTTTTCCAACTTCCAAGATAACTTTTAAGACAACTACTCATCTTCTTTCTTTTTTCTAATATTTTTTATTCATAATTGATGACATGGAAGAGAAGACATTGTCAAGTGCATTGTCTAGAACAAGACAATCAACTTCACAATGTCTTCTTTAATTTTTGCCACATAAGCTTCACAATTGACTCGACAATTGCATTGGAGAAGAACTTTTGAATAAAATTTTGTCATTCTTATGTGGCATTAACTTTTTTCCAAAGTCACAATAGGGTTGGAGATGCTCTAAATGGTTGTATTATATATGAATGACACCATGATTGATATATATATATATATATATATATATATATATATATATATATATATATATATATATATATATATATATATATATATAACATGTGTTTTTGATCCTCTTCATTTATTTTTGACCATTGTACCAATTAATTCAGTAACGGTTACTATTTAAATTCCATCCAGGTTCAATGAACCATGTTTTTCATATGTGTTTTTATGTGGTATAACGTTCGAATTAAATTGGCTAATTAAAACTACGTTTAATTCTTATCTCCGTTGCAAGCCTATATATTGAGCTCCTTTTTTTCATTCTCCATATACATAGAAAAAATTCTTTTCCGCAACTCTCCCGAATTCTTCACTCCTTCAAAATTCTGTTCGTTGTTTCGCTCTGGGCAGAGCTAAGTCGGTGGTTGCTCTCTCCAAGTCGTGTGCGGCAAAGATATTCTGGTGGAGCGAAGATTTTACCACTATGAGCATTCGGATACCGTTTGCACATAGACCTGAACTATCTCTTAGGCCTCGTTTGGTTCGCGGAATGGAAGGGAAAGGAAATCAATTCCTTATCATTTCCTTTCCTTTGGGAAATTTTATTTTCCATTGATTTTCCTTTCCGATGTTTGGAAATGCTAAGGAATTTGGAAAGGAAAGTGATTACTTCAATGTGGGAAAGTGATTCCTTACTTGGATGGATGGAATCACTTTCCCCCCTAATTTTTCTTCCATTGGGAATCACTTTCCTTTCCTCCTCAATTCCTTTGGCACCCAAACATAGGAAAGTAATCACTTTCCTTTCCCAACCCGGAGATTCCGCGAACCAAACGAGGCCTTAGGGTAGTGCTTCGTGCGCGACTTCCCCGGAGGCCGGTAACTTTTAATTTACTTTATTTTGTTGCATATTTTAATCCGAAGAATTTGAAGAAAAATCTAACAATCTAAGAGATATTCCTTTGTTTCAACTGTTACCTACATATATTTTTATATATTTAGTCTTCCTATTAACTGTTCACTGGCCGACAAATTTCGTACTGCCATAAGAACCTATTTGCCAATGAACTAGGATATTACAAATTTCATGTTGTTAACAATTTTCTACATATATTTGTTGTTCACTGACAGACATATTTTTCGTACCGTTTACTGTTAATAAATTTTCTACCTATATTTGCTGTTAACAAATTTTGTACTGTTCACTGGCCGACATATTGTTACATACATTGGCCAAAGAACTAGGACATTACAAACACTACTAAAATCTGCTCCATTAGCGACGTAAATTTAGCGGCGCTCGAATAACGTCGCTAAATTGTGCACCTTAGCGACGTTTAATTGAAACGTCGCTAATAGTCGCTATAAGCGACGAAAATAGCGACGTGACAACGACGTATATTAGTTACAAGAGCTAGTCGTCGCGAAACGTCGCTATGACGTCGCTAATAGCGACTAATTTAGCGACGTTAAAATGAACATCGCTAAATTCTAATTAAATTTCCTCCCCCAATGATTCATTTCCCTCCATTTTACTCTCTCACTCTCTCCCCTTCTCCCCTCCGGCGCTCTCACTCTCTCCGACGACTCTCACTCTCTCCGACGACTCTCCTCCCTCTCCAGCACGTGACTCCCTCTCTCTCTCTCTATTTTGGTTGTTGGTGGTTGGGGGGTGCGGGTGGTTAGGGGGTGATGAATAGTCCGATGGGGGGTGAGGGGCATGGGGGATGCGGGTTGTTGGGTGGTGAGTAGGGGGTGGTTGGGGGTGGGCAGGAGGGTGAGGGCGGCTGGGGGAGCGGAAGGGGGCTGGGGGGAGCGGAGGGTTAGGGTTCGGGTTAGGGGTGGGTGTGTGGAGGGGGAGGGGTACGGGGGGTGGTGAGGGCGGCTGGGGGTGAGGAGGGGGGCTGGGGGGAGGGGAGGGTTAGGGTTAGGGGTGGTTGGTAGGGGAGAGGAGCAGGGGGTGTGGGGGGGCTGGGGAGGGGAGGAGGATGCGGGTGGTGAGTGGGGGTGGCTGGGGGGTGGGGCAGGGGGGGTGAGGGTGGCTGGGGGTGAGGAGGTTGGGCTGGAAGGAGGGGAGGGTTAGGGTTAGGGGTGGTTGGTGGGGGAGGGGAGTAGGGGGTGTGAGGGGGGCTGGGGAGGGGAGGGGGGCTGGTGGGGGAGGGGTTAGGGATAGGGTTCGGGTTAGGGTTAGGGGTGGTGTAGGGGGAGGGAGGGGTGCGGGAGGGGGGGAGGCTTGGTCAGGGGCACCGATAGTGCCAAAAAATTTGATAATTTCTGATAATTTAGTAATAATTATTTATTTTTCGACACCGAAAAATCTGATGCTCTGGTTCGAAAGCACCGATAGTGGCGATATTTGTAACAAGTAGTTTTGTTGGTTGGTTAATTGGTGACATTTTATTCATGAAATGGGTTGGATTGGTATTATTCTAGATACGGCAATCCAACCCATTTCCCTCGGCAATGATGATACAACCTATCACTATATCTTTTTGTAGTAGATGATGGTGATCAAGACATAGTGATCATGATATAGTCCCTGCAGCCATTCGACTGGCGAGGCAGAAACTATGTAGTCGTAGATGAAGTTGACTGTCCTCCGACCCTCATCCCTCGACAATGATGATTTGACAACCTATCACTATATCTTATATAGTAGTAGATGATGTCTTAGTTTTACATTATGTGAGTTCATCTTGATTCTGTTACATTCTTCAGATACTAGATACTATAAAACATATACTTCACCATATGTACAGAACATAAATGATTCACACTAATGTATGCTAGAATGAATTTTGGGTTGTGTTCTGAGCCATTCGTTCTCACACTTAAAATAGATATGAATTAGTACTATGTGTTAATCTTTGTTTTTGTATTTTTGGCGAACCCAGGGATTGGATTCTGTATTTTGTATTTTGGATTTTGTATTTTGGATTCTGTATTTTGGCTCCAGCTCCAGCTCCATTTGTATTAATCTACGGTACGACATGGTGATCAGGACATAGTCCCTGCATCCATTCGACTGACGAGGTAGAAACTTTGTAGCCGTAGATGAAGTTGACTGTCCTCCGACCCTCAACCCTCGGCAATGATGATATGACAATCCATCACTATATCTTATATAGTAGTAGATGATGTCTTAGTATTACATTATGTGAGTTCATCTTGATTCTGTTACATTCTTCAGATACTAGATATGATAAGAACATATACTACACCATATGTACAGAACATAGACGATTCACACTAATGTATGCTAGAATGAATTTTGGGTTGTGTTCTGAGCCATCCGTTCTCACACTTGCCAAAAAATTATCGATCTTACAATTATATTCTTTGTGAATATCCGTTTTTACACATATTCGTTCTTACAATTATATTCTTTGTGAATATCGATCTTACCAGATGACACCCATAACCCGAGCAACGACACGCCGTTTGAGGAAAACACTGAATGCTGAGGTGGCTCCTCCTACTGTTAAGGAGGAAGTGGCACCGGTAGCTAATGAGACCGGGAGTTCCATTCATCCAGCACCTGCAGTGGACTGCATCTCTCCTGGCTCCGTCGATCCCACTTATTGGAAGTGGTTGCTTATTTGTATCACTGAGCGTTTGTGTGAGCTGCGTTGTTGTCATTAGTGTAGTGTAGTTTTATGGATATATTTTGTATTGGACTACTAGTACTTATTACCAGCTGTACTTGCTTTATGGATATATTTTGTATTGGACTATCTACTGTTTTCCATAAATAAATTGGCGACTCTGCTGGGGAAACCCATCTCCTCTTCTGAGATGGCAACAACTCAATGCGACGCTTCGTCGGTCGAATCGACGAAGAAGGTGATATCGATTCAGTTCAATCAACTCGCCTATGAAGAAATGCAGCGGGCTAAGGGTGGCAAGCACACTTCAGCCTCCATCACCACTGCCAAATCAAAAGGACGATCTGTCTACGTCCCTAAGAATCTGTTGGCAACCAAAGATGGTGAAGTTTCTGCCACAGTGTCTATTACTAACACTGGCAAGAACTCCACTGCAGGCACGCACACTCCTGTGTGATCGAAGACGACAGTAGCCAAAAGACACGCTGACAGTGACGGCTCTTTAGCCAAATCTGTTTTCGTAGTCAATCAGTCCAAAAGTCACGCTGACAGCACTGGCTCTTTAGTCAAACCTGTTCCAGTGTGCATTTCCAAGCCCAAAAATCACGCTAATAACACTGGTTCTTTAACCAAGCCTGTCTCAGCGTGTATTCCGCACGCATCATCCACCAAGTCAGCTCTCCCTGACTCAGCATGCGTACCAAAATCTGGTTTTTTAGCGAAGACTTCATATGCTGACAGTACTGGCTCCTTAGCCAAATTGTCATCAGCATATTCTAAGAAGAGTAGCTCTTTAGCTATTTCTTCCTCCTTGCCAAGTTCTACTAGAACTGGGGGTAGTCTTGCTACGGCTCCTCCACAAATGGCTCACAAAGTCCCTTCGAATAGGAACAACTCTTTAGTTGTTTCTTCTGCTCCTGTAGTGTTTACTTCAGGAACAGCTTTGACAAACAATTTTGTTAGTCAAAGTAAAGGAAATAGTCTTTTGACTACTCTTCCTTCTGGACATTCTATGTCTCAAAACTTGAATAAGTCTAAAAAGAAACATTTTTTAATGTCTTCTTCTACGACTTCTTCAAATTGGGCACAGAATTTGTCTCTACAAAAAGGTTTGTTACCAACTCCTACTCAAGGGGATGGTTCAACTCTTCCTTCTCTGCAAATATCCAGATCAATGGAAGGAAAACTTCAAGTGTCAAAAACCAATGTTTTACCTCCAACAGATCTAAGAATGAAACTTAATCAATCCCGTTTGGGAAGTACTTCTGGTGTTAAGAAACCACACCAATCGGAAGCAAAAGTAAGAGATCCGGATGCAGAGTATGCCAAAAATTATGTTGCTCAGATTAATCACTCTTTGTATAATCAAGAGCCGACAAAATCCAAGGACAAGAAATACATTCCTAATAAATAAAGATTGTTCTCAAATATATCTCAATCTTCACATACGGATTTGCGAGAACATCTTCAACAAAAGAGGAGGAATAATTCTCTGTCAAGTGATCATGACCATCATGAGTGTGACTTCCAACCTAGGGTCATAATTCAATACAGATGTCAAACGAAACGACAGTCTGTCTTTAATCGGATTCAGGGTGAACCTATGTCCGATGAAGATGAACCTCTTTTCGCTTCTATCAACATGACCTCTCGGGATTCTGGGGGTAGAACTGATAGTCCAGATGGGGTATACAGAGGCACCAGAGCAAGAGTCCTGGCTTCTAATCAAAGAACTTCGATTTCTGAAGACTATTCTGAATTTCTTGGAGAATCCAACTTCCTACCTCTTTTTACTGGGGGTAGTTCTCCTACAACTGATTTTGATACACAAAGCAATGATTCAGAACAAACAGTATCATCAACAATCCCTCGTATGGTCATAACTTATATGGTGGATGGGAATACTGATTTGAATAATGAACCTTCTTCTTCGATGACTCCTCAAGATCAAAGAATTGCTTCTTTGGAACAACAAATGAAATCTATGGCTGATACTATGAAATCAATGTATGAACTTATGGCAAACCAGCTGCAAAATCCATGAACTGTACCTGACGCCATACCGATTGACACTGGTATAGGTCCAGTGCAAGTTCTTCCAGCAGTACAATCCAATATCCCTGGACAAGCTCAACCAATTCCTAGCCATTCGGGAGCTGGGGGTAGTGCTTATAATGCTGTTCCTCCTCCTAACTATTCTCTACAAGCTATAACTCCATAATCTTCTGGAGTCGTTACTGAAGAACTGAGGAATCTCCGAACCCAATTTGAGGCATTTAAACAGAAAGATGGTTTACAAAGGTTAGGTATCAAGCAACCTTATCCAATAGAATAGAAGCAAGTATCATATACTCCTAAATACAAGCCTCCTACTATCTCATTCTTTGATGGAACCACTTCTCCTAGTCAGTTTATCAATCATTTTGAAGTAATGACTGACCAGCTACAACCAAGCGACTCCCTCCTTACTCGGGTGTTTGTCGGATGTCTCAAGGGAACGGCTTATGAGTGGTATAGAAGTCTCCCTGATGGGTGTATTACCTCATTTGCCGGCTTCAAACAAATGTTTCTTGAACGGCTCTATGAAGGGCTTAATGACATGACTATGTCTGCTCTTATAAGAATCAAACAGAGAAATAATGAGAGCACTGAAAGCTTCATTGAAAGATTTAGAAGAGAAGCTTTTAAAATGCCTTTTGGAACTCCTGATGCTGTCACTATCGACACTTGCAAGTCAAATCTCTTACCAATTATCAGCATGTGGACAGGATCCACTCAATTCCAAGATTGGCCTTCCTTCATCGTCAGTGCCAAAGCTGTCGAAGTCAGTGCCGAGACTTTCAAAGGTCTGGGGGTACACATGAATCCCAATGAATCAGGTCAAAATACTAGCAATAGTACGCGACCTAACAATCGTAAAGGAAAAGAGACTCTCGAAGTCAATCTCCAGAGCAAAAATCAAGAAGTAATATCTGCCCAAGCTACCCCAGCTCCAATAAATAAACAACCAAGTGCACCTCGTCCCAAAGAAGAATACTCTTTCGACGACGATGACGTCATTGGTATCTTTGAATGTCTACTTAAAGGTAATAAAATATAATTACCTGAAATCAAGAAACCCGATGAAGCTGGTAAGACAGATCATCCTAAATACTGTCCGTACCATAGAATGTTGGGTCACACAGCTCGTACATGTTTTGTACTGAAAGGAAAAATCCAGGAAATGATCAAATCTGGAGCTGTCACTCTCACTCCGAAAGAAAAGACCGTCACCTCCAACGTTGTCTCTATGCAATTCGAAGATTTTCCTCTTCAACTCCTTGAAAGCGGGATTGTTCCTATGCCCAAGGCAACTCTTGAAATCGTGAATATTTCCCCTCCACAGTCTGAAGGATTAGTACCGATCACTATTGAAACAGGAGAAATCATATGGATTCATCCCGATCTAGTGACAGATTTTGAATCTCCTTCCCTTCAAAAGACTACTTCCTTAAAATCTAAGAAAGCTGAAAAAATTAAGTCATGTCATATGACTTCTTTCAAATCTACTTCCGACACAGAGCCAAAAGATAAGGAAGAAGCACTTGTTGGTGCTACTAGAACAGGAAAACATTATCTAAAGGATTATTCCAAAAGTCCTGAAGATACTCCTGATAGTCTTGAAGATACTCCTGATATTTCTCCAGCTGACAAAGATATTCCTGATGTTCCTTCAACTACACCGGTTGTACCTATTCCTTCCAAGCCCACAGCACTTGAGAAAGGCAAACAACAAGTTCGCTTCGACAAACCAATCAGGAAGTCCCCTTCCCTTGGACTTCAGAAGCCTTATAATTTTGACATTTTAGCTCAACTCGCTAATACTCCAGCTAGAATGTCCCTCTTCGAACTTCTACGTCTTTCTAAAGAGACTCGGGAGACGTTAAGTGAAGCACTTCTTCAGGCTGACTCTTGTCTCGCACAATTAAAAAAGCCAGATGGAGAACCTGTTACTTGCTTACATTGCAATAGTGTATTGGAGATCATCCCGAATATCACCTTTACACAAGATAACATGTTATTAGAGGATAATCGACATGATTGGCCTCTCTACTACACAGGTTATATCGATACGATGAAGGTAGATCGTATTCTTATTGATCCAGGGTCTGCTTTAAGCATAATGCCAAGGAGTCTGCTAGATGAATTAAAAATCCCTCTTCACAAACTTTCCAAGACGGTTACTACCATATTGGGGTTCAATCAAAGCCGAAGTGAGCCGTTGGGAAAGATTCATCTGAAACTTCAAATAGGCGATTTCAGATCCAAAGTCACTTTCTATGTGATCGAGATCGTGGGATCTTATAATCTTCTCCTGGGAAGACCCTTCCTTCATGAAAATAATGTGGTGCCTTCTACTCTTTATCAGTGCTTCAAATACATTGACAGCGATGGAAAGGTTAAAAAGGAAGTTGCTGATATAAATCCTTTCCGTGGGGTTGAAGCTTATTTCGGTGATTTCCGGATGTACAAAGAGGAGTATACAAAAATAGTACAAGCTATAGAAAAAGAAGACCCGCAAAGTGAGACCTTGATAATTTCTGTTAAAGGTCGAACTACTCAGCAACAGTCTCCTAAATCCTCTAGAGAAAGCCCCTTCATTATTCCAGTGAGCGGACGTATCTCTCCATTACCTCCATCTTCTACCCAAGACACACTGATCATTCCTGTCAGTGGGTGTACTACATTTCCCGCATCTTCACTTACAAAATAGGACACTCTGGTAATCCCTGTTGGTGGGCGAACTACTTTTCCATCCCAAGCTTCAAGGGAGCTCACCTCTTCTGAGCCATTTGTGATCGATCTTAATCGAAACAAAACTCCTTATAGTTCTTCTTCTCCTCCTTTAGTCATTGATTTGGCTAAGATTTCTAAGGTTCAACCTCCTTCTGATATAAATACTTCTACTTTTGAAATTAATGAAAAGTCTCCGTCTTTGCAGTATATTGATGTTTGTAATCATGTTCATAATTATTTACCATAGGAGTCGTACAGACTTTTCATACAGAAATATCCTTAGAATCAGTACAAGGTTCATGCTTTCTAGTACCTAGCAGAAAACCAGAAGACATTCCAATATTCTTCTACAAAGGACCAAAAAACCCTATCAACCTTGAAGATGATGATAGAAATGATGATTCTGGAAGATTACAGCTGCGTCGTTACAGCCAGCAATCTAAAGATATTAGCAAAAATATGGGCTATGACTTCAGAACTGGCCTCAGTAATGGGAGAGGAAGAAGAATGCCTGTTCGGATTCCTCCTTTAAAATATGGAAGGACGAAATGCGGATTGGGTTATATTGCTCCTACTCCCTTTATCAATATCATCCATGAAGATCCCAAATCTGACGAAGATAAAAGGTCTGATTCTTCTAGTACCTCCTCTTGGGATTCTGATACAAGTATTGGTGACTTCCACCGTAACATTTTGTCTTCTAACATGGTTTCCGCTGACGGTCCTGAAGAAGATGACGAAGACGAATTTGAAATCTCATCCGAATCAGAACAATGGGCCCAAAGGTTAGATAATCAATGGAAGTTTAGATTCGAGCAAAGAGAACCTCCAACTGAAGATAAACTCGTTCAAATAGATGTTGGCGAAGAGGGATCCCCCAAACCAATATTCATTAGTAAAAGTCTTTCAGAAGATGATAAGCAAGACATGATCAAACTTATTCGCGAATACATCGATGTCTTCGCTTGGAGCTATGAAGATATGCCAGGACTTGATCCACAAATAGCAACTCACAAACTCAATATCATGCCGAATGCTAAACCGGTCAAGCAACAACAGCGACGATTTCGTCCAGACATTATGGATGCAATTGAAGCCGAAGTTAACAAACTCATGGCTTCTGGGTTTATCAGAGAGGAACAACACCCTGATTGGGTGGCTAATATAGTTCCTGTTCTTAAAAAGACTGGCAAGATCAGAGTATGCATCGACTATCGTGATCTCAATACGGCATGTCCTAAAGACGAGTTCTCCCTACCAATTACTGATGTTATGATCGATAACACCTGTGGTTTTGAACGGATGTCGTTCATGGACGGGTATTCTGGATACAATCAAATTAAAATATTTCCAAATAACGAGAAACACACTTCCTTCAGAACGTCGATCGGTACATACTGTTATACAGTGATGCCATTCGGTCTCAAGAATACAGGAGCAACCTATCAACGAGCTATGAGCACGATATTCTATGAACATTTGCGGAAAATAGTCGAATGCTACGTTGATGATATTACAGTCAAAAGTCGACAAAAAGAGGATCACATCCAAGATTTGAAAACTATATTTGATCTAATGCGTCGGCATCAATTAAGGATGAACCCTACTAAGTCCTTCTTAGGCATCTCTAGTGGCAAATTTCTCAGCTTCGTCATTACCTCGAAAGGTATACACGTAGATCCCGAGAAGATCAAAGCCATTTAAGAGATGCATCCTCCACGCACCTTAAAAGAGCTACGAGAATTTCAAGGAAGGATCGCTTATATTAGGAGATTCATCTCTAATCTTTCAGGACGCTGCAGACCATTCAATAAACTTTTGAAGAAAGGTGTTTCTTTCGTCTGGACTGACGAATGTCAGAAAGCATTTGATGACATAAAACATTATCTGATGAACCCCCCAGTATTGGTACCTCCCATCTCAGGAATACCGTTCCTTCTATATACACGAGCAACGAGTCATTCATTGGGTGCGCTGCTCGCTCAAAAGAATAAAAATGGTCATGAACAAGCCATTTACTATCTCAATCGTACCATGACCGGAGCTGAACCTCGATATTCACCGGTCAAAAAAGAATGTCTAGCCCTTATGTTCGCTGTCCAAAAGACACGACATTATATCATTGGCCAGACCATTCATGTCATTTCCAAGATCAATCCTATACGAGTCATGATGAAGAAACCAAGTGTTTTGAATTCTCGATTGGCTAATTGGGAAATTTTACTTGCTCAGTATGATATGCACTATATCCCTCAGAAATCGGTCAAAGGACAAGCTTTAGCTGATTTTCTGGCTGCTCATTCAATTCTAGAAAATTCAAAACTCTACGATGAAATCCCAGATGAAGTCCTAGACTCAAACCAAATTGCTGAAGAAGATCCTACTTGGCGTCTATTCTTTGATGGAGCTTCAAGAATAGGTCCTAATGGTGACATTGTCGCTGGGGTTGGAATCGTTCTTGTATCACCAGACGGTCTTGCTATCCAAAGAGCTTATTCTCTCGATCAACCATGTTCAAACAACGTAGCTGAGTATAATGCACTGCTTATTGGTCTTCAACTCGTTAAACATTTGAATATTCAACATTTGGAAGTGTATGGAGATTCTAAACTCAACGCCAATCAGATAAGGGGTACTTATGAAGTTCGCCATCAAGTTCTGATTCCTTATCATAGATCGGCTATATCTATGGCTTCTTCATTTGAAGGATTCTTCATCGAGCATGTTAGGCGAGCATGTAACACAAAAGCTGATACTCTTGCTAATCTTGCGGCGGTGTTAGCTATTCCGATTAAACGTCAACAAATGATTATTGTTTGCAATCGAGAATTATTTCATCTCGAAAACAATCTAACTCTAGGGCTTCCAGTTGATATTGAAGAATCAACATCTCATGATGTCAATACAACAAGAGGATTTGGATTAAGTCGTAAATCATTATCATCTTCATCTGATTCTAGTATGGAATTCACCTTCAGTAATTCAGCTGAGACTCAGAATACGGATAAAGATTGGAGACTTCCTTTCTTAGATTTCGTATTATATGATATTCTTTCAGATAATCCGAGTGAGACAGCATCTATCAGACGACGATCACTCAGATTCTATTACAATCATACTACAAAAACCTTATATCGTCAAGCTTATGATGGTTTACTTCTTCGATGTGTTGTCGGTGATGAGGCCCAACAAATTATCCGCGAAGCACATGATGGAATTTGTGGAGCACATCAGCCTGGACCAAAACTTCAAGACCGTATTCGACGTATAGGTTATTATTGGCCTACTATGGTAACGGATGCTATTCAATATGCACGTAAGTGTAAAGCTTGTCAAATCCATACAGATTTTATCCATCAACCTTCAGAATTTCTACACCCAACATCAGTATCATGGCCCTTCGAAGCTTGGGACATGGACATTATCGGCCCGATCAATCCGTCGTCATCAAAAGGTCATCGGTTTATTCTCGCAATTAACCGATTATTTCTCCAAATGGGCCGAAGCTATTCCTTTATCTGAAGTCAAAACTTCTAATGTCATCAACTTTATCAAGCATCATGTCATCTACAGATTTGGTGTTCCTCGACGCATTATTCATGATAATGGACCATAGTTTGTCAGCCAGAAATTTACTCGATTCTGTGACGATCATCGGATCAACAATTTGGCTTCTACCGCATATAATCCAGCAGCTAACGGATTAGCAGAAGCTTTCAACAAGACCATCATCAAACTCTTAAAGAAGTTTGTTTCTACTAACAAACGTAATTAGAGTGAGAAACTTGGTGAATGTTTGTGGGCTTACCGCACTACAGTTCGTAATGCCACCAAATGTACACCTTTCTCTTTGGTGTATGGATGCGAAGCTGTTCTTCCATTAGAGATTCAAATTCTTTCTTTAAGGATAGCAATCGCTAATGAACTTACCACCGAGAATAATGATCGTCTTCGACTTCAGGAATTAGAAGCTCTGGATGAAAAGCGGTTATATGCTCAACAGAATATCGAATTCTATCAAGCTAGAATCTCAAGAGCTTTTAACAAGAAAGTCAGAGTTCGAGCATATCAAAAAGGAGAACTTGTTCTTACAGTCAGACGTCCGATGACTATGACGCATATGAGTAAAGGCAAGTTCGATGCAAAATGGGAAGGTCCATTCATTGTGAATAAAGTCTTTTCTAATGGGGCATATCAGCTTACCACCATGGATGGTAAAGTCACTATGATGCCCATTAATGGAAAATTCTTGAAGAAATATTATGTGTAATATTTTCATATGTCAAGATTGTTCTCCTATCATTCCCCAGCTAGTAAAAATACCAAAGTCATTGTTCTTTACAAGAATCGTTTCGATATCTTTTATCCCCAGTGGCAATAGATATTCTATTTTGTATCATTTTCTTAGCAAATTTGATATCTAGAAAATCACGTCCATATTACCTCTGAATTTTCTATCTCAGTATCATATTTATGAAAATGATATCTAGTCTTTTGATTCTCAAGTCCAATGATCATGGAAAATCGAGTTCAAAGATATTTTTATATCTGAATTCTATTTTTTCTAATCAGTATTAAACTAAGATCATCTCTGGTTTAATATCATCTGATAGAATTACAAAGTTCATTTGTATATTCTATTATATTGAAATGTGTCATGTATTATTTACCTCTGAACATATTTTCTATGAATACATCATTATCAAAACAACAAAGTCAAAAATCAGATCAAAAGTTCTCATTTGTCTTCATTCAAAATCAAAATATTGATTACAAGTGAAAATGTAAAAGATCTATTTATTAGGAGTTATTAGCTCCTTAATACGATCAAGTACAGTACTCATTTTCTCATCATGAGCTTTGCGAACTCTTTCTGCTGCTTCGACTGCGATAATTTGTTCATCAAAAGTGATAATAGCAGATTGGCGACGATTAACTTCTTCAATTTGCTCTGCCTGCATCTGCTCTCGCTCTTGTTGAAGAGTTCGACAGCGTTCAGTTTTAGATATACGAGCAGTGACGACCTCAGCCTGCTCCTTTTCCATGAAGGCAATTCGCTCCTGAAGACGAGCCAGCTCCTCTTTCAACTTCTTGAGCTCTTCAGCTTTTGATATTTCATCCTTCTCCAGAAGTTCTACTCTCTGACGAGTAGCTAATATTTCTTCACCCTTTTCTACTAACTTCTCAGATGAAGAAGTAAGAAATTCTTCTAAAGCAGCTTGCTGAGCTTGGGCTTCATGTTCCATTTGAGCGATCTCAGCCACAGTCAAAGATTTAACATCTTCATTCTTGATCTCCCAGTATCTTCGGATAGTTGTGTCCAATTCATCTAGGAGATGTTCAAAGAAGACACATTGAGTTTCACAGCCAGCATGTCATAGTGCTAGGAGCGGGAAATTGACCACCGTTCGGAGCTCAGAGAAGGACATAGTTTCGTCTTTCAAGAAACGCCTGGAGTACATATCCAGATATGAATAAATGATATCTGAATACATCCCCAGAGTCCTTGCCAATCCTGTCTCAAACTCAGGAGTTGCTGTCATTATTGAAGAAGAAGCTTGTACGTTCTCTGTCCTGGGAATTGAAGTATGTGCCACTGGAGAAGTTGGCAAATGCGAGCTCCCTTCATCAACATCAGTCTGGATAAGTGGAGCATGAGTCGAGCTCATTGCTGCAGCAGTCCCTACTAGTCAAAGGAAAAATAATCAGCATATAAAAAAAAAGAAACAGTAGAAACAGAATTTAAAATAAAAATCTACCAGGCTGAGGTTCATATTCTATATGTTGAGGAAGTCTCGCATCCTCTCGCAGTCGATCCATAATGGTGTCTGACACCTGCTTTATGTGACTACTACCAGCTCCAGAATTACTGAGTGCTGGAGCATTATCAGGAGATTGAACAGGTTCAGAACTGAGCTCCATTTTATTTTCTCTGATTTTATCTTCATCATAATGAGTGGAAGTCTCAGGATGCCAATCCTCTTCCTCTTCAGTCTCTTCCTCTTTCTCAGAGTGTTCTTCTTCAGACTCTCTTAGATCCCCAGCTTCAGGATGGGTCTCTGATCCCGAATCCATGATATTCACATCAGCATCTATTTCTTGAGATGGATGAATCTCAGGAACAGTTACAATAGCGAGCTCAGGTTCTTGAGTTTCAATTTCCATGGACTCGGTATTGACTGCAGGTTCAGTCTCTTCTGGAATGTTAGTTTGAAGAATGATGTCTTTACAAACATTCTTCAATAATTCATCAGCAGCTGATAGTTCAGACGTTGGCACGTCTTCATCGCCTCTGGCCGAAGAAATGTTTTCTTCAACCTGAGTTTCTTCAATTTGATTAGGTTGAAAAGATGGAACTTCCGGTTGTTCCCTAACTTCTGCCCCGGGAGCTGGTTCTTCTTCTGAATATTCAATTTGATCATCTAATGCTTGGATGACACCCTCTTTCCTGTGCTCAAAAGGGATAATCCTTATCTCTGAAGGTTCAGCAGCTACTCCACTTGTCGTCGGAACAGTCGATTCTACCTCAGTCGGTTCAGCTGAAGTTACTGGAAGATAAACATGATCAGATTCTGTTCTCTCCGTGGAAACCGCTTCATCGATCTCTGGCAAGATCCCTCCACTCATAATAGTTTCCAGGAGTTCATTGCCCATCATCTTTCCGACAGTCTTCTTGACGTATCTGCCTCTCGATCTCCTTTTTATCAAAGGAACATCGTCTTCATCTTCATCTTTGTCGGCAGCATCGTCTTTATCAACTGGAATGCCACCTAGA
Organism: Iris pallida; assembly: GCA_029216955.1. Lineage (NCBI taxonomy): Eukaryota > Viridiplantae > Streptophyta > Magnoliopsida > Asparagales > Iridaceae > Iris > Iris pallida. The sequence continues at coordinate 26,869,317 of JANAVB010043419.1, read as the reverse complement.
GATGAGGTGGCAGTTATTGAAACTCCTTTCTTCTTGGAAGTCTGAGACTTAGTACTCTTTTTAGAGACCGTCTCAGATTCATCACTTCGTTTCCTCTTAGAGATGGACACGAATATTGGAGAAAGAACTTCATCAGGAAAGTTTTGCTCCAGAGATAATTCATATAAGGGTTTAACTTCCGCAGTCTCATCTTTCGGTTCCGGAGTAAATCGTTGAATAACAATCTTCTTCTTCGACCTCTTTGATGGAGCTGGGTCGTCTTCTGCAACAAAAGTCTTCAAATGAAAACTCGGCATGAAAGTGCTCGATGAAACATAGAAGCGGGCGTATGTATAGAGCATTTTCGTCCCCGCCCTGGATAGAGGATTCGGCATAGAGAATTCAACTTTTGTATCTCTAGCCGTGAAGTATCTCCATGCCCGAGCTCCATCAATTAGTCCTCCACGAGCAGAAAGGCTGGTGGTGGCATTCCCAACATGAAGTTCGTCATATCCGAATTGCCGAGCAAATCGGCTCGGTAGATATGGTTCTAAGTACGTCATTTCTTCATGACGATATACCAGATGAGATGGTCGAATCCGTTGCAGCCATTGAAAAGCTACGTCATCTAGCCTGTGCCCTTTTTCTCCGTCTATCATGTTCAGAGGCATGCTCTCATAACCCAGTGGCGGAGGAGCACATTGAATCGACCAATGTGATGATCGGTTCAAAACATTTCTGCATTCTGGAAGAGTGTGAACCTTCCAGAAAGTTTCTCCGGCGTACTTCTCTAAAAAGAGGCTGCCGCTCCCGCCTGCTCCCGGAGGTATCAGACCGTCGTGATGGAGAAGAAGCCAACCATACAAATAAGTATAGGGCATCTCTATTCTTGGGAATTCATCGGTCATCTTCCTTTGATTAGACAGCATATTGGTTACAAAATTTCGAAGACCTGCGTTCAGCCTGCAAGTCATCGCTGATAATAAGTCTGTCTTATAGTCGTACATAAGGCGCACTGCTGCAAAAACAACGCCTCTATGTATTCTATCCAGAGAGCTGGAGCCAGGAACAACAAATCTTCTCAGCCAGAGAAAGAGGAATCTGGCTAAATGACCGTTCTTTGATAAAGGTTTTCCACTCTGTCTCACATATGATCTGAAGGTGGTTCCGGCTTTAAACTCATACCAGTCTTCATTGATTATGAAATCTTTACAGTCATACTTCTCTAGTAGATTGACGATTTCACTCTCAGAGAGGGGCTTGAAGGAGTTAATTTGATACTTTCTCTTCTCATTTATCTTCTTCTCATCTTTCTCACGATTCATGAAAAGATAAGACATCCACTTCTGGATGTGGCAGCCGGCTTCCTCTTTAGCATTTTTATAATACAGAGTGCATGTGCCAAAATGGCACATCATCTCTTCAAACAGATGCACCATCTTCGGTTTCTTCTCCGACAGAAAATTTAGCTCCTCGGTTGTAGGCACATATTCTTCATATGGCAGTGTGCCTGAAGGCAGATGAGAGATGTATTCCATCTCATGAAGGGCAAAACCCATCTCCCCTTTGGGAGTCATAAATGTTCCCGTCCGATGGTTATATCTTTCAACCAAGGCCATAAATAGAAATGGGTTGGGTTTGAAGCCGTAGGAGGAATTGACAATCGCGTCATAGAGATTTATCTGCTTCAGCTCATTCTCAAACTTCTCCAGAACCCAATGGACCAGAGTCCTCCATCTCATATTCTCCTGATTCATTAAGCCTATCATCCTCGGCGTTGAATCAGTAGGATAGAATGCCTTCTCATTTGCCATGAATTCATTTATGAAAACAGGCATCCTGAATGGCTTCAATATAGACGAGTCTTCGGGTGGCACACATCCCGGCTTCAAACCTCGAAACAAGGATACGTGATTCTCCGGAGCACTGTAGAATCCGTCTTTCTTGTAAATGATCCTGCTCGCCTTAGCTTGCTGATTTTCTGTTAAGTGCCATGTCATCTTTCTGGGGTAACTGACGTGCATGAATCGCATGATAGACAAACCCCTAGATACCTTCGGCCAGTACATGGGCTTCCTTGTATCACCTTCAAAATAGAAGCAGACCTTCTCCCTGATGCCTTTTGGTTGTGACTTATATGCTATGGCATCCCCAAACAGAAAAGCTGGTTTCTTATGGATCACCCGGTCAAGACTCTGACATGGTTCACTATTCATCAGACAGAGCAGAGTGGTATGATCTTGATTCTTCAACAAAGATAGTCTGGTTTCCGAAGTGTCAAACTGAGGAAACTGTACATGAGATAAATCATGTTTGAAAGAGAAGCTCAAATGTCCTTCATAATCAGCTTCTTCACTTCGGATGTCCACTACAGAAAAGAAAAAGAAGAAATCAGATATGTTTTGTCACGCAGACTTCAGAAAAATCTATGTCTATATGCCTTATGCGTGCTTAGCAGTGTTCAAAGAAAATTTCATAAGTCACGCAGACTTCAGACAGATACGATGCCAGAATTATGCAAATATCAAAAGACATGCTGAATGATTTATTCACGCATGTGATTAATTCACGCAAAGTTTAGACATATTAGAATGAAAAGTCACGCATCATTGCCAGAATCACATTGAAGTGAAAATGACAAAAAATACGCTGACAGATCAAAGACTAATCTATCCAGAGAATGACCCTCAGAAGTCTGCGTGAATAATTCAACATTGACATCTCTGCCAACATATGAAAACTCACGCAGAGTCATGAGAGCCATGCTCATTTGCGTAAAACACAGAGCTTCGTAAACACGAAGATGTGAAGTATAGCCAACCCTAAAGAGGGGGCATACTTTATTAATATCCTTTGCCCTAAGAAGGGGGATATATTTTGAAAGTTCATTATTGATTGTTTTAAGAATCCTAAGATTTCTATGTGGAGTTCATCTTCATCAGTTCGTCTTCATCAGTTCGTATCCCCATCTGTCACTTACGTTGCATAGGGGGATGAGTAGCTTCGCGGCAAGGAAGTCTGTCGGTGGTGGCACGCAAAGACGTCGCAGGAGCCTTGCCCTTAGCCTGAGCGTCGATCTTAGGAGCCATTGCTGAAAAGGAGAAGGAGAAGTCGGAGAAGACGAAGTTTCTCTTCTGTGTAGGATTTTCTCTCTCTAAAGCAAGTAAAGAAAGAAGGAAGTGATTTATGGCCTTTTTATAGGCTCACGAAGAATTTCAAACGGCAAAGTCATCATTTGCTTCGATATAGGAGTTTTGCACGGGATCCTAAACCGCACAGAATCCCAACAGCCCAATCATTTCGGAAGAAATCTTTCCCTGAATCATCTCAGCGTAACTAAATTCATTTTATCATCTTGATTTCAAAGTATTTCGAAATAATTTATCATTTTTTGAAAACTTTGAAGGGGGTTTTGTAGGCCTCAAAAATGAAGTCACGCTGAGTTAATACAGCCTATCAGAACAATGTCTAAAATATACGCTGAGTTCTATCAGACCATTTCCTCAAATATACGCAGAGTTTAAATGGTACACAGAGACAACTCATCATTTGTCAGAGTGTCATTATGACTGACAGCACAAAAGTCAAAGAATGTCTCCTCGTATGCCACGTATGCACGGGACTCGAGAGATCTCAGCCGACTATTGCGTGACTTTTGAAATCTTTCTCAACAAGATTCAGTCTTCATTAAGTTGGCGTACCAAAAGAACTTATCATCATTTAATGTGACTGACAAAGCAAATCAATGTCAGAGATTTTGTGTCAGTCGAGACACGTCGAATCAAGACAGCTGGCCGTTCTGTCTCAAGTCTGCGTGCATTTTGAACTTCAGTGTTCCTGTCTCAAGCTTGCGTATATTTTGAGCCGTCTGCCTCAAGCTTGCGTATATTTTGAGCCGTCTGCCTCAAGTTTGCGTATATTTTGAGCCTTTTGCCTCAAGTTTGCGTATATTTTGAACTGAAGTACTTCTGCTGTAAGTCAGCATGGATTTTTCATCTCAAACAGGGATTTCATCCTCAATCAGTTAGCAGCCTCAAGTTTGCATATATTTTGAGCCGTCTTCCTCAAGTTTGCGTGAATTCTGAAGCCTTCTGCCCCAAGTCTGCGTGGATTTCATCCTCAACCAGTTGGCGTAGATTTCATCTCAAATTATCAGATTGGAGTACGTGGCAGCCATGCCACGGATCTCTCGTATGCGTGCCCCAGTAACTTGCATACGACTCATACATGATTGCCATGTGCCCAACAGTTACAGGCCACGTCCAGTAACTGCTCATTAACCTTGCGTACGTTTGAGTCCTGCGTGATTATCAACTATGCATAGGTTATGAAAACAGTTATCTTTTTAGGTATTTTTGACTCTATAAATAGAGTTCTCTTCTCATTCATTGTACAGATATAGAGAATATCTAAATTGTTGTCGAATTCTTGAGAGCTTTTCTTCTTCGCATCGTCTAAGGGATAAAGCGATCGTCTTCTAGATCGGATTCCTAAAGTTGTATTTTTCCAGAATCAAAATAAATAAAGTGAATTTATTTATGGAAAACATCTACTAGTTTGTTTCTTTTTTGGAATTACAAAACATATATGAATTAGTACTGTGTCAATCTCTGGATTGTATATCCATCTCCAGCTCCAGCTCCATTTGCATTCTGGATTTCGTATTTTTTTTAATTTAGCGACGTTCTTAGCATCGCTATTGCTTAGCGACGTTTATGAACGTCGCTACTAATGTCGCTAAATTGCTGACGTGGCAAAGAATCTTTCCTCACCACATCGTCGCCAAAACTTCGCTAAAATGTCGCTAAACGGCGACCACAAACGAACGTTGCTACTTAGCGACGTTTGTAACGTCGCTAATTAACGTCGCCGTAGCGACGTTTTGCGACGTTTTACCGATTAGCGACACGCTTTTTTTCGTCGTTTCCAAAACGACGCTAGAAACATCGCTAACTTAAATTAGCGACGTTTTGGTCGACATTAGCGACGTTTACAAACGTCGCTAATCTGACAGATTCTGGTAGTGAAACTTTGTACTGTTAACATTTTTTTTAAGTATCTTAAACTCATATACTACAAATTTTTCCAAATATCGGAATCAAGCCAAGCAAAGTAAATTTCTAAATCTTAATTATCAAGTTTGGAATGGGAACATACGAGTACAGTACTTGTAAAGAAAGCCCATAGAATCACATGAGTAAAGTACTTGTTTGATTATTTATGCACATGAGAAGTTTAGGACATTTAGAAAAATCAGAATCATTACAAGCCCTTGATCTTGTCCGATTCGGTTACTGGTAACTACTGAACCAAAAGTGTATTAGCCTACTATATCAAATTTCTTTAGAAAACATTTTACTTAGCAAAAGATTTATTCATACATAAATTTGCTTAACATATAAATATTTGTTATATGTGAAATTTTTATTACTGTTCACATAGCATCCAAGAGTTAAAATTGCTACTGTTAACATGATTTCTTAAATTTGGTACAACTTTTAACAATTGTTACCATTTACAAAAGATACTCTTAAAATAATATTGCTATATATTTCTTCACATATTTGCAAGCTTCTGTTCGCAAATTTTTGTTAACAAGCTTTACCAATAGATATATATTTTTCTTGTTTAGATAGTTGCTTTATCAAAAATTATTTGCACTACAGTTGACGTTTGCACAATAGTCTTCATACTTTGTGGGTGCCTATGCTAATAAGACTGTTATTATCAATCGTCACTCTATATATTGACACCTTAGACAAACATTATTGTGTTATTATCTTTTGTCAATACTAGTTGAATTTTTTTTTCTTTACTCAATATTTAAATTTAGGCTAAAGCAAATAGTTTATTGATTCAGTAAATCCCTTTAATTTTAAAGTTCTAAACTAGAGATTTGTTTGGAAACAAGCCGAAAGGGCCCTTCTGTCAACAAGGCAAAAAATTATCTAAGCGACCGGTACTTAAGTGTTCCTTGTGAACCTCCGCTTGCTGGGATCCGGCCCCTACAGCTAACCCAACCTCATCAAAACTTGAAAAGCTAAAATTTTAAAGGTATATTACTAAAATTATTTGAATTGCTAGTTTTTAGCTTAAACCATCTTTATTGAGTAAATAAATTTTTGCAGTTTTTTTTGGAATCATATTCTCAAGTTCTAAATAACTTAGAACAAAAAACAGATTAGGTTAAGTCCATAACTAGATCTGATTCCAAAGCTTAGGTAAACCCCATAGAAATCCATGACAAATCCAAGCCTAATCACCAAGGATACCTCCTTCAAAGGGGAAGGCTCTAACAAGTCAGAAACTAACATGATTCTGAATGGATCTTCTAGCTCCTTCAGGTCTGTAAGCTATCAACCTATAGTAAACATTTCTTACTATTATGGTAATTGGTGGTTGGATTCTGGAGCAAATTTCATGTTTCTTTTGATCGCTCTAGTTTTTCAAACTATCAAGAATCGGGTGGAGGAGGGGTGACCCTAGGAGATGGCTCAACGGCACAGATTGTAGGAAGAGGAAGAATATACCTGAAGATGACATCGAAAAAAATTCTACCTCTCCATGATGTACTTTATGTGCCGTCGGTTAGGAGGAACCTAGTTAGTAGATCTCTACTTGTTGCCTCAGGATACAAGATTGTAATGGAGGCCAATAAAGTATTTTTCTCTAAAAATGATTTGTTTGTGGGGAAAAGGATTTGTGAAAGATGGACTCTTTATTTTGAGCACAATGAATAAATTTTCAAATCCTTCTTTTGTTGCAAAGTTGAATCCTCAAATGTTTGGCATGGCAGATTAGGTCATGTAAATTTAGGATCCATTAAAAGAATGATGAATTTAGATTTTATCCCTAAAACTCATATAGATGATAAATACAAATGTGAGATTTGTGTTCAAGCCAAACACACTAGATTATCTTTCAAATCTGTCCATAAAGATTCTGAACTCCTATAACTTATCCATAGTGATATTTGTGATTCCAATAGGGTTTTAACCCGAGGAGGTAGAAAATACTTTATCACCTTTATTAATGATCATTAAAAATATTGTTATATCTATCTCTTTATGACCAAAGATGAAGTTCTAGACAGATTCAAGGTCTATAAATCTGAAGCTGAGAACCAGTTAGATAGAAAGATTAAGATCCTTAGATCAGATCGTGGTGGAGAGTATATCTCAAGTGACATGACTAACTTCTGTGAAGAGCATAGAATTATTCATGAGGCTACCGCTCCTTATTTACCACAGTCCAACAGAGTTGCTAAAAGGAAGAACCGCACTCTGTTAGACACGGTTAATGCCATGCTTCTCAGTTCAGGTGCCCCTGATAATCTTTAGGAAGAAGCCTTATTGTCAGCCTGTTATATCCTTAATAGGATACCCAGTAAGACTAATGATAAAAACCCATATGAGTTATGGAAAGGTCGAACCCCTAGGATTAATTACCTCAAAGTTTGGGGATTTCTAGCTAAGGTAGGAATTCCTGAACCCAAAATGAGGAAGATAGGACCTAAGACTGTAGATGCTGTGTTCATAGGATATGCCCTAGATAGCAATGCCAATAGATTTCTTGTAACTCATTCTGAAGTAAATAAAATCTCTAATAACACAATTATAGAAGCTAGTGATGTAGTTTACTTTGAGAATATATTTTCCTTCAAGGATAGAACCCCTTCATCTTCCTCTAATCCTTCTCTTACTCCATCTACTAGTTCTCATGATCAAATACCTAGTTCTCTACCTAAACAATTTATAGAACTTGGAAGGAGTAAAAAAGAAATGATTGAAAATAATTTAGGAGAAGGATTCTTCATATTTTTTGATAGAGGGTGATCCCTCAACTTATGAAAAAGTCATATCCTCTCATGATGCTCCTTTTTAGAAAGAAGCTATTAACAATGAGTATAACTCCATTATGGAGAACAATACTTGGTTTTTAACAGACCTTCCTTTAGGTAGCAAACTCATAGGTTGTAAGTGGATCTTTAAAAAGAAACTTAGAGCCGATGATATCATAGAAAAATATAAGGCTAGATTAGTAGCCAAAGGTTTTACCCAGAAAAAGAAATTATATTACTTTGATACCTATTCTCCTGTTGCTAAATTTTTTTCTATTAGAACCCTCCTAGCCTTAGCTTCCATTCATGACTTGCTGATCCATCAAATGGATGTAAAGACATCATTTCTAAATGGAGATTTAGAGAAAAAAATATATATGGAGGAACCTGAAGGTTTTATTGCTAAAGGCCAAAAAAACAAGGTTTATAGATTAGTAAAATCTCTTTATGGCCTAAAGCAAGCTCCCAAGCAATGACACAACAAATTTAACAAAGTCATTATAGAATTTGATTTTGTGCCAAATGAATATGATAAATGTTTGTATTCTAAAAATACAAATGAAAGTTGTGTCATCTTATGCTTGTATGTTGATGATATACTTATTTTAGGATTTTTACTAGAATTGATAAATAACACTAAAAATTATTTATCTAACCAGTTTGACATGAAAGACCTAGGTGAAGCAAACCTGTTCCTAGAAATGCAAGTGTCCAAATGAAAAGAGGGTTATACTCTATCTTTAGCAAATTCAATTGAGAAAATGCTAAGAAAGGTTGAGTATTTTGACAAAAAACCTGCTCTTACTCCTTATGATAGTAATGCTGTTCTCAAAAAGAATGAAGGAACACCCATAGAACAACATAGATATTCACAAATGATTGGGTCCCTTATGTACATAACAAATAGGACCAGACCTGATATTGCATTTGTTATTGGGAGACTAAGCATATATACTAGTAACCCAAACCAATCTTATTCGACTGCATTATACAGAGTATTTAGATATCTTAAGGGTACTCTAGATTATAAACTTTATTATACTAGACACCCTGATATTATAGAAGGTTACTCCGATACAAATTGGGTAACTGATTCACATGATATAAAATCCACAACTGGATATGTTTTTATCCTGGCAGGAGCTGCGATCTCCTGGGGTTCATGTAAACAAACTATCATAGCCAGAAGCACAATAGACTCTGAAATGATAGCTTTGGACACTACCTGTACAGAAGCCGAATGACTCAAAAATCATATTATGCACATACCTGTTTCTGTTCATCCTGTTCTTGCAATTTCTATAAACTGTGATAATAAGTCTATTATTGAACTATTAAAGCATGACTCTGTGAATGCTAAGATGAACAGGCACCTGCAGCTGTGTTTCAAGTCAATAAAGAGCCTATTGGACAAATATGTGGTTCTTGACTATATAAAGTCAGAAAAGAACCTTGTAGACCACTTGACGAAGGGTCTGTCAAGGACATTGATCCTAGAATCATCGAGGGGATGGGGTTAAGCCCATAGTATAGTCACCAGCAATGGCAACCCAACCGAATCTGACTGGAGATCCCAAGAAGCCGGTTCAATGGGTAGAAACAAGCAGGACTAGGTGACTATTATGGAACACTGACCTGAGATTAAATTCTTTTTAAAATAAAAGCCCATGAGGCTGTACATGTGTACATTAATACCCCATCCCTATGGTGACAGTGTTCCTTTTGTGATATGGATAGGGTGAGTTTAAACTCTTAATTAGTTCAAGCATGATATGTCAAAATATGATGCTTGATAGATAAACTCTCTCCTTCCTGGTCTAAAGTAGCAAAGGACCTACTACATCTACAAGGATCTATTACATACCCTCAAGCTCTACAGAGAATTAGAACAGAAGAGCAATATAGGTCCAAGACCAAAGCTAGGTCAAATGCCACTGCTAGGGTAAACCTTGTAGAAAGCCATGTAAAACCTAAGTCAAACAACCATCTCAAATCTAAGAAAAACTCCTTCAAAAAGAAGCAGAGTTTTCAACCTCTTTAACAAAATCATCATCACCAAAACCATCACCACCAAAACCCTCAACCCTAAAAACCTAGAAACTTTGGTCAAACTCAGGATCAAAGAAGATTTTGTTTTGTGTGTGGTAGAACCAACCATACAGCCATCAACTGCTTCCAAAGGAAGAAAGAACATATCCAGAACTCCTTCAAGGGAAAAGGCAAGCCAGAGGCTAACATGATTCTGAATGGGTCTTCCAGCTCCTTCAGGTCTGTAAGCTTTCAACCTGTAGTAAACCTGTCTTTCCATTCTGATGATTGGTGGTTGGATTTTGGAGCTAATATTCACGTTTCATTTGATCGCTCATGTTTTTCAACCTATCAGGAATCAGGTGAAGGAGGCGTGACTCTAGGAGATGGTTCAACGGCACAAATTGTAGGAAGAGGAAGAATAGATCTGAAAATAACATCAGGAAAAATTCTACCTTTTCATGGTGTGCTTCATGTGCCATGTGTCAGAAGGAATCTTGTTAGTGGATCCTTTCTTGTAGCCTCAGGATACAAAATTGTAATGGAGGCCAATAAAGTAGTTTTTTCTAAGAATGATCTGTTTATTGGAAAAGGATTTGTGAAAGATGGACTTTTTGTTTTAAGTACTATGAATAAAAGTTCTAATCCTTCTTTTATTGCAAATGTTGAATCCTCAAATGTTTGGCATGGTAGACTAGGTCATGTGAACTTAGGATCTATTAAAAGAATGATGAACTTAGATCTCATCCCTAAGACTCCTATAGATGATGAAAACAAATGTGAGATTTGTGTTCAAGCCAAACATACTAGATTACCTTTCAAATCTGTCTATAGAGATTCTGTACTCCTAGAACTTATCCATAACGATGTTTGTGATTCCAATAGAGTCTTAACCCGAGGCGGTAGGAAATACTTTATTACTTTTATAGATGACCATTTAAAGTATTGTTACACCTACCTCCTTAAGCCAAAGATGAAGTTCTAGACAGATTCAAGGTCTATAAATCTGAAGCTGAGAACCAGTTGGATAGGAAGATTAAGATCCTTAGATCAGATCGTGGTGGAAAATATACCTCAAATGAAATGACTAACTTCTGTGAAGAGTACGAAATTATTCATGAGGTAACTGCTCCTTATTCACCACAATCCAATAGAGTTGCTGAAAGGAAGAATCGTACTCTTTTAGATATGGTCAATGCCATACTTCTCAGCTCAGGTGCCCCTGATAATCTTTGGGGAGAAGCCTTATTGTCAGCCTGTTATATTCTTAATAGGATACCCAGTAAGACTAATGACAAGACACCATATGAGTTATGGAAAGATCGAACCCCAAGGATTAATTACCTCAAAGTTTGGGGATGCCTAGCTAAGGTAGGAATTCCTGAACCCAAAAAGAGGAAGATAGGACCTAAGACTGTGGATGCTGTATTCATAGGATATGCCCTAGATAGTAATGCCAATAGATTTCTTGTAACCCATTCTGAAGTAAATAAAATCTCTAATAAAACAATTATTGAAGCTAGAGATGCAGTTTACTTTGAGAACATTTTTCTCTTCAAGGATAGAACCCCTTCATCTTCCTCTAATCCTTCTCTCATTCCTTCTACTAGTTCTCATGATCCAGTACCCAGTTCTTAACTTGAACAAGTCATAGAACCTAGAAGGAGTAAACGAGAAAGGATTGAAAAAAACTTAGGAGAAGAATTCTTCACATTTTTGATAGAGTGTGATCCCTCAACTTATGAAGAAGCCATATCCTCTCCTGATGCCTCTTTCTGGAAAGAAGCTATTAACAACGAGTACAACTCCATCATGGAGAACAATACTTGGTTTTTAGCAGACCATCTTTTAGGTAGCAAACCCATAGGTTGTAAGTAAATTTTCAAAAAGGAACTTAGAGCCGATGGAACCATAGAAAAATATAAGGCTAGATTAGTAGCCAAAGGTTTTACCCAGAAAAAAGGATTAGATTACTTTGATATCTAATCTCCTGTTGCTAGAATTTCTTCTATTAGAACCCTCATAGCCTTAGCTTCCAATTATGACTTACTGATGCATCAAATGGATGTAAAGACAACATTTCTAAATGGAGATTTAGAGAAAGAAATATATATGGAGCAACCTGAAGGTTTTATTGCTAAAGGCCAAGTCAACAAGGTTTATAGATTAGTAAAATCTCTTTATGGCCTAAAGCAAGCTCCCAAGCAATGGCACAACAAATTTGACAAAGTCATTATAGAATTTGGTTTTGTGCCAAATGAATATGATAAATGTTTGTATTCCAAAGATACAAATAAAAGTTGTGTTATCTTATGCTTGTATGTTGATAATATTCTTATTTTAGGATCTTCACTGGAATTGATAAATAATACTAAGAATTATTTATCTAACCAGTTTGATATAAAAGACCTAGGTGAGGCAAACCTAATCCTAGGAATGCAAGTGTCCAAATGCAAAGTCGATTATACTCTATCTTTAGCACATTCAATTGAAAAAATGCTAAGAAAGTTTGAGTATTTTGACAAGAAACATGCTCTTACCCCTTATGACAGTAATGTTGTTCTAAAAAAGAATGAAGGATCACCTATAGAATAACATAGATATTCACAAATGATTAGGTCCCTTATGTACATAACAAATAGGACCAGACCTGATATTGCATTTGCTATTAGGAGACTAAGCAGATACACTAGTAACCCAAAGCAATCTCATTGGACTGTATTAGACAGAGTATTTAGATATCTTATGGGTACTCTAGATTATAAACTTCATTATACTAGACACCCTGATATCATAGAAGGTTACTCCGATGCAAATTGGGTAACTAATTCACATGATATGAAATCCACTACTGGATATGTGTTTACCCTAGCAGGAGCTGCGATCTCCTGGGGATCATGTAAATAGACTATCATTGCCAGAAGTACTATAGACTCTGAGATGATAGCTTTAGATACTACCTGTACAGAAGACGAATGGCTCAGAAATCTTATTATGCACATACCTGTTTCTGTTCATCCTGTTCTTGCAATTTCTATAAACTGTGATAATAAGTCTGTTATTGAACTATTAAAGCATGACTCTATGATTGCTAAGATGAACAGGCACCTGCAGCTGCGCTTTAAGTCAATAAAGAGCCTATTGGGCAAATATGTGGTTCTTGACTATATAAAGTCAGAAAAGAACCTTGTAGACCACTTGACGAAGGGTTTGTCAAGGACATTGATCCTAGAATCTTCGAGGGGGATGGGATTAAGCCCATAGTATAGTCACCAGCAGTGGCAACCCAACCGAATCTGACTGGAGATCCCAAGAAGCCGGTTCAATGGGTAGGAACAAGCTGGACTAGATGACTATTATGGAACACTGACCTGAGATTAAATTCTCTTTAAAATAAAAGCCCATGAGGCTGTACATGTGTACATTAATACCCCATCCCTATGGTGACAGTGTTCCTTTTGTGATATGGATAGGGTGAGTTTAAACTCTTAATTAGTTCAAGCATGATATGCAAGCACTACTAAAATACAAGGTTTTAGCGACGGCCCGTATCCGTCGAAAATCCGTCGGTAATTCCCATTACCGACGTATTTTCGACGGATACAGGCTGAAAAAATCCGTCGGGAATAACCTCGTCGCTAAAACTAGTTCGTCGCTAGTCCGCCGCTCTGCGACTAATTAGCGACGGATTTCCGTTGGCAAAATAAAAACTTTTAGCGATGGCTAACCGACGGCTTCCCGTCAACTACGACAGTTTAAATTTTTAATATATTCATAAAATTAGCGACGAAAAAGTTGTCGCTAAATCGTCGCTAACTGTGTATCCGAGGTTTTCTGATACGCAATATTCGTCGCTCAAAGTGTCGCCATCTTCGTCGGATTAGCAGCGGAAGAGCGATGGATAATACGTCGCCACCCTTCTGGAAATCTTACATATATTCCAGAATATGAGCGAGGGAACGTCCGTCGCTCTTCCGTCGCGTAATTTTTCCAGAAATAGGCCGACGGACAATCCGTCAGGAAACCGTCGCTGGCTGCAAATGTCAGTCGGTAACCCGTCGGTAATCCGTCGCTACCTGCAAAAGTCCGTCGGTAAGCCGTCGATAATCCGTCGCTAACTAAAATATTTTTGAAAAAAATTGCAGGAAAAAGACTATTCCCTGCAATATAACATATTCAGCATCCACCATACACAAATATAACATATCCGACATCCAATATATCCAACAAATATCCATATTGCCAACACAATATCTCCAAACATCCAATATATCACAACATATACAAAAAATATCCAACATAATGACCAACAAAATATCCAACATAATATCCAACACACTATCCCAACATACATAGCAAAATATCCAAACATAAACAACCCAATACAAATACGAAGGCTCAATCTGGTTGCGTTGAGACATGTACCATTCTATCAGCCACTTTATAAAATATCCAAACATAAACAATCCAACACAATGCCTCAGAAAAGACCGCAAGTCAGACGATGAATCCTCACAGCCAGGGATCATAGTTGCGTTGAGGCATGTACCATTCTATCAGCCACTTTGCATACGAAGGCTCAATCTGGTTGAGGTCTTCTGTAGGGACAGGAGGGTCGGTCCCGATACTACTACTCTCTGGCGATGGCTCCTCCTTAACTTCAACCTTGGGAGCAATCTCTTCCCTGATGGTCATCGGTTCTTCCTTGACCTCGACCTTTGGTAACACCTCCTCCTTAATAGTCACCGGCTCTTGTTTGACGATGGAGACTTCCTCCGTATCGACCTCCAAGGGTTCCTTGCCTCGGCCCCTTCCTCGGGTAGCAGCACCACCTCGGGGAGTCTTGGGAGCTATCTCTCTGACAACAGAAATTTTGATATAGGGTAAAATTTTTACTCAAATTATAAATAAATAAGAAGTTTATCAAAATTTTCAGCCACATATGATATCCACATCGGGGAGTCTTGGGAGCCTTCTCCTCTCCTCCACCATGGCTCTGGACCCATCTGCTCCTCCCTACTTTCCTTCTTCTTATTTGACTCTCTCAGCCACATATGTTATCCTGCTCAAGTGTAGAGTCGGAGGATAATAAGTGGGCAGGAAGAGGAGGGGGAACCAGCACAGCCGACGGCATGACCTGGAAGAAGTACAGAGGTTTTGCTGGAGGTGCTGGCGATTTTCCCAGGATGGTGTTGAGGAGCAAGTGTAGAGTCGCAGTCCCTGCCATAGGCCTAGCGCATCAAGTTAGTCAACAATTCATATGTACGTTCTATTCTTTATATTAATTTACTATAATTTAGAAAACAGGAAAATAGATATCAATATAGACTTTAGCAAACACTTACACGTTAGCAAACATGTTCTAGGCCGAGTTTGTTCGGCTACAGGAGGAGGCGGCTGCTGCTGCTGCTAGTGCGCAAGCAGAGGGAGGGACTGGTACTACCTCCCAGCCGCCTACAGTTTCATCGTCGGACGAGCTCTGGATGACCACCGTTGGCGGTCTTCAGAAGGGTACGTACTATGGTACGGGATCCTACGGCGCGTATTTGGCTTCAGAGTCATCCCGGGCCCCCTCTGTCAGTGCGCAGTCTCCGGCTTCGCAGGCGTCGTCACGAGCTGAGGATGTTCGTCGTCAGATCGAGGAGCTGCGTCACGAGTTATAGCAGCAGATTTCTGATGCGGTCGAGCGACGATCCGACCCTCCGATCGTCACCGAACGATTTGATGCGGTCGAGCGCAGTATACAGGAGCTGATGAGTCTGCATCAGGCTACAGATGCCAGCTTGCACACGTTCATCGAGTCTACGCAGCGCACAGAGCGTAGACAGGTCGAGCTGGAGGGATCGCAGAGGAGCATGTCTGCCTCACTCACTCAGGTTTCGGCTTCGTTTGAGGCGAGTACTGAGAGGGTGGTGAGTACCCTTGCTGTTTATGGTGAGCGACTGCGAGAGCTGGAGCAGATACGTCCTTCCGATCCATCGACGGCGCCGACTCCAGACATTGCACTGCCTCCTACTGCCCCTACGGTGCAGCTCACCCAGGAGCAGTATGACTCATTCTATCTTAGTTGCGCGGCAGGGGTCCGTAGTGATTTCATTGATTTTTTTATGACTTGTACATGTATTGGCCCTATGGGCAAATTGTTTATTGGTACACTTTCGTTTATACACTTGGTGGAAAACTTTTTATCTTTCATTTTTATTTGACTCTATTTGATGTTTGTGAGATGTGTGTCTGTGATATTTACTTTGCACTGCCTTCTATTTTTATTATGATATTTACTTTGTGATATCTACGACGGGGATGACAAATATACCTACGCTGGGTTATAAGCGATGATATGATATACAAAGGAGGTGCTGCCGAAATTTTAAAAAAATATAATGTATAACTTTGTGATGATGTGTGTCTGTGTTTACATTGAATGTGAAATGCAGTGTTCGGAACCATCGACAGTTTCGATTACTGTTGATGGTTCGAACATTGCACTTCACACACACTGTAAACACAGACACACAGCATAACAAAAAAACCAATTATATTTTTTTTAATTTTTTTATAATATCTGCGACGTATAGCGATGTTCCGCGACGGACAACGACGGAAAGGACACGTCGCTATACGTCGCTAACTAGTGACATAACGTCGCTAGACGTCGCTAAAATGCTGACGTGGGAAATGACAACCTGTCAGCGAACGTCGCTAAATTTGTCGCTAGGCGTCGCTAAAGTGCACACGTGGCTGCCATGCCATGTCAGCGTACATAAAGTTTATGGCGTCGCAAAGTGGTCGCTCTACGTCGCTATTTTGGCGACGTAACCTTACGTTGCTATCCGTCGCTAATTTTGCGACGTCTTGCGACAATGATCACGCCGTCGCAAACAGCGACGTCTTGCGACGAAATTGCCATCTGCGACATGCCTATACACGACACCCTATTTTTGTCGCTAAATACGTCGTAAAATTATTTTAGCGACGGATTTTCCTTATTTAGCGACGTATTTTGACGTCGCTAAAATGGGTTATTTTGTAGTAAATCATCCCGTTCGAACTATACTTCGGTCTCGTATACTCGTTCGCTATCGTCAGCATAAGGTTACTCAAGCACGCCTTGCGTTTGCTAACTTTTAGCATTAGTTTTCTCTCAACTCAAGTTCGTTGCGATTTGGCACAAAGGCCTTTACCTATCGATTCCGTTCAATCGAGTATTTGTACAAGCTTTAAAAATATTAGACTTATTGTATGGAACATCCCAAGGCACAACGAGAGAGAGCATACACTTCTTTTGTTTTGAAACGAGCATTCAAAACTGAGAGAATCGAAATAAAGTCCAAGGACGTAAAACCGTGCTCTGATACCAATCTGTCACGCCCCGCTCCCACAGGAGCGATCGTCCTCGCTAAGGCGTGATGCCGCACGGGCCTAGGTTACGCCCGTGCAAGGCTAAGTACAAAAACGGTCGATTTGAGCTAGGCCACAGAGTCGCACAGAGTGTCCCCATTTGCAGCGAAAAGTAAATGAACACAAATTAAAGCGAATTCAAAACTCTTTATTGACATTCAAGAAGTTTACAAGCGGCGCTAGGCCGAGATTACAAATCGTTCAAGCTCTCTCTCTGAAACATAAATGGCATGCCAAGTGGCTTACAACATGGAATGATTCATGGCGATGTTCCAATACATTATGTCCTGTATAGGGTGCTTCAGCTCCTTGCAACGCTCCAAGGCTCCAGAGTTGGCTCTGCGCCTTAGCACGTTCGAGGGAAGCTCCACATCCGATGACGTCTCCTGCGTCCTGCAAGCAGACTGTGGGGTTATCAGTACATTGTTATGCACTGGTGGGGAGGCTAGCTCGCCCACAATACTATCATTACCAAACACGTTCTATTTACTTTTGTGCATCGTCTATCATTCATTGTCTTTCTAATCTTGCCTTAGCATCAGTTTCATGGCTTATTTTATAACCTATCTCGTGTTGCCGAATTCAAGTGTCGCATGGAAATACATGCACGACTTATCCATACTTACCGTCCGGCCTTCCCTGTCCAAAGTAAACCAAGTTAGTCAACAATTCATATGTAATAACTTATCGTGATTTACGTAACATTTGCGTGTCCCTGCCACAGGCCTAGCGCATCGTAGACGTGTTTTCTAACTCATTTGCACGAAGTACTCTTTATCCTTTGGTTTGTTACATTTTCAAGCCTGTTCAGGAGGCGCCACATTCAGTTAACTTAGACTACTTTGATTTCAATGTAAGGACTTGTACGTAGATTGCCACCAGCAAGGTCCACATAATCTATATGCACCGGTCGCTGGCACCACAAGCCATTTTGGACATTTTCTCCGTTGGTAATTTCTCACCTATCATAGCGTGCAACTGGAACACCTTTATAGTCTTTTGAAACACCCCGCCCTTACGTCTCCTGGGTGGCCAAGCCCGCACCCAAGTAGCCCGTAAGCCTTTTGATCCCGTCTAGGCCGGCCGATCCCCCCTTTGATCATGCCGCGGAATCCCTTATGTCTCCCATCTCCCGTATACGACGGGATTGTCCATGACCATTTCGTATTGTTTGTCATCTTAACTTAACGGCTATCTTCGAGCCGTAGGCTAACCCTTAGCCATAATACGTTATCGACCAGGTTGGCGTCCGTGCAGCGCGGGTAGCGATCCCCGTTGCACGTGTCCCTCACACCTGTCGCTAACCCTTCTTTTCTTTCTCATCTTTCATTCACTCTTTTATTTCTTTCTTTCACTTGTTCGTACATTCATTCATTCTTCCCGTATTCATTCATTCATTCGTTGATTCTTTCATTCACTTATTCGTTCATTCATTCATTCATTCACTTATTCGTTCATTCATTCATTCATTATACAACTCCCTGTGCGGGAGTCGCCTTGGCGATCTATCGGTCCCGAAGTCTTCCAATGTTGCTATACTCTTTTCGGAACGACTATATCGATAGTCTTTCGTTTCTTTGTTGCAAACCGTTTATTGTTTCATTGTTGAATGCATAGGAAACTTGAATGTAAGCTTGTGCCTTAGCACGAGCGTAGAGCGCGGTACGAGAGTTCTCATATTTTCTATATTCTTTTCCATATTCTATACAAGCATACAAGATGGGATTATTCCCTTAGCAAGGTGCGTTGAGTCATTTATTAGCATGTGCGGTGTTATCGCCTAGCGATTCTAGCAATAGTGTCCGTATTGTTATGTATCTAGGCTAAGCAAAGACGGGTTCATCGGAGCCACCCACCTTAGGAATGTTCGCATCGGCCGAGCAATACCCCGAGCACGCCTTTGAAAGTCGAAGTCTGGATTCATCCTTGACGGGCCAATGCAAGCCTTGTATCGATTCTTCATCAGGTCGATGCCAACTCTTCGGGTCGACGGCTCGTTCGAGTCGTTGTACTTGCCGTTTGAATCGATGTTCCACTAGGGCAGAACAGGTCATTACAGCCGACGCCCGACAGCACCGTGGTTCCCTATCCGCCGTCGGCGCCCGACTACACCGCGGCTCCCTATCCGTCGACGGTGCCCGACAGAACCGGCGACTCCTACGCGCCTGCACCGATCCATAGGCGGCAGATCCAGCACCCCTTACGTGTCTGCGCCGATCCCTACACGCCCGTGTCGACCCCTGCGCGCCCGCACCGATCCACCGATCCGTCGATCCTCCACCGTACGCGCCAGCCTTACGGCCTGACCATACGCGGTATATCCCGCGACGATCCCGCGCCTGACCCCGCCACCAACCCCGTCCATTAGCGGAAGATTCGTCGAAGTTGTACAAATTTTTGTACACCCGACATCCGCTCGCCCCTACGTGCCAGATCCGGCGCCCCTGATCGCGTCCGTTTCGCCGTCGACCCCGTCCATCAGCGGCCGATTCGTCAGAGTTGTACAAAATTTTTGTACACCCGACATCCGCAATGGCATATGATGCTGCGTCCAGCTACTCCGTCGCAACTGGCGGTGGCGGTGCACACAACCTAAATTATCCTAATCCGAAGGATCCATATTTTTTGAGTTCTGCTGATCAACCAGGAAATATCATTACTCCTATTATTTTCCGTGGATCGAACTATGCTGAGTGGTCTCGGTCGATACGTCTCTCCCTGATCTCTAGGCAAAAGATCACTTTTCTGGAAGGTACCGAAGTCAAACCTGTTAATGATGGTAGTAAATTGCTTGATTGGAGATGCGTGCAAGCGCTATTGGTTCAATGGGTTCTTAATACCATTGATCCGTCTATGAAAAAATCTTTGCCGTACTTTGAGGAGGTTTATCCATTGTGAAACTTATTGGAGAAAAGATTTGTTGTTAGTAATGGCACTCGAAAGCAACAAATTAAGGTGGCTTTGGCCGAGTGCAAACAAACGGCATCGATGTTTGTGAAAACCTATTTTGGAAATTTGTAGTCGTTGTGGGATGAACAAGCTTCTTATTTTCCATTGCCTACTTGTACCTGTGGTGAACTTGCTGTAAAGCTACAGGCTATGAGAGATGAAGACCACTTTCAGGACTTTATGCATGGGTTGAATGCTGAGTTGTATGGCATACCCGATCTAATCTTCTGGCTCAGGATCCTCAGCCATGTTTAGATCGGGCATACAGGCAGTCCGTGAGGAGAAGGATATGCGAAAATCTCAGGTCCAATCCGCTACTAAGGAGGTGATGGCACTGGCTATCAAGTCTTCACCTCGTATTTCTACTACTTCTAATAGTAGAACCTCAGATTCCAGGGACAAATCAGGTATGATCTATACTTATTGCAAGAAAACAGGTCATAATGTTGCAACTTACTTTGCCAAGATTGGCTATCCAGAGTTGTGGGAGACTCGTCCTCGGCGTGAGGGCGGACGTGGTGCTGGTGGTAGCAGAGGCCCGGCACCACCGCAGAGACGTGATGGGGGACGTGGTACTAGTGGTACAGGGGTTGTTCATCATGTCACCGCTGCTGGTCATGGTGTTCCTGCTGGTCTTGCTGGAGTTCGGCGGCTATGATGCATGGAGGGTATCCTTCACCACTCTCAGGTGAACAATGGCAGAAACTGATGAGCTTGTTGGGTAACGACAATTCTTTCAACCCTGGTTCTTCAAACTCTGATCGTCTAATGGGTAAGAATTCTTTTGTCCCTTGGATATTCGATACTGGGGCTACTCTTCATGCGACCGGCTCTCGTGACTGTTTAGTTGATTACTTTAAGGGCCCTGTCTGTCCTGTAATTTTGCCTGATGGAAGCACTATTGAGACTGTTCTGAGAGGCAAAGTATTTTTGACTGCTTCGTTGGTGTTGAGGGATGTTCTTTATGTTCCGACATTAACTTGCAATTTGATTTCTGTCTCCCAATAGATTGGTGCCAGAAATTATGATATGTTATTTACTCATGATTTGTGTTTTGTTCAGGATCGAAGTACGAGGATGGTGATTGGAGCAGGTGAACAAAGGGGTGGACTTTACTTCTTGGGGAAGGTTCCAGCTTCTTTGGCTTCTGTGATCCTGGCATGCAAATAGAGTGATTCTGAGGTGTGGCATAGTAGACTGGGGCATCCTTCAGATAAAGTAATACAAACTTTACCTTTTCTTTCTGGTAGTAGTGTGTTTTCTCCTAAGGCTTGTGATATTTGTCATCAAGCTAAACAGACTTATGATGCCTTTTCTGATAGTAGTAGTCGTGCTTTGAGATGCTTTGAACTTATACACTGTGATCTGTGGGGACCATATCGTGTTCCGTCATCTAATGGGGCACGATATTTTTTGACTTTGGTGGATAATTTTTCTAGAGCTGCTTGGGTTATTTTGTTGACGGATAAGTATGTTGTTTATTCTATGTTTATTAAATTCATTGCTATGGTGAAGCGTCAGTTTGGGGCTGATATACGTCGTGTGCGGAGTGACAATGGCACTGAATTTAATTGTTTACGAGATTATTTTTCATCTCAAGGTATATTGTTCCAAACATCCTGTGTTGGGACACCTCAGCAGAATGGAAGGGTGGAAAGAAAACATCGACATATTTTAAATGTAGCCAGGGCATTGAGATTTCAGGGTTCTCTTTTCGTAGATTTTTGGGGGGAATGTGTTCTGGCTGCATGTTATTTGATAAATAGAACCCCTTCTAGTATCTTGCATTGTCACGACCGCACCCGGATATATGGGTACGAATACGTGGGCCCCGCCCAGCCTACGCTGCAGTATCGGCGGTAGAGCGCTGTCAAGTACCCTATACTAACTACAACATCTAAAGATCCATAACTAGAAATGTACTCATGTCACATCACGAAAACTAAGAAAGATAAGACAAGAAATAATAACAATATCACTAGAACAACTAGAATCTACAAGGATCATAAGACAGGAAAATAAAGAAGGAACAACAAGACTAACTAAGGATAACTACCAGGCAACTCACATAGAAGAATAGTGAGATCCACCTCAGCTAGCAACATCATGAAGTCCAATACTGAGGGCACAACTACTCCTAAAATTTTGTCAACATATCCAGTCAGGATGGAACGAGCACAAATCTCAAATAACAGTTCTAGTTAGACGATACTGAAAATATAGCAGTAAATAGAGAGAATATACAAGAAATCGCTAAATGTACATGTGAGTATCATGGCAAGGTAAGCTGTAAATCTAGAGCTAGAACAAGGCAAGTAAAACTGATCATGGCATGTACAAGAATCAAGAATCATCTATCTAGGTGTGTGAGTACTAGCAACAATACGTGGCCGGCTTGGAAACTTGCACAATAGTAACAGGCCTGGCTAACCATACGTGGGGTGTATGATCAATACTCACAATCAATAGGTGAACAATGGGTACACAATAGGCTTTGACCACATATCTACACTAATACTTCCCGTCTCCCGACTAGTATAGTGGATCCAACCATGACACATCATGACACGCGATTATCTGAGAGGGTAGCTAGCCTTCGCAGGAATCATGTCTATACAATGCACAAGGAACAAGAAAGACTTGCACAAGATATACCAAGGAAAGCGAGGAATAATATCTCATTACAGGATCCAGAGAAATACCAATCCGTGTGAACAATGTGTCAAGAGAACAAGGATATCTACACTAAATATAAGAAACATAAACGATATCATAAAATAGAAATATTATCAGAGAATGTACTCGCCTGAGATCTGGTAGAATATGTCAACTGAGTCCAAGAACAGTGCCTCGAGGACCTATAGGTGGAATACTGTATCAATATAAGGGTTTGAAAGTAAAATCAAGTCAAACTAGGTCAATCTAAGTCAATGGTTGACTTATAGTTGACTTTGGTCAACTGGTCAACTCTGGTCAATCCTAGGTCAACTCTAGGTCAAACTTGACTAACGTTGACTAACAGTTGACTTTGGGTCAACTGGTCAACTTCGGTCAAGTTCTAGATATTTCTAGGCCAAGTGTTGACTGATAATTGACTTTTGGTCAAAGCAGTCAAACTTGGTCAACCGAGGTCAAAACTAGCCTAAGCATACTATTTCTAAACATTACCAACCAAGATACCATATATCTTGGTCAAACAGGGTCAACTCTAATCTAAGAATTAAAATATCAAGTTGTACCTCGTTATTCGTACAACGAAACCTACGACACGCAAATCGAGATAAGATAATCAACTGTAAGGTTCATAATCTTATCACAATGATCCACATGATCATCTTGCCAATTTCAGCGATGTGAGATCACTGGAATCGACTGATCTCAGTTTCGTTGTATTAATTCTGAAATACAAACTTAATAAGAATTCGTTATAATAAAAGGTTAATACACAGAGAAATATCTACAAACATTGTCGAATGATGAAACAAACATCACCAACGTGTCCAGAATGGTCAAATTAGCTAGGATAGCCTATCCATAAGTCCAATTTGGATACAGGGGCAAAAAGGTAATTTTGGGTCAAAACGGTGTCCGTATCGAACCCGCTTTGCACCGAAAAATGTGCAAGAATACTAGTCTACCAAACCTAACAAATTATATGTCTACGAATCCAAAATGACGATACGAACCCAACGGTATATCCAGAATTGGATTCCGTTGACCCGATCTCAAATTGGTCCGTTGACCAGGACATTGAAATTTCGATTTGCACGAAAAAGCGTGTCGGAGCTAATGTCCTCAAAACTCAGCAAATTATACGTCAACGAGTCCAGAATGACGATATGAACTCATCGGTATATCCGAAATTGGATTTCGATGAGCCGAACTCAAAATGACCCGTTGACCAGAATATTGGTATCCGACTTGCATCGAAATGCGTGTCAGGACCAATGTCCACTAAAACCTAGCAAATTATATGTCAACGTGTCCAGAATGACGATACGAACTCAACGGTATATTCGGAATTGGATTCCGATGAGCCAGCGTCAAAAAGTTCCGTTGACCCGGACTGTGGGACCCACTTTGCACCGAAATGTGTACCAGGGCCCATGTCCTCCAAATATAACAAACTTTATATGAAAAAAAGCCAGAATGATGCCACGAGTCTACTGGCGGTGTCAGAAATTGAATTCGGAGTCCCGGGTTCAAAAATAGAATTTTACAAATTGGAATTTATGAATTCGGACGGCCAACTTTGGCATCAAATTCAACCAATCAAACAAGCTCACAATAAAATAAAATAGGAGTGGTAGGAAGAGGGTTATACCAGCTTCGCATAGGAACTAGTGGCACGCCAGACGGAGCTGTGATGGAGGAGATACGAACCGACGAAGTTGGCTCCGCAAAACTGTCCAAAAATAACACAATTTAAACGGTCAACTTGGTGGCCAGTTTTGATGTATCAAACGATAAAATTAATGGACAAAAATTAAGGAAAGTGAAGATGGATAAACCAAGATTGTGACGGAACGAATAAATCGTCGATCCAATGTTCAGATTTCTCGAAAAATGTGCGCGAAGTTGCTGCGACGAGTTGCCATTTCTGGATCTCGTTCGCGCGCGCGTCGACGGGATTCCGTGCAAAACGCACTAATTACCTATTTGGCACGTCGGAGAAGAAGGAGGTGGCCATGGGGGCCTGCCCGGGGGTTCGTCGGAGTCGCGTGCAGCTTGGGCCGGTCTCGCCGGCGGCGGCGGCGGCCGCTGCGGCGCACAGCGGCGCACGGGGTGCTGCTGCCTGCCTGCTACGGCTGCTGCTGTGTTGCTTGCTGCTGGTTGCTGCTGCTCTTGCCAGCCAGTGGCGACGACGGCACGGCCAGCCAGCGACGACGACGGCGGTGGCGCGGCCAGCTAGTGGCGATGGCGGTCGCGACAGCGGTTAATGGGTGATGAAGTGGTGGTGGTTAATGGTGGTTCGGCTGATGTTGATGAGGAGATGGTGAGGTGAGGATGATGATGAGAAGATGGTGATATTAATGAAGTAGAAGAAGAAGAAAGGAGGGGGTCGGCTAAGGCATGGGGGAAAGAGAGAGAGGGGGTGATGTGAGGGAGTGGGTGAGAGAGAGAATGAGATATATATTTAAAAGAGAGAGAGAGATATGTATATTTTTGTGTGTGAGTAATTTAAGGGAGGAGAGAGAGTGTGATATTCCCTCCCTAGAATTTAGGGCTGGCCATGTGAGAGGGGGGGTTTGTGTTGGCTGCTATGGAGAATGGAGGGTTGTGATGAGTCGGGGTAGATCAAAAGCTAGGATTAAAAATGGAGAATTAGATTATTCTTTAGGAAATTAAATCAAGGGGTTATCCATAAATAATTTAAAAAATATAGAGTAGGGATTTAATATTTTGTAGGAGAATTAGGGCGTGGGTGTCCATGATGGGGTAACATGAAGTTTGGGTTGGGTTCGGTTGAGCCGGGTCGGGTCAAAATCGGACATGGTACAATATTTGAATTAATATCGGTATTTATAATCATGGGTAAATAAGTAGTATATGGGGGCTCAAATAAATGGGACACAAGTGTCATGCGGGTAGTAGGCTTCGTGTTGGCCATGTCCATATTTGGGGTCGACTAGGTTGGGTCGATGTCGAGTCCCGAAATTAATTTGGAAGTCAGGTCACAAATTACGGTAGATAATTAATTGGCCTAAATTGACCCAAAAGTTGTGCGAAGCAAATGAAGCACAAGATGGTGTGTCTGAGTGGGACACGAAGGTCATGGGTGTAGGACGTCTCGAGTAGATCAGGCATGACAAGTTGGCTTCAAGAAAAAGACTAGTCTGGTGCTCCTAGATTAAAAGTCATGGAAACGTGCTTATGAGGATCAAGAAAAAGCATGGGAAATCAATTAATAATTAAATGGTCTAAATTGACCCAAACTTGCACGAAGCAAAAAGAGTACAAGGGAACAAGTTCGAGTGGGACACGATATATCAACATAAAGATAATCTCGTCTACTACAAACTTCAAGAAGAAAGTTTTCAGAGACTGGCATCCCTGATGCTCTAGAAATCCAAGTCACGGTAAAGAGCATTTAATGATCAAAATTAATTTAAATCAAAATGAATTATCGATAACAAATCATTTAAAAAATCAAAAATAAATCCCGAAAATTCAGGGGGCTTACATGCATTTTAAGTCTCCTTATGAAGTTTTATATGGTTCGGCTCATTCGTATGATCATCTACGTATTTTTGGTTGTCTGTGCTATGCGTATGATTTGAAATTCCAACATGATAAATTTGCTAGCAAAAGCAGAAAATGTATCTTTGTTGGGTATCCACTTGATAAAAAGGGATAGAAACTGTATGATTTGGAGACTGGTAAATTTTTTGTGTTCCGTGATGTTACTTTTTATGAAAAAGAATTTCCTGGGTGTGGCTCTGCTAGCAAGATGTCTTCTGCGACACGCCATACATCTGTTGAGGTGCCGGAAGACGATATAAAAGTTTTTAGGATGGTGTCGGCTATGGTTGCTGAGGCCGGAGGGGTTGATGGTAGCTCGACACCGAGTGGCGAGGATGCACAGGTAGATACAGAAGTATTGACAGGAGAGTTCGCTGGTGGTGATGCGGATACTACTAATGATACAGAGGATACAGTGTTGCCAGAGGTGCCCGACGTGGTAGTATTGGAAAAAAGAATGAGAAAGAAATCACAGCCAGTACGATTACAGAATTTTATGACGAATGTTGTTCGAAGTAAAAGTCCCCCCTTCACCATAATTCATCAGTTTCCGTCACTTCCTCAGGTACTTCGTATCCTCTAACACAATTTCTAAGTTATGACATATTTACTGCTGGACACAAAAATTTTCTTGCAGCTATCACTGCAGGTGTTGAGCCTACTTCATATCGCCAGGCCTCGTGAGATTCGGGCTGGCGCGCGGCTATGCAAACTGAAATACTGGCTCTGGAAGATAATGGAACATGGAGTCTTGTCGATTTGCCTTATGGGAAGAAAGCATTGGGAAGTAGATGGGTATACAAAATAAAGTATAAATCCGACGGCAGTGTTGAGCGCTTAAAGGCATGGCTGGTTGTGTTCGGTAATCATCAGGTCGAGGGGATCGACTATTCAGAGACATTTGTCCCGGTAGCTAAGATGCCTACAGTTCGAGCATTTTTGGCTGTTGCAGCTGTAAGAGGCTGAACTTTACACCAGATGGATGTGCATAATGCTTTTCTTCATGGCGATCTGACAGAAGAAGTGTATATGAAGTTGCCGCCAGATTTTTTGCATAGTGAACCTAACAAAGTGTGTCACCTGCGTAAGTCTCTATATGGATTGAAACAGGCACCACGTTATTGGTTTGCTAAGCTTACTGCTTTCCTGATATCTTATGGATTTATTCAATCTCATTCCGATTATTCCATTTTCTCTCTTTTTAAAGGAAAGGTAGATTTGCATGTTTTGATCTACGTGGATGATATGATTGTGTCTGGTAATGACTCAGGTGCTTTAGATGCTTTCAAAAAGTACCTTAGTTCTTGTTTTCACATGAAGGACCTTGGTGTGTTGAAGTACTTTCTTGGCATAGAGGTGGCTCGGAGTATAGAAGGCATTTTCTTGTGTCAAAGATAGTATGCTTTGGACATCATTTCAGAATACGGCTTGATGGGGTCTCGACCTGCTGGCTTTCCCATGGAGCCCAATCACAAGCTGGCAGAATCGACTAGCCCAAAGATGGCGGATGCAGAGCCTTATCAGAGGCTGGTTGGAAGGTTGATTTATCTATCATTTACTCGCCCTGACTTAGCCTATGCTGTGCATATCTTATCTCAATTCTTACAGGAGCCTCGACAAGATCATTGGCATGCTGCTTTGAGAGTTGTCAGATATCTCAAACATGCACCGGGACAGGATATTCTTTTGAAAGCTGATTGTGATCTTTGTCTTTCTGGTTGGTATGATTCCGACTGGGCCAGCTGTCCCTTGACTCGCCGCTCTGTTACAGGCTGGTTGGTGTTTCTTGGGGGGTCTCCTATTTCTTGGAAGACCAAGAAGCAACCAACTGTTTTCCGATCTTCCGCTGAAGCTGAATACTGATCTCTTGTTGCGCTTGTTTGTGAGTTGAAATGGTTGAAGGAGTTATTGGTGTGTTTAGGCGTTCGCCAGGAGTCTGTTATGTCGGTGTATTGTGACAGTCAGTCATCCCTGCACCTGGCTCAGAACCCGGTATTTCATGAGCCCAGTAAGCATATTGAGGTGGATTTGCATTTTGTTCGCGATGCTATTAGAGATGGCACCGTAATAGCCTCGCATTTTCTACTTCTACTCAACTGGCTGATATCTTCACTAAGCCCCTTGGAAAGCAAGTGTTTGATTATTTTCTTCCCAAGTTGGACATTTATGACTTGCATGCTCCAACTTGAGGGGGTGTGTTAGATTGTTAGATTATATTTGTAATGTAAATATGGCCCATAAGCCCAAATGTAGACACTATATATATTGTAACAAACCCTAGCATGAGAACAAGGCATTATTATTTCCTACACAGTGCCATTCGCGCTCGAGCTCCCTAATGTTCATTCCGGCGCCACCTCGCTGGCTCTCGATCCTCCGTGAGCAGATTCGCCGTCAAGCACAACCTAACGTCCCGGTTTGATGTTTGTGGCGTACGAACACGTATTTGTTAATATAAAAATTGTGTGTTATAGTTCTTTAATGTTTGTGATGTTCTGGATTATATTGATATTTTGTGTATGTGTTCAATATACTATAAATGAAATTTTTGTTATACAAAATTTAGCTTATCTTGACAGTTATAAAACGTCAACAAATATCTTAATTCTGCTATAAATCATTATTTGTTGACGTTTTTTAAACATCAAAAAAAAAATTCTTGATAATATCCGTCATCTAGGCCGAAGTCAAGAAATATTTTTTATCTAGCTACCTTGACTTTTAAAAAAAATATATTTTCTTGATAGCTAAAAACAATCAAGAAATATTTCTTAGTTGACGCTTTAGAACAGTCAAGAAAAACGAATCCATAAACCGCGAAAAAAAATGAAGACTTTTCTTGACCATGATCTAGTTGACGAATCCAGGACCGTCAAGAAAATCCTTAATTTCGACAAAAAAAAAGTCAAGAAAAGCATTTTTCTTGTAGTGCGCGCGCGCGCACACGCACACACACACACACACACACACACACACACACACACACACACACACACACATATATATATATATATATATATATATATGAAGCAATGGATAATTGTGACGAACTCGCCTCTACTGGGCTCGAACTCCTGACCACTTGGGCCGCATGCCTCTCTCTTAACCACTAGGCTAGAGGTCGTTTGCATTATATATATATATATATATATATATATATATATATATATATATATATATATATATATATATATATATATATTGTAGGAACGATATAGTAAAGCGTAATACTCTAGAGGGGGTGAATAGAGTTGGCAGCGGAATAATGCTAATTAAAAAATGTTAGCAACACAATCACAGTATATAATCACAGTTGAAATAATGTAAAGGCAGAGTTCAGAAAGCAAACGCAAAGACAGCGATGTATACTGGTATCCCTCTGTTGAGGACTAATCCAGTCGGTAGAACTCTTGCTACCAGTTGAATCCACTATAGGAAAAACCGCAAGTTTTCTTACGAAGTCCTTGCAACTTCTACAACGCGAGCTTTGATACGAAGAACTCGTCCAACTTCAAATGTGAAGAGGTATTCTTCAATCAAGCCTTCTGATTACAATCTCTCAGAAACTTCTAGACCGTACCGTACTGGCAAATCGACTAGAGGATTGTAACTGGCTTGGGATCTGAAAATGAAAGCTCTAGAAAACTCTTTGGAAGGCAGAAAGCTTTTTAGATAGAGAGAAGATTGAAAGTGAATGAGTGAATTGAAATGATCGAAATCCATCTCTATTTATAGGAATTCCAAAGGGAGAACTCTGTCAGAATTCGGGCAGAACTCGATGAGCAAATCTCGGTCAAATCCGCAACTGCAGGAGGACCAAGTTCCAGAGAATTCAAAAATCAAACGGCCACCAACCGAACTCTGGCGGAACTCTGGCCGAGTTCTGTCAGGGTTAGGTTAGGGTTTTAAAATAGATTTTTGTTGATTTTTGAAAAGTTTTTTGAAAACCTTTTTGTAAACATTTTGATAGGTCATTTTAAAATATTTTGAACTATTTTGGGGATAGCCTATTTGCCAGTACGACTCGGTGTACAACGTATTCCTAGACTCAAATAAAGTAAAAAATTACATTGCATAGGAAGTACAGACTCAAGTAGGCAAACAGAT
Organism: Iris pallida; assembly: GCA_029216955.1. Classification (NCBI taxonomy): domain Eukaryota; kingdom Viridiplantae; phylum Streptophyta; class Magnoliopsida; order Asparagales; family Iridaceae; genus Iris; species Iris pallida. The sequence goes on along the minus strand of JANAVB010043419.1, from coordinate 26,838,770 downwards.
CTTCAGTCTTGAACGGAGTGAATATCCAATCTTGCTTATGTCCAAGAAGCTGAGATGTCCCAACAAGCTTCGTATATCCAGACAGAGTTTTGATCAATTATTAAAATCAGCTTGACCATATGACTAATGGGCCAACAATCTCCCCTATTTTGATAATTGACAAACTATGAATGATATAACATTAAGCTTGTTCAAGCTTGTTCAAAAATATCAAAAAAAACTCAAAAAAATGTTAGATCTTTTTTAATTTTCTCCCCCTTTGTCACTTAGCAAAATAATTGCACAAGAGAAGGCTCCCCCGCATTAAATGCAGAAGACTCCCCCGCAATCAATGCATAAGTAACAAATAGCGAGAAAACAAATAAAAGAAATATAGTATAAGAATTAGAGATATAGCATCACAGGCATGTAATGTTTCTACAAATTATCATCACAGGCATGTATTGCTTCAAAAACATAAAAAAAAATCTCAGGCATGCTATTTCACAGGCAGTTTAAAATGGAAAAGCAGTATAAAGAGATAGTGCTTAAACAAAATGCTGAAATAAACTGAGATGTCATAAATGAAACATCATAAACATGTCCATGAAGATAAAAAGTACTGATAGCAAACTACAAAGTACTGATAAAAAGTAAATAATAAAAACTTGGAATATCGGAGCATTTCCAAGTATACAGTAGAATATCACTAATAATCAAATCAGATCTCATCATCACTATCCTCATCAATATCATCAGCAGCATGGCCAGCATGACCGGAAGTACCAGCACCAGAAGTACCAGTGCCAGTAGGATGAGTAGGGGCGCCAGCATAGAACTCACCAACGTAATCTCGAGGTGCACGATACCAGTCATAGGCGTTACCTGGCTGGAAGTAGGCATGAACAGCCTCATCCTCACAGCGGTAACCCGAAAAAGCTGGATCTCGAGGGATGGAACCGGCTGAATAACCAGTCTGAGCGAACCGAAGATCAGCCAAGGAGTTTGCCATCGCCTGATAACGGGTGACATCGCGGAACTCACGCTCGCGAGCCATGTCCGTCATTGAGACGTGCAAAGCTGAAATATGCTGATGTATGCCCTCAAAAGTCATGGCATACGGCTGATGTGGTGAAGATGGTGCAGTAGGAGGAGCAGGAGGTGGAGCTGAAGCAGTCCGGCTGCGACGAGAAAGCTGGAGTAACTTGGGCTCAGAGTCCTGAGTACAAGTCGATAGATCGATCTCGAATCGCTGAAAGATACGAGGGAGAATCATCGCGTAAGAGAGATTTTGATCTCTAGCACGACAACGTCCCATCATCTGAATAATAGTCTTAGGGGCGGAAAAAGGAATCCCCTTGATAAGATGGTACATGGCGGACAGCTCAAGCGAAGTCACATCATCCTTGGAAGTAGATTTTGGAAGAAGAGTAGAGTAGATGATGCGATGCAATTCGTAGTTAAACAAGTTCAGGTTGTTAGCCTTGAACTTTCCAGAACGTACTCTGTCAGGTGCACAGAGTTCCGTTTTGAAACTCGTGAGTGTAGTGCCTTCGGGGAAATCGAATTCCGTGATATCAACTAGCGGTTCACCTTAATTGGAAATACCAAGAATCTCCGCTAGGAGGACATCATTGAACTCAATGTCTATGCCTCCAACACGTGTGCTCACGTCAAAAGTGTTAACTAAGAGATTGCAATAGAACAATCTAATGGCATTAGTAGCTATTGGGAAGCACAGTTTAACAAGTAAGTGTAACCCTAATGCCTCAAATAAGTGACGATGATCAGGGAATACCGTCCATTTAACCGGAGCGCCGCTACATATGGATCGGGTGGAAAAGTCACCGTACCATAATAAAGCTTGATCGAGGGTTTGAAAGAAGAACCCATCGAAAGCGCCGTCGCTCTTTTGGACCGGCGAAAACAAAGAATCCGTGTGAGGATTCGAAGAGGACCCTTCCTCACTAGGAGTGGTCTTCTTCCTCTTAGACGGATTAAATCTAGGTGCTATTGAAATAAAAAGCACTAATTTGAAAGGTGGAGAGAGAGGGAGTTATACCTCACAAAAATTGGATATGTTGTAGAGAAGAACGATCTCTGTACGATTCCAAAATTTGGAAGGATTTTACCAAGTAGATAGGGAGCAATGGGTTGGTGAATACCTAGGGTTTGGAGGAGTTTCGGGCGGCTGGAGCTGCTGTTTGAAAGTTTGGAAGCAATGGAAGAGAAGAAGCTCTCGGGTTCTGTATATATATATATACACAGACATCCTTAATCGAACTCGGGCCGAATTCGGTCAGAGCTCTGGCCGAATTCGCCTAGGGTTCTTTCAGGTTGATTTTTGCTACTTCTTTTTCATTGATTCGTTGCAAATATTTAATTCAAAGATTAGTTATTTTAGTCTTCAAATAACATAATTAATAATATTTTATGAATTAAATGTCATTATACAGTGACTGTCTCAGATTAGCTGTAGGAGTACTGTCCCAGCTGGCGGAGGTTCACCGGGGAACTCTTAAGTACCGCTTCGCTTCAACCGTAGTTGTGGTGACAGACAGACTCTTTATTAGCTTGTCTCTAACACAGTTTTTGCATAATGATATATAATCATAAAATAAAATCAATTAATATTATTGACGTCCAAAATTCCCAATTCTCGACGTAAAATAATTGAAACGATCTTCCGCTAGAGGTTTAGTGAAGATGTCAGCTAATTGATTTTCAGTATCTATGTACACAAGGTTTATATCTCCATTTTGATGATGATCTCTAAGAAAATGATGTCTAATCTCGATATGTTTAGTACGAGAATGACATACAGGATTCTTAGTCAAATTAATGGTGCTCGTGTTATCACAGAAAATGGGAATATGTGTGAAAAATAAATCAAAGTCTTCTAGGGTTTGTTTCATCCACAAAATTTGAGCGCAACAACGTCCTGCGGCGATATACTCAGCTTCTGTTGTTGATAAGGCTACAGAATTTTGCTTTTTACTAAACCAAGAGACTAGAGCCTTGCCTAAGAAATGACATGTACCGCTAGTACTTTTTCTATCAACCTTGCATCCAGCAAAATCTGTATCCGAATAACCAATAAGGTCAAAGGATTTAGTTTTGGGATACCACAAGCCGACAGAAGAAGTGCCCTTAAGGTATCGGAAGATACGCTTAACTGCGGTCAGATGTGATTCCTTTGGGTTAGCTTGAAAACGTGCACACAGACAAACACTAAACATTATATCTGGACGACTAGCAGTTAAGTAAAGTAAACTACCAATCATACCTCGATACTTACGTGTGTCGACTGGCTTGCCTTGTTCGTCAGAATCAAGCTTTGTTGAAGTTGCCATCGGAGTGCCAATAGGTTTGACATTGTCCAAATCGAACTTCTTTAGAAAATCTTTTGTGTACTTGGCTTGATTAATGAACGTCCCATTGTCGGTTTGTTTGATTTGCAATCCGAGAAAGAACTTCAGCTCTCCCATCATGCTCATCTCAAACTCATTCTGCATACACTTAGAAAATTCTTGACAAAGAGATTCATCAGTGGATCCAAATATGATATCATCAACATAGATTTGAATTAAAAGCAGCTTGCCATTAAAAGATTTAATAAATAGTGTAGTGTCAACCTTTCCTTTTGAAAAACCGTTGTCAAGTAGAAAAGAGCTTAGACGGTCATACCAAGCACGAGGGGCTTGTTTCAAACCATATAAGGCTTTCTTCAACTTGAAAACATGGTCAGGATTTTGAAATCCGTGAAACCCGGAGATTGTGCTACAAAAACTTCTTCTTTTATAAAGCCATTTAGAAAAGCACTTTTTACATCCATTTGAAAAAGTTTGAAATCATGAAAACATGCAAATGCACATAACATTCGAATGGATTCTAATCTCGCAACTGGGGCATAAGTCTCATCGTAGTCGATACCCTCTTCTTGATTGTATCCTTAAGCTACGAGTCGAGCCTTGTTACGAGTTACTAAACCATCCTCATTTAGTTTGTTTCGGAATACCCAACGGGTGCCAATGACCGGATGATCAATAGGCTTGAGAACAAGTTCCCAAACTTGATTCCGTTCGAATTGGTTCAATTCCTCTTGCATGGCATCTATCCAGAAACTATCACTACATGCTTCATCAATAGATTTAGGTTCTAGCTGTGAAATAAATGCAACACTAGAAACAATATCTCTACTGGATGATCGAGTACTTACTCCTTTGGTAATGTCACCAATTACCAAATCTTGTGGATGATCAGCTGTGAATTTTAACCTCTTCGGTAGACTCTGTAGGTAGCTGGTTCCTGGATCTCCTCTAGGGGGTTCAGCTAGTACAGAGCTTGGTTCAGGTTCAGCTGATGTTGAACTTGATGTAGGCAGATCTTCATCACTATCATCGTGAGTCATTTGGTTCATTTCATCAAAAGTGACATTGATTGATTCTTCGATGATCATGGTACGTTTGTTGAAGACTCTGTACCCTTTGCTCTTGGCCGCATAACCTAGAAATATACCTTCATCGGCCTTTTCGTCAAATTTTCCCAAGTTGTCTTTAGTATTAAGAATAAAGCACTTACAGCCAAAAATCTTAAAGTATGAAACTGAAGGAATTCTATCAAACCATAACTCAAATGGAGTCTTCTTCGATTTGGGTCGAATTAGAACTCTATTGAGCACAAAGCAAGCTGTATTGACAGCTTCAGCCCAGAAGTATTTGGGTAGGCTAAATTGATTTAACATCACTCTGGCCATTTCGGTTAGAGTTCTGTTCTTACGTTCCACAACTCCATTTTGTTGTGGAGTTCTAGGGCAGGAGAACTCATGTATGAAACCGTGTGTGTCACAAAATTGCTCGAAATCAGCATTCTCGAATTCGCCTCCATGATCGCTTCTAATTCGAGTGATCATGTAACCTTTTTCATTTTGTACTTTCTTGCAAAAGGTGACAAATTCGGATAATGCGTCATTCTTGCATGTCAAGAAATATACCCACATGTATCTAGAAAAATCATCTACAATAACAAATACATATAATTTACCTCCGAGGCTAGCAACTCTGCTAGGACCGAATAAATCTATGTGTAGCAATTGTAGAGGTCTAGTAGTATATACTGCGTTTACAGACTTGAATGTGGATCTGGTAGCCTTGTTCTTTTCATATTGGCTGCATACCGAATCCTTCTTGAATGTTATGTCTGGTAAATCGCGTACTATCTTCTTTGTGGATAATCTTAAAATTGTATCCATGTTTGCATGACCGAGTCTCATGTGCCATAGATGACTCTCATCACTTTTAGCCATTAAGCATCTACCTGAAATGTTAGCTTCTTCCAGCAGATAGAAAACATATATATTGTCTTCCCTGATTCCTTCAAAGATAGTACTACCAGTTGAGCTATCAACTATAGTACATTTGTCTTTGCCAAAGTTGATACCATAACCATGATCAGCTAGATGACTTATGCTGAGCAGATTATGTTTCAACTCGGTAACCAGACAGACATCTTTAATCACGGGATAGGGAGACTTACCTACATCACCGATACCAATAATATACCCTTTCAAATTATTACCGAAGGAAACATAACCTTCCTTCTTCTTCTTCGACAGTGTTGTAAATAGGGTAGCGTCACCGGTCATATGCCGTGAGCAACCGCTGTCGAGGATCCATTTGCTTCTAGCATGTGAAGGGTGTTCCACCTACAAAACAGTTTGCAGATGAAACCTTTGGTACCCATTTCTTGTAGGGTCCTGAATTGTTAGCTTTAGGTATCCAAGCATAAACATTTAAATCTACAAGCTTTCTCATTCTACATGCAGATGATATATGACCAATGAGGCCACAATAATGACATTGTGTATGTCGAGTGTTGAAAGCTGAGTGGTGTGCATGGTTGGTAGGTTTGGGTTTTCTAGTATAGAAGAATGCATACCTATGATCACGTTTGGGCTTAACCTTTTGGGGTAAAGGTTTATATGGTTTGGTCTGACAGTGTTTGGCTTGGGAATGTTCCGAATTCTCGGTAAGTGACACGTGTTAGGATAGGAAGCAGCATGCTCAGGCTGTTTTCCTAACCTAATTTCCAACCTTTTGGAAGTGTCTATAACTTAGTATAATCAGAAGTGAGTGATTCCATTCTGATTTGTGCAGATTGAAGACTTTTCTTTTCTCTAGAAAGATCTTCTCTCAATTGGTCTATAATCTTGTCTTTCTCTTCGGATGACTGTTTAGTCTCGTGTAATAAGAGCTTTATAGAGGAAAGCTCACCAGACTCACTAACATTAGCTCTAACCTCAGCTAGTAGATCGATAAGTCTTCCTATTTCTCCTTTGTACTCTTTGAGTACCTTCTTAGCGGTCTGATATTTACTACACAGTTTCCTGTAGTCAAGCATCAGGTCACTGAAGGCATCTCCTAATTGCTCAAAGGTGAAGTCATCATATGTTTCTACAGGTTCAGTAGGTACCTGATCGATTGCCATGAAGCAGATGTTTGCAGCGTCCTCTGAATGTTCATCTTCTGAGTCGCTAGCTTCACTCTCATGCCATATGCTGGTGTTGGCATATTTTCGAGACGTTGATCTTTTCAGGTTGCCTTTTTCATACCTGTTGTTCTTCTTGCTCGATGATGAGTTGATGGGACAGTCCTTCTTCATATGTCCCTTCTTCTTACAGCCATAGCAGCGCATCTTCTTGATACCAGTTGTTGCTGTTGTTCTCTTTGACTTTCTTCTCATGTCTCATGAATCTTTTGAACTTCCTTGCTAGGAGAGCTTGATCTTCAGCATCAGATCCACTGCTGTCTGAGTCATCTTCAGCAGCTTTTCTGTGCTGAGCCTTGAGGGCGATAGTCTTCTCCTTTGGAGCAGGCTCTTCAAAATCTTGTAGCTCCAGTTCATGAGTGAGTAGTTTACCCATGAGTACTTCAAGTGACATTGTGGTGAGGTCGTTTCCTTCAATGATAGCTGTAGCCTTTGGAATCCAGTTCTTGGTGAGAGCTCGCAGGAGTTTACGAATCTTTTCGTGGTTACTGTAATCTTTGCCTAAGGAGGACAAAGGGTTTACAATATCCAAGAACCTCTCGAACATTTGTGTGACTGTTTCATTTGGCTTCATTTTGAACGCCTCGTACTCTTGAGTAAGTCTGTTGACTTTTGACTCCTTGACTTGAGTCGTGCCTTCATGTGTAACTTCGAGAAGCTTCCACACACCATTTGTCGTTGTGCATGTAGATACCCTGTTAAATTCTGTTCTGTCTAAGGCACAAAAAAGAGCATTAATGGCACGTGCGTCAAGACTGGCCTTTTTCTTTTCTTCCTCTGTATAACTGCTTTGGGGTTTTTCAACCAAAACTCCCTCGACATTTATACGAGGTGGCTTCTGATAGCCATCAAGAACAATAGCCCATAAGTCAAAATCAAGAGATTTCAAGAAGAAACTCATCCGTGTTTTCCAATAAGTGTAGTTAGTACCATCAAACAGTGGGGGTCTGTTTGTGGCCTGATCTTCACTTGTGAATTTCATAGTAGCCATGTGATGTGCTGTGATCTAATAAATAATGAATAAATAATAGCACTGTTACCTCGCTTTACCTGTAACACCCGTTTTGATACCAATTGTAGGAACGATATAGTAAAGCGTAATACTCTAGAGGGAGGGTGAATAGAGTTGGCAGCGGAATAATGCTAATTAAAAAATGTTAGCAACACAATCACAGTATATAATCACAGTTGAAATAATGTAAAGGCAGAGTTCAGAAAGCAAACGCAAAGACAGCGATGTATACTGGTATCCCTCTGTTGAGGACTAATCCAGTCGGTAGAACTCTTGCTACCAGTTGAATCCACTATAGAAAAAACCGTAAGTTTTCTTACGAAGTCCTTGCAACTTCTACAACGCGAGCTTTGATACGAAGAACTCGTCCAACTTCAAATGTGAAGAGGTATTCTTCAATCAAGCCTTCTGATTACAATCTCTCAGAAACTTCTAGACCGTACCGCACTGACAAATCGACTAGAGGATTGTAACTGGCTTGGGATCTGAAAATGAAAGCTCTAGAAAACTCTTTGGAAGGCAGAAAGCTTTTTAGATAGAGAGAAGATTGAAAGTGAATGAGTGAATTGAAATGATCGAAATCCATCTCTATTTATAGGAATTCCAAAGGGAGAACTCTGTCAGAATTCGGGCAGAATTCGGGCAGAACTCGATGAGCAAATCTCGGTCAAATCCGCAACTGCAGGAGGACCAAGTTCCAGAGAATTCAAAAATCAAACGGCCACCAACCGAACTCTGGCCGAGTTCTGTCATATATATATATATATATATATATATATATAGGTGATCGAGATTCCCGCTCTTAACCACCCCTATACAAAAAAAATAGAACCAGAAATTTAAGCTGGGATGGGCTGGAGTAGACTAGGTTGAGCTACATGTGGGCCGGAGTCAAGAAAACAACATTCAAAAAACATAAGGAAAAAAAAAGGAAAATTTTTGGGGTGTGCTCAGCCCCTCGCATGGTTCCGCCTTTGTCCCTACATGTTGCTCTTATGCATACTCATATGTTTCCTGAAATAACAGTCATTAGATTGTATTTTATTTATCGTTCATATTAGATCAAAATCTCGCAAGAAATTAGATAGTTTAAGAATATAATCTAGACCGTCAACAAATACAACGGGGATACGTATTATATAATAGTTGTATCTTATGCAAGCGACAAGACAACCTTTATTTTCGCAATGGGATGCCCTTCGATAACGGGGAAAAATGGTCTAAATAAAAATTTAATAGTTAGTTAGGCTAGTTTTATGATTGCTTAATTATTATAGTTTTCTTGTTATTTAAAATTTAATAGTTAGTTAGGCATATGGATATATATATCTCAATATATATATATATATATATATATATATATATATATATATATATATATATATATATATATATATATATATATATATATATATATATCAAATAATAAATAAAAAAAATTACAACTGCTTATGTTAAACAAATCAAATCCCATAAGTTTTTGAAACCATGAGCAAAATCTGTTTGAGTAACAACTTATCCTTCTCCTATGAAAGATTAGTTAAATTTAAGGACAACTTATGAACCGTGGATCGCTTTCGATAGTTACTTCTACTTTTGCTTTTTAAAACAAACTTGATTATTTTGACATGAATTGATAGAAATTAGAATCTCCACTAGAATCTAATTTTTTCTCCCGGATCATTCGGATCTGAATCTCCATAATCTATTAAAGATTCCCGACTCTTAACCCAACAAAAACCAAAATTCCATCTATTTCCACAAAAACCCCTCCAAAATGTAAACCGTCCGTTCAAGTCCCCCTACAACACAACACATGGATCCACTCCTCCCGTCGCTGCCCCCTCCTTTCTCCATTCTTCTTCGTCCACAGAATACTCTCTCTCCAAATGAATGCTATTCGTACTGTCAAATTGTCCTTTCAATACATCTCTTCTTATGTTACAGTTGACGTGACATATTAAATAATATTATGTATCATCTGACATGGCCGATGACATATTAAATTTTAACCCAAAAAATTAATTATCCAATTTTGTCCATATTAATTTAATATTAATATTAATTAATATTAATGTTAATTTAATATTAATTGATATTAATATTAATTAATATTAATGTTGATTTTAATATTAATATTAATATTAATATTATTGTTAATGTTAACGTTAATATTAATTTTAATGTTAATGTTAACATTAATTTTAATGTTAATTTTATGTTAATGTTAATTTTATGTTAATGTTAATTTTAATTTTAATTTTAAAATTTGTCATCTCAGCTGCCATATCAACATGCCAAGTCAGCTATCACGTAAGGAGGGACGGTTTGGAGGTACAATTTGGAGGGACAAATAGTATTATTCTAAAAAATAATAATTTGTTGTTACCGAACAGTCTGATTATTTTTTAAATATAATAATAATAACAATAACAATAACATCACCATGAAAACATCACCATGATGATTATTATTATTATTATTATTATTAGGAGGATAATAATAATCATCTTGGTGATGTTATTTCCCCGTCCAGGAAATTCATAGCAAATTGTGTTGAATGGAATCGGATCCATAAACTTTTGCTTGATAGGTAGATTTTTTTTTTCCCTCCGCCTGGCCTTGCTTTTTGGTGTCTGCGTACACGAGCAAACTCGGGAACATAAAGCTATCTGCAACTTGCAAAGCATCTGCAGCTCACATAATACGCTATAGAGAACGACGCTTCAGCGGTTGTCCGAATTCTTGAGGGTGAAAAAGCTCTAATTTCTTGAAGAATATATGATTTGGTCCAACCACTCATACAAGAATACTCTGATGCTCATCCACTGAACATCATCTTCATGGGAAGAAATGCTAAGATGGTAGCGGATACCCTTGCCAAAAAGTCTCTTAATAGCAATTTATGTAAATTCTTTCAGTTTCTGCCATCTTTGTACGTATCTTCTATTATGTGGCATATGATATGGTTGCTGACATGAGAGCTGATATAACAAAATTTAACATTAAAATTAAAATTTAAAATTAATATTAACATTAAATTAACATAATAATTAATATTAAAATTAACTTTAACATTAAAATTAACCTTAATATTAATATTAACATTAATATTAATAAATTAAAATTAAAATTAAAATTAAAATTAACGTTAAAATTAAAAAAATGGGTAATTAATTTTTTTGATTAAAATTTATCATGACAGTGATTATGTCAGATATCACATAATGGAATATGGTATCATCCAAAATATTAGAAGGTTATTAATGAAATATGTTTACTCTCTAAAAAAAAAGTTAATTGAGATGAACATAAAATTTGGCAAAGTTCTAGGAAAGAACTAAGTTCGTACCTTACAAAGATGTTAGGAGGGCAATATATAGTCCTTTATCGATAAACCTAGCTAGCTAGATTATTTTCGTATTTATCAAGTGATGTTGATTATGATGATGCAATTTTATCAAATACAATCAACTAATTCTTCATGAGTCATGACAAATGGTATAGCCGAATTCATGATATCTGTACATGGTTAATAGGATCGGTAGCTGACTGCAGGATTTATCTGCATATTTTGCGGATATTTGATTGTATCTCCAAATTTGAGTGGCGATGACCTGAAAAAAATTGTACGTCATGGTGCTATTTCGGCCGGGCGGCCCGGTACTCGGCTCGGGTCCGGTCCGGTCAAATCCGATCTGGATCGGCCTGAACCCAGTCAACGACTTGGACCGTCCAACCCGTCCACATTTCGGCCCGGACTGGGTTGTGCTCCCGGACCTGATAGCCGGACCGGCCCGGCCTAGTTTGACCGCGGGTCAGGACCGGTCAAATCCGTCAAGCCCGACGGGGACGACCCGGCCCGGTTCGGCCGGTTTGATTTTTTTTTTTTCATTTTGATTTTTAAACCATTGGATGCCAAATGACCATTTTATCCCATTTTACTTGTTATTTTTAGACCGTTGGAAAGATATTTTGGTCATTTTGCTGAAAATGACCAAAAATACTCCTTTTTTGGGAATAAAAACTCCTTTTTGGGGGATAAAATAGGTTATTTTTCACCCATTTACCAAAAAAAAAAAACTTTATAAATAGGCCATAAATCTTCAAACCTAATCACACCAAAATTTATTTTCTCTTACAATTTTTACAAGCAAACTCATGTGAAGAGAAGATTTATATCATGGATAATGATCAACTACCATAGCAACCGCAAGATCAACAACCGCAACTTGCACCGCTACCCATACCGCAACCTTGACACGCACCGTAAAAAGAGTTTAAATCAAATTTGAAATTTTGGCATCATTTTAGCAGAGTTTACAATGAACGTGCATGTGACGGTACCAAAAGAAGATACTCTACTAAATTTCTTGTTGTATGTTTGCATTGTAGGAAACGATTAAAATGGGACCATATCCATGGTAGGAAAGTTACGCAGACATTTAAAATCATGTATCAACATCTAGTAATCTTGTATGAGTCATTAATCGCAGTTTAAGTACTGATAATCTTGTATGAGTTTTAATTTGTAATCTTGTATTAGTCATTAATCGCAGTTTATGTACTAGTAATCTTCTATGAGTCTTTTTAAATTATACAAATCTTGTATTAGTCATTCAATTATCTTGACATTACTCATTAACTTTTACTTTCTAATTTTTTTGCAAAAAATCTTGTAATGTTGTACATCAACTTTTACTTTCTAATTTGTATTTTTTAAAAAACCTAAATGGTAGAAAGTAAAATAAATTTTTTTTTTGAAAAAAGTATTCTTGTAATGTTGTACAATAACTTTTACTTTATAAGTTGTATTTCTTTTAAACGTAAATGACAGAATGTAAAAGATTTTTTTTCTTTTTTGGCTTTTTCTTCCAAAATCGGGCTGGCACGGTCCAACAGTGAACCGGTTCGGCCTAGGCCCGGTTCAGTCCGGCCAGACCAAATCGGGCCACGGGTCCAGGCTAGGTCTAGCTTTCTGCCTTCCGATTTAGCCCGGCTTGGTCCGCATGTTCGACCGATCTGAGCTCGGGCCGACCCAGTTCAGTCCACACCTTGAAGCATACGTGGAGGTCCGAGTCCAAATGGACTATTGGTGCGTACCCCTAAGGACCATAGATGAGTTTGAATATACGCCTATGGACATAGACCTCACTATATATCATCAAATCAGAATAAAAAATTACAACCGATTATCATAAACAATTAAAATTCCGTAAGTTATTTGGAACCATGACCAAAATTTGCTTAAGTAAAAGCCCTTTTTCAAATATTAGTTAAACTTAAGGATGACAGTCTAGGGTTAAGCCAAACAGGACTTCGAATTTGGATGATTCCTTTCTGCTTAAGGCAACTCCAGGTTCAGCATGACCCCAATAGAGGTTGATCGGAGTCGCAGGTGATTCTCTAGGATCCACAACAAAGGCTAGGAACAACCAAAATTAATTTCAGATAGGACAACCCGATCTCCTAAGCCGGCCCTGAACATAAGGACAACTTTATGAGTTATTTTTACTTGAAAATTTTTGACTTATCCCCCACTTGATTTACCCTAATTCAAGGTGCACCTCACAGTTTTGCAAAAAATGTATAGTACCTTCCACTTTGGACGGTTTCCGTCAATTTTTTTTAAAAACCAAAATACCCTTGTCGTCTTCCTCTTTCCTCTCACCCTCTCATCCAGGGGCGGATCCAAGAGGTAGCCGGGGTGGGCTGGAGCCCACCCCAATTTTTTTTTCTATATAATTTTTTTTTGATTTTTTTTTGTATAGATTTATCTACTTCTAGCCCACCCAAAAATTTGGTAGCCCACTCCAGTTATAGTTTCTGGATCCGCCCCTGCTCTCACCCCCCCCCCCCCCCTCCCCCCCACGCGGCCAACGCCCCCGCTCACCTCCCCCCCCCCCTCCCCGCCTCTGCTCCCCCGCCACCTCCGCTCCCCCGCCACCGCCTCCGCCTCCGTTCCCCCCCTCCCCGCCTCCGACGGCAGTAGCAGCCGCGACGGAGGTGGGGAGGGACGGTGGCCGCGACGGAAGCAACGAAGGTGGGGAGAGGAGAGAGGGGGGGGGGGAAGGGAGCGGGGGCGTAGGCCGCGAGGGGAGGGGGGGGGGGGGAGTGGATGAGAGGAAAGAGGAAAGAAGTAAGGGACATTTTGGTCCAAAAATATTTTTTTTGACGAATTCCGTCCGTCCCCGTGGGGAGTACTGTACATTTTTGTAAATTTGTGGGAGTGCACCTTAAATTTAGGTAAATAAAGTGAGGGGTAAGTAATTTTTTTTTTTTTTACTTTTGATTTTTTTTTAAAACTAACTTGTTTGACAAAAGATAAGAGAACAAAAACTACCGGATAGAAACATTTCTGACAAAAGTAAAAATATAGTGATTAAATTGAATTTTTTTAACATATATATATATATATATATATATATATATATATATATATATATATATATATATATATATATATATATATATATATATATAAAGAGTTGGGAATCTTGAATAGATTATGGAGATTCAGGATTGATGATCCGAAAAGTTTAGATTCTGGCGTAGATTCTAATTTAATCATATTTTTTTTAATTTTTTCTTGACTTATTATGTTTTAAAAAAATGATATATATATATATATATATATATATATATATATATATATATATATATATATATTGTTATTGCCGGGGCACAATTTTTCGATGGAAACTGAGAAGATGAAAAAATTATAAAAACAATGTTCCAGCGCAACACTTCTAGGAAGGTTGCGCGAGTATAACAAAGATCTAAAAAGATCTCGTTATAAGTATTACGAGAATCTAAAAAGATGACAGGCGAAATGTGGAAGATGGCCTGCTGGGGTGAATAATCACCGTTGCTCAAAGCTTTATTCGCCCTACACGAACAGCTTCCAGGAACCAGCAAGTTCGTCGGAGAACTTGGAACACTCCTGCTCTTCTGACTCCTCGGATGGACACGAACTCCCGTGCAAAAGCAGCGCTGGTGCGGCGCCTTTCCTCTCTCTCTCGAAGGCTGCTGGAAGATCAGAACTGTGCTAAAGAACACGTCTGAAATCTCTGTTTACTTGTGTTAAAGAACACTTCGTAAACTTTCTGTGGTGGCTTCTCTTTTTCTTATGTATATCCTCAACCTTGAGAGAGAGAGAGGATGCCTTATATAGGCCCTGCAGCAACTGTTCGGTTGCCACAAAGTAAGGGACGTGGTAATAACCATCCCGAACATGTAGCAACCGTCCAGAACATGCAAACGCACGTTCTGCTGCAAGTTGCACCAACTGCGCACACCCCGCGCTCCTTGCACTCTGCGTGACAGAGCACGTACTGAACTGCGCACACTGTGCGCACTGCGCACACGGAGCACGCAACGCTACTCAACGCAACCCAGTGCAACCCGTGCAACTCAGCGCAACCCAGCGCAACCCAGCGCAACCCAGCGCAACCTGAGCGCAATCTGGGCGCGCACCTGGGCAGCGCAATTGTAATGCCCCGCTTCGCATCGGTGCATTACGATGAGTCATTGACTCGAACAGTTGCGTTGACCCGAGGAGGTATCGATGCGAATCGATGCAAGTGTTACGTTGGCCAAAGGTAAGCTTTGAGTCGGTTGGAATCTATGAATCGAATCGATGCAAAAGATAAGTCCCGTTGAGCAAGTGCTGATTTTAGTTGATCTGGTGTACAGGCTATGCTTTTACGCTGGACGATAAGAGGTCGGCATTTTGTCTTATGCAATGAAGTGTCCGCAAAACCAAATCGTGGCCTTGCAGCGGATTGTGGCCTGGGCGCGATAGGCCAAATCAACCGAGTAGTTCAAAGGAATGGCTAAGTCCGGGAGTTAACTATACGACCAAGTTATGGAAGCGAGCCGCTTCAACTCAGCGAAACGGCAAGGCGTATCGGCTTAAGGTGGGCGGGTTTTTGACTCTCTCTCCGTATTCCTTCACGTCTAATAAAAGATGTCATTGTATGCATAAGATGTTATCGAGTGAGCGAGCGTGGCTCGGCGACGAAAGGTCTAAGTATGTGTTGAACATTAAGGTAGAACATTGAACAATCGAACAATTGAAGCGACGTGCATCAAGTGCACGGGTCGCGGTAGGGCAATGATGGTAGAACATTAAAAGATGATAATGAGATGTGCATCATGTGCACGGCTCCAAGAACATTGAACACTAGGCGTAGAACATGGATTACGGCGCTGAGCGTGCCCTCGGGCACTTATGCTACGAAAAGACTAAGTAACTACGGGACTAGGCTATGAGAATGACTTACGTATGGTACGCATTGAATATGAGTTTGAGATGACTAAGTCGTTGGCGTCGTGCATCAATATGGATGTGTTGGGGCATAACGCCGACGGAGCTCCCCATATGAATGGTGGATTATGTTTATGGCACGGGAAACCGTTTATGGATCGAGATTATGTTTATGCAACGGAGGATTTGGTTGGACGATATGACTTGTATGCTATGATACGTATTGCATGGTCAATGGACTCGGATGGCCCGTGCACGGGTGCGGCTTCCCTCGGACGGTTACGACCGGGGCACCGGGACCGTTCGGCCTAGGAGGGAATTATGTGTGGTATTTATGGTGCACAACATTCGGACGGATTGCGACCGTCCAGTGCTGTGATAAGCTATGATATTCGTAAGTTTGGGATCCTTCGGATACAGGGCTAGCAACCCGTATCGAAGTGATCGTAGGCTTACACATATGAGATGCCAAGTCCATTACGGAGCGAAACACCATGACCTTCATATAGATAGGACCAGTGGGCTGAGATGAGAGTTGGGTGCAAGCGCAGGGCCTGCGACCCTTATGCATTGTCTAAGTTTATGATCGGTTGGTTGCGTGAGTTTTATGAATTCTTATGCTAAGTGCTAACCATTACAGGCTAGGAAATATGGGACGGAAATGAGCACGATCACTATGTTTATGTCATATTATGTCTAAATGTATCTGCCGTAGGGACACGGTATTGGACACATCTATGATAATGTGCTATGTGTAAGTATTGCTATGAAATTGACCCTAAGGCTAAATAGAAAGATCACCAATTAAGATGCATGTTTCACTAAATGATTAAGTGTTTGGTTTGGGTGCGAGCGGGTTTTGATCAATGCGAAGCGAGGACGAAAGCACTAATCCCCCACTAGTTTATGTGCAGGCTCAGGTTATGATCGGCTCGGGGCGGAGCTTGGCTTGGACGTGCCGAGGCATGGAGTCCTTGGTGTTCAAGAGGAGCTACCGCATAGGCGTTCGGACTTGCGACATGGAGATGTTCGGCCGAAGACTACTTGGTAGCTCTAAAGAGGCATAATGTATGGAACAATGTAATCCTTTGTGAGCTAGAGAGATCTTGAGCGTTGTAGTCAATTGGCATATTGAGTTGGGCTATTCAGAGACTTTGTAATCTTCAGTTCATTATGAATAAAAGAGATTCTTGTGTTATACTTTGTTTCCTTTCGCTGCTTATGTTACAAATTTGAGATAATCACTATGTGAATCGTTATCTTGCTTTGCACGAGCGCAATTCCAGGCTCGTATGGCATCACGTCCCAGCGAGGACGATGATTCGGGTAAAATCTAGCGAGGACGAGCGATTTCCCGGGTCGGGGCGTGACAAGTTGGTATCGCAGCTGTTCCATCCTTTGGACCGTGCATGAATCTCTTTGACCCTCAGTCGCTTCGATATCGAAATTCAGTTGACTCTAAGTTGTTTTCGCAACCGCATGGCTCATGGATCTGCTCGACACTACATTGGATGTTCCATACAATAAGTCTATATTAATGCTACGTCTGCCACAAGTATGTCGTGACTATCACGCTATCTCCGGGTGCCATCGGAGAGTGTTGGTTGCACGAAGTACAATGATATGCGTATTGTTGGTCGCACAAAGTGCGAGGAGTTATGTGTTGTTGGTCGCACGAAGTGCGAGGAGATATGTGTTCTTGGTTGCACGAAGTGTAGCGAGTCGAGATATGAGACGATGTGTGTTATGTGGCTATGTGTTGTTGGTTGTACAAAGTACAACGGGTCGATATGTGAGACGATACGTGTTATATTGCTATGCGAACGGTTATGTGTTGTTGGTTGCACGGAGTGCAGCAAGTCGCGAATCGTTCGTTGTATCGGTGCAACGAGTCGATGTGGTATGATGCGTGTTGTATGGCTATGCGAATGGATAGCGATATGTTGCGTGAGATTGAGTGAAGACCTTAAGTGTCGAGAGTAAATTGTTGCACGGGTTGCAACATGTGAGATTGGAAGATCGCGGATGCGATAGTACGAGTCGAGTTGGTTGCTAAGTCGAGTTGAGTAGGCGAACGTTCATGTTGGCCGTATATCGCGTTGAGCTTTGAATAAACGAATGTTGCGTGTGTGATCGATATAATCGCCAAGATACGGTTAGAGTGAATGCGTGTCAAACTTGAACGAACGCTAGAACTGGGATTGGAAAGATCGCCATACGGGATAGTTGATTGAGAATAGATGTCGGACCTATGCGGAATGTGATGCCGAGTAATGACTCGATTTCGAGTGGTATATGCAATACCAATTATGCAAGCAAGTGTAGCGAAGTATTATATCGATAACGATAGGCTCGATCCTGAGTGGTATATGGAATACCACTTAGCGATAGCTATGTTAAGCCGCTTGGTGACTTGCGATAGATTTCGTCGAGATGATTATGTTGTTACGATATGTTTGTCCTCAACGGACGAAGTAGTACCGAGGCTTGAGTGGGAATGACTTGATAGGAGTCGATGCAAGTATGCGCCAGTGAATTGAGTTGAACGATTACGTGCGAAGTCGTACCTATGCAGGATACGTCGGACGAGGATTCTTTAAGTGTAAGTCGAACGATAGGCTGAGCATAGTGAAGGAATGTTACGTTGAGGAAATAGTCGACCCGGTCGAACTTATGTTGGGTTAGTATGAAGACTTCTTCGGAACGAGTCGAGTAGGTACGAAGAAATTGTTCGAACGAAATTTGGGTTAGCGGGAGGAGTCGGTAGCACGATTTGGAAGTACGAGTTTGGGATATGAGAATGGATATGTGAATTTGAAATTGTGTCGCGACGATGTTAAGTAGTTACAACTGAATGGATCTTGATAAGTGCAAGACTTGATTCGTATTCGAGTTCGGATAATGGCAATGATTGCAACGGGTTTGAGCTTATGAGAAAGGAAGATGTTCAAGTTATGCATATCGACGATGGTATTGAGGCGTATCAAAGACGATATGTAATAACTCGGAGATACTCTGATCGAATGAACAAAAATTGTGTTGAACATTGTTGTTGGATGAATAGGATGCAAGTTAAGTTATGACAGTTTGGATGCTAACGGTAGGAATGCTTCGAAAAATTTAAGAGTGGACGGATGTTACTCGGATGAAATCGAAAGTGTCTGGATTGATTCGTGGATAACCACTATGTTGACATTCTTGTCTTATGCGAGTGCAACTCCAGCATCGTACATGCGTCACGCCAAAATTAGGGCGATCATTCCGCGTGAGCGCTGGTATGGTGATTCATCCAGCGGGGATGATCGAACTTGCAAGACATGGCAAAAATCGAATTTGACTTGTGGTTTGATGCAAAAATTGTTCGAGGATGGTTTGATGAGTATGGAATGCGTCGGACTATGATCACGAATAGGTGAACTCGAATTTGAGATGAGTAGATGCCATATGACTAGCAAAAATAGTTGACGGAAATGAATGAGTGATTCGAGTAGTAACGACGCATCAGTTGCGCGTGAGGGTAGATGAATTATGGATTGGTAAATTACGTCGGATTGGGCAAAGTCCCATAGGAAGCGTCATGAATTGATTTGGCTCCGCAATAGGATATAGCATGGTTCGTTGTAACTGTCCCTCGTTGATGATCTTCAATTATCGAGCATAGTTTCGGGGCAGATGACCCTAGAAGACTTGACCGCCAAATCAAGTGAATGTGGGAAACCATAGGATGACCCTAAGGAAGTCGCGTAAGAAATTTTGTCGAGGATAAAGGATGATGTAGTGCATGTTGAGGATAAGTCTAAGCGAGTGAGTATCGTGTTTTGGAAGTTAGCGAGTAGCCTTCGACTAGATCGATATGGTTAGAAAAGTTATGATCGATCGGATGAGTGCATAAGTAGACTTGGTTGGTCGATGATCAAATAGGTGTTGAGGAACGTGCTTAGCGTAGTGACACAGTAAGGCAATTGCAAGAATCTTGCAATGCGCGAGAGCAACAGATAGTAGAACGACCCTAAGAGTTGTGTCGTATAGCAATTGGAGTAACGGTTAGGCTATGTGTGTTAAGCGCGCGATCTATGTTATGAAACGAACTAGTCAGGATTGAATCAAAGATTGAGTAAAGGATTCATACTCGGTCGAGTATCGAAGATGGGCGTATCGTAAGAGACCTTGGATCGGAAAGATTGTTGCCTTTGAGCATCGTAGACTCAAGTTGACCTCTTGTGTCGGAAGAGCGCGAGCATGATGTCTGGACAAGTTACCTAGCGGGGGTAGCCCCAGACGCGATGCATAAGAAGTTCGAAAACGTGGGTCATGTTGGGATCGTTGTGTGCGAGACTTAGTACGGATTGTAGACAAAAGAATTTGTGACATGTTGACTTAGTCCATGTCGTTAAGGCCAATTTTACGAATAATCCGATGAAAGATTTGAGTTATGTGAGAGATAGAAAACGGTTGGACGAATAGGCGTTACGGGAAATTGTTGTGATCGGATGCGCAACGGCTTAATGCAATGGACGCGTTAGATGGCCGGCGAGAAACTTATGGGATCGAAGTAAAGTTCTGAGTTAAGTTATGTGCAATATGTTGGAAGATGATCGTATGTTATGGAATAAACATACGAGGAGTATTTTGGGAATAGGCGCTAAGATATGACTAAGTCGAGTACGGACCGTTTGGTGCTTGAGGATTTAAGTTGAGCGTGTTAGTTTGTCCCGATATCCTACAACTGAGCTTGGCTGAAATGCATATATTGGTGAGTCACCTAAAATATGTGTATGATCCAAACTAAGTTGTACGATTCCAACGATAGTAGCACGAGATCGTAAAACGATCTAGCGAGGCACTTGGATTAAGTGTTGGTTTCGGTTCGAGGACGAACCTGATTTTGAGTGGTATATTATGTAATGTCCTGCTCCGCATCGGTGCATTACGATGAGTCGTTGACTCGAACAGTTGCGTTGACCCGAGGAGGTATCGATGTGAATCGATGCAAGTGTTACGTTGGCCAAAGGTAAGCTTTGAGTCGGTTGAAATCTATGAATCGAATCGATGCAAAAGATAAGTCCCGTTGAGCAAGTGCTGATTTTAGTTGATCTGGTGTGCAGGCTATGCTTTTACGCTGGACGATAAGAGGTCGGCATTTTGCCTTATGCAATGAAGTGTCCGCAAAACCAAATCGTGGCCTTGCAGCGGATTGTGGCATGGGTGCGATATGCCAATTCAACCGAGTAGTTCAAAGGAATGGCTAAGTTCGGGAGTTAGCTATACGACCAAGTTATGGAAGCGAGCCGCTTCAACTCAGCGAAACGGCAAAGCGTATCGGCTTAAGGTGGGCAGGTTCTTGACTCTCTCTCCCTATTCCTTCACGTCTAATAAAAGATGTCGTTGTATGCATAAGATGTTATCGAGTGAGCGAGCGTGGCTCAACGACGAAAGGTCTAAGTATGTGTTGAACATTAAGGTAGAACATTGAACAATCGAACAATTGAAGCGATGTGTATCAAGTGCACGGGTCGCGGTAGGGCAATGATGGTAGAACATTGAAAGATGATAATGAGATGTGCATCTTGTGCACAGCTCCAAGAACATTGAACACTAGGCGTAGAACATGGATTACGGCGCTGAGCGTGTCCTCGGGCACTTATGCTACGAAAAGACTAAGTAACTACGGGACCAGGCTATGAGAATGACTTACGTATGGTACGCATTGAATATGAGTATGAGATGACTAAGCCGTTGGGCGTCGTGCATCAATATGAATGTGTTGGGGTATAACGCCGACGGAGCTCCCCATATGAATGGTGGATTATATTTATGACAAGGGAAACCGTTTATGGCACGGGAAACCGTTTATGGATCGAGACTATGTTTATGCAACTGAAGATTTGGTTGGACGATATGACTTGTATGCTATGATAGATATTGCATGGTCAATGGATTCGGATGGCCCGTGCACGGGTGCGACTTCCCTCGGACGTTACGACCCGGGCACCGGGACCGTTCGGCCTAGGAGGGAATTATGTGTGGTATTTATGGTGCACAATATTCGGACGGATTACGACCGTCCAGTGCTGTGATAAGCTATAATATTCGTAAGTTTAGGATCCTTCGGATACAGGGCTAGCAACCCGTATCGAAGTGATCGTAGGCTTACACATATGAGATGCCAAGTCCATTACGGTGCGAAACACCATGACCTTCATATAGATAGGGCCGGTGGGCTGAGATGAGAGTTGGGTGCAGGCGCAGGGCCTGCGACCCTTATGCATTGTCTAAGTTTATGATCGGTTGGTTACGTGAGTTTTATGAATTCTTATGCTAAGTGCTAACCATTGCAGGCTAGGGAATATGGGACGGAAATGAGCACGATCACTATATTTATGTCATATTATGTCTAACTGTATCTGCCGTAGGGACACGGTATTGGACTCATTTATGATAATGTGCTATGTGTAAGTATTGCAATGAAATTGACCCTAAGGCTAAGTAGAAAGATCACCAATTAAGATGCATGTTTCACTAAATGATTAAGTGTTTGGTTTGGGTGCGAGCGAATTTTGATCAGTGCGAAGCGAGGACGAAAGAACTAGTCCCCCACTAGTTTATGTGCAGGCTCAGGTTATGATCGGCTCGGGGCGGGGCTTGGCTTGTGTCACGACCCGCTCCCGAATAATCGGACACGAGTTGGACACGCCCAGCCTTCATTGTTAGACACAATGAAGTAAGCTGTACCAAGCTAGGGAAAACTAACCAGATAAACATGAAAGTATAGAATTACAGCATCTAAAACGTATCCCAGAATGATCACCATAATCCACAAATCCAGATATCATAATGTACCAGAATCAACAGGAATGAAAAGTGCTATGAACTCTAAAGTCAATATCTCAAAGTAAAGCTAAGTAATCTAAACCTGAAGCCTCAAGCTAAGCCTCATCCTGCTCAGCTAAATCCTGGGCTCTGGCCCATAGAGTAGAACAATGTCCTGCAAGCATACCTGCAACATATCCTATTCAGGAGCGGAGCAAAGTACAGTTCTAGGTAATAAAACATGAACATGATATGAACAGGGTACAGGAGTACAGAAAATGAAATACAGGAATGAACATGAAAGTACAGGAAAGTAGTACATGAAATAAGTACAGGAACTATAGTACATGAATGTAAAGTACAGGAACATGTAAAGTACAGGAATGAAACTATAATCCTGAAGTACCAGACATGACAAGTGCACAATATCGAAATACATCTAGTCCATGTGACCGGCTGGGGTGAGTACAGGAGCATGCACAGGAGTACATGAATAGGGTACAACTTAGGACCCGCGTGCACAGTGCGAGGCCTAAGCTAGGTACATGAATATATAGTAACCGGGATTGGTCACATGGCTAGTGTATTTTCCCACCCGACACTAATAAGTACAAGAACAGGGGTACAGGAATACAGAAGTACATGAATATCGTACCATGACGTGTCACAAGAAATGGTACAAGAATGTAAATGCACAAAACCGTAGAAAAGTACTTGCCTTTGCTCCGGGTAAGTACAAGTAGGCAATAGAGCTAGGTATCCTCCTGTATGAAATAGTGATGTGTACAAGATGGTTAATAAACAACTAATTCTAATTTGGTTTATCAAAGATTCTATTCACAATATATTCCTAAAATACAAACCTTAACTTCTATGGTTACCTATAGGGTATCAATATTACTCCCTATCCTAGACTAGCAAGAACTTTAAATAAACTAAACACATGATGATATGGTTATGACAAAGCTTAGTAGTAAGACTAACACATTAGTTAAGAGTTAATTCCATTAGTTCTATTTAAACCCTCAAGTACTTAAGTAAAAAGTAGAGTAATTAACCTTAACTTAGTGAATGAAATTCCTAAAACTGAACTTATCTGGAATCCAATATCCTATTAGGATCCTGACATAAAACAGGGACTTGGTATATGGCTTGGGTCCTCAATAACATTATGTGTATTATTCTAGGAATCTATAACTCACAAGGAACCCCAATGAACCAAGGACTTGCAAGTGATCACAAATTCCTGCCAAGAGTTAAGAAGAACTCTGAACTAACTAATGAATTGTCCTTCCCAATCCTGAAGTTCATTTGAATGCAAACCTGAGAATATCCTCTCAATTGGTCCTGAAACAAACTGACTTAAAGTTTCAGATTACTGACACTTTAATCCCAGGGTTCCTGAGTTAAAGTCTCAGTTTTCCTGAGACTTAATCCATTTCTTGAGTTAAAGTCTCAGTTTTCCTGAGACTTCAACTCACTGAGTATACTCCCAGGTTATGATTCCTGAAATCCAAATCTCCTAATATGGTCAGTCTTGCCAGGATTAGCATCAAACCCAGTACATAAGACCGATACCTAATCTAGTGTTCCCATGTTCCTCTTATCATATCAATCCTCACAATTACCAATGGCAACAGTCTAAATCTCAGGTACAGTCAAAATAATAGTGCAAGAAAATGGACTGGAGAAACTTGGATTGGTTCCCAGATTTCGTAAGATAACTATGAAGCATTTAAAAGCATCAGGTTCAGGAAAACATCCTGATATGCTTTTGTATACAGTCCTGGTCCAAATACTGATATTGGTAATAGATTCATCAATTAGAATCAAAACAATTGCAGGGAAACACAGTTCTAAACTAAATTGAAACAGAAAAAAGGCTTAAACAAACTGCAATGAGGAAAACAATGCAACTGGAATATACTGCCAACTCACACAGTGCATCCAACCCCCTCCTGCTACATATTGAAAGCTATTAGGCAACCTCAGTTTTCAACTAGCTTGAAACATCATAGGTTGCATTGTCCCAACAATTCCCAAATCTGATGTGAACCCAACCAAGTATCCCCAAGGGACTGAGACTGATTCTTCAGTCATCACCATGCCATAAATACCAAGTTTTTGTCCCAATGGCTGCTAGGTAGCCACTGAGAAAATATCCCCAGGTTCAGTATTCCATTGGCACTCGATTTTACTGAATCAACATGAAAATTAGAAGTGCCAACTGAATAGAGTGGCCCAGTCATAGCCTCAAGTCCATACTACCCAGACAGTGATGGAGCCTCTGATATGTACACACATTAAAGCAGGATATGGCTGAACCATATCGATCCATTAATACATGGTTATGCACATTCCCCGGAACAACAGGGAATTATGTGCTGCATATGATACTTGGAATATATTCCAGGTTCATCAAAGAGTCATGATGCCTACAATATACCCAGGTTCATCAATTAACCATGATGTCTGCAATATAAACATTCGAACCAAATCACCACACAAGCCACTTCTTAATAGGAAAACAATTTATTCACACAGAGAACATAGTTACCTGGTTGTGTTCTGAAGAAACTGTTGATTCAAGGATTGGACACAATCTCTACTACCCAAGAATTAGTGCAATTACTGCTCAGGCATTAAAACAAACACATGGGACACGAATCAATATGATGCACTGAACTATTAGGGACCTGTCCAAAGAAAATATAAATGCTCTTCAAAATCACCTGATATAATTTCTAGATCCAAATCCCAAGCTAATTCCAAGAACAACGATCCATTGATCTAACACGCAAAGGTTCTAGAAAAACCACAGTCGAAATCAAACTATTCTCAATTCGAGATTCAAAACATTAGGTTGAATACTCACCAATAGATCTTGCTCTCGATAGGGAAAAGTGTTCGATCGATCGTTCACAATTTACTCCCCTACAATGGTCGATCAATCAAGGAGAAGAAATTTAAGATTTGGAAACACAATATCAAGTTTGATCAGAAAACCAAATACTCACTGGGATTGAGCTCGTCTCAACAAGAGCTCGATCGTTGAGGAGGAGAATTGCCATGGCTGCCATTGCCATTGCTCCCAGAAGTCGAGGAACCAATGAAGAGGATGGGTTGAGGAAATAAATGAAGGATTGTTCAACAACAGAGAGGAGAAGGGATTATATAGGGTGGATTGTGGCATGGGAGTTAGGCTAACCATTTGGCGGGAGAAATTGGCTCTGACAGGTTGTTAGGCCGTTGGGGAGAGGAGAGCACATGGCCGTTAGCCAAGAAATTTTGAAAGGAAGCTCAACAATGAGCTCTCTTCCTGAAACAAATTATATAGTTTGAACTTAAACTTGGGCTTCTGGGTTGGCCCAAGCCCCAAAAGAAAGAAGGAAAAAAAAATAGCCCATGGTAATTAATTATTAAACCTACAATAAAAATTCTAATTCATAATAAAAAAATACTATATTAAAAAAAAGTGGAGTTACAGCTTGGACGTGCCGAGGCATGGAGTCCTTGGTGTTCAAGAGGAGCTACCGCATAGGCGTTCGTACTTGCGACATGGAGATGTTCGGCCGAAGACTACTTGGTGGCTATAAAGAGGCATAATGTATGGAATAATGTAATCCTTTGTGAGCTAGAAAGATCTTGAGCGTTGTAGCCAATTGGCATATTGAGTTGGGCTATTCAGAGACTTTGTAATCTTCAGTTCATTATGAATAAAATGATTATTGTGTTATACTTTATTTCTTTCCGCTGCTTATGTTACGAATTTGAGATAATCACTATGTGAATCGTTATCTTGCCTTGCACGAGTGCAATTCCAGGCTCGTGTGGTATCACGCCCCAGCGAGGACGATGATTCGGGTAAAATCTAGCGAGGACGAGCAATTTCTCGGGTTGGGGCGTGACAGCAACTGGGCTTGCGCAACTGGGCATGCGCACCTGAGCAGCGCAACTGGGCTTGCGCAACGTGGCTGCGCAAGTGGCTCGCGCAACGAGCGCAACTAAAGCGCACTATGCGCCTAGCGACGATGCTGACGTACTAAGTACAAAGTGTGCCAACAAAATGCCACATTACGTCTCATGAGTCCATGAGCCCGAGTCCGAGTCGCTAAACCCCTACAGGGCTTAGCTCCCATGGAAATAAATTTCCCAAGAGCAAAAAGCATGAATGCTTTAATTGTTGATTTTAGCCTTTTTTCCATTAGAAAAATAACCCCACATGGCAAACCCATGTGCACCTCCACACCACATGTGCATCTCCAATAATAGCAAAGCTAATATATAGAGATACAACCTCTTTATTTTTTCCGATATGGGACTAAAGCTTTCTAAAGAAAAAAAATAAAAAACTCCAACAATCCCCCTCATATCTCTATATATATGGGTATAAGTGTTCCCTACAGTAACTGTCCATCATGCATTAGGAGAGATGTCGCTGACGACTTGAATCTTCCCGCATGGATCAAAAATTAAACTATAATACAAGAATGGACTAAGCCTTGAATTCTGCATCATAGCTGAAATTCTTTCCACTCACATAATGTAGTTACATGTGCTTCTGGCTACACATTAAAGGCCATGTGCCAGCCTGGTTTAAGTGTATAATTTTGGGCGTCTACAAGTTTACCCTCAAGAGGCGGCCTGATATCTCTTTGTCCATACACTATAGGTGAGTTTATTATAAAGAGACATGGCATGAAGCGCTTTGCACTTCCCTTGCGGTGCTACGCCGCCATGACATGGCTTAAAGCCGAGGCCTTACCCCGTACCGGGAACCTCATTGTAGTGTCATACTACTGTAGCATGAGGCAACCGTCTCTTTGTAGTGCCAAACTACCCAGCATGAAGCCTTAGGCTCCCTTGCGGTGTTACGCCGCAACGACATGGCTTGCAAGGCCGAGGCTTTATCCCTGACCGGGTACCTCATCGTGGTATCCTGCCACTGTAACATGAGGAAATTCTCCTCTTTGTAGTGCTGACTACATCCCTCCTTATTTTTAACATACAACATTAGGCTAACTGCCTATTTGCGGTGCTACGCCGCTGTGACTTGGCCTGCAAAGCCGAGGCTTTATCCTATTACTGGGCAGCACCCCACATATAGGAACGTCATTGTGGAGTCACCCTACTGTAGCATGGAGTTTCACTCCTTGTAGTGCTGCTCCACCGTGCCTCCTGTAAAGCACACCAGGCATTCACTCTGCCTGAGAACTCATTAAGGCAATTAAGCCAACCTTTCCACAGGAACTATTTTTCGCAGAAAATAACAGTAGACAACAGTGGTTATAGGTCCGTAACCTCTCCATGCCCAATAGAACATGTACCCACAGTTCCTGATATTCTTCCGATTAGTGGTCCTCCCTTGAACCAAAAACTAGATGCCTAGTAGATAAATCTTTGAACTAATATCATAAAACTTTATGGTAGGAATACAATAATACAATATCAGAATGCCTTCAAGCCCATTTCATAAGCTGTGTCATCGACCAGCTGGCGCTTGAGGCCCTTGGTGAACGGATCTGCCAGGTTCTCCTGACTCCGAACATCAATAACTGCAATAACACCTCTCTTGATAAGTTCGTGTACTGCCATGTGCTTCAACCGCACAGTCCTCTTCTTCCCGTTGAAGAGGTCATTTGATGCCACCGCCGCAGTCGCCTGGTTGTCGCAGTATATCGGTATCGCCGGTATTTATGCCCCAACCATTGGAAGATCATACATGAGCTCCCAAAGCCATTCTGCTTCCTCGGCTGCGGTATCAAGTGCAAAGAACTCAGATTCCATGGATGACCGCGAGAGCATAGTCTGCTTCTTCGACTTCCACGATATAGCAGCTCCATCCATTGTAAAAATGAATCCACCTGTGGACCTCTCGCTCTCCACCTCTGAGCACCAGCTGGCATCACTGAAGCCTTCCACTACCGACGGATCTCCGCTGTAGTACAGTGCATATGTCTGAGTCTTCTTGAGATATCTCATAACCCGTTTCATAGCTTTCCAGTGTTCAGCACCTGGGTTGCTTGTAAAACGACTCAACATTCCCACGACGAAAGCTATGTCAGGGCCTTATGGCATTAGTAGCATACATCAAACTTCCGATTATGCTTGCATACTCCAGCTGCCTGACGCTTTCCCCTGAATTAGGCTTCAGCTTCAGATCATTCCTATATGGCGTATCGATCCCTGGAAGATCCCGATACCCATAACGAGTGATCATTTTCTCAATATAATGAGACTGTGACAGCGCTAGTCCAGTGTCTGTCCGGATGATCTTGATCCCTAAGATCACATCAGCTTCCCCCAAGTCCTTCATACTGAACTTGTTTGAGATGAATTTCTTTGTCTCCCTGACACAGCTAATATCCGTACCCAGGATAAGCATGTCATCCACGTACAGACAAACGATCACACCTCTTCCATCAGCGAACTTCGTGTAAACACACTTGTCCGTATCGCTGACCATGTAGCCATTTGACCTTATAACTTTGTCAAATTTCTTATGCCACATCTTGGGAGCCTGTTTAAGACAGTACAAGAATTTCACCAACTTGTAGACTTTGTCTTCAAGACCCCTGATGACAAATCCCCCTGGTTGTTGCATGTAAATCTCTTCGGTCAGCTCGCCATTTAGGAAAGCCGTATTCACATCCATCTGATGTATCACCATCTTATGTATTACTGCGAGAGCAATCAACATTCTGATGGTGGTCATCCGGGCTACTGGAGCATACGTGTCAAAATAGTCAATTCTCTGCTTCTGAGAAAACCCCTTGGCTACCAACCTAGCCTTGAACTTGTCAATAGTTCCGTCTGCTTTCATCTTCTTCTTGAAGATCTATTTGCATCCGATGGGTTTCGCTCCTTCAGGAAGATCAACCAACACCCAAGTGTTATTTGAGGTGATGGAATCAATTTCATTGTCAACCGCCTCCTTCCAGAAAACCGCGTCTCTGGTCTTCATCGCCTCATCATAGGTAAGCGGATCTGCTTCCACATGGTAGGTGACAAAGTCACTTCCGAAGTCCTTCGGCCTCCTCACTCGCTTCGTTGACGGCTCAGCGAGATCTGGTTCAACCGTTGTTTCAACAACAATATCTTCTTGGACCACATCTTCATTGAAGACCTGCGCACCCTCATTGTTCTCCGGAACATCCGCAAGAATAATATTCTTGTGCCTTGCAAATTTGTCTTCAAAATATTCTGCGTCACGAGATTCAATGATATGATTTGACTCAATATCAAGAAATCTTCGAGCATCACTCTTCTCGGCATACCCCAAGAAGATCGTCTTAGTAGTCCTTGTCCCAAGCTTCTGAATCTTCAGATCTGAAAGCTTGAAATATGCCAGACACCCTCACACTCGAATGACATTCAAGTTAGGTCTGACCTTGAACCAGAGTTCATGAGGAGTAACGTCTGAAGTTGCATGAGGTACTTTATTTAGAATAAAAGTGGCTGTCAATGCAGCTTTTCCCCAGTAGCACTTAGGAAGACCAGCAGTCCACAACATGGAGTTAATCATTTCTGTTAACGTTCTGTTCTTCCTCTCTGCTACTCCGTTTGATTGAGGAGAGTACGGAGCAGTAGTCTCATTGACAATTCCATGTTCTTTGCAGAACGATACGAATTCATGAGACCTGTACTCCCCACCTCGATCACTTCTTATCTTTTGAGTTGTTGTCCAGTCTGTCGCTCAGCTTCGGCTCTGAACTCCTTGAACTTCTCGAATGCTTCGTCTTTAGCCTTCAGCAAGTAGACGAACGCATACTTTGAGAAGTCATCGATGAAAGTTATGAAATATTTCATCCCGGCCTTTGTAAAGAACTGTTTGAAGTCACAGATATCGGAGTGTACCAACTCCAGAAGATTTGTACTTCGATTAACCCGAGGAAAGGGTTTCCTTGTGATCTTTGTTTGAGCACAAACTTCACATTTCTCTACCTTAACCCCACACTTGGAGATAAGTCCTAGACTAGACATTCTGTTTATTCGTTTACAATGAACATGTCCTAGCCTATTATGCCACAACTCAAGAGTAT